>JAJLRJ010000006.1:34221560-34821560 GCA_024195265.1 Dendrophyllia cribrosa | reverse complement strand
ACCCAATGTTCATTATGTGGTTAATCTTGCACTCTTCAGTCTTCTCAATTTCCATGTTTGAACTGTAAAACTCTGGATAACTTGCCTTTTTCTCTTTTGGAATGTCTCAGTGTATGTAGCATTCCTTCAATACCATTGAAATAAAACCATTCTTAATCCTTGAAAAGAGTTTGATTGCATTTTGAACAGAACATTGTTCCAGATGGTCTAAATGCTTGTGTTACAGGCTACTAAGTTGGGATCATGGGTGGAGATGGCAGGGGGGGGGGGGGGCAAGAAAATGTATGGTAAAAAATATGCTTTCATTGTTGAAACCCATGGAATAAGAAATTTGGCCTGTATGCAGACATGTCATATTACCTTTCTTTGCAGTTTGACAGCTTTCCTATCATTCTCATCCCCATTGCTGCCTCGCTCTCTTAGCTGCCCCAGCCTAAGCACAAGGACTTTGTGCTTAGGCTGTGGCAGCTAAGAGGGCCAGGCAACTTTAGGGGATGTCCTTACTGTTCAAGAATAGAGCATTTTACCCAGTTAAAAACCCATATTTAGCAAACAAATTGTACCTTTTTGGGCTGATTGTATCTATTGTTAAAGTGAACAAAGTTGTTCACTCTTTGAATAACCTGGGCTCAATTTGGACATTGTAGAAATTTGCCTGTTTGGACATTGTTGAAAATTTACCTATTTGGGCATTGTTGCAATCTGTGCTTGCCAAAAGAGCAGGACTCAATTTGGTACTTGACTATGTTGACAGGGTCAGGTACCAAAAAAGAATAATTCTTTTTTGGTACCTGACCCTGTCAACAATCACTCCAATTATTGGAGTGCAGTGTCTATTTTCAGTTGACTGATTATGGATTTCTGCATGAGATTAAATTGTACCAAATCCCAAAATTGTTTTTTTTTGCTCCATCAACTCTATATACGTTGAAAAATTGACTAATTAAATATTTCTTGTTTTTAACATTGCGTTAGCTAATTATAGAGGTTTGAATTTACAAAATGCTAATAAGATGACATCAAATCAAAAATTGTTTATTATACAACTACTTGTTTCCACCTCCAAAGTAATATTTTTTTACAAATCAATTGACTTAACAGTTTTTATTTAGTATTTCTTAAATTGATCATCCTTAAGCTGTGAACTGCGTATTGTAAATTGAAGTAGAAATAATGTTAAAGTCTTGATTTGACATCATCTAATTAGCATTTTGTAAATTCAAAATATCTCTATAACTCACTAACAACGTTAAAAACAAGAAATATTTCACTATTCGACTTTTCAACGTACATTGAGTTGATTAAAAGAAAAAAATTGGGGGTTAGGTGCACTTTAATGATGGTCCTTATAGTATATATGTAATGTGATTTATTTACACAAGTGAGTTTTTCAAAAAGCTTTCTTCCTGTTTTTTATTTATAGTGGTTCGTGGTTTGGTTTTTAATTTGAGATTTAATTTTGATTTGTAAATATTTGCACTGGTGTTACACTTGAACTGCACTGCTCTTAGCCAATCAAAATTGAGTAACTTTTTCATGTATATTAATCAAATAGTAGCCTGAATGAGATATAGAGATATACGATAAAAGGCACTTTTTGGTGGGAAAAAGGCACTGAAATAGTGCTAAACTTGCCCACAAGTCGACGCTCGGGAATTTGTTTTCTTATCGGAAGTAAAAAAAAAAACGAAGCGCGAAGAGAATCTTTAGTTACCGCTAAGTATTTTGTTAATTATTTTTTGTTTACATTCTTTACCCGTTTGTGACGCCATAAGCAGCAACGATTTGAGCCCAGGCTTATCCGAGTAAAAAACATGGCGGCTGCGAAACCGGCGTTTTTTTAAATCTTGAAAGATTTTACAGTGTATATGTATTGATGGTAGATCTGTGTGTGTTATGTTGCGATTAATTACGTTGGATGCATGTAACACACTCTTTCGTGTCCGAGGATCACCAGGAGAAATGTACAGCAATGTCGCTTCTCGCTTTGGTGTTAAGGTACAACCGGAAGCTTTGAACGAATCCTTCACCCAATCTTTTCGAGAATTTTACAGAACAGTGCCAAACTTCGGGGCAAAGTCTGAAAAGACAGCAGAGAAATGGTGGTTTGGAGTGGTGAAACAAACCTTTCGATCCGCTGGATTCAATGATGAAGAGACTGTAGCGAAAATTGCCTCAACATTGTACAGAGAGTTTTCGACAGATTCCTTTTGGGAGGTTTATCCCGAGACTTTAGATGTGTTGGAACATTTAAAGAAGAGAAAATTTCATCTTGCGGTAATTTCCAACTTTGACGAGCGTCTTGATGTCATTCTTGAAAGGCTGTGCTTGAAGAATTACTTTACTTTTATCGCGTGTTCATTTGATGTTGGAATCTGCAAACCATCACCAGAAATATTTGAGCTTGCGCTTACAAATTTTGGGGTGAAAGCAGAAGAAACGCTACATGTTGGTGACAACATTCAACTTGATTACTCGCCAGCTATTAAGTTGGGATTGAAGTCTTTAATTGTTGACCGGTTTTGTAGGGATTATAGCAAAGATCATGTTGATCCGAACCATGTCATAAAAGATCTTAAACCATTACTGAAGCTTTGAATTTTTAAATTTTATTTATTTAATAACATTATTATTAAGAGGGTTTCTCAGGGTGGTGGACAATTTTGCATATCATTTTACAATTATAGAGAAAGTACAAAGAGGCTGGAACTGTCAATGAAGGGGTAGGATATGGGACAACAGAGTTGAGAGTACTGGTACACCTAACAGGAAGTCAAAACCTGTCTCTACCCATTAACATTTACAATGATAAAACTCAGACTCTAAGTCAGTAGAGTTCCTGCAGATGCTTTGTATTTATGTATTTGTTTGATTTAGTTTTTTAATATTTGTAAAGGTTTACCGTCACTTTGAATGTACAGGTGCAAATATCAATAACAATGATAATGAAAATTTCCCAATATAAAAGGGCTCATTCAATGGTCTTCTTTGAAGTGAGTATTTTAATAATAAATATTTGAAATTTCTGATAAAGCGACAAAGTGAACATTATACCATTTAAAATATGTTAAACTTTGTGGTTTGCTACCTGTCCTCACCTCGTATCCATGCATCCCTCCTTGCTCTCATGCAGTGCACAGGTGCATGGAGTTGTGAGCAGATGCAAAGTAGAAGACTGGTATGTTTTACATTTCTTCCAAGATCCCCTATGCTGTAGACCGTCTGGTTGGGGAATAGGGAGAAAAGAAAGGCCATGAAAAGAAAAGAAAGATCTTGAGCAAGCGAGTGAAGCGAGCCAAGGGAAAACTGCAACCAGAAGGTCTGTTCACACGCCACCTATGCTCCCTCATTTTTATATCTGAGTCCTCCCCCGGGGATTTTTTTAATGGCTACCATGTTAGATCATGGATATTTTGTAATCTCAACTAGCATAGGGTAAAACTACAAGAACAAATAAGGCTAAAGCTAAAGAATACATCAGTGGAAATCAATGAAAGAAACTTAATTATGTGTTGGAGTCATAGACTTTTGAGGTAAACAGAAAGGCTCATGGCAGAAATCTCCTGTAGCTGGGGCCTGGAAGACTCCTCAATACTTGAAAAGTCAGAAACAAATCTGACAAGCTACTAGAAACTTATACCCAAGTTTCTGAAAATCACCCACAAAGCTTCTATGCTGTGAGGAGTTACGGGATTCAACCAGCACCATTACAGAGGTGGAGAGGTTGGGAGGGGGGTAGGGATGCATCTTATTATTAATAGATAACTAGGCATACCTATCGATAGAGTGCCAACGAGGAAATGATTTTGATTTGTGTGGCAACGGAATTATGTTTTTGACAGTTTGGTGGCCCTTTGACCACACTCACCGAAGAAATAAAAAATGTCATGCTTTGATCGGCTAACTGAAATCAAAATCGCTGTAATGTTGTAGTAAACATTTCATATCAGACAATAAAGCAGCCAAGAAACGTTTTAAAAGCTATTGAAAACGTTTTAAAATGAGTAGAACGAGTAGAAAAAGGTTTGGAAATATGAAGCGTGCTGCAAAAGTTGAAATGGAGAATTCTTGTTCAAAGGCTAACCCTTTTACGTGTTTGTTCAAGCGTGAAACATGCAAGTCCGTTGCGTTACCGCCTTCATGTTTCTGCACGTGTAATCAAGATTTATTTTGTACAAAAACTTGTTTAGTGCCGGTTGTTAAGCCTTTTCACTCGTTCGAATTATCGTCAGTTTGCTCGACAGAACGAATTTCCCTCGGCGTCGACAAAACCTGGATCGGATCATCGGATCGGATCACGGATCGGATCATCGGATCGGATCATCGGATCGGATCACGGATCGGATCACGGATCGGATCACGGAAAGAAAACAAAAACAAAAACAAAAACATAAGAAAAGAATAATTTTAATTATTTTTAAGTTATTTTAAGTTATTTTTAAGAAAATAATAATTTAAATATAAATAATTTTTTATCAAAAATTTTAATAGACTAAATGCAAACTAGGCTGTTATTGATATTTTCCCCACATCAATAATAGACCGAATGAGAACCGAGCTATATCTTTTCATTTTTCAACGTAACAGGAACAAAAGTACAAAAAAAATAATTCGTTTGGCCAACAATTGCTTTTGAAAACTAGGCTGTTAGTGATAATCTATTTAATTCACATCAATAATTATTAATAGACCGAATGAGAACCGAGCTATATCTTTTCATTTTTCAACGCAACAGGAACATAAGTACAAAAAATAATTTGTTTGGCTTACAATTGCTTTTGCAAACTTCCCTTTCCAGGGCCCGGTTATTCGAAAGGCGGTTACTCAGGAAAGGAAGGCGCCCCAAAAGACAAAGATCGAGAACGGCACCATCGGCAGCTATCGTTGAAAACAGCGGGGATCGATCAAAAAGCCGCCAATACAAGCTGAAGTGGCTTAAGGATACCAAAGCCTTTAAGTGCTTTGGCTGCGAATCTGCCATCCGCATCCCTGGTGAAATCCCTGAGCCACCCAATGACGTCATAGCGTCAACGAATGAGTATCGCTCATTCATGAAGGATGGGAAACTACAAGTTCATTTCGGCCCAACGCATTATCACCTTCGATCCCGATGTATCGTGGCCAAAAATGCAGATTTTAATCCACAGACCCATCTTACCATTACAGACTCGGACAGAAGGTCGTTTCAAGAAGCGCACAAGCACCACCTTCAAAATGAATTTAAAATTTGAAGAAACTTTGACTTTTATGTCAAGGCCTGAAAGCCCGTTTTAGATTAATACCTCCTTTGTTTTGTTGACGTTCCTGTAAAGTTATAATTCGTAGAAAAATTTGCAAAAGCGATTGTAGGCCAAACGAATTATTTTTTTTTGTACTATTGTTCCCGTTAAGTTCAAAAATGAAAAGATATAGCTCGGTTCTCATTCGGTCTATTAATAATTATTGATGTGAATTAAATAGATTATCACTAACAGCCTAGTTTTCAAAAGCAATTGTTGGCCAAACGAATTATTTTTTTTGTACTTTTGTTCCTGTTACGTTGAAAAATGAAAAGATATAGCTCGGTTCTCATTCGGTCTATTATTGATGTGGGGAAAATATCAATAACAGCCTAGTTTGCATTTAGTCTATTAAAATTTTTGATAAAAAATTATTTATATTTAAATTATTATTTTCTTAAAAATAACTTAAAATAACTTAAAAATAATTAAAATTATTCTTTTCTTATGTTTTTGTTTTTGTTTTTGTTTTCTTTCCGTGATCCGATCCGTGATCCGATCCGTGATCCGATCCGATGATCCGATCCGATGATCCGATCCGTGATCCGATCCGATGATCCGATCCAGGTTTTGTCGACGCCGGAATTTCCCTTGTTTGTGTGTGAAGAAGCGCGACGGTTTGTCTAGACAAACAAAGTTGCATATTTTACGCTTGAACAAATACCTAAAAAAGCGAGCCGTTCACGATGCTTTGTTTGGAAGGGAATTGTTGCAACGAAACACGTTAATTAAAATGAAGATTCTGACGCTGACATTATTTTAGGAGTTTAAAACATGCGATATGTGCAAAATCTTTTTAAAATCAGTTTGTAATTTCAAGAATTTCACTTCAGGAAGATTTTGGTCACGTGCTAGGCAACGGGTTCTTGGTGTGGCAATAACACGTCTTTTCATTGGCTCTAATAGTTCCCGCCTTGCAATTGGCTCAAACCAAAGTCTACATTACATTACATTACATTACCTTACACTTTTTCAGGCTCGATCGAGAATTTTTCTGCCTTAGCACTTCCTCGCGCGGCACTATTCTCTGCCGCCTCGCCAGCCTCGCGTCTTCGCTCGGCTGGCTCGTTGGCAATAATATCAATATCAGTCCATTTTAAGCTAAAAAGTTCAATTGGATTTAATAACAAAATTTAATAACAAAATGAATGCAGGGCTATAAATGATCATCAGGTAAAAAAAATTATGTGGAAAATCTACAAAAGCTTGAGGTGGCCCCAGATACACTCCAATTTTTAAAATATGCAATCTTCATTTCTCTACCAGCAGGATATCTTCCACTGAACATTTCAGTCCGTCCTGAATAATCCTGATCTCCAAAATCAATTACCGGTATACTGTATTCATTTTTTTTTTTTGGGAGGGGGTTGGGGTGGGGGGGGGGTTCAATTTTTTATTTATTTTTAAGAGTAGCGAAGGCTCTGGGTTCAAGATGAAGCTTTTAGCCAATCAAAATTCAGAAAGTCACTCTTCCCAGTCCCTCTCATCATTTCCGGCGGGAACATGTTTCATTTCGAGATCAAAGAACATCGTCTCGTCCATCGTCTCATTTCACGGAAAAGAAGATGTCTTTTCGCTCCCCTTTCCATCCAAACAGTTCCTCTATGAATTCTTCTTGGTATCGGGAAAAACAGGAAGAGCAGTGGAGTCCAAGAAGCCAAGAAAGTGATCACGAACCGAGCTTTGATTCCGATGAAGAAAATCGTGAATCAAAACTTATCACGATTAGTGATTCAAGCTCGGGATTTAGTTCCCTTGAATCATCTCCTCTTGTTCCTTGGACTGAAAACCCCCCACTTTTGCGTTCTTTGCCGTCAACAAGTTTGGTTTTGTATTCTCGAGGAAATAAGGCATACCAGGAAGGAAATATGGCGCCACAAGCTGAGTACATTCCTGGAACAAGTTCTCTTGTGATTGGTAAGCGCCCTCGCGCCGCGGGTCTAAAAGATGTTGACTTGACTAGAAACCTTGCTGCTAAGCATATTCGAGAAGCAAAGGAAGCAAATAAAAGTCCCAAGAAGAGCCACCTTTTCAGTCCTTTATCAAGGCAGTTGTCTTGCCCAGCTTTCAGTTATACCAATGGAGGCTTCATGGGACTGTCTGACAGACTTGAGATTACTGGAAAAACTGGTCAAGCTGGAAAAGTGAGATTGTATAGTTGCCCAGATCAACAAATCAGTTCTAATGAACAATGCACTTCCACTGAGAAATGGAATGAAGATTGGTGTGATAAGCTTGATTCAGGAAAAACACCAAAGAATACGCAGAACATAGCGTCTACACCAAAAGTCATTGATGTTATTGACTTGACTTCAAGCGAAGAAACATCTGGTAGTAAAATAACAACTTATAATGACAAGTTGAATTACGAAGAGAGCTCGAAGAAAGATCAAGATAATGCCGCATTAAAAACGACTGGCCAAAATCAATCACCATTCAAGAGGAGAGTTTCCAAGAAAACTTCAGCATTTACATTTAGCGATGATGAGGACAGTGATTCAAATGAGCAAAAGAGCATCAAAAGAAACGAAGAAAAAAAATCACAACAGTCTGTCCACACAGATCAAGAAATCTCACCAAAGAGTGAACATTCTAAGAAGGGTTACATAAAAATGGGCATAATTTGTACCCTATGTGTACTGTTATTATCAATTTACTTGCACATCAATCCTCATGGCTTTTGCCTGGATAGTGAATTTAACAAGAATATCTCAGGCATTGGGATAGCTCTCAAGGCCGAGTTATATGGTCAGCATATTGCCCATAAGGTCATCACCTCAGCACTGAAGAATCACTTTAGCAAACATGACGTCAGAAAGCCACTTGTTTTCTCCTTCCATGGTTGGACAGGAATTGGGAAGAACTTTGTTAGCAATATTATTACAGAGCATTTTCTCAAACACAAGACCCGCAGCCCGTTTGTTCACAAGTTTATTGTTTCCCTTCATTTTCCTCACGAATCTGAGGTTGATACCTACAGTAAACAATTACGAAATTGGATCCAAGGAAACGTGTCTCAGTGCAGAATAGGCGGGCTGTTTATCTTTGATGAAATGGACAAAATTCACCCCGGTATGATGGCTACGATCAAAGATTCCATCTTGGATTACCGCGACAAGAAAGTGACTGCGGGTTACCAAAATATGATGTTCATTTTGCTGTCCAATTCTGGTGGTCATGCAATAAATCAACACGTATTGAAGCATGTACTTAAGGGGAAGTTGAGAGAATCCTTGACGCTAAGTGAATTGGAACTTATTTTTCATGGCATCACCAAGCAAATCCCTGATGTCTGGTTTGCTGATCTTTTGAAATCAGAAGTTATTGATCATTTGGTTCCATTTCTTCCCTTGGAGAGAACGCATGTTAAACAGTGCATAAGAAGGGACCTTGTCGAGAAAGGTTTCCACGTTAAAGAAGCCATAGTTACAGAGGTTGCAGATCAGATGGAATATTTTCCTCAAGGTCATGAATTCTTTTCAGTGTCTGGTTGCAAGAAAGTTTCATCCAGAGTGGATGTGATTATGGGATAAACTTCACATTAAAGCAGTACAGCTGCTGCAGTTAATGAAGGATAACTTCATTTTCTTTACCAAGAAATGATCCAGAGAAGAATTTTTCTTGAGATAATCACTCCTATATTTTCTAAGGAACAAAATTGACATTTATTGTACAAATTATTGACTGCAGGGCTTGAGACTAACTTTTGAAGCCACTGGCCAAGTGGGTAGTGACATGTCAGATTTTACTAGCCAACAGAAATTTTCATAAGTCTGTTAGCCTGCATGGCAGGCATAAACGGGGAGGGGAGGGGCACGAAAAAAGGAGAGGGGAGAAGGGAAGGAATGCCTGCTATAAGAACTGAGCTATGCGCATTACGTCCACCGATTTCCTGAAAATCGAATTATGTCAACTGTCAATACATGTACGTTCACCAATCAGAAACTGGTGTGCACTTTTATGCATGGCTGACTTCATGTGGGAATTTACATGTACTATGTTCACCACCCAGCATGAATTAGCCAATCCGAATTTTGTGGTTGCCACGTCCACAGTAATGAACAAAAGGGGGTCTTTATTGCAGGTGTTCTTTCCCTCTCTCTCCAGTTACCCTCTCCCCGACGCCTGCTACACAGGTTACAAGTCTGTCATAATGTTTCCTATGCAACATCGCATAAACTGTCACTAAAATGTTCAAAATATAAAAACTAAGTTAAGTCTGAAAGATCATGGAGAGAAGATAAATACTTGGTGTACAAGACACAGCTTTTTCTTCTTTTTGCAGTCAAATAAAAGCCATTCACAGATTGATTTCTGATTCTATAGAATGCATATTGTTATTTTTTAGCAGTCTCTGGCTAGGTGACCACCGTTAGTCTAGATCTCTGGACTCTCCAATCAAATGACTCGAATGCATGCCTGACTATGCATTGTGAGAACGGGAGTTTTCAAGTCCAGAGTTTGCTTTCAGACAATTGGCAACTTTTCTTTCCAAAGTATTTTCATTTTAATTAAAAAATGTTTATGATACTCCATGATAGGACGTTTGCTTATTTTACCAAGCGCTTGATGGTTGATGATTATTTTTTAGGTAGCTGTTGCCATCAATGAAAATGACCACCAAAAGTCAACAGCATGAGTCTCTCTACATGTACAGTTTAAATCCATTGCCTAAAGCAAAGGAAATGTCAATCATTGTGTGATAGTCCTTTGCTTGCAACTATCATTGACTTCCATGTACCATTTCATTGCAAGCGTGATAGTCAACAACAGTAGATGATAGTTGGGATCAAAACTCTCACCCAGACTATCATGCAAAATGCGTTTGCAAAACTTGAGAGTGTTTGTGAGAAGTGGGAAAGGAAAGTGAGCTAGCAAAACAGTGGCTTGGTCACTGATATTCTGCTTTTATTTTCCTTTAGTGTTTGTATTAATTTAGCCATCCAATAACTTCTAGCCTTGTAATAACTTCTTGTCATTCCATCTCTTCCGATGAATCTCTTTTTCTTAGTGAAAGGGACAAGGCACGTCATAGACTATCTACAGTTGTATGAAGGAGGCTAAACCACAGCATCATGCATGGATTAGAGAATTAACAACAGTGCAACTGTTTGTAATGATAATGGTGGTAACTTGTAACTTACCATGTTGTGCTGCATTCTTTTCTGATGCAATTCAACTGAGCAAACATTTGTAATATTATTCCTTGGATTTTTGTGTTGCCAGGAAAAAAAAAACAATCAGATACAAGGTTTAATGAATAAGTGATAATCTTCTATGCATACCCTCTTTTTGCTCAAGAGCATGACTTGCATTGGTCATGGCACAAAAATAAATCCTAAGCATTCATGTTGGGTTTTATCTTGCTTTGTTATAAAAATTTGCGCACTAATCTGTCTAACCAGTGTGTCATGAAAAACCCTTATGCATATTTGTCAGACTAGCTAATTTCATCCCCAAGCCTCACTTTCAAAGTGTAAACCTGTGATAATGTCGTCATTGTATTCTCGAAGAAGCAAAGTTGAAAAGAATACCCACTCAAAAAACATAGGCACGCATTGCGTGCATGAGCTATTTTGAAAATTACCTAAATGATATGAAATGGTGAAAGTAACAAAACAGCGGAAGTTAACTCGCACAAATAACCGCTTGCAGATATACGTTTTTCAAATCCTCCGGCCCGCCCACTACCAAAAAAAATACCGAGATAACCAACTGGGTCCCGTTTCTCGTTTCTCGGCTAGCTTTTTTTCACGGGATTTCCGGAGTTATTTTTTGACGAAACTACGGCCCCAGTGAAATGAGCAACTTGTTTCAGTAATGAGTGTATTAAATTAAATGTCAACCAGAAAAGTCCTGCACATAAATTTGATGCATCCAAATTGAAGGCTTATTATTTCCTGGAAATTTGTATCTAGTCTTTTTTTAAAGGTTTCTTTTATTATTCACAAAAGACACGTGGAAAAGGTTCCTTTGGCCTGGAAGACGCAAACTAATTAAATTAAATTGTTTTCAACTCCAAACCACAAGCTAATTAAATTAGTGACACGAAAATTCTTTGAACCACCTGTTTCTGTAATGTCAACCAGAAAAGTCTTTCACAGAAACTAAACGCATGAAAAATGAATATAAGTAGTCTCCTAGTAAATTGGAACTAATATTATTTAAACAACTGTTTTTATTCTCCACAAAAAAGTCGTGCAAATAGAAACAGAACTAATTAGATTAAATTGTTTTCGACTCAAAACCACAAGCTAATTGAATTACTTACAGGAACATTGTTGAGGTTAACATTTGGAACCAAACACCTTTTCCTGTAATGTCGACCAGCAGAAACTTAGCGCATCCAAAATGAATTTTGCTTGTTTCCTAGTAAATTGCAACTAATATTTTTTAAACAGGCGTTTTTTTAACGCACCATATAAATTAATTACATTACGTTTTCTCGAAAACATGTTGAATTTCATCACGTACCAGGACAAAGTTCAATATTTGCACGTGCACACAACGTGACTGCTCATACAAAATACAGTCGCTTCTCGCTTATAGTAATCGCTTGAGGCATACAATTAATAACCTACACATCAGCTCACATTAATTCAAAGAAAGATAAACGTTTTACATACTGTAAATTGTAGATTAATTGCATTACATTTTCTCTGTTGAACTCCATGCATCACGGACAAGTTTCTATAAGGACAAAGTTCAACATTTTCACGTGCAGACAGCGTGTCTGACAAAAAAATCCAATTTTAAATAGTAATCTCTTGAAAACCCAGGCTTGAAACATACAATTCATGTTCCGCATCATATTATTTGAAATTGCAATAAAACTATACTCATACTTCAGTATAAGCTCACCTATAAACGTAACCGTAGTCCACATTTTTTGGACGTCTCATCCCCCGCAGACCATTCTACCATTCATGCATAGGGCACATTATAGGCGGTATTTCCGAATAAATGTCCTTGATATTGCCAGGTTAGCAAGCCAGTCGGGATTAGAGAACAGTTCCCAAGCAACAAATTTTCAAAACTTTACACTTTTAGTGTTTGCGGCAACAATCGCGGAGATTCAAGATGGCTGATTTTCAATTCATGTCAAGTGCCCTTCTTTGACCTTCAGTAATACCATTTTAGAAGCGAAAATTTGATTGGCTGACATAGTACACGGTGTACATACTAGAGGCAATCTGATTGGTGTGACATAACCCAAGACATACATACAAACAAACAAACAAACAAACAAACTAACAAACATACTAACATCACAAACCAACCTTTGCGCCTGCTAATGAGCTATTTTTTTCAAAATAGCTCAAACAATACAAGTTGTCAAAGGTTTGCTAGGAATTTTGGACAAATGAGGCTTTGGTGGTGAATTTTGAGCTGGTGACGTGACATCCCTAAGACCTATTGGCACCAAAAATCAAGGGAGTGGAGAGGGCCATCCCATCTATCAAAATATAGCAACAAATTAAAAAGGAAGCCGCGGCTGAGCCTAAGATGAAGGTACCATAATCGCGTTCGAAGAACGCAATCCTAATTTCGTGTTGGTTGTCCTGTGGTTTATGTGCAGTAAAATTTGAGATTTTTTGGTAGACAGTCTTCCAAATGGCCGCCCCTATTGGTTTTTTTCAGGGGCTCATTTCCGCCGGAAATTCCTTCGAACGTGTCTCCATAATCTGTGATTACTGCTAGTTTATAAAAGTGATGGGCATCTTATTGGGTATAGTATTGGGAGAAAAAGGCCTTGTCAAGGGTAGCCTGCAAATACAGCTACCTCTCATTGTTCCTGGCAGCTAGGAGAGATGGAGGCAGCAATCTCTTCAGCTACATCATCGAGAGATGAGCCAAGGAATTAGGTTAGAGAGGCAGCTGTAGTGGCAGGATAATTCAAGGGGGAGGGCAGTCTCAATGACATGATCATTCTGGCAGGGGTTCAAACCTGCAACCTCCTGCTTTGCATTAATTTACTTTGTTCAGGCCACAACACTATGTGGGTGATGTGGTGGCCAACTAGAAACATAGGGGATAATATTATCAGATGGTGGCTAAGTATAAAAAAATAGTTTTTCCGGATCATATGATCTAAACTCAGGCAGAAATTGGCAAACAAATCTGTTATCTTTTATTCACATGTGCTGACTTTCAGAGGAATACAAGTGGTAAGGTTGTGAGGGTAGCAATTACAGAAAAGTTGTCTTTACAATGCAGAACATAGCGCTGATTACATTCACATGTACTTATTAATATTGTTAGAGAATTTGTTATGTAGAAAGGAAGAGTAACACAGTTTTTTTTTGGCAAGTCAATGCTCAACTCTTAATTTAAATTACCATACAGTAGAAGGTGGTATTTTTCAGGTTCTCAAAAATGTCGTGGCAGGGTCTTAACTTCAAACAGGTATTGTTGGTTGTCTTTTGAATCTTTTGTTGTTTTACATCATTTGTTGATCACAACATCTGAAAACACTTACGTCAAAGCAACTGAATGAACAGGTTTTACTTTGGTTTCCAACAACACTGGCACCAAAGTTAAGTTTCCACTGGACTGCGGCAGATCCAAACTGTACCAATACAGTGGGGAGAAATTTGCATGGTTTTAACTTGAACATACACCAAAATCCAGCAACATGTTTACGCTGCAGAGGCACAGATAAAGACCAGCAAGGATGGAGACCAAAACGGATCCAAAATTTCACAAGATTTTTAACAGAACTGAAACTTGCATGGACAGATTAGGTGGTCCTATTAGTGGAAGAGAACTAACTGTGCACATCTTTGGTGAAGTGTTCACACTCAGAATCCTACAGGGTGACCATTCAAATGAAACCTCTTTGGCATGCAACCATTTGTTAATTTTCAATATTTAACAAAACGAAATTTGGGATTTTTCTGGAATTTTGATTTTTGGCACACCTGGATCTAGCCACAGTACACGGAAATAAACTAAAGTGCTCCAGGAACATCCCTTTGCATACGAGATTCTGATAATATCACCAGCTACAGTTCTTTAATATGTAAACTCTACAATAATATTTAACAGTAGGCTAGCCTGTTCCAGGCATTTAGACTAAAATAAAGACTTATTATTATCCTGGATAAGCATTCACAATAGACATTTAAACAACCAGGCCCAGAAGAGTAAATTGCCACCTCACAAAGTGGAGAAACAAAAGTTGTAATATTTATTGTTTCTCCAGGAGAAAATTGACATTTCCCCAAAACAAAATCAGGGTAAAAAAAAAAATAGCACTCTACATTAATTTAAGATTATGCTAGACAGTACAGTGTACACCCCAAAATAAATACTATTCTACTAAAAAAAAAATACCAACATAAAACAGCTTGGGTAAGACATGGGTTGTATTTCAGAGAAGCTGTTAAAAACAAGTGTAAATGTGTTCATCATAACATCATAACCATGCCTTCCAATAAGAAGTGATTTCATTATTATCCAAACTTGCTCAAACATCCACCTTTTCAGGGCGCTTGTCTTTGGGAAAATCCTAATCTGGCACCTACTTTAGCAGTTATCAAAACCCCTGACTTAGCACTGCTTTTTGCATTCTTGCACATCGAATGCATCAACTCGCACTGTCCTTGCACTACTTATCCTAACAGCATTAGCACAATGTTTCCTATTAATATTAATACTGTGCCAACCATAGACCTACACTGTTTAATGGCAGTTGAGACAAAATGTCAATACCGGTACTTGTATTCTGCCAAACTCTCAGGCCAATCACAACAGTTGAGACAATACAATATTTACCGGTATCACATGAGCTGGCACCTAGCCCAGGAAACACATGCAACAACTTCCAAAAATAAATTATTGGCCAGACATTTTTTTCAACCAATCAGGTGATGGTGTGGTAGGGAAGTTTCCAAATTGAGTGTTGTAGAACCAAGACCAAAGTTATTAATAATGGTAATAGGACTGAGTGGAGTCCAATTTAATCTGTAACAAAATCGGACGACCGCCAAGCGGGAGTCCGATTTGTTTAATAATGAGTATGATTACAGACAGAATTGGACGACACCAAGTCCTGTTACCAATTAATCATAACTATAACAAAATTCAAGGATAAAACGTTAAATGGTTACACGTTTTGGTGATTAAAAACACAACAATGAGTGTGTTTTTGACCGAGATGCATGCATGGAAAAAGAATATAGCACGCGCAAACGACGTGTACTGTCCAATTACAAGCATGACGCGTAAACTGTCCTATTAATGCTCTAATCAGGCCTGCTGATAACCAATCAGATTCGAGAATTTTGTTATAGTTTTGATTAATCTGGCAATTACACCCAAGGCAGAAAATCCAATGCACCAATCAGAACTCAAAGAAATTTACATACTGATGCCAAGCATAGGAAAACATATGCGAACAAGTCAAGGAAGTGAAACAAGATTATTTAGCCAATCGCAAATTGTAGCAATGCAAAACTGGCAAAGCAAATGCGAAAATTACTTTAAACACTCAATTAATAACTGCTCTTATGCAGAACCAAGGAGAAAACCTATCCAAAATTAACACCCTTATACATGTTCTGTACTACTTGTGTCCAGACAACAAAGTTCTTTTAAAATCAGGGACATGACATTCAGACTATTTATAAATCTGCTTACTCACAAAGATTGTTCTTAACAATGCAGGCAAGTTCATCAGAGACAATAGTAGTAAAATATTGCTGTAAAATGACATGAGATTTCATCTTGCCTTAATTTAGGGTGCAACGGCAAATCAGCAGCTGTTCAAAAACTAAATCAATAGCAGACGAACATGTTCTGTGTAAAAGACACAGTAAACTTTTTTAAGACAGACACCCGTGTGAGGAAAACACCTCTCTAAGGCAGACGAACAAGTGAAATTCAGCCAGAACCAGCAAAAAAATTTTAATGGCTGGTTCTGGCCAAATTTCACTTTTTCATTTGTAACTGAACTCTTTATAAGGCAGACACCTCTCTACAGTGGATAGCTAAAGTTGGTCCTGAAGGTCCGGAAGGCTTAGACAAAGATCAATGTGCCCTTCTGTAACACCACATGGCAGTACATTTTGTAAAATAACCTAAAATAATTATCCAGATCTAAGGTCCTTTTATAAAAAGTGTAATTGGACTTTCAGGGAACACATTGCAAATTTTTGGTACTAGTGCAAAAAAAAATAAGACATTTGCATCAAATGGAAACCCCCAAATGACCAGAATGAAAACAGATAAAATTGCAACTTGAAAAAAAAGGGGGGGGGGGGGGGGGTCAATTTTTAAGAATAACTTTTTTAAAATTTGGATTGGCCTATAATTTTTTTTACTATCTTCAACATGATGAGGGCAAGAAAATAATGAAAAGAGCAAAACCTTGCAAAAACAAAATCACCAAAATGACTGATCATTTTTGTGTTGTTCAGAAAATATCCATACCTCTCTCCCACCCCCTCTCCAACACAGACATCCATACCCCCTCCCCTCCCTTCCATATGGGAAGATGGATATCTTCTAGAACCACACATTGAAAAAATAGTGGCCCAAAAAAAACTATACCAAGAAAAAAATTAAAAATAGCATCAATATTGTTTACCACTAACTTTTTGAATGTCACATGTTTGTAAATAAGAGGTAAAATAAAATAATGTTCCCCGATCTTGGTTGAAGAAAAATAACAATATATTATATTCATGCATGTATGTATCAACGCTGTATGTGTAAGGTAGTAAACTAAATAATATAGTACGTAATATGGTGAATCATAAATTAACAGATTACCCTTTCAATCCACATGAAACCTTTGTGCACAAATAGATGAGTAATCACTATGTAAATATATTCTACAATAAGAATGAATTCATGACTGGGTGTAATTAATGCAAAATGTACCTAAAAAAGTATTCCATATTATATTCATGATCATAAACACAAGACACCATTCTATTTTACTAAATGCATTAAAACTGCAAAAAATAATCAAGTTTGTGTAGTTGCACAACATGTTTCAACCAGATTCAAAATACTACACAAATCAAATTAATGTTTTTACCTTACTGCGGATAAGGCAGAGCAAAGCAATTAAGCACTATTTTTAATCTACTACATGTAGTTCATTATTCCAAACAGTCCTGAATCACTATATACATTGATGGATATTGAGAAACCAGCATGACAGTGTACAATTACTTTAATTAATTATCAATAGTAATTATTATCATCATTCTTTTCCCTGCAAACAAGGTCACTCTTTCAAGACACATACCAGTACTGCAGTGTAACTCTATTTCATGTTTGTCATACTTCTTGCTAGTTTTCTCCTCACGAAAAGTGCTATTCCCACTGATTTCACTGCCATGCGACATTTTGAATCAAAGCACTACTGAGCAGTTTGCAACAGACTTCCATAAATCATATTTTTTATGTGAAACATTCACCAAGATTTCTGTCATGGTACTGGCCCATGAAAGAAATACATGTACAGCTGTATGTTGCACAATGCTGTGAATTTTATTAGCACCAGGTTAAGTAATGATGTACTTTACTCCGCCCTGCTGCAAAATCAATATTGTGTTCCTATTTCTGTACATATTCTGAACTTTCTTGACACAATGTCTGCTCCACATGAAGTAATCTAGCAATATCTGCCACTCTAAGTGTCACATGAGAAAATAAACCACTCAACAATGCAGATTCACAGTCTTAATAAATTGCCACTATTTTGCTGCTGAGTTGCTACCATCTTGAATTTCATTGCAGTACAATCAAGCTGCTCCAACAGAAGATAATAATTTATGATTGATGGAAGTCTATTCAAAACCACTCAGCTGGAGTTTTATGTTAAACTGTTGCATAGCAGTGACATTAGTGGTAGCATAATTATTCTCTAACAATTTCACAACAATACCATAGGACAGTCCTGTGCACAAGCTTTCACTTGAAATATTATCACTTGTGGTCAACAACAGAGCCAATCATTGCTCTACATTGTACGAATGTAGACAGGGAAAGTACCATTTTGCAAGCAGGGAACAACCTTGAATACTACGTATGTAATTACTGCAATTATTTATATATATATATATACAAACACTCAAATCAAGTCCATTTAAATACCTAGCCCTCTTTATAAATCCGCACCAGAAAGGATTACCTCAGTTTTCCCTCACAGACACTAAAGTGATGTTTGCACTTTCCAAGCACTCGCCATTTTGCCCAAACGCAGTGACTAAAACATCGGAAAAACACTTCTGACTGTCAAACATTGGTGTAGGATCCACCCCAATAATAAGTGGCTCTAAATCGTCTCTTAACAGGACATCCACGCCGTACACAGCACAAAGATCCCTCAGTGAGCTACTGCCATCTTGTAAAGAGGACAGATTTGGTGCGACAGCATAAAACAGTTTTGCGATGCTCTCATGGATCTTTGTTTGAACATCGTTCCAAGTGATTTGTCTCTTTGCCAAGTAATTGGCATTGAGGTCTGCTAAAAATGCTTCATGTGTCATTGTGTGGTTCACCACTCCATTTTGTTTTACATCCGATCTTCCTGACAGGAGAGCTGAAGAATCATACTCATCTAGGAATTCATTTTGGTTTATCTCCTTCTCTGCTAGGTTCACATGTGGAGTGTTGTGTACAATGATTTCCAATGGTGTCAGAGATTTCACTGTCACTGCATATTGTAGACAAAAGCGCCTCTTCTTGCACCATGCTGTCTGGGTGCAATCTGAAAATAATTCAATAAAACACCATAACATCACCCTATCATTGCTTGACCTTCCTAGCCGCTTGGTTGATTTCACCTTTTATTTCAATAAACAAAGAACTTATTGGATCTTTTTGCTTTTTTAACATAAGAATTATAGAAGATGCTGGCTGTGTGTTTTGCTCATTTCTTCTTAAAAACAAAGCACAAACTAGTGAAAAAGAATGCAGGGCAACAATTTCCTACTAAATTGAAGGCCCAAGAAAAAACCTAGCTGATTCTGGGGAAAAAAATACTGCCATTTTTATTAAGATACAAGAAAGTGATGTTGAGCATGTGCCCAGTTTGCCTTATTTGGATAAGCGAGCAGCAGTCCTATTGAACTCAGATACAGGTTTGATTCTCGACATGTGTTAGTTGGTCATTTTGCCTTGCTTTTGTGCAGTTCAACAGCACAGCTGACCATTGAAATCCTGGCTCAAACACGTGCTTTCCCTTCATGAGCTCTTCCATAGGCCTGACGTGTTTGTGTAGGACTTTTTTTTCAACTTTCTGTATTTGGTGAGTATAATTTGTACTGCTTTGCTAGCATGTCACTAAGGAGTTGTTTGGTCTTTTCTTTCAAAACATTGTTGATTGCAAATCATGTGAAAGGAGCAACACAAAACGACCCACAAACCGAATCATGAGGTGAGCCGATTTGCTCTGATCTGTGACAAACAAACTGAACTGGCGAGTGTGCTTGGTGGCCAGTGTATCATATGATCCATAGTGGTCGCAGAAAAACGAACTGAGCAAATGCGCTTGGTTGCCAATGTGCCAAACAACCCATTGTGGTCGCAAACATATACATCAAAAGACATTTATTCATGCTTAGCTTTGTTGTCATTGTTCTTCTTGTACGCATTAGTTAATATTGGTCTACATATTTTGACTCCTAATACCTAAATCAAAAGACACTGAAGACTTACTACATCTGCTAATGAACACATTCCTTCCTTTTTTGGACATTACCAAATACCTCCCAATATTTTTTCGGGCAATTAAGAAACACAATGCTTTATAACTACAAATGTAGACCATCTGCTTGCAGCACTTTTACATGTACCTCCCATTAGGAACCACTAGTTTTAGGGGATCATAGAAGGGAAGCTCTTTCCCACACAACAACAAAAAATGGCATAAACCGTAACTTTCTACTCGTTTATCACAGTAATTCAATTTAATAATTGACCGCTTAAAATTTGGACACAAAGTAACTTTAAAAAACTGTGAAAACATTTTTTAAGCATTGTCTAGAGTAGGTAATTTTCTTATCTGACAAAAATTGAAATCTGGAATCAAGGATTTGTGAATTGAATCGAATGGTTATTGTGGATAATCACGAATTTTACTAATCGTTACACCACTTATACATGTAAGTAAACTGAGCCTAGCCTGTTATTCCACTCACAGTGTGAAGCCATCAGATGGCCAACCTCTGTACATCTCAACACCCTGCGCAGATCACTGGTGACAATTGGTCGTACACTAAGTATGTTAGGTTCTGCTGCCCTTAAAATCCAGTAGCTGGAGATTCCCCTGCAGTAATGGTCAGCGCACAAAGCTGACAAATGGACCGATATGTCATAAGACATGGGAAACCATGGTACATTTCCCCATGTCTTCTGAACATGAGCAGACAACAAATGGCGATGCAGAAGGTTTTCTTCTCCCCTGAGTCGGTTGACTCTTGCGTCATTCCGGATTCTTTGTCCCAGAGCATTCCATCTTTCCAGCCATACAGCTTCTGCTTCTGTTGATGACTCCACTACAGTGCAACCTAAATCTCTCAGAATTGGCTTCTTTTCCGTGCCATTCTTTTCAAGAAAGAACTTCAAGTTCAATTTTTTACAATTTGAGTGTGTACAGTTCACACTTTCAGCCCGCGGCAATAAAGATCTGACTTTTATTGCCACATTGTTTACTCTCGGTAAAGAAGGAAATTTGGCCAGTTCAACCACAAAACTAGTTGGACTGACTTCAGGTAATGAAGAGCTGAAAGCTAAAAGCCGTGCTTCTCTTTGCAGATGCGATTCTGTCATACTCAGTGGAGGGCAACAATTTCTAGAACAGACATCGCCAATGTTTATATCTTCCAGGGGCCAGAGAAGAGAGTAGAACACCCCAGTCGGAGCAAAGGCGAATGGTGAGCACTTGACATTGGGTTGAACGCTATGACCAACAGCTGATCCAAATTTATCCATTACGTACCACACAGGTTTTCGCTTGTTTCCATTGGGTGTGACGGCTTGGTAGGTCTGATTAAAGAACCACATACTCTCCAACGCCTCAAGCATGTCATTGTTCACTTCCTGGCTCTTGTCTCTCGCTCGATCTGAGATTTCCTTTTCTGACAGATGTTTCTCTCCTTTGATTAAAACCTGATTAAAAAAAAAACAAGATAGTTAGCCCTTTCAATACAAAAATGGTCTGAACATAGACTTTCCAAAATTTACATTTGCAATGCTCAGTAGGTTTTCATTTAAATGGTTACACTTCGAGACTTCCACCACAGACTCGATATTGTTAGAACCACCTTATATACCATAATCAACAACACTATTATATGGGACTGCTCAATAGATTTCATTTGAATAGTCACAGATTCAAAAGTCAAAAACACTGTACTATTCACTTCAAAAATTCACTTACTGAATTTTTCAAGCGAAAAGCCTTTTGTCTCAAATGTTGCCTTGAATTATAAAAGTGCCACTTTGGGCGCCAATATTCCTGTGGGTGTTCACAGGTCACATTTTGTGGGATAATGATACCACAATTAAAAAATTAAAATGCATCAGACCACTCCGGCTTTTTGTCTAGCCAAAACTTGTCCCTGGTCTGACAAATGATCTACTTATAGAAAAACAAATTGTGTGCAGGCAGAACAAGCAACATAGCAGTAAATTACTGATAAGTGGCTTTCATTTGAGAAGCCACATGTAAGGATTTCATCCACTGGCTCAAAAGCCTGTTAGATCAAACCACATAACAAGGCTCAAAATCTGACTTTTGAAGGGAATGGGTTAAGGTGGCCTTATATATGGGAAAACCTACAAAAGGAATTACAAAATATGTAATAAAAATATTATTTTCTCAAGTTTTATGGAAAACCCTGTTTAAGAACAAGGCAAAAGAGCAGGGCAATGTTGATATTTTCCTTTTAGTTAGCAATGCAAAAAAATTAAACTCTTCATTTTACTTTGAAGTGAAAATATACATTGATGACTGCCTTCTATTTTTAAGTCTGCCACACTCCTAAAAGGTCAAATTACTTTTTTCTCTATTAAATTTATTTGTTTCCAATTAGGGCTTTCAACAGAGTTCTACAACATGAGGAATGTAGTTTGGCAACATATCCAGATGTTCCCTTACAACATGATGGTCACTCACTGCAGGGAGTCAAATGTATTTGAATGATTATGTTCTCCATCACGTTTATAATATATTAATATTTCCAGTTGGATTCTCCTGTTTTATAATAAGCCAAGTTAATAATACCCGTATCTATACAAGCTTCTTGTGTGGTTTATGACATTTGGAAAATCCACTCCATTGCAGCAGTAAAATATTTATTTAACTGTGTTTTAAGGTGTTTGTTTTTTTACCCAAGAAAAACGAAACGAAATACTAAACTATGCAAAAGGCAATAATTTCACAGTGAGACAAACTTGCTTGGTATTTTTAAAATTCTTTTCTAAGAAAACAAAAAGGAAAAAACAGAACTTACATTGCTAGGATAAAAAAACTAGAATGCCATCATGAATAACAGAAGGTCTGATGCTTGTACACAATGTAACAAGATGAAGATGCAAATATCAGAAATGATTAGGAATAAGTTTTGAACCACTTGAAAATTGATGGGTGAGCCACTCGAGAGAAAAACATTAAATTTTCTGTTTGGGATTATATTGGCTTCAATACGTAAAGTGCCTTCCATCAAACTTGTACGCTATTCGGGAGGTAAATGTAATTAGTTCATAAATACCTAATACCTTGTAGAAAACTGTTGAGATCGCAATTTGACGCCGCGTTCGAAAAATGCGAAAAATACGCACCCTTTGGAAATATCTTGTCACGCTTTACTTAGCGCTGAAATTAAAACGTTGTACTTATCAAACTACAATAAATTAAAAAACTTACCGGCCATAGTTCAGATTCTTCATTTTCTGGTTTCTGCAGTGTCATGACCAACAAACCCGGGGAATCAAACGTCCAAAAGGATTCATCTGGGCAAACATTTCCGTAAAATTCTCCGTCGATAATTGGCGCGCTACCTTTCAGGCCCAAAGTCCATCGCTTCGTTGACAGTTTGTTTACCACGTCTCGCTTTTTTGTCGTTACTGGAATTGAAACAAAAACAGCCATCGCTCCTTCGTCTTCTTCGAACCAACTGTAGTTCGGGGTTGCTCCTTTTCCAAAGCACAGAGAATCGGGGTATTGTTCCTTCTCTCTTTTGTACCTTAAGTACATTTTATGAACGTATTCCGCGGAAAGGAGCTTCGCTTTCTCCATTCCAACCGCGTGAAGAAAGCCCGTCTTGAATTCCTCGAAGGTCATAATTTTTGACCTGTCTGATTTCGATGGCTTTTTAGTTTCATAAGAATCGTCCGTGATTTGACACAAAGCCTCGATTAGATCACTGTCAGTCGATTGAAGAGCTTCTTCGGCTCTCTTCTTGTCTACTCCGGTAATTTGCGAAAGAACCAAGGTGCTGTCTAGGAGGACTTCGTCGCTTGAGGCATTTTCGCTGGCGCTGTTTTCTGGGCGTTGCATAATTTCCTTCATTCTCGCCAACAGTTCTGGCGACTTTTCCAAACTTTTCTTCGCTGCCGGGCCTCCATCGCTCGACCAGGCGTGCTCAATAAGAAACACATCGCCAAATTTCTGCAAAGCCCGTCTGGCGTGAAGAGACCGCCGACCCTCCGATCCAAATTGTCCACTTTCGCGAAGCTCAAAAACCTCTGCTATGTCACAGCTTGCAATAGGAGATAGCTTTTTGTAAAGTCTATCCCATAAGTGTTCCGGTAAACCGATCGAAAGAAGTTGTGGTCGATGTAAAGAGAGGAAATCTTCGCAGCTAATGCACGTGGTCTTTCGCGTAGAATACGACGCCATCTTCACTCCTCCCAACAATTGATTTGCCGCTTGTTGAAATTCAAGAAGTGATCAGCACCAAATTCTCAACACCCGAAAATGAGTTTTTCTATTCAGACATCATAAGAGAAATACGGAGTTGATCACAAATGTAACCGTACCAGTCCCCACTGAGACGAGATCGCAAAACGAGATACCGCTCGATAAAGACGAAAGTTTCTGGTCTGAGAGCAACAAAAGTATGAATATTCCCAAGAAAATTACAATGGAAGACGAAGACCCTTATAACATTGGAGGTTACAGCAGCTCAGACGATGACAAAAACGAGAGGTACTTCAGTTAATCACAGCTTTTGCGACTTATACATGAAATTATATTAACGCCTGGTTGAAATTTGTGTTTGACACAAACACTCGAGTGATTCCAAATTTCTTGAACCGTGCCAATGTATTATGTATCATTTACTTTGTTTGGTCTTTTTTTGTGCTCTTCTCTGTTACTTCAATTCTTTTAGAAAATGTTTACAGCTAAAACATGCGAAAAGAATGTCCAACCCACGTTGCAGTGACGTCAAATGAGAACCATGCGATCAAAAGCGCTGACTTCCGAGTTCAATAAAGAATGAAAAGGATTTTTATGAATCTGACATCTGTCACTAAAATTTCCTTTTCCTTGCCCACGGAGAGGAAATGCGTTATTAAACTTGTTAACTTTGGTTTTATCCGCCTATTATAAGTGGTTCTTTCCCGGATCTTTGTTTTTTAATGCCAATAATAACATGTATAAACTCGGAAAACACATTTGATACCTTGTAGTCTTTGTTACAAAAATGCGAAAATTGTACAAATGTACATGTTTCGCGGTTGAACTTTCACATGGAGTATGCTTTCCATCTCCACTTGATACCATGTTCCTTGTTTGTAAGGTGATATCCTGTAACTCCACAATTTTATTTGCCATCTGATGCTCCAGCTAAATTCCATTGAAAGAAAATTTTTGTGGGCAAAAACATTGGAAATAAATATAATTGCCTATTTTCTCCTTTAACCCTTTAACTCCCAAGCAATAAATGCTAAAGAACAAAATTCAAGAAAAATCCCAAATTTCTTTTGTTAAATATTGAAAAACCAATGGTACCATGCAAAAGTACTGCTGAAGAGGTTTCATTTGAATGGTCACACAATCGGTCACTACAAAATGCAGAGTGCAGACTGGGTATAAAATACAGACTGAGACTAAAATTGGGTATAAAATGCATCTCTGAGAGCAACATGGTCATTTGCGGCAATATGCGATATATTTTCATTGTGAACGGGCACCCAACTGTCGTGACATTGCCTTTCCAAGTTTGTTTCCTTGCAATTTCCTCTCCATATGCATAGACTGTGAAAAGTCTATGTCAACAGTCCATTTATTTTTTTGCGCTGAAACATGACAAACATCATGTTCAAGTTAAAAATCATAGGGTGACTCTAACCTCGTGTTTTTAATGCCATGTTCCTTCTACATGATTTGAATGGGTATAGTACATTTAGTCATTTTATTTTAACATTTATTTCCGAGAATTTACGACCGCCATTAATCAACCTTGTTCCATGGCTTGGTTGCAAATGGGAGAAAGTGACGTCAAAGACTCAAACATACCTCACGGGTTGAACTTATAATAACAATAAGTATTGAAAATCACGCGAAAAGCAACAAAAGCTTTGGACTTCACTTGTTCTTCATGCAATTTTCTATGCTGATTGTTATTATAATTTCAACCCGTGAGGTATGTTCGAGTCTTTTGACGTCACTTTCTCCCATTCGCAACCAAGCCTTGGAACAAGGTTAATTAGTGGCGGCTGTAAATTCTCGAAAACAAATGTTAAAATAAAATGACTTCTGATGTACATTATGGATTGAAATTTGGCAAGATGAGTAAGAAAGTCTAATAGTACACGAAAATGTAAAAAAATGAAAATCAAAAATTTCATCATAGGGGAACTTTAAAAATGCTGCGTGCAACGAAGAAGAGGTCAAGTCTGTCTGTTTTGGTTTTTCTGTGGTGTTTGCTCTTGTAGAATTTGACCTCGTTTAGCATCCTTTATTGCCTGGCAGTTGGTTTGTTGTTTTTGCCATTACTGGCATGTCGGTTTTTATGTACAAAAGGGTTAGAACTTCTCTTCCTAGCTTTTCTCTCTGAGATGACAGGATCTGAAATGATCTGTTGGCCGTGAGTGTATTTCCTACAATTTCATCATGCTGGGCCCAGCTATTTTAGTTTTCTTCGCTGCAGGATATTAATAATTATTTTCTAGACTCAAGCTTTGGAGAGAGAGTTGAAGCTTTCAAAAAAAGAAAGCTACCGAAAATCCTCTATTAAGCCACCCCTCTCAAATAAGCCCTCCCCCCTTCTTTAGAAGAAGAAAATTATTAAGCCCCCCCCCCCCCTCCCCTCTCTTTTAAGCCACCCCCACCCCTCACCCTTCTGAAAAAATACACTGCATGTGAACTAAAGTACGGTACTATGATTTATTTAGGTCTTGGAAGTTTAGTTTGTAAAGTGATTGTGTCATTGATTGGGCGTATGCTTTACATGTAATCATGTGTTACAAGACTGTTGGCATCGATTGTATGCGAAAATTACAGAGCGATGTTCAAAATAAACCAGGCTAAACAACGGGGATCAGGGGATCAGGCAATCAGTGTCCTTAAAGTGCCTACCTTGTCTTGTTTCTCTGTAGTTTACTATGTCTAAAGAATTAAAATAAAAATTATTTCCAGAGGAAAAGAAGCCACTCAAAGATGTGATACATGTACTTCAATTGAAAAGTGGTTTCAAATTTTGGAGAGACTGGGGCGAGTGATAACATAAATTCCGTAGATGGTATGACACATAGATTTGTTTACGCTATAAATAATAATCCCCTTAGAATCCTTTAGTGTGATGGTAATTTTTGCCAACATCTTTGGTCCTACAAATGTCAGACAGTGAGTGATAACAGGGCTCGAAATTGCGCCTGCATTGGGCGCATTTGCGACTAAAGATTTCGCTTTTGCGACTAAAATTTGTCTATTAGTCGCGATTTTGTGACTGTTTTACGGCCTAGCTAGTAAATGAATTATAATCAACAGTCTTGTGCTTGTGTCTTACTAGTTGTCATTAATTTTTATCCGAAAAATCCTGCGAAATTCACGTTGAATGTTGCGTGACTTAATCGTCTAACCAAGAGGTGTATCACAGACGCACTTTTTCAGACTTTCTCAGAAATTTCTCATTTCTCATTTCTGGTTCCGGTAGCAGTAGTAGTTACTTTTTGTTTTTTCTACTAAAATTTGCGAACTTGCGACTTAATTTTAGGAATTACTCGCAAATTGCGATTGAGAATTTTTTTTAATTTCGAGCCCTGGATTAGGTGCTTTAGTATACCAAAGCATATTTGTGCGGCATTCTGACTGTACCCCTTCATTTATTTTATATTGAACAGCTCTGATGACGAGCCCGGAGAGGAAGTATTATTAAAAAAACAAAAACAAGACTCAAACTCTAGCAGTGAGGATGAATTTGAAAAAGAAATGGAAATGGAGTTAGAAAGTGTGATGAGAACCTATCAGAATGGTCATGGTAAGAAGAGATTAATATTTTCCTTGTTTGCATTTTACAAATCTAGGAAATAAATTAAACTCTTTCATTTCCAAGGCCAAACTTTAAGTCTAACTTTGGAATCTGTGAATGAAATTCTATGAAATTCAATTTAAAGCTCTTAACAATAAATATGTTTAATCAGAATTTAATGTGCCGGTTCGATCAAATTTGTAAAGTTTGTTTTTTATGCACTTTTCGAAAGGAAATAATGTATTTAGTAACTTGTTCCAAACTGTTTTTCAATCCAATCAAAGGAAAACGTTTTTTTTACTGCCGTACTTTTTGCATTTGCACAGCCACCATAAGCATTAAATTTACATGTGTGACCCTCCATACGAAAGCACGTCTTATCAAATGTTGTAATTTAGTGAAACTGGGTTTCAAAAGGGTTTCCAAAGGGTTTCAAACCCCCTGAAACCGGGTTTCCAAAGGGTTTCCAACGGGTTTCCAAAGGGTTTCCAACGGGTTTCCAAAGGGTTTCCAAAGGGTTTCCAACGGGTTTCCAAAGGGTTTCCAAAGGGTTTCCAACGGGTTTCCAAAGGGTTTCTAAAGCGTTTCTAAAGTGTCCAAGCGCTTCCGAAAGGGTTTGCAAACTCGTTGAAAGCTGTACGAAACATACTTTCGGACAGATGAAACTCACGCAAGATAAAAAAATTCACGGCCGGGTGAGCGCGAACGCATCAAGTTTCAGAATTAATTTGTGGGCCGAAAAATATTTTTAGCACGCTATTTTGATGTTTATACTCTAAATTAAAATTGCTAGCTTAAAGAAAAAATGTATCAGCTACATTCTTAGTTGCGAAATTTAATGATAATCCGTAGATAATAATCCCAGGACTGGTGTAATCCGTTTTCCCTGGTAATGCGTGACTGTAACCTATTAAACACACTGCCGTGTTCGACAAAAGTGGTTTGATTCTGAACCAAGACACAACGTTTATAAATAGCTGCTTGCAAATGGGTTCGAATAAAATCGTGATTTTGATTGCAGCAATATTTTTTACAGTCTGATTTTTGACCTTTTCACAGTTTTCTTTTCAACTCCGTATCTTTTGTTTACTATTACAGTAAACCGGAATAGTCAATGAAGTGAACTGGCCCGCCTTCGCCGCGCATACCTTATGTTTTATAATGAAAACTTCTAAACAAATTGCCCCTAGTGGGAATCCAAGCCAAAAAATGTAATAATCATAAACTACAGTTCGTCAAAATCACGCGCCGTTTACAACTCACGCAAAATCGAAAAATTCACGGCCGGGTGAGCGCGAACGCATCAAGTTTCAGAATGAATTTGTGGGCCGAAAAATATTTTTTAGCACGCTATTTGATGTTTATATCCTAAATTAAAATTGCTAGCTTAAAGAAAAAATGTATCAGCTACATTCTTAGTTGCGAAATTTAATGATAATCTGAAGATAATAATCCCAGGACTGGTGTGCTCCGTTTTTTTCTGGTAGGTATGCATGACTGTATAAACCTAAACACACCACGCCATGTTCGACAAAAGTGGTTCGATTCTGAACCGAGATACAACGTTCATAAATAGCTGCTTGCAAACTGATTCGAATAAAAACGTTGTGATTTTGATTGCAGCGATATTTTTTAACAGCCTTTGATGTTTGACCTTTTCGCAAAGTTTTCTTTTCAAGTCCGTATCTTTTGTAATACTGTTGCGGTGAAACTGAATACATTTGAGAAATGTCACAAGTTTTAATCCCACAAATGAACCGGCCTGTCTCAATTTCAATTGAAAAACTTTAGGAAAACTGTCGAAAGCAGAATGACAAAAAAAAGCAATACACAACAAATTATTCTGAGACACGGGTTTATGTTTAACACGCGTGTCGAAACATGAAACGGTCTCGCTGCCGTGATTTTGGTTTATTTACATTCTGAACACAATCGAACAGGTAGCGAACACTGTCGCGGTTTTGGTTTGTTTACGTTTGTAACATAATCAAATGCATCGATGGCGCAAGTGTTTTCACAGAAAGCAAAACCATTCAAATGAATTAATTTTAAAAGACGAAAAATTTAAGAACCAACGCCGAAATTCGAACCTGCGGAAAGGATGTTAATTAAACAATGCTGTCGCGACGGCGTTCGCACGGCGATTTAAAGCGCGTAGCTTGAAAAATCTTTTATTTCAGTTTACTATTCATACATGTATAGCCACGAAAACACCTGAGGGTATTTGCAAGGATTGTTAAAGTGTTAGCAAAGCGAGATATGCAGAGTTGTTACAAAACGAACTACAATAAAAAGATTTTTACAAAGCGTTTCCAAAGGGTTTCGAACGGATTTCCAAAGGGTTTCCAACGGGTTTCCAAAGGGTTTCCAACGGGTTTCCAAAGGGTTTCCAAAGGGTTTCCAACGGGTTTCCAAAGGGTTTCCAAAGGGTTTCCAAAGGGTTTCCAACGGGTTTCCAAAGGGTTTCAAACCCCCCGAAACCGGGTTTCCAAAGGGTTTCTAAGTGACCTCAAACCCCCCCAAAAACGCTTTTGCTGATAAGACGTGTTTTCCTATGGAGGGTCACATGTTCTAGAAGTTCCAAAAGATAGCCAGCGAAAGTGATATCAGAGACTCAAAAATTCCTTTCTCGGAGTTGTTGTTTTGCAAGGAAAGGGCAAAGAAATTTATCAAATTGTAAAATGCACATGCAGAGGCATTTTTTTTGCTCATAATCGTGTTGTTTTGTGCCGCTATCGCTGCCAGTGTCCTCGTGAGTGACTGTGACAGAGGAATTTTTGAGTCTGTATGTTGTTTTGTTCTCTTAAAGTAGCCAGAACTTAATAGACAAATTCGGCTAACACATTGTTGTACCCAATTCAAACCTTCTGGAAATAAGATTCTTTGTTTACAATATTTCCATATAATTTCTATTTCAATGCTTCATTGATATGAAAATATGACAAACAAAGAGTTCTAATACCAAAAGGTTTGAATTGGGTACAACAATGCGTTAGCCGAATTTGTCTATAGCTTTTGAATTAAAGAGTTTCCCATGGATTTGGTTGGTCATTTATGAAAACATGTGCAGATTCTTCTTGGCATTATTAATTAGCTGTCTTAGAATATGGTCTTGTGCTAATTATGTGTCAGCTAATCCCAAAAGCAATGGTACTGATGTGAACACAGCATTAGTTTGTGAAGTGTTAAAGAACAATGTATGGTAATTGCACTTATACCCAAGTGTAATTATTAATAAGATGAGATAACAGGGCTTGAGACTAACTTTTCAGTTTACTATAGCGTAGTAACTTAGTGACAGGTTTGAATTCACTAGGCTAGCCAAGATAAATTTTCACTAACCAGAATTGTTGGAGGGGGGGGGGGGGGGGGGGGGGGGGAGGGGGACAATAACATGGGTCACACTGATTACAAAAAAATCTCAGAGACTTGCAAACAGTTTTTTATTTTTTTAGTTTTCTTCGTAGTCTCATTAACTTCTCTTTTTTCAGCCAAACTTAACACTGAAAACGTATCTCTCTATAATAACAACTGTGAATTAAACTAAAACCACCATCTCAGACTCTTTATTCATAATAATTCCAACATAATCCTGACATTTTTTATGCTGACAATGATTCAGCCAAAGTTGTCCTCTCTTTGTATACTTTGCAACGTCGTACCATTGCCATATTCAACCCAAAGAAAGTCGGTCTTCCAGGATGAAACAAAATGAAACTTGATGCTTTATTAAAAGTTTTGTATATATTTTATACATGACAAATAATTTGTCTGCAGCAGTTTCTTTGACTTACCTCTGTTGCTTTCGTAACAGAAAAAGAGAATCATTCTTCAACACAAACTTTATCGTTTTTATAGTTATTTCAAATTATTGGTTAAGGCATTAAATAATTTAATTATATCTGTTTACAGTCTTTGTTTCAGTTGTTGTTCTCTCAATTTGCTTTTGCGCTTTATCAGAAGTAATTTTCAGTTTGATTCCATCTGGTGCTTTATGGTTTTCACTAGCCCAAATGGCTAGTAAAAGCAAAAATCCACTAGCCAAAACTGATTTTTTACTAGACTTTGACTTGTTGGCTACCGTTGGTCTCAAGCCGTGGATACCTTTATTTAAACACAGTGTTTCCTTTAGGTTCGACTAATTGTTAAGTGTATAAAACGTTTATAGATGGTCTTGCAGAGCACAACACAAGCAGTAACCCAGAAAAACCTGAAAATGATGCCAGCACAAGTGCTAACAGCAGCAGAACTGCTGAAGATGAAAATGACTTGTACTCTGAAGATTACTTCAGCTCAGGCTCAGATGATGAACATTTAGTTGGCGGACAAGGATCCAAATCAAAAGAACGAAGAAAAGTGTTAACCAATGATGAACTGTTGTATGACCCAGATATGGATGATGAAGATGAAAAATGGGTGATAAAACAGAGGCGTGATCACAGACGTAAAGGTGTGTTGATTTTTCTTGAATAAATCATTTCATTCAGGGCTCCAGACTAACTTTTGAATTAATCAGATTAATAGCCTAGTGGCTAGTGTCATGTATGTCACCACCCAAAATCAATTTTCACTGTCTTATCCATGCAAGGTTGCTAGTTACTTAGGTACCGTAAGCCCTAAGGTGCAACCATTCACTTAAATGCCCTTACTTTATGTAGTGGGCTATACAAAACAAATGAATTCCCATGGATGTGTGACACTTACAAACACAGCCTATAAGAAAAAAAAATTGTTCACTGTTGTGAAAGTATGTAAAATTAATTTCATCAACAACATTTCGGACTTCATCAGGTCGATGACTGTTGTTTTGTTATAGTAGTATACATCTGTACCAAAGGGTCTAGTGAAGTTTAAGAATTTGAAGGCATCACAAAAATGAATTGGGAACTGATAGGGTACAAGCAGTTAAAGAAAGTGTTAAGTAATGCTGCACATACATGTAAGAACTGCCTTAAACTTCATTGTTCTGCAACATTGGCTCTTTGCCACATAGAATATCTTTGGTTTCAAGAATAGAGGAGGGGCTGATGGTTCATAATTGTATTTCAGTATAAAAATAAAGAAAATACAACTGCATTATATAAATTTTAGGGGATTTTTGTGCATAACCAATCAGAATAGCAGAAGACAATAGTTAATAATTTTCCTTCTTTGGTGAAGTTCCCCAAATACAATATCTTTTAAAAATAATATTGCTTGTTGTACAAATTGGATCTCAAATTACTTGAATTACTTTAGCGGTTTTTGAGTCTAGGCCAATCAGATCACTAGTTGTAACAATGAAAAAAGTTGACATTCTATTGTGCATTGCCGTTCAGTACTTTCCTTCTTATGTGAATCATTACTTAAACAAAGTCTCCTACAAGCCAATTCATGAATACATACAACCATTGGACTCTCCCCTCTCCTTTGTGTTGTGCCTCACTGACCCCCCCCCCCTCCTCCCCCCCCCCCCCCCCCCCCCCATTCAACTCCCTACCCTCCCCTCCCTCCAACGTCATTCCCATGGGTAAGGCAGGTGAACATTATCGCATTTGGAATGGGCAAAATGTTTGTGCAAGCCTTATGCACTGGTCAGCAGAATTACCAAGAAACATTTACAGCTGAGTGATGGAAGGAAGGAGTGAAAATTTGCATATTTGTCCCCATCTATCATTCAATGCTTGCCGTATTCACGAGTTATAAAGGGTGGCAAAAACTAGGCAAAGATTAAGCTTGCTGACAGAAATATATGGAGTTGGTACAGTTAAAACTATTACTTTTCATGTTTTGCAGAATTTATGTTATCCCATCTGGGATAATCTTCTGCCTTTGGCTTAGCTTTGAGGTATAAGGAAGGGGTGCAAATGTTTGTTACATTTGTACATTTTAATATGTTAAATCATGATACATCCAGGGCCGTCATTAGTAACCGGCAGCTGTCTGTTATGGCCAGCAGCTGCATAGTACAGGTTGCAAAACACAGCTACAATGGTCTAGTTTAGGTTAAGGGTCTCAGAGTCCCAGTGGCACACCCCCACCCAAAAATTTGCTGAGTACCTGGATGAAGAGAATCAACAACAAGAAAAGATTAATGTTAAAGTAAACCTGGTGGCAGAAACTATGCCCAGCTTGGGATCAGAAGAATGGTGCGCTAATTATCTAATTAACTAACTAAGTTTATGACTGCTTGTCTTCCTTGTGCAGCTGGCAACCTCGAAGCCTATGACAGCCCTGTACGTTCCCTCAAAGTATTTTATAGTTTATTTTTGCCCTTATGCTGTATTGGTAATAATTTATTATTATTACCAATTGATATATCAAAGCTGAAGCATTGCTTACTTTTCATGTTATTTTCACTACAGTACAACAAACAAAGAACAGTACAGATGCAGCCAGTGCAGTTGCAAATCAAGACATGTCTTCACCAAATAAAAAGAAAACCAAAACATCCAAACAGGAAGTAGAAAAAATTCCCTCTAGCGATGCTATCTTATCTTGCCCAGCCTGTATGACAACATTATGCATTGACTGCCAAAGGTTAGTTGGTCAACAAAACCTGGCTTTTCTTTTGTTGAGTCATGTCACGTTGCTCTAACTTCTTTGTCCTCGTGATCTTTCCTTGGACAAGAGACTTTATTCCACATCATAATTTCCCATACAGGTGTACTTTATATATCATCAACTCTCTCTAAGACACTGACAGTACCAGTACCAGAACAAAGTGTCCATATTAGTGAGGTATCCTTTATCTGTTTTTAGTGTTACTTTAAAAAGCCAAAGGACATCTTTATATCAGTGAAAACCCAAAAATAACGGTCCAGTTTTGTTTAAAATTATTCTACTATAAATGCTCTTAGAGTAAATATCAGTGTCTTGTACTGCAGATGGCCAGGATGGAAATGGATTTCGTAGTTTACTGCTTCTGTCTTGGAAAACTTGCCAAAACTTTGTCTGATTATGGTTTATTCTCTTTTCTAAAATTCATTTGATATCTTCCTGTTAGTGTTCTGTAATCATTTTCATGTACAACAAAGATACTTAATTTTAATTTGGGGCAGTTTGACCCCAAAACCTCAAAAGTATCATGACATAGCTCCTTCTAATAACTGTTATTAGTAAAATGAGTGACTGACTTGTGACAGAGATCCACTTTGGGTGTCCAAGGGGTGTCTGTTTTAGTTAGAGTTGACTTTTCCAACCATAATAATAAATTAAATTTTGGTGATGGAGCCATGCTCATTGATTGATGATTTTCAGGAGGACCCTTAAATTAGTGAACAAAATACTAGGGTAAATCTGAAAGTCTTTTCCTTTCAAGTGTTTTATAAATTTTTATCATTCCAGAAAATATTGATACCCCCCACCCCAAGGATTTCTTTAGAAATTCCAGTTTGAGCCCCCCCCCCTCCCCCAATTCAAGACAAATCCCAAATTTCATTTTGTAAAATATTGAAAAACAAATGGTGCCATGCAAAAGTATTGCCAAATAGGTTTCATTTGAATGGTCACACCATAGGATTTCATCCATGGACTCAAAAGTTAGAAACTACACTACATACCTCCATATGCCTCTATATTGGTTCTGGGAGTGAAAGGGTTGACCACCTTTATTTCATTTCATTGATACTGTCATTCTTTTTTTGCAGACATGATCTATACAAAAACCAGTACAGAGCCATGTTTGTTATGAACTGTAAAGTTGTACAAGACGAAGTATTAAGATATGAACCCTCTCAGCAGCGTAACTCAGGAAAAAAGAGAAAGAAGGAACAAAAAGGAAAATTAGTACAACACAAGGAGGAAGGAGACAGTTTGACTTCAGCTGGCCGTACTGCTGCATCAGAACGTTATCATCCTGTCACTTGTGCAGAATGCAACTCAGAAGTTGCTGTTTATGATAGCGATGAAGTTTACCATTTCTTTGATGTGCTAGCAAGCCATGCTTGAAGTCTAATGAATATTTATTAAATAAAACAGACTTAGGAAATTATTGTCTTATATCAAAGCAACAGCTACAGAATCAATTTTTTTGGCTTGCACAGACAACACCACTTTTCAAAGAAATATTGATTAGTGAAAATTACATGTCTAGCCACCCCAAGACAGGCAATGCAACTGCAGCTGAAAAAATATTTGAAAAAAGTTGCAATAAATTCAATGAGTTATCACTCCCCCCTCCCCAACCCCCGGGATAAAATTTTATTTCTGTGGAAAATGCAGGACTTTCCGACTGCTTTGACCAGAGAGTGCATTTTGAGATTTATTCTTCTTTTATGTGCATGTTCATTAGCCCTGTGCCTCATCAATAAGTGCAAAATACAAAAGAATTTTCATGCGAAAATGAGGCAAAGAGGGCTAACTAACAAGCATATAAAAGCAGTTTGGAATAAGGTGTATTGGTCCCACCACTGCATATGGTGCTGCGTACAAGAAACAAAGAACAACAACCAAAGGTCTTGGTGAATGATCATTTTGTTTTATTTTTGCTTGCAATTTTGCACTAAAAATTATTCAATAAATATTCATCAACCCGAGTTGAAATAAAGTTATCTATCTAGTATGCATTTTGACATTCATTCATAACATTGTCCTTATATTGATAATAACAATGTTTGCTTTGTTCACTTGCATTGTGCCTAATCTCTAATAAAACCCACTCCCATGCTAAAATGGATCAAAGGTTCATCTGAGCCAACCCGTGAATATGAAGGCTCCAAATAAAAGATTCTGTACACCTTTGGACCCTCCACTCACCTTGGCATTTTGCTCCATTGCCCCCCACCCCCTACATCAAACTCCCCTCCCTCCAATGCCATCCCCATGTGATAAGGCAGGTGACCTTTACATGTCGTGCACTCGATGTTTACAGCCGATCAAGGGATTGAGTGAAAATTCTACTCAAATGCTATAAATTGTTCAATGCTTTGCATATTATCAATAAACAGTATAGCCTGCATGGCAGGCGTTTTCAGGGAGGAGAAGGGGGCGTGCGAAAAATGAGGGGGAAAATGGGAAGGAACGCCTGCTATAAGAAACGGGCTATCGGTATTACACCCACCGATTTTCAGATGTCAACTGTCAAAATGTTGACCAATCAAAAACTAGCACACACTTTTACACATGGCTGAATTTGTGCGGGAATTTACAAACCACCGTGCAAATTTTATCGAAATGAGAAAAATAATTTTGGGAAATCTCAACTATGAGAAAATCTTAGAGTGGAAATGTCAGCTACTCCCACAAAAAGTTCTAAAGGGAGGAGTCCCCTCCCCGACGCCTGCTACGCAGGTTATAAACGGTATGATGTATTGAGCAGTCCACTACAACAACGACGTTTATTCGTACTGTAAAATTACAAAGATGTATACATCTTGTATACTACTTGCCTATGGTACCTTTTATCATGTGCATAAAAGGTAGAACACATAATTTGTAAGGGAGGGTTCATAATTTATGCAGAGAGGGGCTATGTCGATTTTGAGGGGGGTCATGGTTTTTCAGCGGTAGGTTTTTGGGGGAGGCTATGTAAAAGTAGAGCAAGGTATGGGGGGGGGGGGGGGGGGGCATAAAGCAAATCCCTGTTAAAAATGTTATGTTTTTATTATCAATTTATACTGTTACATCACTTGATGGATCTGTAAACAAAGTTTATTTTATATATTGCTGTGTATATTTTTGTCACTCGCCCTCAGCATTTCTTCACTTTGACTGCACCAATTTGTTTCTCCCACAACACGGTGTTGTCTCCATCACTTTCATCATCATCCTCGGATGTGGGTCTCTTAGCCGATAAAAGATGCCGGCCTCTCGCTGTCATTGCCCCTAATGCTTGTCTATTTTGTATGATGTAAACATATTTTCAAAAAAATGGTAGGGGGCTAGATTTTCAAAGATAGCACATTGTGAAGTATTTCCATGAAATATTAGGAATGATTCCTTGGCAAACCGAACAGCCATTTTTTTAATGGGGTTTATAAGTTAAAACCACTGCATTTTCTAAAGTCATGCAGTGAATACCAGCCGTATCCTTTTATTTTTTAGTAAAGGACTTTTTAAAATAAAATTTATTATTAAATTATAATGCAAATGTCATAAAATGCTAAATTTTTAGACTCAAAAAATGCTTGCAATCAGCAATTTTAGAGGAGGTTTTAAAGTTAAACAGGGTGGTCAGGGGGAGTCAGTCGTGGTTTTTTACCATGGTTTGCAGGATATCTCATTGGGGGGGGGGGGGGGGGGGGTGCAAAAAATTCACTTAGAACATCAGGGGGGCTTCCAAAAAATGTAAGGGAAAAAATTAAAATATCATCGCCGCCATCTACATAAATTTAGCCTGCGAATACAGCCGTCGCAGGCTAACATAAATTATGAGCCCTCCCTAAAGGTGTCTATTAGATGCGATTCTGTTTGTTTTTCAATATTTTAAAAGTGAATTTGTGATTTTTTTACATTTATTATTCTAAACTTGAAAACAACCTATAAATTCAGTAAGGGACTATTTATTTTTGACAGGGCGGGGATTTTTTTCTTCTGCAAAACTTTGCAGGCACTTTTGGTATTTGTAAACGTACCGGCGATTTCAGTGCGATTTGGGCGCGTTTTGCCGAGCGTCGCAGAGGTTTCAAAACCTGAAACAAACTTGAAGGCGATTTTTGGAAAATCACAGCAAATTAATGTGGCACCCGAATCGCACAGAAATCGTTGCTGTTTTACACTTGCGACAAAAGTTGCATTGGAGAGCGCGACAAAAATCGTATGTATAAACAGAGTGAATGATTTAATTAAAAAATAAATCCTTCATTTCTAAGTTTGTGATTCACTACGTTCAAGTTCTCACAGTTCAACGTTTCTGTTCTTTTTCATTGTAAGATTATCCTCGTGATGTGGTTCGTGTCCTTCAAGATACCCAACTTTAGGGTATTTTCCCACATAAAGCTTGTTGTAAATATCATCCAGACGAGCTAGTTCTTCGTCCGATAAGTCGTCCTAGAAAAAATGTTAACCAGAACAAACAAGTTAAAATCGAAAGAAAAAAAACGCGTAAAAAAAAAAAAAATCTAGCAGAGCGAGGTTTTGATCCTCGGACCTCTGGGTTATGGGCCCAGCACGCTTCCACTGCGCCACTCTGCTCCCGATGGAAATGATATGGAAAATATGATATATTTGAATAAATCAATGACGTCACGGTTGTCACGCGTTTTCTTTCTCAGCTTACCAAATCATCATTTAAATCTTCCTTCTCCATGGACCATTTTGCGATTGCTCTTGATGCGTCTTTGCCGGCGAACAAATTGTAATTTCCTCCGGGTCCATAGACCCCTATACAAGAGAAAGAGACTTCATTAAAAACTTATACATCAGGCCTGACTTCGATAGCCAGATAGCCAATATCTTGTATCTTGGAGACGTTTATAAAGTCGACTCGATAAACTCAGTTGAATTATAGGTAAAATCTATATTATAGCATATATATAATAAGAATTTAAAACAATCTGATCTTACTTCTGGAGTCTGAAACATCGAACACAACTCCTTTGATTGAAACGTAAACGGGCAGAGCAGGCTGAAATAAACAATAAACAACCATTAAAAATATTACTACACAGCAAGACTTCAACGACAATATAGTAATATAGCTTTGTTGCGGTTGACCAAAAGGATATATAATCTCAAGCATTATTTGCTTTTCTATAGACTCCCTCGTCGCCTGTATTACCAGAATAAAATAAGATATATTAAATTATTTTTGCATTGTGTGAGTGTGATGATGATGGAAGCAAATAGTCAGAGAAGTTCAGGAAGTTGAAAGTTGAAAAAGATGCAAAGCGTAAAACGTTTATGAGGATGAACTTTTCAGTTTGTCCAGCATTCATATCGCATTCTCATAAGATTTTTCCCTTCAGGATTAAATTTCTTGATTCGTTAACCCAACCGAAACAAAAGGAAGATAAAGCAAGGCAAAATGCGTTTTCACCCTTACGTTTTCACCGTTGTAGTTAGACAACTCTTCCTTGGTGAACACTTTGTTCCCGTATTCGTGCGGATCGTTGTCAGTTTCTTCTGAAAATGGCGAGTGATCGTCTACATTTTGAAGCGTAATATCTACTGCTGAGGAAGAAATCACTAGAAAAGATAACACGCAGACAAAAGTCGCTAAGTAGCCCTCCATTTTGGTGTGTAAGGAAAATGTATTGCAACTAGCTTTGCGTGACACTTGTGTAAAAGGAAGTCGACTAGTTATCATGTGACCGGAAGTGAATCTACTCTCCCGCCATTTCCAAGATTTGTCGCAGGTTGCCGCTACACAGTTTCCTCAGCATTTTAGGTTGTCCATGTTTTCAAATTTAAATGTCTCATTTTAAAGTAAGCTTATATCATTTTCCTGCATTTTTAGAGAAAAGCTGGCGTGAATTTCTGCTACAGCTGCAGGTGAATTGTTTTTATAATCTAAAAAAAGTTTGAATTTACTTTTACAGTCGACAAAGCTCTCGGAGCATACCGCCGGCTCTCGTAAGTCGTAAGCGGACAGCTCTACTTACGGCCGTCTTGACCAAACTCCGTTTGAATTCTCCTATTAAAACGTTTTCTACTTCCCGAGGGTGTCCGCTTACTGGAACTTCGACTGTAGTTTTTTTAAAACTAAAAACAAATTCAAATTTTGTAGAGTTTACAAGCTTTCTGTACGATAACTAATTTTTAAAAACTCTTTTCTTTTGACACCAGGAAAACAAGAGGAAAACAAGAGGAAAACAAGACACAGTATTCTCACAGATTAATACCAACACTGAGTCACAGTCAACTTATACAGGTTAGTTATAAACAGTTTGTTGGAGGAATTTGTTATCATTTTATTCGGAAGAATGTCTGATAAAAAAGGTCTCTTGAAAACTCTATTTTATCGTAATTTGGCTTACGTCTTTTCAACTGTACTATGCACTTATTGACTAAGTGAGAGGGCCGGACGGGAAAATATTTGGCTCGAGGTCATGGCGTACGGACCGAGCGCAGCGAGGTCCGTGCGCCATGACCGAGAGCCAAATATTTTCCCGTCCGGCCCGACCTACCTCAGTCAATAAGTATTTTATAATATGACTGGAAAGTACAAGAATAGTCGTGCAGTGCGAGGCCACTTGAACTCGAGCGGGGCCGGACGGCTTTTTCCGGACCGGCTCACGTCAACCCGTCCGGCCCCGCTCACGTCACCTTGCGATTCTATTTTCTTTAGGATTGCGTCAGCGGGGCCGTACGGTCATATTATAAAGTTTAAAACGCACTTGCCACTTGATCAAACTTTAAAAATTAGAGCTGTAAGAACCAATTTTCAGCGCCTGCATTTGGACCGTTTTGGTTCAAGGCTAAAATCTGTGTTTTAACGTTAATTGTCAGGTACAAAACATTTTGGTCTGTTTTGTTACCTTTCGCGGACTTTAGGTGAACTGGCATGGTCCACACTGTATAGCAACAACGAAACCCCTCAAATTAGCTATCAAGAGCGTGTACCTGTTGCCTGTAGGCCCTTTTACAGTTGGCGTTGTTTAAAGTTATAGTCCATAATTTAATGAAGGTTGAGATTGAACTCTCTGTTTCTGAACTGCACTGTTTTTTTAATATCTGGTCGAAGGCTACAAATGTATACGACAAATAATGACCTGCTATAGGCATGCATAGCGGTATATTTCTTGCCGAGAGAACGAAAACCTTTTTTAAGCTCCGGTAGCCTTTGATTCTCCGTTGCTTTGAACAGGGTCGACGTTCCCTTAAGGCGGGACTTAACCTAAACGCCATTTTTCCGCCACTTGACATGGCTTTAATGGAAATTATAAATATCTCGTTCACGTTTCAAGCAACCCAAAAACTCTATGCTCATCCCATGAATCTATGTTATGGGGTGTTTTGAAAATTTTTGGGTGATTTTGTGACGATAGGTTTTGCCGCTCCAAGCGCTTGAAAGGAAATTAAGGACTTCAAGGCGGGAAATGTAGCGCTTTCTAACTTGAACTCAGCAACTCGCTTGGCCTGCGGGAAAGGAACTTGTCACGAGTTCCAAAGTACCTCTGGGATCTGCAACAACTGGAAACAAGAACGCACACAGAACTTGGACTTCAACTCCATTTAATCTTTAGCGTATTAAAATCCTTTTACAAGGATGAGAGTGTTCTATTTATGCCAATCGATTAACGATTGCGTCATTCTAAATACAATACACGTAAGCTGGATATACAACTACAACTAGTGTTTGTTATCTTAATGTGTCAAAACCTCGATCTGTAATTAAGCTGTATACTCAGCTTTGAAAGCTAAATAAGGCTAACGGACCTAGGACCTGATTTGTATGTTCAGTTAAGAGGCTGAATAAAGACTAACGATCGTAGGCCTTGATTAACCGTAAAGTTGTATGTTTTGTTACAAGGCTGAGCAAAGACAGCATACTCTTAAACAGGTGTACTTATACAATTCGGCTTGCTAAAGAGGATCCAGTGTTAATTACAGAAACTAAGCGTTGATTAAAGACAATCTAGAAGAGTTCCAACTAATAATTCTCTACAATTATAATTCACCTAGTTTGTTCAAGAGTACATTATAGTGATTCTTATTTGTTCAGTCGTGTGTCTTATTTGTTCGGATTCTTTCGAAAAGATCATTTCTTAAAAGTATTAACTAGCGTATAAGTCCTATTTTTAAAATGTTATATTTCGTTTTTTGAATCCTTGGGTTTTGTCTCCTCACAATTTTTTGGTATGTTTGGGAGGAATTAGTTTTTCTCAAAGGATTTGTAAATTTAAGAGTAATAAGAAATATTAAAGATTTAGTGAAGTTTTAAAATTAGAATTCATTCATTGATTCATTTGTCATTAACCACATTAAAAATATATATAATAATAATAATAATTTGTAATTAATAATTTGTATTTAATAATTAATATACGGACACCAAGTTAGTCCACTAGCAACCTGGGGTGTTCTTGCGTGGGTATCAACTGTTTGTTGGTGTTCCAAAAATCATTTTCTTTCTTCTATCCCTTCTTTAAACCCGTCTTAAAATTTCATTCAAATTTAGGTTGAGTCCCGCCTTAAGGAAACATGGTCAGAATAAAACAGACCATCGAAAGGCACCGAATGGGAATAAATCACCGATTTTTTCCTAAAATGTCCCTGCTATCCAAAACCAAAGGAATTGAAGAAGAAGACATGGTACTTCCAATTTCTCCGCTAAAAATCTCCGCTCTTCCTCTCACTACTCGCCCGATCAAGAAAATACGACGATACCGTCCAGGTACACTGACTTTGAGAGAAATTCGCAGATACCAAAGAAGCACAGCGCTGTTAATTGGGAAGCTGGCGTTTCAACGGCTTGTTCGTGAAATTGCCCAGAATTTTTCCCCTGACTTGAGATTTCAGCCGACTGCGTTGCTTGCTCTACAAGAGGCGGCCGAGTCATATATTGTTGGAGTATTCGATGACGTGAATTTATGTGCCATCCACGCCAAAAGGGTCACAATTTTGCCTCGAGATTTGCAGCTTGCTCTCAGGATTCGAGGAGACAGGCTTTCGTAGGATATGGAAAGAAGTTAAATTATCTGCGCACTGAAACAAAGCTGGAGTTACGTCCAAAACCTGGGAGAAGTAAGCAATCTAAACTTGAAATGTAATTTTGAGTCATATCAGCTCACTTTGAAGTATGCTGTTTAATGAAGTTCTAAAAACAAATTGTTAATCCAAATATTTTAAGAAATAAATTTATTTTGTTATGCTTCTCTGTGGGTAGACTGTACGAAAGGGAAGAAAAGAGAGGTTGTTTGTGCGATTTCAGAATTTGCATCTCAACAGCCGTTGCCCGGCGTAATAGCCCAATTTCGATATATTAAAATTCAACTTGAAACAAAAGACATCACTGCGAGGCTTAGGGGAATAAATCATATAAATTCCTACAATCATTCCCCTAAGCCTCGTTGTGATGTCTTTTGTTTCAAGTTGAATTTTAATATAGGGCTATTCAGAAACGATAACGTCAAGTGTGGAAGGAAGCAAAGTAAGTTTGTTCGCTGTTAAAATGCCTATGAAATGAAATTTTCGACCGGTTTCTTATACTAAAAAATTGAAGTCCATGTTCCACTGTGGTATGCTTGTGGTCTGCGGCGGATGCACATGGCTCCGCACGCGCGTTGTCATGTCGTTGCCATGACAAACAAATTATATTTCGGATTCAGGGTTTCTTTGGTCTTGAGAAATCCGTCCAATTTTCGGTTTAATCCGGTTTCGAATATTCCCAAAGAAGCGCACCCTTAAGGTGGCTCACAACAGTTTCTAGTAATTTCCAATACTTACTCTTTGATGGCCCAATACTACCACTCTTTATCAGTTGATGCCACAATAATGGTGTCAAACAAATGCCCAGTTATGGTCATTGTCATGACGTAACAGGTTACCATAATAACGGTTTTACCTGTTAAAGACGCCCTTAATTTTAGCCTTAAGTGCTTATAACTAAAAACTGAAAAAGCTCGAAATTACTGTAAGTTACTAGAGACTATTGCGAGCCACCAGGTGAAAACAACAATTACGGACATTAAACCATAGCCCTGAAGGTGTCCGCAGTATACACATTTCCCTTTTTTGACAGAAAAAGAAACTTTGTACAAAGCACCTTTTATTTTATAAATATCTGTACACGCATTTGCAATTTCAAGATAAATATGACTTTTAGCAAGCAAACTTGGTATCAGACGTTGAATGAAAGTTTTCGCTCCTTTTATTAATCTCTAGCAACATCGCTAGTGGATTTTCTGCGCGTTGGTGATTTTGGAGGTTTGGGTGAAGATGGAGGTAAACGGTGCGTCGGTATTCCTGATTTGGTTTTTCTGTAATCTGAAAAAATAAGCAAAAAGCATTCATTAGTGATATCCTTTGCTTCGTCAATCTTTACAATCTGTTTCCTATATTGTTGGAGGGGAGAAATTGTTCGCGTTAACTGCTTTTATAATCCAAAATGGCGGCTAAACATTTTGAGAACAAATACTTAGCGCTCACTCGCCCAAAAAATAAGCCTCTTGGCTAAGATGATAGTATTGTTAATAGTCGGTCCACTTCCCCAATTCTCGTCTTTTCTCTCTTATTACTAGCACACATTGTGCTTTCACTGAGCGTTCATTACCAGAACAGCCCGGCCGTGAAAGCTCATTAATATGCGTAAATGTCCGTCCATGCATTCTGCACGATGTTGAAAGTAAATGCAAGGTTGCAAATCCTTTTTTCGGATTTTGCATTCGTTTCGCCGATGAAAAAAATCCGTTTTCAGATTTGCCGAAAGAAATACGCCCTTTAAAGGCCCACCTTCACCCAAAAGACGTTGCGGTCGTTTGTTTTTGTTTTGAAATGCTCCATTCTGATTCATACGCGTGATCTGATTGGTTGCACACATTCAAGCGTAAATTTCGTGTTACACGAAATTCAGCACAGAAATTGATCACGGCGCGCACAGCATTTTGGGTGAAGGTGGGCCAGAAAGGTGGCTCATTTGGATTTTTTGGCGGCACAGCATCCCAACTTTGAACGGCTGATACTTCACTGTCTGAGTTCGGTCAGGCAAGCTGCTTCACACATATACTAGAGATGAAAAACTTTCCAAAAAAGTAGGTTTGATTGACATCAGTGTTACCATAACAACGAACTGATGACGTCATTGTTTTTGCATATAAGTAATTTTCTCGACATCTAGACCCAAACACTTAAAACGACATTATGTCTCTTGTAGTCTAGATGTAGATCTTCAAGACTGCAAAGTTTGAAAAAATTCTATGAGAGCGTTTCTTGAAAGTGTTTTTCTTATGCACCAATCAATTCCGGCTGTTACCATCTTCCCCCCGGGCCAACCCCCGGGGATTTGTGTTTTTATTTCGTGGAACTACAAATTCCCCGCCCCCGAGCTGCCAGAAACTACAAATTCCCCGCCCCTGGGCAACAGAAAAGCAACAAAAATTACAAAAGTTAAAGAAACATATTAAAAGCACGTTTAATAATGTAACATCAGATCACCGAAAAGAAAGTTGCTGGCTCTGTGAAAGTTCTAACAAAACGTCTATGAATCAGAATGTATAAAGACATATTTAACGTTGTTTCTTTGATCGGATGCACGACTTTGGACTATCAGAAATTTATGTTTATGCGTCAGCAGATGCTGTGCTTTGTTTTTTCGTGCCCTTGTCAACTTTGCTTTTTCAGCTCCTCGCCTCAAAGCCTACGTTGAAATATATATCAAGAAGTGTTTCTTACCTTCAAACAAATTATTTAACTTTGCAATACCTTGGTTTTCAAGCCAATCGCCCACAAAAGTGGTCGGTTTCCCGCCGAATTCTTCCATTGTTCACTGACACGGCGACCGCATGGATCTGGCGATCGGTCAAGTTGTCCCCGCCCCCAACCCCCGGGGCAACACGTTGTTGTACAAAATCCCCGTCCCAAGGACATAGGCCTTACAAATCCCCGGGGTATGCCCGGGAGGGGATGGTAACAGCCGGAATTGATTGATGCATTAGCGCGCGGTCAGAAGAGTGTAATGACGTGTCATATTTACACTTGTTTTGATACGTATTGGCACTCTAGAATGCTATGTCGAATATTAATGAGTTGTTATTGGCCGGACACACGGTGCAACATCGCGTGCAACATCGCGCGCGATATTGCTAGCAATATCATGCGCGCAACATCGCAAGCAACAAACCCGAAGTAGAATGATAAGGTTTATTTAGAGGTGGACATACGCTGTAAAGTCTAGTGTAAAGTCGCCCAGTTATTATTTAACATTTCTTTCAACGCACGTCCAATTCATGTCAATTGTTGATACCTATGAGCGCTTTTAGGATCTCACCACGGAGTTGCCTCCGAGTGCCATTCAGAAAATGCCGTTGTCTTTTGTTTGTGTGTGCTATCTCGCTTGGTTTACGTTTCGGCTACCAGTTGCTAATAAAACAAGAATCGGCGAAGTTGTTACCTTCCCATACTCATCTCTATCCTTCTGACAATACTCAGGAAGATAAAAGCCTGACGAAAGCGAAAAGCCTACTTCAAGCCACGGAAACTGATTTGCGACTTCAAATAAGCCACTACCTTGCAAAATTTAACTCTACTCTGATCGGCAAAAAGTTGAAGTTTGACAAGAAAACATTAGCTATAGTGGAAAATGTTCTCCGAGATCAAACGTTCAAGCGAAAACCGGTTGAGTCAGTGGATGCCAAGACGCCATTTTTCGACCTGGTGGTTCCTGTGACCGGGATTTCGAGCAATCACTATGAAGAATTTATGGGTAACATTGAAGATTTTTTAAAGCAATTTCCAGGAGTAAAGTGGGTTTTTTATGATATTGGGCTTAACGACTTCCAGGCTAAAGAAATGAAGTTGCTTCCTAATATTGTTTACAGAAAGTTCGACTTTGACTCATACCCATCACACATTCGTAAGCTGCATACTAAAGCTTGGAAAATACTGATTTGGCAGGAAATGTTGGCGGAATTTGATGCGACTATGTGGCTTGATGCCTCTATAAAGTTTCGAGGAAATCAAACCCATGTTCTAATGGAAAAGTTAGCTCGCCGCAAGACAGGCTTTATGTCTTACATCGATGCAACTCACCACTCCATACTATCAGCTACCCATCCTGGAATGATGGAATACTTTCCAATGGAGAAGGCTGGTGCACTTAAAAATATGCTACAAAGTGGTGCAGATATTTTTATTAACAAGGATGAAGTTCAGACGCATGTCATGAAATGGCTGGTGGTTTGCGCGCTTAAATCAGATTGCATCGAGCCGCCAGGCGTGAAGCGATACTGTCGCTTTTACTTTCCTAAAGACAAGTTTGGAGGTTGCCATAGGTACGACCAATCTATCCTGAATATCCTTGTTGGTAATATGTACAATCACAAACAGGAGAGATATCACTATGCTAGTGATTCTTTTGCTGTTGTGAAGCGCGGATAGGGTAGACAGCCATGTTCGGTACTTGCGGCTCCAAGGGTTATGGATTTTCAGCCGTTTTGACAACTTTGGTTTTAAAATGAGTATATTTGCAGATTTTGCCTTCTTGGCTGAAATTCGGAATATACTTTTGTAAGATATTTTTGTCAATGTTAGAGCTGGTCTCATCGTAGATTAGTTGCGTTTTGGCAAACAGTTCAATGCGATCGTGATCTCTGATATGATACAACCTGGTTCCCAGAGAGAGGACACTGGGAACGAAGTTAGATAAGATGACGTCGGGCTTCTTGCGAACTATGGGCCATCGACGGGTCGTTGAGAAAGAAATTTGGAGAAAGATTTGTGGTAAAAGACCAGGCTAAGAGGGATTGCTGGAGGATAATTTTACTTTCAGAAGGAAAGAATATACTTTCAGGTGAAGTTCGAGGTGAAACTCGATCTTCGCGAGCACGTCCTGCTTGTATGCAGTAAAAATTTCTTCATTGCTTAGTTGAAAGGGCAATGTCACCAGGCGTAAACGGGGAGGGAAGGAGAAGATAATGGAGGGGGGGGGGGGGGGGGACACTCACGTTTTCCTCCCTCCTGCCCCTAACCCCCCCCCCCCCCCCCCCCCCCCCTCCTCCCCGCGTAAGCGCCCGCCATACAGGTTTAGTGTTCCCAAGCAAGTAGGGGCGCTTGCAAGAAATTCAAATGTATCATATAAACCATTTTAAACCCTTTGGGTCGGTTATTTAAACTAAGTCTAACTTAGGCCGTGGTTTAAGATAATTTTAAAATAGACGTCCACATCTGTTTAGAAGTTGGTTATTTTAAGTAGATAATTGTTTTTCTAGTCTGTGCTATATGTCTTCTGAACACAGTTTTCAGTAAATAATGTTTAAATATTAGGGTTGGCCTTTGACTCCTAATAATGTATTTGAATCAGAATGTTTCAAATTCTGTATTTAATTTTTTTGAATGGCCACACTTTAGGGTTTCATCCGCAGACTCAAAAGTTAGAACCACCTTGTACAGCATAATAAACAGTACCACAGGAAAGTACTGCTCAATGACTTTCATTTGAATGGTCACACTTTAGAATTTCATCCAGACTCAAAAGTTAGAACCACCTTGTACAGCATAATACTGTTAAGAAGCCAAAATGGCGTTTGATTAATTTCAGTTTATTACCTAATCGCTAAGTATGCAATTGTTATTCTCGACTGTCTAAGTAAGGTGTTGTGAAGTATTTAGTCGTTTAAATTGTTATGCTTAAGGTTTCTCTTATGTTTAGGATTTCTTTATATTTCGCGTTCATAGTCCAAGGTTATTGAAGGTTTAGCCCACACTGATTGTTCTTAAGTTCTTGTAGTAGTATCGTCTACTTTATGGATTTGTTAAACTTGAATGTCGGTTCTTGAAGTAGGCATGCTTGGGAACTAAAGCTGACCTTGGATTTTACCTACACTAGGATTCCTGTTTGGGTGTCTAGTCCAATTTTACAGTTTTAGCTCTAGTATTCCATTGGTTCTTTAGTACTTGTCATCAACAGCCGTGTAGATGTTTCTTTTACTCGCTTTGTTAAGCCACCGGATATGCGTTAAAAGTTCCCATGGTCAGAAGCCCAAATAATTCTGCCGGACACAGGATGTGCAGTAAAAGTTCCCACGGTCCGCGAACCCAAACATGTCTACAATAGTAGTATATAGGTAGGCTTGTTTCAGTCGACAAGTAAGTAGTCTAGTAGTCTAGCCAGTCGACAAATCTTGTAGTGTAGTCGGTCGACAAATCTTGCAGCCTTATAACCTACATTGATCAAGCTTGACGCTACGCGAGAAGTCCCCAATAAAGAAGACTCCTGATACCTCTTGATTAGCAAGCGAGGCTTCATTACAAAACTTCGTTTAAATTTCTAAACTTCTAAAAACTTCTAAACTTCTAAACTTCGTTTAAATAAGCGGGCCTTTGACTCCTAATAATGTATTTGAATCAGAATGTTTCAAATTCTGTATTTAATTTTTTTGAATGGCCACACTTTAGGGTTTCATCCGCAGACTCAAAAGTTAGAACCACCTTGTACAGCATAATAAACAGTACCACAGGGAAGTACTGCTCAATGACTTTCATTTGAATGGTCACACTTTAGAATTTCATCCAGACTCAAAAGTTAGAACCACCTTGTACAGCATAATACACAGCACCACAGGAAAGTACTGCTCAATGACTTTCATTTGAATGGTCACACTTTAGGATTTCATCCAGACTCAAAAGTTAGAACCACCTTGTACAGCATAATACACAGCTCCACAGGAAAGTACTGCTCAATGACTTTCATTTGAATGGTCACACTTTAGAATTTCATTCACAGCCTCAAGAGTTAGAACCACCTTGTACAGTATAATAAACAGTACCACAGGAAAGTACTGCTCAATGACTTTCATTTGAATGGTCACAAATTTGGATTTTACCCACAGACTTAAAAGTTAGAACCACCTTGTACAGCATAATAAACAGCACCACAAGAAAGTACTGCTCAATGACTTTCATTTATATGGTACCACATTACAATTTAGGAGTCATAGGAGAATAAAAAAAACGCGTAGGAATGCAAAACCAAAGCAAGAGGCGGCTTTTTGTTCGACCCTCGGTTAAAAAACCGCTCTGACGAAAGATCGTTATCAATTCTTACCTTCAGATTTTCGATCTGACTGACCAGTGTCTGTAAACGAAAAAAAAAAACACCAATATTCTAACGGAATAATACGCTCTTTATCGAAGGGCAAATAATAGAAAAACACGACAATGATGTTCAAGAAGTGTCTAACCTATTCAGTTGAATCATAAAGGTGCTCAATAGTGTGACGAGAGGGCAGGGGTGGAAGAGGGAAGAAAATAGAGTGGAAGAGGGAAGAAAATAGAGTGGGAAAGGAGAAGAGAGGGGAGCGGGGGTAAAAAGGAGTAAGGAGAATTAACAATTCAAACTGAAACTTAAATAATACTAACCTTTAGGTCTTAAGTTCGCCACACCATCAATAAAGTGCGCCAGGACCGAAAGTTGTTCCTCAAGTTGTTGATGGATTTCATCAATCCTAGACACAAGATTGCACATCAAAACGGTTAAAATGTCCCCCACGTCCTGTTCTTTTCTTACTTTCTCTGAAAGAATACAACTAAATCAAACAACTTTTGAATCTTATTAACACCATAATTTTTTTATAAACGACCAAAAGACGCCAACTGGCCAACACATGCAAGCATTTGTTCTGTGCACTAACCAAGGTCTACTTTTATTGTCTCAAATTCTGAAGCAAGTCAAGGCGAACAATTGCGACTTGGTTTGTCCACATTTTAAATGCACTTGAATCAACTTGCAATATTGTGCGATGAAAATGTGACACCTGTGCGATGTAGCTAAAAGTGACAAAGGAGAGGGAGGGTCCGAAGGTGTGTAGAATCTAGAGCGTTTTGTATGCAGGAGTTGGCTCACAGGAGCCTTTGATTACAACTCCCGTTACCTTGTATCTCTATTTGGCCTTACCTTTCTTCTCTCATACTAGTTTCTTCTTGAAGTTTTTCAATGTCACCCAGAATCAGTAAATCTCGCTCAGCGTAAACCTGTTGCAACAAACAATAAGATAAGAGTTAATATAATTGCTGAGTTTCTCTTTTCTGCGGAAACACAAATTTTTTCAACACCTACTTTATCAAGAAGCAAATCCTCTTTCCAATTCCCTTGTAGCATTTCTAAAAGACAGGAAAACTCAGTAAGTTGTTAAGTTTCTACCACAAGGAAAACGAAGAAAAAAATTACCCCTGTAATCCAACAACTGTTTCTCCACTAAGTCTTTTGTTCCAGAGTTTGCGATCTTTGTCTTTCTTGTAGTTTCAATTTCCACTTCTAGTTGTCTGATGGCCTGAAAAATACGCAATACAAAACTACTTAATGAATCGTACGGCCATGTGAGCGTGCGCATTACAAAACTAGTCTTCAAGTCAGTCTTCAAAATCCCCGTATGAAAGCCGTACGCATGAGCGCGAACAGGAGCCTGTTTCTAGAAAGTCCCGATAACCTTTCGTGCACGGAACAAAAAGTATATTTTAAAATCGGAATCTATAAAATGGAAGTGTAGTTTTAAGCCCTCAAACCAGCCCGACTTAGCTGGACTCGTAACCAACAAAATTTGAATCTTTAATAAAAAATTGCGTCCGTGCGTGCGCCCGAATCCTTCCTCACCTTCACCTTTGTGTGATGAGCTGAATGCACTGGCGGATCTAGGGGAAGGGCCTTCCCCTGTCCCCCCCCCCCCCCCCCCCCCCCCCGTATCTTGCAAAACAATTCTGTCCAAATGGCCGAACATTTTTTCTATTTCCAACACTTTCACTTCCCCCACCCCCACCTCTCATTCACTCCCCCCCCCCCCCCCCCCCTTTACGATGGAATATCTGCATAGGAGGTTAGATAAAGCCATACGGTCCTCTTATAAACACACACGGCCTCAGGTGCTGCGTATTAAAACAACTTTCTCGGCTGATGAGCAATGAAAGGAATATAATCGTTGAAGAAGATAACTAACATGATCAGTTCACGTACCTGCTTGAATCTAGAGCCGACATGAAAAAAGAAAAGAAAAATAATGAGCAAGTGAAATACTACGATCATTCAGTGGGGTTATAATCTTTTAGACTCAGGTTGGGGAGAAAATCCTCAAGTTTGCACGAAGAATTGTCACTTAGCAAACTTTCGCTCGATCCGATGGTAAAACGGGGTAAAACGGGGTAAAACGGGTTAAAACGGAGGGGGCGGGGGACTCTAGAACAAAATGGCGACAAGTTCGGCGGAACGAGCGTCGCTAGAAATTCCGCGTTCGTCTTACACTCTTATAAACGTCTCTTTTGTCCCCGCGAGAAAACAAAAACAGAGCGACTTGGAGCAAGTCAGCTGTCCCAGCAGACTTTGCCAGCTCACCGGTGGTTCTCTTTGAGCACAGCTCCTAGCCGCTGCCCAGACGAAAAGATCGCCGTTTCAACCTTCTTTATGTCCTCTGATTGGCTCTTGAGTTGATCTAAAGCCTCGACCCGCCTCTCACGCAACTTCTGGTGCAATCGAGTCTGTCGAAAATACATAGACGGGCATCAAATTTCTCCTTACAGTATCAATGCATTAACAAGCAGACAGGCGGTGAGTACAAGAAAAAAATTACTCTGGGTGCAAAATACTAAATTTTCATAAATACAATTTATAAAGAAGTGTAAGAACATTGATACTGAAGAATTACTACTTAAACAGTAATGACAACCTGTGGCTCTGCGAACTTTTCCACATCCATCTGAGCCCTTTGAACGGACGTTTCCATACTCGCTTTTTTGTTTTTTAAGTCTGCAATGTGAAAGTAAATTTTGTATAGTTTCAACCAAAGTAATATGACAACAAACCGGCGCACGAACGAGCGGAGAAAATGAAGGGAGACGGGAAAAGGGGGAGCATCGCAATTTTCCTTCGGTGCCGCTCCTCCGCGCCCTCCCCACTACTGAGGCAATGGAACAGGCTAATAGCAATGCCATGCTGATGAGGTCAAACAAGGCCGAAACAGCCTTGCCTAAGTTAGACTAATTATCATCATTTTTATTTGCACTATTATTTACATTTCGCACTTTGCACTGAAACTTGCTGTATGTCCATTAGGATTTTGCAAGTAAGTAATGTAGATGTAGATGTAGACAGCTGTCCATGGCTGCTAATTGACCTAACACTTGGGCTCACCATTTATCCAGATCTAGGATTAATGACCGAAACCAACGTGGCCATGGTGCCCTGTTAGTATTGAGTGGTCTTCGATATAGCTTACCAAAGCACAGTGCAGTATTCTAACTTTGTCACTTTAAGCCGCATCCTACAAGCATCACATTTTCATTAAATTTAATCAGACCCCATAACGTCGCCTTGAATTTCTTACCCACAATGTTCTTTTTTGTGATCTCAAACTCTTGAGTTCGCTCTTTGAATCGAGCCTCGAGATCCTTGAATATTGGCTGCGAGATAAAGAAATATATAATAATATATAAATACTAAATTAACCTCACCCCGCGAGGGGCTTTTCAGGGATAATGAAGCACAACATTCAAAACAATTATTGCAAATGAAACATAAACAAGTTAAAAATCCCAACTGGCAGAAGGCAAACCAGTTGGTTATTTTACAAGCGTGGCCGAGGAGTTGAACTCCGGTCTACCGTGAAACAACTCCAGTTAGTGGTAAGCGCGCGCGTCTTACCCTCGTATAAATGTCTCCTTCGTCCCATCTCCGCGAAAAAAAAAATGATCGACTTGGAGCATATCCTGCACAACAGGTACTTTTGGGGTGTGTGTACATGAAGCGCAAGCAACGAGCGCGGAGCGCGAGGCACGCGAGGGTAGGAAAGGAAATCTTTTTCCTTACCTCTCCTCGCGTGCCTCACGCTCCGCGCTCACGCAACCCGAAAGCGCAAGTACAGGCTACTTATAGCAAGTCTGCCCAACATTCTGGGAAGCTATGGCGGTAGATCATCGCGACAACTGGAGATAAGCAGTGGGAAGAGAATAGAGAACGAAGACGAGAGAGGGCAACGGCAACGGCAGCCGCAGCCGCCAGGTAGGTTCGTTAGTTTTGGGTGGCCGTTACTTTCGAAAGGTTGTTTAGGAAATTGCCAGCAAGGTCTCAACATAAACCAGGGGCACCCAACAAACAATCTTTAGTAAAATGCATTACTTTACTCAAATAAATAAAAATAAACGATTTAAAAAATTGCTGGAAATGCTTTTAAAAAAGCCTTTCCAGGTGTTCTTCTACGTTGCTGGGAAAAAAATATCTGTTTCTTTTTCCCAGCATAACACATAGGAAAATTCCCAGCCAGCTGGATAAAAAAATGGATGTTTCCCTGCCAGCAATTAAAAAAATGAATAAATAAAAAAGCAATAATAATAAGTTATCAAAAGTGGCTTGGAAACTAATGAAACATTAATGGAAAACTATATCAAGCTTTTTTACTTCCAGCGGGAAGTACGCTCCATCGAATCCAGGGCAATGACCACATAAAAACGAACAAAAGCAAGTCCTCGAGGTCACGCCGGAACCCGTTGAAACCGGTTAAACTGATTGAAAGCCGTTCTTCGCCAGTCTCTCTCCTCTCCGATTTTCTTCGATCTAGTCTCTTTTCGATCTGCTCAAGTTAGGCAGCACAGTTTGTTCTTGCGACTCCTTTCTCAAGTCAGACAGCGCAAAAATGGTAATTAGAAAAAATATCTACAGAATATTTTGCCAGCCAGCAAGAATTCCGCTGGGGAACAAAAAAAGTGAGGAACAGATTCGTTGGGTGCCCCTGATAAACGTTTCTTTCGTAATACTACGCTATTCAGTTTGTTAGTCAGTCATTCATTCAGTCACTAACTGCGTGCATCTGTTTGTCATCTGAGCCAGTAAACTCACCGTTTTGTCTTCAATTATATCTTTTTTCTTGTCCCTTTCCTTTTCCAACTTTTCAATACTCTCCTGTACAAAAAAAGGAAGAATTCCAGGATTATTACTCGTGACGCAGCCGGCGAGTTATAGATTCGGTTGATTTTTCTTCATCGTAGTCATAAATCGCAATGCTTTTTGAAAGTTTCCCGTATCCCGCGGGACGACGCACACTAGTCTGATTGGTTGACACACGACCTCGTGATCTCGTTCTTGATTTCAAGATAGCGGCGTACAAGTTTCCAACTATAAATCAGAAATTAAATTGGAATTAGCATTGTGATTACATCTGCAGTAAAGCCAATTGAACACTTGGCCTCCTAAGAAGAGTTCTGGATGTTTGTGACAGGGATGTAAAAGCCAAAGCTTATACTACCCTTGTACGTCCCCAGCTGGAATATGCTAGTTCTGCATGGAATCCACATGCTAAACGAAATATTAATCAAATTGAAATGGTCCAACATAGAGTAGCTAGATTTGTTTTACATGACTATTCTAGATTTAGTCATATTACTCTCATGATTAAGCAACTCGACTGGGACACACTTGAACAACGCAGATTACTGTCTCAATTAACTATGTTTTATAAGATCCAGCAGGGTCTAATTGGTATTTCACTTCCTCCTGAAGTTTGTCCCCTTGACAGGGTATCTGGACTTCCAAATGTTTCTCCCTATCGCCATATACAGTCCAACTGTAACATTTATAAATTCTCTTTTTACCCGTAGGTAATATGGAAATTAGGTAATCAACTTCCTATATGGAAATTGCCATTCCAGAGCATCATTATTTTTAAGTCTACAATTATCCCAACTATTAGATTAATGGTATAATTACCACTTATTTATGCATGTATTTATCTTTTTAATTATCTACTATCATATACAGTCGAACCTCCGGTTGCGACCACCTCTCGTAAGCGACCACCTCTCCTCAGCGACCAGTTTTCCAAAATACCAAAAGTTTCCAAGTCAAATCACTATATTTGGAACCTCTTGTAAGCGACCACCTCTCGTAAGCGACCGCGACCACTTTTAGAGCTAAAAGTTTGAAATTTTCTTTTGTTTTTAACCTCCCGTAAGCGACCACTTGAAGCTACTTGACAGATAATGGAGCGGAAATTGGATAATGAGGTGTTGTAACATTATCGCATTCCTCAAGACAAGTCCTGTTTTTCTCGTTCAAAACCTATGCCGAACTCAAATCCTCAAATTCTTCTACAGATGGTAGGAGGGTTTAGTTTCCGAGCTGTAAACGATGTTTTTGACTGTTCGGCCTCAATTTGGTTAGATAATGGCCATAAAATGGCATTTGTAGCCTGAATCGAAAAAGGGTATTTTGGTGGAAATTTGGGTGTTAAAGGGTTAATGTACAGTTTTTACGCTTGTTAACATGTAAATCACCAGTAATATAAAAAGGCTGTCAAATTTAAAGCTAGCAATCCAATCCTTATTAGTTCATGTTCAGTTCCCCTTAACGTTTAGACAACATTAAAGATTCAATTTGTAACTATCGTGAGACTTGTTTGACCTTGTTCAGCCATTCGCCTTATTAGGTAAATTAACAGGAGCGAACCGTGAAACTCTGAATAAATATTTTGGAAAGCTTAAACTGAGTATTTTTGTGACTACTAAAAGTTATTACATGGGTTTAGATGGGCATTGGCACATGGGATAAGTCTCCGCAGTTACCATATGCTAATAAATTTTGACCCAATATGGTCTGAACTCTCGTAAGCGACCGCCTCCCGTAAGCGACCACCTAGGCTTGACATTTTGGGTGGTCGCTTACGGGAGGTTCGACTGTAGTTAGATTAGATTAGTTTCTTTTTCTTTTTCTTAATGTAAACCAATTTTAAATTTCTATTTCTTATTTTTTAGACCTCCTAGTATAGTTTTTTACTGTTTTTAGGAGTAAGTCATTAAAGCATTAAAGCATTAAAGGCACTCATGGATGGGTAGGACCGTTTGATATTGTGTTCGCTGCTAATTGCGGTGGGATTTTTGTTTTGGCAAGTTTTGTGTTTTACATAACTTGCCATTTTAGTTAACGATCGTGGTTTCAAGTGTCGGCTACCGAATGCAGTGAATGTAGTGTGGTGTAACTTTTTAGACATAATTTTAAGCTTACGTTTCTCCGTAAAAGCACTCAAAACTGTAATGGGTTAAGACGCCACGAGTTTAAGCTGTGTACAGCTTCTTGTTGGATTTGCTTTAGTTTTGCGGGACCAAATTTTTGCGATTTAGAACTGAATATTCAAAATTTCCGTTTGGATTTCATTTTAATTTCCTCTTCAGTAAGTCGACCTCGTGAATTTCACAAACCGCACAGAATCGTATAACAAAGATCGAATTTAAACCAAAATCAACTATCTATTTATGTTAGAGCGGTTTTTATTCGAGTGTCGACAGTAAATTCATGATTTCTTTGTTTTTGCATTGCTACACTTTGTGATTGGCTAAAACATTTCGCGCCACTTTCTCAACCAATCAGAGGAAAACCAAAACCAAGCGTGACTTGTGTGCACGCGTTTTCCCGCGTTTTCCCGCGCTTGACGCCGGCTACATGTATTTACTTTGAGTTCTGATTGGTTCATTGGATTGTCTGCGTCTGCTGTGATTGGCCAGAGTAATTACTCTGGTTTGGGTTTTACGACACTAAAATGAAAACCGCTCTAAATATGGAGAAAAGTGCGCGGAAAATGGGAGTTAAAATTCTTAACGTACAACTTACTTGAAGAGTTTTCAGCTTTGCCTTGAGCTGTTTCTGTAGAGTGGTGTAATCTTGCTTGGCTTTCTTTAACAGTTTCTGTTTTTCAATTATATCCACTTCGTCTTTCTTCAAGTCTTTCTGTAGCTGATTTCCCTACAATAGTAACACCGGTAACATTCGTCATTCACTTTTATGCATCCAAGTACAGTCTCGAAGGGCTGATTGTTTAAACGAGGTCAAAACAATACCAGGGGTTCATACACCACATATATCTAATTAACTTTCTTTAGCCAAACAAATCGTTCCAGCTTTCACTGATTTCCAAAGATGCTGTGCAATCTAAGCTGGTCTAGTTATACTATTTGGATTTGGACAAGCCGCAGACCACAGGAGTTTATCAGGCAAAATAATAGAATAGATTAACAGGATCACTGTCCCGCCCAATTATCGAAATTTCGCTTTCATAATTTCCATGATATTTTGTCAAATGCCACAAAATATATTAACTACATGTGATAAAACGATTATGCAGAGCGAAAAGGAACACGTAATTTGGGTAAAAAGTTCAGGATTACAATAGCCTGCGTGGCACGTAAACGGGGAGAGGGAGAGGGGAGAGGGGAGAGGGGAGAGGGGAGAGGGGAGAGGGCGCGAAAAAGGAGGGGGCGCGAAAAAGGAGGGGGCGCGAAAAAGGAGGGGAAGAAACGGCTGCTATAAGAACCGGACTATTCGCACTATCTGCATTATGCCCACCGATTTCCTTGTAATCGAATTACGTCATTACTGTCAATACGTTCACCAATCAGAAACTGACACGCGCTTTCACGCCCAATGTTTACCCCCAGCGCAAATTAGCCAATCAGAATTTTGCGGCCGCCAACGTCCGCAGAAATGAACAACTGGGGGTCTTTATTGCAGGCGTCCTTTCCCTCTCTATCCAGTTCCCTTCTCCCCGACGACAGCTACGCAGGCTGGGATTACAAGAATGAAGTGGATTACAAGTCATCAAATCTGACAGAACGTCAAGAAATCATAATTTATATTCTGGTGAAATTTTGAGGGTTTTCCAGCTGTTATCTTATCTCTTTACTTTACATTTCTTTTCTTGCATCACTTTTTGCGTTTTTTTACTCATGCGCGAAGCGGCATGAGTTAAAATTCGCCCTCCGTTTTTCTTCGTGTCACGATTTTGCATGCAAATTTATGTACGCATATTTTAGTAACCGGGTCTCGGGTCACCTGCAAATTCCACAAAAATGGCTGCCGCGCTCGGCATGTGCTTGGTTTTTAAAACCGTAGTTTCGTGTTATCGGAGTAATAACTCACATTTAAAATATTCAAAATGGAAAGAGAAAGCTTAAAGAATACTCAGAAACCGCTATAGTGGAGAAAAAGAAAAACTTTAAGCGACTAAATCTTGCTTCGAGGGACTTCATACGTTTTTATCAGTACGGGGACGATGAAAACCGAAGAAGTGGAGTTTTAAAGAATTTTCAAGCAGGCGAGGGACTTTACCGTAAAAGAAATTACAGTTTTCGGTGAACCATAAAACTTTCTTACGCAAGCGCATGAGTATAGGCTATTTGTAGCCTCTTGTTTTTCCTATTTTCAAGATAATAAAGCAAGCTTCTGGCCTGATTGATTGATTGATTGATTGATTGATTGATTCATTGATTCATTCATTGATTCATTGATTGATTCATTGATTGATTGATTGATTGATTGATTCATTGATTGATTCATTGATTGATTGATTGATTGATTCATTGATTGATTGATTGATTGATTCATTGATTCATTGATTGATTCATTGATTGATTGATTGATTGATTCATTGATTGATTGATTGATTGATTGATTCATTGATTGATTGATTGATTGATTCATTGATTGATTGATTGATTGATTGATTCATTGATTGATTGATTGATTGATTCATTGATTGATTGATTGATTGATTCATTGATTGATTGATTGATTGATTGATTGATTGATTGATTGATTGATTGATTCATTGATTGATTGATTGATTGATTGATTCATTGATTGATTGATTGATTCATTGATTGATTGATTGATTGATTCATTGATTGATTGATTGATTGATTGATTGATTCATTGATTGATTGATTGATTGATTGATGAAAACTCGATATGTACTGTCCTTTTTATAACACTCACATGTTCTGTTAATTTAACATGTTTTGCTTTTCCTTCAGTGACTTTCTTGGACATGGTGGCCATGTACCGTCCATAATCACCCTTGAACTCGTTTGTTTCCTTTGTCACGTTGTCTCTTTTAGTCTGCAAGGTTTGCCTGGTGAATAAAAATATAGAAACAATATAACAGCAGATGAGCGAGACCGAGAAAAAAAGCGGCAACTCTTACCTCGCCCCCAGGGTATCTCTTCTTCTTTCCGTCCCCTGGGACGCTCCAGGGAGTGGGAAGAAGACAGATCCTGGGAACGAGGTTGGGGAGATACGTGACCAGACCAGGGTCTCTATCTATCGCTTCAGGGGGCGGGAAGACGAGAAACCCTAGGAACGAGGTTGTTTTTCCGCGCCCACGCTCTCCCCTGGCCCCTTCCAATTTTCTGCCTTACAGAGGTGTCCGTCTTTACAGTGGTGTCCGATGTACGAAAGTTGACAGTATATTAAATTTCAAAATATACTAACTACCCATTCTCAGATCAATATTGTCAAGTTTTGAAATTCTGTACTCATTTTCACAGAAAAGCGGTTCAAAAACCACCCTCTTTGGGCTGAACATACATACCGGTGTATAAGTGTTAGAGCGGTTGCAATTGCTTTGGCTTTGCATTGTTACGCTTCGTGATTGGCTAGAAAATCTCGCGCCACTTTATCAACCAATCAGAAGTAAAACCAAAAGCAATTGTCATTTGCTCGCAAGTGTTTTCCCGCGCTTGGCGTCGGCTACCCGAATTTGCTTCGATTTCTGATTGGTTCATTGGACTGTCTGCGTCTGTTGTGATTGGTCAGAGTGATTCAGTACTTTGGTTTTGGTTTTACGACACTCAATTGAAAACTGCTCCATATGGGGGTATAACCCTGGGGGTATGTTCTCAGAAAGGACCTGTGTAGTAACGTTGTCAAGGAAGCAGTTTTCTGGAAAATTACAATGGCTAAAAGGGCAAAAAAACCTGCATAATCCATCCAAACTCACCGCAGAAAAAGAAAACACGTCTCACCTGTCCTTCCTCTCAGATGTCAATGCCGTTTTAGAAGACTCTATTTCTTTAGTAAACACGTCTACAGTTGCCCTGAAGAGAAAGTAAAAATCGACTTCAGTTCTTAATCTTTTACTCTCAGAGTCAATTATGGAGATATGTAATGTAGTTCTAACTTTTGAATCTGTTGACGAAATCCTATGGTGTGACCATTCAAATGAAACCTCTTCAGCAGTACTTTTGCATGGTACCATTTGTTCTAACTTTTGAGTCTGTTGATGAAATCCTATGGTGTTACCATTCAAATGAAACCTCTTCAGCAGTACTTTTGCATGGTACCATTTGTTTTAACTTTTGAGTCTGTTGATGAAATCCTATGGTGTTACCATTCAAATGAAACCTCTTCAGCAGTACTTTTGCATGGTACCATTTGTTCTAACTTTTGAGTCTGTTGATGAAATCCTATGGTGTTACCATTCAAATGAAACCTCTTCAGCAGTACTTTTGCATGGTACCATTTGTTCTAACTTTTGAGTCTGTTGATGAAATCCTATGGTGTGACCATTCAAATGAAACCTCTTCAGCAGTACTTTTGCATGATACCATTTGTTCTAACTTTTGAGTCTGTTGATGAAATCCTATGGTGTGACCATTCAAATGAAACCTCTTCAGCAGTACTTTTGCATGGTACCATTTGTTCTAACTTTTGAGTCTGTTGATGAAATCCTATGGTGTGACCATTCAAATGAAACCTCTTCAGCAGTACTTTTGCATGGTACCATTTGTTCTAACTTTTGAGTCTGTTGATGAAATCCTATGGTGTGACCATTCAAATGAAACCTCTTCAGCAGTACTTTTGCATGGTACCATTTGTTCTAACTTTTGAGTCTGTTGATGAAATCCTATGGTGTGACCATTCAAATGAAACCTCTTCAGCAGTACTTTTGCATGATACCATTTGTTCTAACTTTTGAGTCTGTTGATGAAATCCTATGGTGTGACCATTCAAATTAAACCTCTTCGGCAGTACTTTTGCACGGTAGCATTTGTTTTTCAAAATTTTCCAAAATGAAGTTTGGATTTTTCTTGACGCTTGAATTTTAGAAATGAAAGGATACAGTCAAGTTGTTGGATTTTTGTATATAAAGTGTGCTACAATTATGTGAACAACGAGAAAGTACGATAATCACGTTTATGGAAAGTGTTAACAGTTCTTGGGTCCAGTCATTTGAAAATTCTCGTTTTAGCGCATTGTAAGTAATTTTGTTGAACCCCGCAAATTATGAAATTATTACCTCGCTCGTATGACGAAATGCTTCTTGGGGTCAGGAAGATATCACGTGAACTCACGATATTTGAAAGGAAACTGACAAACCATGACTTTGCTTTAGTTTCGATTCAGTTTGAAAACATCGAAAACGAATCTTTATTTTACAGTACAAAACAATACCCAGATTTATATTAGTATTAACTGAGAAGTTAGGATTCAACGTTTTTTGTTTAGGACAGTTTGGGATTTTTCAGAGCTCCCATGAGAAAAAATACCTGAAGTTGCAATTGCAGAGCAGAGGTAAAATCGCACTTAAATTAGCTGTGTATCAACTGCATTACTAAGCAACGGGATCCTGTAATGGGCCATTAACGGCGCTTTCACTCCCAGAGTCAATTATGGAGACATGTAGCGTAGTTCTAACTTTTGAGTTTGTTGATGAAATCCTATGGTGTGACCATTCAAATAAAACCTCTTCAGCAGTACTTTTGCATGGTACCATTTGTTTTATAATATTTTACAAAATGAAATTAGGGATTTTTCTTGAATTTTGATTTTTGACACCCTTGGGAGTTATAAGGTTAAAGACAAAGTGTTGTGGCATGTGCCATACGTATAAAGAGTTTTGCTACTGTATTGATGTACCACCAAATTCTTATAACCCGCATTAGAATGAACATGTGATGATCAGTAAGGAGAATTGATATTTTAATTCTTACTTGTGGCTTTCCTCCAGTTGACTTATCTCCGCTTCCAACACCATATTCTCAGATCTCACTCGGGCGCACTCCTCATTCTGATGGAATAAAGTTTCCTTTCTTTTTGCAAGCCTAGAAATTTAAACACAGGACATATAGATTATTTCATGGGCAGTGCGAACGTATGGTATTTATGCCAAATTGGTGATGTATCAGAAATCGAACAAGTGAGCGCAGCGAACGAGTGAGATTTCTGATACAAACCAACAAGTGCGTAAATGCCGTACAAAGCACTACCCATGCTGTAATTTGTTTATTTTATACATTTGTGATTGGACGAAACGCTTTTTCACGTGAGAAAGTTGTTTCGCCATTCTGATTGGCTGCGAACCCCGAACGGAGGGTTTTCACACGCCAAATTTCAATAGAAAATCTCAATAAGTATGAAACAAGAGCATGTTTTGCAGTTTTGGTATCCCCCACCCTGCTAGCAGAGATTCTTTACCTCCCCTACTCTGAAAGAGAAGAAATGATGAGGCTCTGTCAAAATCAAGTCTTCTTTGAAGTTACTGCAGGTCCCAAAGTTTGGACTAGTCAGTCCAGTTTCTATCACCAAAACGATTTTCTACAGTGCAGGCATTAGTTTTGTCAGGAAATTGATGGTCAAAGCTGCACCAGTGTGTTGTCCACAACAGAGGTAACACAAACCCTTATTTTCCACTTGCAAATTCCTTTTCACAAGAGTTGGAGGCAAAAAGCACTTTTTGACAACATTTGTTACTGTTATAGAAATGTAAACCCACATCATAACAAGACACTGCATTGGGGGCAATTTTGCGTTGGATGACAATCACAGACATCATTTTATTGGTTGAATTTTTAAAACACTTGGCTCAAGGCGAGAATTCACCATCCAAGGCGTGTGGCTCTCCCTCCTCGTCAATGTTTAGTCAAACAGTTACTAAAAATGTACAGTAGGTCATAATACTATCAACATTTATAGAGAGATAAGGACCAAAAAAGGCACACGTTTCAACAATTTAAATGTGTTACGGTACATTATAGCATACCATCCTGGGGGAGAGGTCGTTACACCTTGTCACTTCATTCTGTGAAAACCAGAGATAAGGGCAAACCCAATCAGCACTAGACTGCGAAATTATGGCACTTACATTCTTTCACGCTGTCGAACAACTACTCCATCTTCTTCTTGAAGTTCTACAGCAGTGTCAAGTTCTAAAGAAAACAAGAAACTTGAGGCATAGTATTGAAACAACAAAACTCTTTCTACCCAAAAAACAAATAAAAGTCTGAGTAAAACACGGCCACAGATGATCCTTGATCCTTAGTGATAGAAATCTTTGATTTCACTGAATTTTATATTTATTTAATGAATTGTTATCTCGACTGCCAAAAAAAATTTTATTCACTGTATTACTGATGTTCAGTTAAACCTCTTTGTGCAACCACCTCTCATAAGCGACAACCTGTCCTAAGCAAACACTTTTCCTATGTTATTTTATACCAACTTTCTTCCAGTCAAATCACTAAAGTCAAATCCTTTTGTAAGTGACCGTGACCATACACTTTCAATGCCAGTGATTTGAATTTTTCTATTGTTAATAACCTATGGTAAGTAACCACTTGCCCAAATTTTGATGTTGCTGCAAATGCAAATTGAATAATGTCTTACTAACAGTACAAGTCCATTAAACTAAAATTCTTGGTCCTGGTTGTTCAAAAGGTGATTAACGCTACCGGGGGGGGGGGGGGGGTACACCCTTACATACGCTATATAGGTATGTGCCGCCCGATAGGGTAGGGTTTTTTAGGTGTTCAGTCCTTAAATTGGGTATCCTTTTTGGTATTGTGGTCCTTAGATATTTCTTAGATATGGTCACTAAATTGCAGTATCCACCCCAACGCGCAAAACGAAAAAGATATGGTCTGTTAAAACTGGGCCTTAAAAAGGGTATCAAATATCGATTTTCTACCCTTAAATAGGGTCAGGATTTGAGAACCTTGGCGGCACACACCTATCCTACATTGTCAGGAGTACCCCCCCCTCCCCCCCCGGAAGTGCTATCCACTGGATAAATCACTTAACACAAAGGATTTTGTTAATACTTGTCCACTGGATAGTGATTTATCCGGAGGATAGCACTATCCACCTTTTCAACAACTGGCGCCTGTTCTTGACTTTGCATCAAAACTTCAATACAATACAATACAACATTTTGCGCTGATATGTGGGTGATTGATTACGGGAGGTTCAACTATATTCTGAATTTTGACGTGAGAGGTGTCCCTGATTAGTAGAACTTTGGGTCTGCTAGAAGACAAGATATCAAAATAATTATAATAAGATTATTTCAGTGTCTAGTCTTCTAGCAGTCCCAACTATTGTTTATTATTTACCAATAGTTTTTGAATCGCAATTTCCAGTCCCCATTAATTGTGCGACCACCTCTCGTAAGCAACCACCTTTTGAAAGCAACCACTTTTTCAAAATTTCTTCCAGTCAAATCACCATAGTCAAAACCGATCGTAAGCGACCACCTCTCTTAAAGGGAACCTCTATTGTTATAACAAATTGACGTTAAATTGTTGGAAATAAAGACTAAAAGCAGGTGCAAATATAATTTTAGTGTACAAAAAAATGGATATGAATATCGCCTATTTTCGCTTTTAAATTTCCCGCGCGTCGCCATTTTGAATATTTGTGACGTGTTATGGTTGTCTAATTGTTGCATACAAAAGAACTTCGATTCTTAACAATAGCGGCAACCGTAACCCGTCATAAATATTCAAAATGGCGGCGCGCAGGAAATTTGAAAGCGAAAATGGGCGATATTTATATCCATTTTATTTGTACACTAAAATTATACTTGCACCTGCTTTTTAAAAATTTTAAATTTCGACTTTATTTCCAACAATTTAACGTCAATTTGTTCTGACAATGGAGGTTCCCTTTAAAGGGCCCGGGACCACTCTCAACGCTGGTGATTTTAATTTTTCTATTGTTTTTAACCTCTGGTAAGCGACAACTCACTCATATCTCGATGTCACCGCAGAAGCAAATTGAATAATGAGTTACAGTACAAGGTAGGCCATCAAAACTTCAATATGATACAATATTTTGCACTGACACAAGGTGCTTTGTTCATTTTCAGAGACAGGTTCGTATGATTCAAAGTAAAGACCCCCTATGGTCTGGCCTATCAAAAGCGACCACCTCCCATAAGCGACCACATTGGCTTTACATTTTGGGTAGCCGCTTACGGGAGGTTCAATTGTATTCTTTAACAGCAAAATATAAGACTAAATTGCTACCTGTTTTTTTACACTGAACCACTTTCCTTTCCTAGGCAAAAACGACAATGGTATTTACCAGTAGGAAATGCATTACCTTTTTGGAGAGATTTCTTTTCAAAACTCAGTTGTTTGTCTTGTTCATCTGCTTCTTTTAGATTTGCCTGAATCTAATAAAAAGACCGCCTATGTAAACATACATAGTATCTGCTGCAGCACACACAACACAGGAACACAATGGTACTTTCTTTGCTGATAGCCAACATAACTAAAGAATTTAACCAAGTATCCCTACAGGTGAAAATATCCCACAACAAATTTAACGGAAATTCAAGGAAAGAGTTTTACAAATGTAAAGATCTTTACAAATACTACAGAAAAGTAAACACCTTTTGCCCTGAGATAAATATAACTTTCATATCAAGACTTGAAGACATCACACTGGAAAAATGCCAAATTCTGCTGCAATAATTTATTACGCTGCATCCCCAAAAATCTGTCCATCTCCACCTGTTCGCATTACTTTTGCATTGAGTTTTCTTGTAAACTTTATTACATTTACTTTATTTCTTTGGATTTTTGTAAAACTAAAATAGCAGTGTACCCAGGACTACATCTTAAATCCAATTATTCCTTATGTTTCATACCATTTCCAGTTGTGTTAACAATGCTTTCTTTCTGCCTTCCAGGCTTGCAGTCATTTCATTGTCCTCCTTGACAATTTTCATCCTACAAAAAAACAGGTTGTAATTAATCAGTTTCAATCAAAATTAATATTATTATTAATGGTGTCAATTCTCAAACACGGATCTCCTTTAGTACATTATCAAATTAAGAAATCTTCATCAGATAGGGACTCAATTGCATTTTTGAAGACATAATTTACAATATTGTAACGGGAGGAGAAAGACCACAAAATCCAACAGTCAACAGTATTTATTTCAAACTAGTCTGAGCGCACAACTCTCTTCAACTAGCTCTGTGTTGCGGCAGGGGTAATTTGCGGAACGCCGAACACTGAATGCCGAACGCCGAACACTGAATGCCGAACGCCGAACACTGAATGCCGAACGCCGAACGCCGAACACCAAATGTCTGTCAGCGGTTAATCTTGTGAAACATGTGCTTCACCATGGCGGAGCGAATTGTCATTTCGAGCAGGCGTTAAGTCTTGTACTATCAATAAAACAACATTTAACCTGTAATTCTAGTAACCTCACATATATGATCGAATGTAAAAAACAGTATATAGGGGAAACCAAACGCACAACTCGTGAACGCTTCACAGACAAGGAACAAACATCCCACATCACGCCAACTCCACAGCAGCACATTTCAACTTACCAGGTCACTCTTCCGCGGACATGAGACTCATCCCGCCTGAACTGCAGCCTACCATCAATGCTTCCCGTCGAAAAGCATGCGAGGCCTTTTTAATTCATAGAGGGAACACTTTATCACCAGAAGGCATTAGGAACGAAAGCTGAACTCAGTTTTGTATCATACACTTTATATTATTTTTATCTTATGTTTACAAGTGCGCTGTCTACATGTCATGTATTAGCATGTATTTTTCAAATTTTAGGAGCCGTTACAATATTTTTTTTCAGTATAGCCCTGGCCCTGAGGAATATTCACTCACGTGACAAAAATCTTGACAACCGTTGCTACGCCGCCATATTGGTGGACCAAACTGTAAACAAACCCGTGTCGCGTCCTCTTAATTATACGGGTGCTGTGATCAATTGTTCGATGTGGAAGCAAAAGCGGTCGAGATAGGGGTATTTATTTCACTTGAGTACGTTCTGCAGTTATGAATCAAAGTAAAGAAACCGACAAATTGCCGCAAGAGAGGCGATCGCGATGGATTTCTGCTATTAGTCGGGCAGAATCCTTACGGACGAGTTTTGAACGATAGTGCAGATAGTGTGTAAGCCAGATATTTTGTTTCAATTTTCTGGACAAGCGGCTATAACAGGGATAGATATAATATTGACTGGGTTTCGTTAATACTCGGGAACGACACAAAAAAGAACAGGATAAAAGAAACGTCGAACAAGCGTCGCAGCGAGAACAGAGAGAGGAATCAAAAGGAACAAAAAAAGCCAAAGCGATTGTAGCCGAAAAAATCGCAGCAAAAAAAAGCGAACCCGAAACCCGGAGGACAAATGTCTGATATTGTGTTCGAGAACGAATCTCCAAAAGCTAAAACTAAGCCCCCAAGAATATTTCATGTCTTGCCCTACTGAAATATTTCATACGGTTTCGCCTTTCCTTTTACGCAAATTCGACCAAAACATTCTCGGCTGTTGTTTGCGCTCGTGCGATTTCCGTTTTTATGGCTTCGATACAGACCTAAAACTCCCTGATGAAGTCTACGATAGTTAAACGAAATATGTAGGAGAAATAAATAACTTTTGCAGCTTATAGTTCGCAATTGCTGCCCACTAGTCTCTCTTTCAAACTGATCGTTAAAAATTCTCCACTCGCATGTACACAACTTGTGTACATGACTGAGTTTATCACTGATCCGGGGTGTTGTCTATGCTTCTTGATTAGTTCCAAACAAACACTCGCCATATAATTTGAAAAGGATTCTGCTTGCCCAGCCTTACAACCTAGGCAATGAGCAGACGAAACTGTTCCTTCTCTTTCCGTGTTGATTAAAATCGAGATTTTGAGTCATCGCTGGAAATGTCTCACCTTCGCTTAACAAACTTGTCTGTAGCAATGATTTGGCTTTGTAGTACGCTGACTATAAATACGGACACTGTTTTATTATAAGCTCCTAGTGTAGGCATCGGAAAGTTTTAAACTGCTAGTGGGTGTAAAGGCTGTTGATTCAACTGTTTGAATATGAGACAAGCAGTCCGGCTCGAATAAATGTCGACATGGGATGGATTCTAATTGCCGAGATTTTCTCCAAATAACGCTGCTTAACTCGCGATTCCAACTTCTTAGCATATTTCGAAATAGGAAAGAACAAGTCAAATAAAGATTTTCCCCAGACTTTGCTTCACATCCCGAAGTATTCATTTCTAAAATGCGACAACTGTAGATATGGGGATATGACTTGCATTGCACCCTATTACTGCTATTACGCAATCGAAAGTGGTCCACCAATATGGCGGCGGATCTGTCGTGACGTCACGTGAAAACGATCTATTAGTCGAAATATTGGCCATTTAACAAATCTGCCCTTTGCCGTAGTGCCAGCCTTACATTCAGCTTTATATTTCAGTGAATAAACACTCACTGATGTATGTGATGTATTCACCTTCACCTCCCGATTCATTGCTAAAACGAAGACAGAATGGCAAATGTTATTAACTAGATAGAGCAGACTCCACAAAAGACGAATGTAATGTGAAGTGTCTTAAAACAATTGGGTAGTAAAAATATAAAACTGAATGCAAGGCTGGCACTACGGCAACGGGCAGATTTATTATTAAGATGACCAGTATTTCGACTAATAGAACTAGTCTTCCTCAGGGCCAGGGCTACCGACACTGAACATCGCCCGGAATGCCATTGTCTTTTGCGACACGTACTTACAGTGCCCAGTTTCTTGATGCGCAGCAAAATTATTTGCATATACAGAACCAGTCGGTTGTATTTGCTCAACAGATTAAGCTTTGGGAATACTCTAGTCTCCAGTCTCTTGGCAGGTTCAACTGCTGTCAATTACACGGTTTGATGCGTGATGTAAATCCCAAGGTGTGATAAAGTTAACAATCGTGCTGTAATTGAAGGCGGGCCGCGCTCTTTTCAAAGCATTTTGTCAACAAATTCGTGTGCAGCAAGATTTTTTTTTTTTAATCTTTAGATTCGCAATGGTTAGAGCGCGATGGCAAAAACATTTTCCGCAGAACATGGTTTTCAGTTAAAAGTGTTGCCAAATAGCGAGCACGATGCGCGGGTCACTCGCTTGTCCGTTACACTTTTTTACTTGCGCTCTTTACAGAACTTTAATATGGCGGACGACTGAAGAGGCTCGAAGACCAGAATTTTTTATCAAACTACCGCGTTTTAACATTGTTTACATCGTTTTAAAGTTATTTTAAGTGCGTCGAATGTTATAAAAGATGTGATGTCTTATTCTTCTCGCTCTTTACAGAGCCCTTTGTCAACAAATTCGTGTATGGCAAGATTTTCATTTTCACTAGTTAGATTCGCAATGGTCAGAGTACGATGGCAAAAACATTTTCCGCAGAACATGGTTTTCAGTTAAAAGCTTTGCCAAATAGCGAGCGCGATGCGCGGGTCACTCGCTTGATCGTTACGCTTTTTTACTTGCGCTCTTTACAGAACTTTAATATGGCGGACGACTGAAGAGGCTCGAAGACCAAAATTTTTTATCAAACTATCGTGTTTTAACAGTGTTTAGATCGTTTTAAAGTTATTTTAAGTGCGACGAATGTCTATAATAGATGTGATGTCCTGTTCTTCTCGCTCTTTACAGAGCGTTTTGTCAACAAATTCGTGTGCGGCAAGATTTTTATTTTGACTCGTTAGATTCGCAATGGTCAGAGTACGATGGCAAAAACATTTTTCGCAGAACATGGTTTTCAGTTAAAAGCGTTGCCAAATAGCGAGCGTGAATCACGGGTCACTCGCTTCTACGTTGCGCTTTGTTTCTCGTGCTCTTTACAAAGCGTTTTGCAGTCCAGATCTAGACGCGCCCTTTTACTCGATCGGTTAACGTAGTTCAGACCTAGAGTACATTAACTGAGGTTTTAAAAAGTAATAAAGGCCTTTCTATTTGCGGGACAATGAGAAATGTAAAATAAATGATGACTTCTCTTTGAAATCCTAACTGGAACAAGCAAAAAGCAAGCGCCTGCCTCTCACGACTGAGGGAACATTGTTTGTGTTGAGATAATTATTCAAAATTGAATCCGTTTGCCGGTCTCGTGGGAGTTCGTAGGAAGACATTTTGGAGCGCCATTTTTAGTTTACGGAACACCTTCTAGAAAATAGCACTTTGATACTATTTCCTTGCATCGTATTAAATCCAAACTTCGCCAATCCTTTGTTTAGACACGAGGCTAACATTTCCAGGGTGAACCTTAGTTAGCAAGCCCTTTCTTGAAGAGAAAGACCATCCTGAATATCAATGAGGTGTTTTTTTCATAGTGAAATCAGCGGAAAAAAAAAGAATTTTAGAACGCAATTCGATAGTTGTCCAAATCTTAGGGAAATAAAAAGGGTCTTAAATAATTCCTTAACACCTCTTATGAAAAAGCCAGGGTGAAAATAACCGCAAAAGTACTCAGTTTTTTGTTATGGAGTAAAACATACACCTTGTTTCGCCATTTTCCCCCATTTTCTTTGTAATTTGGCTCTTTTGTCAGACGGGAGCTTTTCACATTTAGCGCTCTGGACCGTAACAAGGTCCCAGATATGACGCTGTATTATCGGCGATGACACTTTGTGATGCCAATCATGGAGTAGCGTGCAACCTCTAGGACACTTTTGTGATGCCCGTCATGGACTAGCGTCCCACCCCCCCGGACAGTTTGTGATGCCAGTTATGGAGTAGCGTGCACCCCCCCAGTACACTTTGTGATATCAGTCATGGGTAGCATGCAACCCCCTAGGACACTTTGTGATGCCAGTCATGGAGTAGCGTGCACCCCCCCAGGACACTTTGTGTTGTCAGTCATGGAGAAGCGTGCCATCCCCCAGGACACATTGTAATGCCAGTCATGGAGTAGCATGCAACCCCCTAGGACACTTTGTGATGCCAGTCATGGAGTAGTATGCACCCCACAGGACACTTTGTGATGCCAGTCATGGAGTAGCGTGTACCCCCCAGGACACTTTGTGATGCCAGACATGGAGTGGCGTGCCACCCCCTAGTACACTTTGTGCTGCCAGTCATGGAGTACCGTGCACCCTCCCAGGACACTTTGTGATGCCATTCATGGAGTAGAGTGCAACCCCTAGGACACTTTGTCATGCCTGTCATGGAGTAGCGTGCACCCCCAGGACACTTTGTGATGCCAGTCATGGAGTAGCGAGGCATCGCCCGGAATGCCATTGTCTTTCGCGACATGTACTTACAGTGCCCAGTTTCTTGATGCGCAGCATAATTACTTGCATATACACAACCAGTCGGTTGTATTTGCTCAACAGATTAAGCTTTGGGAATACTCTAGTCTCCAGTCTCTTGGCAGGTTCAACTGCTGTCAACTACACAGTTTGATGCGTGATGTAAATCCCAAGGTGTGATAAAGTTAACGATCGTGCTGTAATTAAAGGCGGGCCGCGCTCTTTTCAAAGCATTCTGTCAACAAATTCGTGTGCGGCAAGATTTTTTTTTTTGAATGTTTAGACTCGCAATGGTTAGAGCGCGATGGCAAAAACATTTGCCGCAGAACATGGTTTTCAGTTAAAAGCGTTGCCAAATAGCAAGCGCGATGCGCGGGTCACTCGCTTGTTCGTTACGCTTTTTTACTCGCGCTCTTTACAGAACTTTAATATGGCGGACGACTGAAGAGGCTCGAAGACCGAAAATTTTTTCAAACTACCGCGTTTTAACAGTGTTTAGATCGTTTTAAAGTTATTTTAAGTGCGTCGAATGTCTATAAAAGACGTGATGTCCTGTTCTTCTCGCTCTTTACAGAGCATTTTGTCAACAAAGTCGTGTGCGGCAAGATTTTCATTTTGACTCGTTAGATTCGCAATGGTCAGAGTAACTAGGCAAACCTCGGCTAACTGAGATTTTGAAAAATAATATAGGCCTTTCTATTTGCCGGACAGTGAGAAATGTGAAATAAATGATCGCTTCTCTTTGAAATCCTAACTTGAACAAGCGAAAAGCAAGTGCCCGCCTCTCACGACTGAGGGAACATTGTTTGTGTTGAGATAATTATTTAAATTTGAATCCGTTTGTCGGTCTCGTGGGAGTTCGTAGGAAGACATTTTGGGAATACTTTAGTCTCTTAGTCTCCTACGCAGCCGTTATTAGGGCTCGTCACACAACGCTCCTCCCCCACTTAGCGTTGCGTGACGAGCCCTAATAACGGCTGCGAAGGAGACTACTAGTCTCGGCACCGCGGCAGAACGCACTGCGCATGAGTAGAAAACTGAGCATCCGGTGAATTACGCATTTCCGGTGACATACTGTAATCCCATGTAAATGTTGTAGTTAATTTTTTTTATCTCAAGTAATTTTTATTTTTCCATTGTTTTTGGGTATGGTAATATATGCTGATGAATTTGAAACAAAGGAAAAACAAAAATTACCTGAAATAAAAAATTAACTACAACATAAACAACATAAAACTCCCGTACCGCGAAGTTTGAAAACAAAAAGTAAGAGTTATAAAACAAAGGTAGAGAAAAAGTTTGCTTCGTTGAAAAGTTTTTTCATCGTTCAAGTTTCAAGCGTTTGCACCAAGGCGTTTGGTGTTTGCACCAACAACGAAATATGAACAAATAATTTTTGCATGGCATTTTTTCACAAAAAACAAGTTTTCACCCCATCTCGAAATGTATTCATGCAAGAACCGGTCGTGTACGTACCATAATTTTCTTCGGTTTTGGTCCTTTCATCATTGCGTCTAGAAAATCTAGGTCTGTTGGTTCATGCAGAAGTGTTGTTTTATGCTGTTCGCATCGATATTGACTGGTAGTTTAACGGACCGGAAGTGCTTGAAGTTTACGCATGCGCAAACGTTCTGCCGCGGTGTCACTAGTCTCTAGTCTCTTGGCAGATTCAACTGCTGTCAGTTACCCCGGCGTAGCCAATCGATAAAAATCGGTACCGGTAAAAATCGATAGAAATCAAGTGATTTTTATCGATTGGTAACGTAAATCGGTAGAAATCGATAAAACAATTCGGTGTGTCAAATCGATTTTGCTTGATTTTATCGATTTCTAACGGAAAACGTTCTTTGTTTGTTTTTGGTTTAAAAATTGCTGGTACACAATGAACAAAATGTACTTATTCAATTGAACATTTTTACTTCACCATTTTAACGTGAAGGAGTTTATTTTCACGTTCACAAGAAATACGAAACGATAAACAAAACAAGGCAAACGATAAATGCCGAAAAAAATTTACATTGTCAGCAACATAGAAATAACAAAACAGCAACTACTATTATTCACAGGTTAATATCAAGGGAAATACTTTTCTAGGTCTCCTAATACAAGTTATATATGAATATAAAAATTACTTGTACTTGGTGCCGAAATTGTGGTAAGATTCGGTCAGCTCCTTTTATTTTCCTTGGCCTTGGTAACATAGATCTACTACCATGATGGCTACAATTTGGCACCGAATAGATTAACAAGAACAAAAACTATAATATAACAACAATAATAACACTAACAATTCACCGTTTAGATTAGCTTTAGATGGATACGCCTCAGCTGAAGCGAATTGTGTTGTATCTTCGAGATGAACACAGGCAAGTTGGAAACAAATAGCTGACGCTGACAGTTTCAGTAGCGCTCGAAAAGACAATTCTATTCACTTGTTGTCTCTTGATTTTATAAAACAAGGCGATTATAATCGAATTTAAAAGGCCAAAAATTCACTCGTTAAAAATCGATAACAATCGGTAAAAATCAAGAAAAATCGATAAAACAAATGAGAGTGTCATCGATTTTTACCGATTGATCGATACAATCGATACCAATCAAATCAAATTTACCGATTTTTACCGATTTATCGATTGATAAATCGGTACCGATTTTTATCGATTGGCTACGCTGGGCAGTTACACGGTTTGATGCATGATGTAAATCCCAAGGTGTGATAAAATTAACAATCGTGCTGTAATTAAAGGCGGGCCGCGCTCTTTTCAAATTATTTTGTCAACAAATTCGTGTGCGGCAAGATTTTATTTTTTTTGAATGTTTAGATTCGCAATGGTTAGAGCGCGATGGCAAAAACATTTTCCGCAGAACATGGTTTTCAGTTAAAAGCGTTGCCAAATAACGAGCGCGATGCGCGGGTCACTCGCTTGTTCGTTACGCTTTTTTACTCGCGCTCTTTACAGAACTTTAATATGGCGGACGACTGAAGAGGCTCGAAGACCAAAATTTTTTTTCAAACTACCGCGTTTTAACAGTGTTTAGATCGTTTTAAAGTTATTTTAAGTGCATCGAATGTCTATAAAAGACGTGATGTCTTATTCTTCTCGCTCTTTACAGAGCGCTTCGTCAACAAATTCGTGTGCGGCAAGATTTTCATTTTGACTCGTTAGATTCGCAATGGTCAGAGTACGATGGCAAAAACATTTTCGCAGAACATGGTTTTCAGTTAAAAGCTTTGACAAATAGCGAGCGCAATGCGCGGGTCACTCGCTTGTTCGTTACGTTCTTTTACTCGCGCTCTTTACAGAACTTTAATATGGCGGACGACTGAAGAGGCTCGAAGACCGAAATATTTTATCAAACTATCGCGTTTTAACAGTCTTTAGATCGTTTTAAAGTTATTTTAAGTGCGTTGAATGTCTATAAAAGACGTGATGTCCTATTCTTCTTGCTCTTTACGGAGCGTTTTGTCAACAAATTCGTGTGCGGCAAGATTTTCATTTTGACTCGTTAGATTCGCCATGGTCAGAGTACGATGGCAAAAACATTTTTCGCAGAACATGGTTTTCAGTTAAAAGCGTTGCCAAATAGCGAGCGTGAATCACGGGTCACTCGCTTTTACTTTGCGCTTTGTTTCTCGTGCTCTTTACAAAGCGTTTTGCAGTCCAGATGTAGACGCGCTCTTTTACTCGATCGGTTAACGTAGTTCAGATCTAGAGTATATTAACTGAGGTTTTAAAAAATAATATGTCTTTATATTTGCCAAACAATGAGAAATGTGAAATAAATGATGGCTTCTCTTTGAAATCCTAACTTGAACAAGCGAAAAGCAAGCGCCCGCCTCTCACGACTGAGGGAACATTGTTTGTGTTGAGATAATTATTCAAAATTGAATCTGTTTGCCGGTCTCGTGGGAGTTCGTAGGAAGACATTTTGGAGCACTATTTAAGTTTACGGAACACCTTCTATAAAATAGCGCTTTGATACTATTTCCACGCATCGTGTTAAATCCAAACTTCGCCAATCTTTTGTTTAGACACGAGGCTAACATTTCCAGGGTGAACCTTAGTTAGCAAGCCCTTTCTTGAAGAGAAAGACCATCCTGAATATCAATGCGGTGTATTTTCCATACTGAAATCAGCGAAAAAAGCGAATTTTAGAACGCGATTCGATAGAAGTTGTCCAAATCTCAGGGAAATAAAAAGGGTCTTAAATGATTGCTTTACACCTCTTCTGAAATAGCCAGGGTAAACCTAACTGCCAAAATACTTAGTTTTTTGTTATGGAGTAAAACATACACCTTGTTTCGCCATTTTCCCCCATTTTCTTTGTACTTTGGCTCTTTGTCGGACGGAAGCTTTTCAAATTTAGCGCTCTGGACCGTAAGAAGGTCCCTGATATGTCGCTGTATTCTCCGCGATGACACTTAGTGATGCCAGTCATGGAGAAGCGTGCCACCCCCCAGGACACTTTGTGATGGCAGTCATGGAGTAGCGTGCACCCCACCCCTCCCCCCCCCCCCCCGAGGACACTTTGTGATGCCAGTCATGGAGTAGCGTGCCACCCCCCGCAGGACACTTTGTGATGTCAGTCATGGAGTAGTGTGCAACCCCCTAGGACACTTTGTGATGCCAGTCATGGAGTAGCGTGCCACCCCCAGGACATTTTGTGATGCCAGTCATGGAGTAGAGTGCAACCCCCTAGGACACTTTGTGATGCCAGTCATAGAGTAGCATGCAACTGCCCAGGACACTTTGTGATGCCAGTCATGGACTAGCGTGCAACCCCTAGGACACTTTGTGTAGTGTGCACACCCAAGGACACTTTGTGATGCCAGTCATAGAGTAGCATGCAACTGCCCAGGACACTTTGTGATGCCAGTCATGGACTAGCGTGCCATCCCCCAGGACAGTTTGTGATGCCAGTTATGGAGTAGTGTGCACACCCCAGGACACTTTGTGATGTCAGTCATGGAGTAGCGTGCCATCCCCCAGGACACTTTGTGATGCCAGTCATGGAGTAGCATGCAACCCCCTAGGACACTTTGTGATGCCAGTCATGGAGTAGCGTGCACCCCCCGAGGACACTCTGTGATGTCAGTCATGAAGTAGCGTGCCATCCCCCAGGACACTTTGTGATGCCAGTCATGGAGTAGCGTGCCACCCCCAGGACACTTTGTGACGCCAGTCATAGAGTAGCGCGCACCCGCCTAGGACACTTTGTGATGCCAGTCATGGAGTAGAGTGCAACCCCTAGGACACTTTGTCATGGCTGTCATGGAGTAGCGTGCACCCCCAGGACACTTTGTGATGCCAGTCATGGAGTAGCGAGGCATCGCCCTGACTACCATTGTCTTTCGCGACATGTACTTACAGTGCCCAGTTTCTTGATGCGCAGCATAATTATTTGCATATACAGAACCAGTCGGTTGTATTTGCTCAACAGAATAAGCTTTGGGAATACTCTAGGCTCTTGTCTCTTGGCAGATTTAACTGCTGTCAATAACACGGGTTGATGCGTGATGTAAGTCCCAAGGTGCGATAAAGTTAACAATCGTGATGTAATGAAAGGCGGGCCGTGCTCTTTTCAAAGCATTTAGTCAACAAATTCGTGTGGGGCAAGATTTTCATTTTGACTCGTTAGATTCGCAATGGTCAGAGTACGATGGCAAAAACATTTTCCGCAGAACATTAAATCCAAACTTCGCCAATCTTTTGTTTAGACACAAGGCTAACATTTCCAGGGTGAACCTTAGTTAGCAAGTCCTTTCTTGAAGAGAAAGACCATCCTGAATATCAATGCAGTGTTTTTTCCATACTGAAATCAGCGAAAAAAAACGAATTTTAGAACACGATTCGATAGTAGTTGTCCAAATCTCAGGCAAATAAAAAGGGTCTTAAATGATTCCTTAACACCTCTTCTGAAAAAGCCAGGCTGAACCTAACCGCCAAAGTACTTAGTTTTTTTTGTTATGGAGTAAAACATACACCTTGTTTCGCCATTTTCCCCAATTTTCTTTGTAATTTGGCTCTTTTGTCAGACGGAAGCTTTTTAAATTTAGCGCTCTGGACCGTAAGAAGGTCCCGGATATGTCGCTGTATTCTCGGCGATGAGAAAACATTGGAACGGCTCCTAAAATTTGAAAAATACATGGTTATAAATGATTGGCTAATACATGACATGTAGACAGCGCACTTGTAAACATAAGATAAAAATAATATATAGTGTATGAGTTCAGTGTTCGTTCCTTCGGTTAATGTCTTATGGTGATAAAGTGTTCCCTCTATGAATTAAAAAGGCCTCGCGTGCTTTTCGACGGGAAGCATTGATGGTAGGCTGCAGTTCAGGCGGGATGAGTCTCATGTCCGCGGAAGGGTGACCTGGTAAGTTGAAATGTGTAGGGACCGCTGCTGTGGAGTTGGCGTGATGTGGGTTGTTTGTCCCTTGTCTGTGTTCGTGAAGCGTTCACGAATCGTGCGCTTGGTTTCCCCTATGTACTGTTTTTTTTTTACATTTTTTACCAGTTCGATCATATATGTGAGGTTACTAGAATAACAGATTAAATGTTGTTTTATTGGTAGTACAAGACTTTATATACCTGCTCGAAATAACAATTCGCTCCGCCACACCCACGATGAAGCACATGTTTCACAAGATAAACCGCTGACAGACATTCGTCGTTCGGCGAATTACCCCTGCCGTCTGTGTTGTGTCATGTTGTGCACCCTTTACATACGTAGTGGTGTGGGTGTCGCCCTTTTATACTCCACTATTGCGCATACAAGTTAACGATATCTCACTATGACTACATTGTCCGTTAACTATTTAAAATAACTGTCTTGCTACATATTTACGCCTTGCTTGAGTGCTATTCATTTGGAATAACTGTCTTCCTCTAGCTCGCGCATAGCAAGTAATTAACACATTTCGTTACAATGTTATAAATAAGTACTAATAATAACCCTATTTAGACCATTGTTTTAAATGATCCCTAGGCATTGTGCTCCGCTCCCCGTCCTTCGCATTCTTCAAGAGCCTAATTTAAAGCTGCAGTAATGAAACTTGGAGGATTAATAGAATGTCCAAAACTGTTTCCCTTAAGGAGTGCAAAATGGGACAATGATGTCAGATGACAAGGGAATTTTAATATGTCAGATGACAAGGGAATTTTAATATGTCAGCATCTTCCCCAGGCTAAATAGGGTTTATGTTTGAAGCTTCCAGTAAAAAAGCAACTTGTACAGCAAGCCATAATAAACAGCACCACAGGATTGGAAAGTATTAAACAAATACATGTATGTACGTGAATGCTGAAATTACATTGTATGTTTTTTTTCAGTTAGGGAAATGGTGAAAACTATTGTACTCGGACAGGACGCACCATTTTACAAAACGACTGGTGGTTTCTTTATAAACCGCCCCTCCCCCAAGAAATGGTGTCTTGTTGGCATAGCCCCCATTGTATCAGGAGAAGAAACTGAGAAAAAGATTTAACCCTTTCACTCCCAAGAGTGCCAAACATCAAAATACAAGAAAATTCCCAAATTTCATTTTGTGAAATATTGAAAAACAAATGGTACCATGCAAAAGTACTGCCAAAGAGGTTTCATTTGAATGGTCACACCATAGGATTTCGTCCACAGACTCAAAAGTTAGAACTACATGACATGTTTCCATAATTGACTCTGGGAGTGAAAGGGTTAAGTGCCGTCTTACTAACAATGCAAGCTTCATGCACACAATATTGAAGTCTCATCTCCATTTTTTAGGTCAATAAATTTTGTTCATTAGGCTCATCAGATAGTGACATCTTGCAAAACCCCCCTACCCCTACACAAGGTGGGTCCTCGTCAAGTACACTTGTTATGACCACTTCCCCATAAATTTTCCTTTATTCATTTTTTTTATTATTCAAATGGATTCACTTACACTCATTCACTCATTTACATTACTTACATTCTTACATTATATAAATTAGCGATAAAAAGAAAAAAAAAACTTAACACCTACAAATTAATTGAACAAAATTAACAGAGATACAGGGAGTATATGTAGTACTTCTATATAAATTATAGAGAGCGATGTTGTTACATTGTATGGGTTTCATTTGAGAAGTCAAACTTTAGAATTTCACCCACAGACTCAAATCAAAAGTTACCACCAGAAAACTTCAGCTTCTAACTTGGAGTGAAAAGGTAGAGAAAGTTTGATTGACTGATATTTTTTCACTTGCAGTAAAGTTCCTGATGTAATGCATGACGAACTGACTCACCCATCTTGTGTTAGAATGGCATTATCCTTAATCTCCTTCAGAAGTTGTCTGTTCAGCTGAAGTTCCTGAGCTTCTAGTCGGTTACGGGAAGTTTCAAACTTCCGGATGATCTAAGCAAGCAAGCAAGTCAGACCTTTTTTTAATGTGCTTTAAAGTGAATGATATACGTCACAGTTCAACATCTTTCAACATTTGTTGCTCAAGAGATGTTGAATGATGTTGTAACTTGTTGAATGAGTTGAAAACACATTCAACATTTCAAACGATTGACTGAGGTCGTTCAACTTTTGTTTCATTTTCGTTTAACATCGCTCAACATGTTGAATGGCCTATTTCAACATTCAACATGTTCAATATTTGTCGACAGCAGTCGCAACATCTATTGATCAACATATGGTGAACCGTGTATCATAGGATTAAAGTAAATATTAAAGTGCACCTAAACCCTATTTTTTTTTCTTTTAATCAACTCAATGTACGTTGAAAAGTCAAATAGTGAAATATTTCTTGTTTTTAACATCGTTAGTGAGTTATAGAGATTTGAATTTACAAAATGCTAATTAGATGACGTCAAATGCAGACTTTACCATTATTTCTACTTCAATTTACAATACGCAGTTCACAGCTTAAGGATAATAAATTTAAGAAATACTAATAAAAAATGTTTATAGTCAATTGATTTGTAAAAAAATATTACTTGGAGGTGGAAACAAGTAGTTGTATAATAAACGAGTCTGCATTTGACTTCATCTAATTAGCATTTAGTAAATTCAAATCTCTATAACTCACTAACGCGACCTTAAAAACAAGAAATATTTCACTATTTGACTTTTCAACGTACATTGAGTTGATTAAAAGAAAAAAATTGGGGTTTAGGTGCACTTTAAGTAAATAATAATAATAATAATAATATCCATTGAACTGATTCAGAGATCTGTACTGTTCGGCTCGGCAAGCATCCTTAGGACAGTGCTGAAAATGTAGACAGGAGAGGAAAGTAAAATGAAGGATGCTTCTTGGTTACAATGTCTAAAATGAGTTGTCTAAAAAAATTAATATTTGGTAAGTTAAGTCAATCACATTTTATTGTATCCTGACTTATATCATGACAATATTTCTCAAAATTTAATGGAGGTTATTTTTTTCAAATATATTTATTTAAAAAAATGATCACAAGGTACCTTTCTCTTGGAGTCCAAAATTGATTCACTGTCAACTAATTCTTCTTGTAATTTGTCAATCTCCCTGCAGAAAATAATACATGTAGCAGCCCAGTGTGTCATTAAAATAATTTTATTATAAGGCTGTAGAATGAAAGTCAACAACAGAAGTTGAACAAAAGTGCATTGACTAAAATATGTTTATGAGCAAAAAATGAGAGAAATTGTGTTTTTGACTCCTGCATGGAGATTCAGTTTAATGCTTAAAAAACATTGAACGTAATACAGTCGAACCTCTCCTTATGGACACCTTCATAATACGGACACCTCTCTAGTACGGACAGTTCACTTGGTCCCTAAGATACCAAAATTCATACATTCCCTACCTCTATAGTACGGACACCTCTATAATGCGGACACTTGGGCCTGTCCCTTTGGTGTCCGTATTAGGGAGGTTCGACTGTATTAGTTGCAACAATTTATTGGTTCAAACTATATGTGCGACACAAGCTGTTTTATTTAACCTCCTTAGTTCCTTTTACTGGAAAGATACAGGTCTAATGAGCACACACAACTGTACCCCCCCCCCCCCCCCCCTCCTTATCCAAACATAAATAATGAATTAAAATGACCCCCTTAGCCTAAATTAAGGCATAAAAGCCTTCACAACAAACGGTCAGTATCTCTTTTTTAGTTTTATCTTTCGTTAAAAATGCTGTCTGTAATAAATATGAGGTAAATTACTTTCTTTTCTCAATATTTGTCTTCCTCTGCTCCTCAGCTTTTTTCTGTGTATCAGCCTAAAAAAGAATATTTTTTTTGGAAATTGAATTTACTAAGTAAACTTAAAAATGTACAAGACTCTTAATAACTCAATTAAAAGTGCAATACTATGAGATTTACAATGTATTCTAAAGTATATTTATTTTCAAAACTATCAATTATTAACAGGTGAGTTTAAATTGCTCCAATTGTAAATTAAATAAATGGAAATAATTGGAAATAATATTGGAAATAATATCGGATAATAAATAAATAATAATAAATAATAAATAAATAAATAATTAGATAATTGGAAATAAATGGAAATAACATTATCTGTAGTTAGGAAATTAAGTCTCTTATAAGAAACAAAATTCAAAAGGTTGAGGCTAGTTTCACCAGTGACAAAGTTAGAGTCAGAATCATAATTGGGGGTGCTTTAAAGAGTCTGACCCACCCAGTTTGCATTGCGCGTTTCTCTTATTGTTATGATATGGCTCTATTCCATATTTGGGCAAGCATATCACCTCTTGCACGAGTGAATTTCTCGTCTACAATACAGTATGGACTTTCTGGGGCCCTGAAAATGGCGGATGAACCAACGTAGACGCGCAATGCAAACTGGGTGGGTCAGATTCTTTAATACTCAAACCGGGCAACTTGGAAGAATGTAAATTTTTGGTTTAATTTATGCTGTAATAATATTGGTCAATTTTCTTCCAAGTGGCCCAGTTCACAGAATGTCACAGAATGTAAACCAATGGCATTCACACAATCAGTAGATAAATTCTCACCACAGACTGTTTCAACTTTTCTTTCTCCAGCCGTGCCTCCTCCCGTTCATGAACCAAGTCCTCTTTCAGTTGAACAATAGAGTCTTCCAGGTCAATAATCTAAAATGAACAATTACCAGTATTATATTTATTTATATAACAAAATTAATATTAATAATATAAAAATACATTATACAGATCCATCAACTAATATTTTTACTATTTGTTTTTATAAGACTTGTCGTTAGATACCTTTTGTGTTTACCATATTATTTACGTGTACTTATGATTGTAAAATGATATTTTTGCATAAAAAAATAGTTAATGTTAGAAAGCAACATCAAATCTGAGCCCACAATCATCTCTGCGGCCTCATCTCACATGTTGCTCCGTATTTGGCACTTGTCTTCCTTATTTGGCTCAAGTAAATCAAACAGGTTAAAAAATTAATTATGTGACCTTTCTCAATTACCTTCATCTCAGAAGGCTGCAAGTTTCCCTGCAGCAAAATTGATCAGAATTCAAAATAGAAGTCACGGGCCTAAGAAACTAAGCCTTCCATCTAGTGCTGGCTCAAAATAGCCCACCAATTCGTGGGTAACTTTTAAATGAGATAAGATCAATTTTTACTAAGTAAAGTTTGTCTTTACTTTTTATTATCATTACTTTACATAATTCTCTTTACATTTCTCTATTTTTAGTTGCCTCTCACCCTTTTGTATGTCTCTCTCAGTTTGTCACGAGTTTCATTAAGAGTAATTTGCTTGCTGAAGAGAAAAAAAAAGTAAATTTAAAAAATAAAATCAATCATAAATTAAAACAATGCTTAATTTATGTTCTGTAAGTATCAATACATGAAAAATCTACAAGACAGTCAAGATTCTTACCTGGCCTTGTCAGCCATCTTTTGATTGAGAAGTGAAATGATTTCATCATGCCCTGTCTGCATGTCATAACGTTCAGGCCTAAAAATCAAATTTAGTGGACATGATGTTGGACCCTGATGTTTACTTTTAAAATATAGTTCACTACAGCAACTGGCTATACATTTTAATTTTTTTCAGAAGCCCGGGAACAACCAGGGAAAGTTTCAAAAAAATTACTTGACAAAATTTTTCAATTTATATTTTAAGGAATCACCTTTTAATACTTATTTATACTATTTAAAAATGGATTAATAGCAACTCTAGACTTGACAATATATATTTTTTATTTGTCAATGGAGGGCTAGGCAGACACACCCATGTTGATTTTGTACTTTATTCACAATTATAGTACATTTAATAATAAGATTTTCAAAACCAAAAATGACTTTCTTTCAAGACATGTTTTGATGGATCCTTCTTTTCATCAGTTACCATTTATGATTAATGGACAGCAGATTTGTGAATGATACAAATTAAATTTTGTTACGAACTTCCAAGGTAGAAGATCTGTATGAAAACATGTCTTGCAAAAAAAAACATAATAAAAGTTGTTTTGCTTTTGTCTATATTTTATCTTAAGTTTATTTGTCTGCTTCTATCTCAACCATTTGGATTCACAAAAATATACTGTAGCCAACCAATGAGTTGCTAAACAGCAACTGTTGATCTGAATATCTGAAGTTCCACAAAAGAATGTTTTGTGAGGAAATCCTAAAGTTTATCAAAGCTACACAGCAATTTACTTATTTAAAAAAAATTAATTAACGACAACTTACTCCAGTTTTGCATTTTCTCTTGCAAGATCTTGATGCCTTTCTTCCAAGGACTTAATGTTCTTGATGATGGTGTTGAGTTGGGTCTAAAAATAAAAACATCATGCTCCCAACAATTAAGGATGTTCATGTTAAAATCTTCCACAGCTCAGATTTTATTCAGACTTCTGGCGCAGCCAGATTATGAATCACCCTTGTCAGAAATGTAAAAAAAATTGGGGGGTCACTAACTTTGTTTTGGAGATGAAAGACACATAGCAAATACTCAGACGTTGAACGGAAACTGGCGTCATTTTATAACTGCACATTTGGACTCAAACGCTGTTAGTTTAAAAATTTACTGGAGATGAATCACTGGATATTAGTCTTTAAACAAGTGGGTCTATTGGGTAAATATTTTCAACCAGTAAAATCCTCTCAAGCAAACATAACGTTTACAAACCCTGCACGGCTACAACATGAGTAGAAAATTATTTGTTGGTGCATGAATAGAAAAATAGAACAAATTCAACATTCTATAACTCAGTTGTTATTTTTTTATTTACTGTACAAGTTCTTTACAATGTACCTTCAGTCTCTTGATTTCTGCTTCATTTGATTGTCTTGCTGAATAGACAGCAGCTACAATGTAGACATAATAGAATTTTACAATAAATCAGGTATTGTTGCAAATTGATAGATGTACATTCATAACAAGTAGAACTTGAGAAAGACATAAGGCTCATCGTGTCATGAGCACAGGACAAAAAAAAAGATCTGTGAGTCACCGACAAGAATCAAACCTATGACCTGACACTGGTCAGAGACTTGTGGTGTCAGTTAGGCCATATAGATGACACATGTCCTGCATACTGCTAGAATCAGCAATGTTGAAAGCGTCATGTGAGGTGATAAATAAATTAAGAAGGTAAATTTAACAACGATGAATACAATCTGGAGAAGGTTAAATCCAAAACACTGTATCACATTTTGGTCTCGAAAATTGCAAAAAATCCAACATCGGCCAAAAAATATGAAGAAACCTATAACACTGATTGTTTTCAACTAAATTGGAAAGCTATATTCCTTTTACCTATTCAAATAACCTTGAATACTAAACTGCGCGAATTTCAATACAAATATTAAATAGGATCATGTATACAAATGATATGCTTTACAAGTTTAAAAAAGTCGAATCTCCTTTGTGCTATTGGTGCAAAACAGATATCGAAACTCTTGAACACTTTCTTTTCCAATGCCCAAGAGTTAGACTATTTTGGAATGAAGTGGAAATGATATGTAAAGATAAATTAAAGCTTACCAAGCATTTAGAAATTAGAGATGTTATTTTTGGAATTGATAATCTAGAAAGTAATAGCAATTTAAGTAACTATATTATCTTGGAAAGCAAATGTCTCCTTCACTTCTGTAAACTTAGTAACAAGATTTTAACTCCACAATTATTACTTGAGCGAATTAAAAATACATACCAAATAGAATACTCCATAGCGAGCGAGAGAAATAACCTTAGTTATCACTATCAAAAGTGGGAGCCCCTAATCGCTCTTATTTCTTCTTAGATTTTTGTCACCAAATATATCATTTTTTATCTCAACTCAAGCCGCTTTAATCATAATTTATACTACTTTAAGCAGTTTTTCGTACATTTGTCATTCTTTCTCTTTCATGTGCTTAGATTGTGTAAATGTGTTTAAGTGTTAGTTTTCTTACAAATGTAATATAGACAAAAATAAATAAAATACAAAAAAAAAAAAAAAAAGAAGGTAAATTTTAAGCTTGGTAATGAAATGAGAAAGATGTAATTTTCATTGTGTCAAGAGCGTGGAACAAAGGAAAAAATTGGAGTCCTGGACAGGAATCGGGCCTATGACTTTCCGTACACCGGTCAGATATTCTGACCACTGAGCTATGAGAAACTCATGGCAAGACACGTGCCCTGCATGCTGCTAGGATCAGTAGAATTTGGCTGATATTATTGTATCATTACCCTGTATCTCAGACTTGATATCACTGGGGAAATACTGTAACTTGTAACGCAGAACACTAGCTGTAATTGTTTCTGTCTCTAGCAACTCATGCAGGTTTAGTCTTTCTGTTTCCTAAGACAAAAAGAATATACTATTAAAATAACCGAGAATAAACTATAAAATATCAATCATACATACATTCTGCATTAGTTTGGTTAATCCATACTTGACGTTATTGATGGACTAATGTTATGAAAAAAGTAACTTCAAAATCAATAACAGAGGTGTTATGTTAATATATTAACATATTTTGCATCTGAGGTGGTGTTTTTCCAGAATATCCAACTGTTTGTCAGAATTTCACTTTCACCTTCCCCAGCATTGGATGAATTCATTTGAAAAGTTGGGTACTGCTTTCAAGTTGACAGATACTTCGGTTGCACGGTTTCAAATTTCTGATGTTACAAGTCCCTTAACCAGCCCCCAGGACAAAGTTACATGTAGTTCTTGTGGCCTTTCAATATTAGGATGGTGGGGCCAGGAATTTTCCCCAACTTTTTATGTGTTTGGGCCTTGACTACTTTGATAGAAAAATAAAAAATTTTGACAACATCAGGAACCAGTTTTCCCCAGCTACTTTCTTCACTTCCCGGTCTTTTAGGAAAATTAGTGACAGCCCTAGGATAAGGAAATGTATAAGTAGTCTTGTTGCAGTTTGGAGGCACAGTGATCTAGTGGTTAGCGTGTCGGACTTTCAACCTGAAGGTCAGTGGTTCAAGCTTGGTCCCTGCCGTCATGTTGTTTCCTTAGACAAGAAACTTTGCTCCACATTGTCTCTCTCCACCCAGGTGTATAAATGGGTACTGGCAACAAAATGCTGGGGGGTTACCTTGCGATGGACTAGCATCCTATCTAGGGGGGAGTAGTAATACTCTCCGTTGCTTCATGCTACAGAAACTGGGCTTAGGTACCACTTGTGAGCCATTAGGTTTGTGAAGACTTACCTACTTTCCTCACTTCCCCATCTTTTAGGAAAATTACATGTACTGAAAGCCCTGGGATGGGGAATTTTACAAGTAGCCTTGTTCCAGGGGTGGAGGGTGAGTTAGGGAGGGCGGGGTAGTTGAATTAACTACTTGAACAAAGACCACATTATATTGGGGCACAAAATGGCTTGGAATCACATAGATTCATTATCCAATTACTATACATGACGGCGAATGACATTACAAAGCGGCTTCTGCAGAAAGCAAACTTCTATTTCCCCTTCGCTGGAAATTTCTAGGAACATAGTTGATTTCTTTATGTCCAGGGGTGGGGAATAAATAAAAAGATTGCAAATCCCCGGGGATGTACCTGGGGGTAGGGGGGATGGTAACCATAAGAACTGAATCATGCATAAATTGAATTTAATACAACCTACATGTAAGATATCAGTTCACATATCTTAACAAATATTTACCAGATCTTTGAGGGCTTTAATGACAACATCCACGCCAGAAGTATCCACTGTTTCAACGTCATATTTGGTAGTCTTAACGTTATGCCCTAGGAATATTAAAAATATTTGCACGAATCAAAAAGGAATCTAAAAACATACTCTTGAAAATAATCACAAAGATCCACTAATTCATGATTTATACCAAGTTCTTGTAGTTTCTCAACTGCACTATTCACAAGAGGTGTTATATCTGTCGACTGGGATCTTGTTTTTAGCATTCTGCAGCAAAAAAATGGTTGAAAGTTCGTGGAAAGAGCAACTGCTCTCTAGCGGCAAAACTCCATGTCAACTGAAGTAGCGTTACCAAGTAGGAGAATAGTAACTAGCCATTAGGGGACACGACAACCTAAGTGGGGGAGGGTAAAATTAGTAAACGATATTCCAGATCATAATTAAAACAAAGATTAAAAAAATGATGTTTGAATTTTTGTACTATAAAATATCTTCAAAAATTCTTAAACTTAGAAAAACGTTCATTTCAGCTTCTAAGAGTTATTCAATACATTTAAAAGTCAATTTACAACCGTGCCCCCCCCCCCCCCCTCCCTGTACAGTAGATATTAATCGCATCACAACGAGGCAGTTTCCAAGAGGAAGAGAACCGAAGATGTCTGCCACCGAAAGGGAGTTTATTTTTGATGCCGTTGTCGGCTTTTTAACTTCGCCATTATGGAATACCCCGGTTCGTAGTTTCATAGAACAGAATTCTGTAGGTATGTTGTATTTTTAATATATTTTTTTAAATTTTATTTACTACATTTTCGGCTATTTTCGATGGTATACTTTGGTGCTTGAATCTGTAAACCTTAAGCTTGTTGAAGTTTTAATCTTACAAGCTTATAAAATATTGCCAATTTTCGTTGCACTTCATCAGTGTTTGATCCGGACGGTGAAAATCCTGAAGAATACAACGAAATACACAAAAGTTATAAGACCATGGTAAGTACAATTTACTTCATCTGTCAGTGTGCCTTTCATCTCAAATATCAGGAAACAAATGTTTGTGTAAAATGATATGGAATTTATAAGCTTGGTTTTTTGGTGGCCAAATAGGCGAAACAAAGTTCTATTAATGACGAGACTCGCCACTTAATATATTTTTCTCCCCTGCGAAGATAACGAAGATAACGGACTTATCTTAAAAAGATTGTTTATTTAAACACAGTAAATATTTGTTCTGTGTCAACTGAAAAGGAAACAACTCTTGAATCTGAATGGCAAGGAAAATGCAAATGTTAAACATCCCTAGTTTATTAGGTTATTTAAGCTTAAACGTTATGCCTTTTTCTTATTTTATGGTGATTTTTATTCCAATTTTTAAGGCAGGAAGTGCATTTCATTGTTAAGTTCCTATTTTGTAGTGAAGGCAAAAATCTTATATTTTTAAGCTTAATATATAAGAAATATGCTTATATGATATGCTGTACTCACAGTTACATTATGTATGAATATCTGATTTTCGTTTCTTCAAACTTCAAAGCTTTTGTTTTTATTGTAGTGAAGTCTGATTCTACTTTTTAGTTAAAGCTTCTATTTTTTGTTAATATTTTATGGTGGCAAAACTCGCCAGATAGATTTAAAAAAAAATTTATTCAGTAATATGAAATGTTTATTGCTCAGAGCATTTATTCACCACATTGTTGAAAACCTCCCTGGCAATGCTGTGTTGCTTTATTAGTAGGACAAAACCAAAAAGCAACCTATTACACATGTACATTTTCTGTAAAGCACTCTGGTCTGTTTTGTAAATGATGTTTGCCTCTGATTCAAGCTGATTCTGTTGCTATTACAACATGCAGAGGTGTGCATAGCCCCTGAAATAATCCTGGCACTATAATGATTTCCATCCCCAAGATGATTCCCAAATTGACTCCAAAAGGACCTGGTCTTGAAGTGATCCTGTAAAATATGGGGAAACCAGTTGATGGTTTTTCAAACATGGCACAGGAACACAACACACTATTTTCTAACTAGGCGGGTTCCTCATGAGCAGCCCTGCTTTAATGCACATGCGTATAACAATAACCTCTGACAAACACATAACAGATCCCTAGTTTTTGTGTCTACCCCAGCAACCGAGGAGCCTGGGGAGGTGGGGGATAATAGTAATAGGCTAATGGGGATGTGTTGCTGGATGGGCTCCTTTTTTCATGACTGGATTGACTATAATGGGGTTGCATTTTCAACAGAGTTACTAGAATGGGGTCACATATTGCCTGGATTTTGGAAGTAAGAAAATTCTGGCAATTTTTTGGGCAGTTAGTTTTATTTTAGTAGGGATTGGAGGTATTAAAAACAAAAAGTCACTAAGTTGGGATCCCGAAGGTTACATTTTCACAAAAGTCACTAAGATGGGTCATATTGTTGCAGGGAAAAATTTTTTTTCTTTCCACTTGTCCATTGGACAAGTGCCACTTAAATTTTGGTTGACCGAAAGTGAAATTCACTCGTCCAAAAAATGAATAAATTAAAAAATGTAGTGGTAAAACAAATTTACAATGTACCGTAAAAACTGGCTTATAAGCCACATTTGCCCCAAATTTTAGCTCAAAATTGGGGGTGTGGCTTATCTGCACGAACATCTGCAACAGATGATACTTTTCGGGGATATAGGTTGACCAGACCTTTTGAGCAGGCTAAATAAAAACATGTACTCAAGAAATTTGCGCGGTCGGAAAACTGGTATGTTTATGAGTAAAAATAAACAGAAATTCGCGGAAACCAGGTTAGTTTACGAAGTCCAGAGATGCTTGGGAAACTTAGAACTCAGTGAAAAAGGAGACAAATTTCTCCTGGTAAATTGTACTGGTCCCGTTGGACAAGTGCTTTTGGAAATCCACTTGTCCGAGATCAAGAAGTACTCGTCTCAGACGAGCAGACGAGTGAAAGTTTTTTGCCCTGTCATTGGCTACAGAATAGACTATAATGGGGTAGGGGCTCTGAGAGGCCAGTGGCACTTACCCAGCGAAAGTTGATCCGAGTACCCCCCGCCCCGGGTCAAGGAGACACTATGCTGACATAACCTGATTCCACTATTATGCTTCGTATAAGATGAGTTTTGAGGTTTGTTAGAAGGTTTATTGTTTGGCAGTATACTCCCATTAATAGTAGTTGAATATGAGTGCAGATGCTCTTAAAAAATGCTCTGAACAATAAACATTTTATATTAGTGAATAAATGTTTTTCAAAATCTATCTGGTGAGTCTCGCCAAAATAAAAATATTAAAAATATGTGTATATGTACATTCGCTCGCCATAAAATGCCTGCACTGCAGGCTACCATGAATGTTGAATTTTTTATCCAAAGTCATGGTAACAAAATGATCAAATCAAGCCTTCATCTCAACTGACTTACTGTTTCTTGTCTTAGGTGGAAGGTTTATTGACAAGCTTTTTAAAAGATGTTGGAATATCTGAACAACAGTTCATGGATGCATGTAAAGAAGGAAGGGATAGTTCACGATTCAGTGGAATGAATAGGGTAAGTTATAATATAGGCTTCAGAGGGGCGGGGCTCTTGTTTTGCTCATTGGGAGTTTAAAAAAAAGGGAACACAGAGTTGTGAATTGAAAGTTTGTTACTGTCAGGGGGCTCATTACTTCCGGAACTTTACTGTAACTTCAGAAGCATTTAACCAATATTCATCATGCATGATGCCAATTCCCACGTCATATAACATCATTGAGTCACATGACCTACCTTGTCTTGTGTACAATATTTACATGTACTATCCAAGTTTTATAACCATAGCTTTAATATTCTAGAAGTTACAGGGGGGTGGATTCTGTCAGTGTACTAGCAACATAAGCCACAGACACATACTTTTTATATATTATTTTTGTGTATTTTCTTTGATATTTATTTTGCTCTTTTTATTTCATGTTCAAAGGATGTCTTTGAACAAATGTGGGCTACTGAGGATTATGAGGTCTTCAAGCGATTCATGACTCAAAAAAATATTGAGCTGCAGCTCCAGGCTTTGCAAATTATTCAACAAATTCATAATGTCCAAATGCCTATGCCTATGCCTATGCCTATGCCTGTGCCTACACCTGTCGCTGCCCCACCCGGTGGAGCTCCAACCCCTGTTGTTCCGCCCACGCCAGACGCTGACGAAGAGGCTCTCTTACAAGAAGTACTGAGAAGATCTAAGGAAGAGTATGAATCACAACAGAAAGATACCAAAGGAAAAACAAAACATGAAGTGGAGAAAACATTAGCAGAGTCTAAAGAGGAGAGTGAGAGGTTAGGGCTGGAATGAATTGTTGGTCATAATGTGTTGTTGCAGAAAATATCCATACCCTTCCCACTGAAGATTTTTGGTTTGGAAACACTGGAAAGTATGGTCACCAGTTGTAAAGAAAGTTCAAGGTGACATGACCCTCTTCTTGAACTAATTTCAATTCTTTCCCTGGCTTGCTGTTGGAACAGATCATTGAGATCAAACATTTCATGGAGCATTACAAAGACTCTGGCTGCTTGATCTCATTTTTTCTTTTCACTCTTAAAGTTAACTGAATGTCGGTGAATAATCAATAATCAGATTCACAACAGATTACAGATAACCTCTATATGCTTCATGATTCTTTAATACAACTTGTATCTTTATCAACAGTGGAAGTAAGTGTGATCACTTAATGGTCATGTTGTGGAGGCAGGGTGCTCTGTCAGTTAGTGCATGGGAATTTAACCCTAATATCATACAAATAACATTCCGACTGATAATTCTACATCTGCCTTATTCTTAATTCTTTTAGACAATCTTTACCTTTGGAGAGTGTGGTCACTGAAGAAAGTACTAGGTGATATGATCTTGCTGGTTTTAAACAAACTTTAATCATTCTTTCTGTGGCTCACCTATACATGTACATCCTTTCATGATCAAACAGTCATGCTAATTAATACTGCAAATTACTCTGACTTATTTAAATTTCCAGTTTTTCTACTTTGTGTGAGAGTATAGGGTGTTGTGAGGCAATATTCTTATAGTATAGTATTCTTGTCTTCTTTATTTCTTGTTTAGCTTTGACTGTATCTAATGTTAGACTGACTTCCCTGCCCCCTCCCCCCCCCCCAAAACAAAAGGGGCACAAGTTTATACTCCATAGTCAATTTATGGAGTAGCTCGAGGCATGGAGGCTGTTGTGTTATTTCCTTAGACAAGAAACTTTGCTCCATGTTGTCTCTCTCCACCCAGCAATACCCACATCCAGGAAATGTAGCAATACTCCCATGCTGTGTTTGCATCAGCATCAAAATATGTTCAGAGTAAACAGTTTCAATGAAACATGTTTCTTGGGTATTGTTTTGCGAAGCAGGCGTTAGCTCGCATAAAAACTTTATAAAATGAACTGAAACAAATAGAGCTCGAACTTGCTGCTGTTGTATGATTTTGTGGCTCAATCTCACTTGTTTCTCTTCGGAAACGAAGGGTGATGCAGTGTTCAACAAGGACAACATATGCATTAATGTGTTCGTCTGGCTTAGATCGACACTACCTCAAGAGGTAGTTTCAATCATGCTCAGAATAAACATGAATCGATCATGATTCGTGCAATGTGCCGCCTGATGTGAACACGATTTTTAGTGAAACATGTTTCAATCATTCATGAGTCATGACCAGACTGAACACGTTTCGCCCTAGTGTGAACACAGCACTAGTTGCTTCATGGTATGGAAAGCTGAGATAAACGCCAGTTTTTGGGCTTTTTCTGTATAATGCCAGTTGTCTTTGCTTTCTTGTTTTAAGGTTAAAGGAAATAGCAAAACGAGAGCAAGAAGAATTAGAAAAAGCTCTTCAAATTTCACTAGAAGCACACAAACAGGCTGAAAAATTACCAGATGAAGTTGAACAACCCACCGTCAAACCTGCTGCTAAACCCTCTCTCGTGGAGAGCAAACAATCAGCCAAGACCTCCCCTGTGGAGAGCAAACAAGCAGCCAAGACCTCCCCTGTGGAGAGCAAACAAGCAGCCAAGACCTCCCCTGTGGAGAGTAAACAAGCAGCCAAGACCTCCCCCGTGGAGAGTAAACGAGCACCCAAACCCTCCCCTGTGAAAACAAAATCTCCAACACAGGACACCAAACCATCAGAAAAACCCCAGAACACAGGATTACCACCCTTGTCAGGGAAGCCAAAGAAAGTGGCGAATACGCCATCTGATGCAGCTGCGGGATGGATACAAAGTGCTAAGGAGGATATTGCTAGCAGTCCAGCCAAGCCAAAAAAGGTGAAATAGTAAAATTGTGCGACACTGTCTAGAAAGTTGGTTTACTAACTTAGAACAAAAACCACGATTTCATTCACCTAATGCTTGTTTGTCTGTTTGTTTGTTTGTTTTTTACTCTGAAGCGCTTGTTACCTAGAAAAGAGCGTTCCAGTTTACAATGTCGTTTTACTCAGATGGTTAGTTGATAGTTTCTCACGGCAAGAATCTTAAAACCACCAACTACAACTAACCTTGAGACCTTCAAAACTCAAGTTCTTTGAAGAATAAGCAGCAAAATTTTGAATCTGTGTTTGCCGCGCAAAAAAAATGATGACTGAAGCGGAAGTCTAAGTAAGCGGGGCATCGCCTAACATAACAGCACACACTTTATTACCATACTTAACAAAGAACATTTTTACAATATAGAACATAGCGATGGTCCACTTAACGACATTGCACGGGGGGTGGGGAGGGGACAATTTGTTCAAGTTGGTTGATGCCGAATTATGGCGCTAAATTGCAAGAAAAGCAACAGTTTTTCCCGAGGTTGTAGCTGTGTTGCACCATTTTAATACTTTGTTGCCCTGTTTTGAATTAAATGCTCTTCAAAGTTGTTTTTCTTTTTTCTGTCCTTTACATTCTTCGGTTACATTCTTATTTTGATTTTGTCTCCCAGACGCAAGAAATAACACCAGATGAGCTTAAGAGACGTGCCGAGTACCTAAAACAACAACGAGACAAACTCCTTGCATTAAAGAAACAAGAACGCGAAAAAAGCTTGACAAAGTATACCGAACAGCAGCCGAAGGCTCGGCCGACGTCCTCCCGAGCAGCTCGTCGGGTCACCGCCGGAGAACAAGTTGATTCCTCGCCTTCAAAAAGCGGCGAGGATGATGCGAAGAAGTTAGCGATGCGAAGGGCTCTTGCGGACTGTTTGAAACGGGAAGTTATCGATAAAGAGTAAATCACAAAATTATGGAACGTAATTTAATTTCAGTTGCGACTAGCTTATCTTTAGGTCTTAATAATATTATTAGCGAAAAAAGTGGCGCTTTGCCTAGGTTAAAATAAATACTTTGTGCCGATTTTTTTGAAACGTGGTCTAAATATTAGTCAACAGTTATTCTTTATTCAACGTTTTTGGAAACGATAGATAGACGTTGACTGAAATTTCGATCCCGTGTAAAAAAATCAGTCCTCTGTTTATCCCATGATAGAGCCAAATCTTGCGACGTGTGGAGACAGCTCCGTCTCTCTAAGCGGACACCCCCGTAAGGCAGACACCACTGTACACCTCTCTTAGGCGGACATAAGTAGTTGGCAGGATCCGACCGAATTTCACAAGTTCGTCTATAACTAAACTCTGTATAATGCGGTCATCTCTCTTAGGGCCGATTTACACGGTACAACTTTGTCGCGTGCGACACGCTTAAAACATGCTTACGACATGCTTACAACACGAATAACTCCGTGTAAATCAACTCAAGTTATGTCGTAAACATGCCGTAAGCGTGTCGCATGCAACAAAGTTGTACCGTGTAAATCGGCCCTTAGGTGGACAGCTAAAGCCGGTTACGAGGGAGTTCCATTTAATGACAATTAAACGAATTCACTTTGGTTAGCCTGATCCAGGCATTCAGGTAGTACATTGAACAGCCTATATGTCGTTAAACTTTGAACACCAATGCAGTTTAAATCGGGTAATTACTAAACCGCTTGTTACACCGGCTTCACAATCATTTACAATAATTATCGAGGTTCTAAATTAGATATTTACCTGCAGGCAGTTAAAATTTGTTAAAAATTAACTTGAACAGAAAAATACAATTGTTGAAGGTGTGAATAGACACTCTTCCTTTATGGTTTTTACGCCTTGTTTATTATGAATTTTTTGTTAATTGCTGATTAATCAGCCCTAATTCACTTGAAAATTATTTTTTACTGAAAGAGTTTCTACCTTACGATTACTTTTTTTAACGACAACTTAAAGTTAGCGATTTTGTCTTTCAAGATTTAGCGACAATCAGTAGTTGTAGCTAAGTTCTTAGTGTGTGGAAACTGGGTCTTGTATGCCTCGCCCACAGAGTGCAGTGCATCAGCCCCACAATTCCACGCGCACCGCGCTAGAATAAGGAGGGAAGCCTGGGGACAAAGCAGGGGTCTTATGCGACGGTTGAATGCAACGGCTACGGCACAATCTCGTCCCTAGAGCCCGCGCGGTGATAAACCCCATTTTGTTGCACCTGTTATGGACAATACACACTTACGACGTAAGCATGAAAGCGAGGCCTAAGGGCCACCAAAGTTACCGCACACTTCAAAAAAGTAAATATGGCGGCGGAAACAAGAGTGACTTGTGATTGAGAGATTAAAAATTAACCCCAGAAGATATTTCTGAAGCAGTTATAGTAAATGAAAGTCAGTTGAGAAGTGGACGGTGGAGAAACTAACCTTCGGTAAGGATCCTTCGGAAATGCATGAAACGTCAAGTCTTTCCTATTATCGGAACGATTATTGCAAAACGCAGCGGCGCAGCATTTGTGAGAGTTTTTTAATCGTAGTTGTAAGCTGCGCTTCTGCCATTTTAATTGCGATGTGGCCCTTAGGCCTCACTTTCATGCTTATGTCGTAAGTGTGTATAATACTGCGGCCCTTGATATAAATCGCCGGTCATGCACATTAAAAATAATAATAATAAAACTTCCTATTGTTGTGAATGCTGTTGGTAGTTATTGTTTGGAAAACAGATTTAACGAATTTAAAAATGTATGATGTTTAAATTTAGCGCATTCTTAAACTAGCGATTTCGCATGTAATCGCTCAATTAAGGCGGGACTCAACCTAAATTTGAATGAAATTTTAAGAGGTTTAAAGAAGGGATAGGAAAAAGAAAATGGTCAAGATCCAGTGTAAATGTTTGTACCACCTTTGTAAGGTGATATTGCACGAGAAAATTTTAACGGCAAAATACTGACTTGTAACACGATTTTAACTCGGTTTTGTTGTGGCAACATGTTGCAAGTTTTCGTGTTTTGTTCGAAAGCGAAAAAGTCAACTTTTTTTCCCGCTTTCTCTGTTCGGTCTTGTAGATTGACAGTTGTCCAAAAGCATATCAAGGCCGGTTAACAAGGGTAACAATAGTGACTATGGTAACAAGTCAGCAGTAGCAACAGCAACAACGGTAACAAAGGTGACGATGGTAACAACAGTATTAAACAAGGGTAACACTTGTTGTTATTGTATTTGGCAGCATATCAATCATGTTTGGCCCATTCTCAAGCATGTTAAGGCATGGTTCAGAGCCTAATTTACATAAAATCTGAAAACGATCGTAACTTTAAGGTAATTCACCTAAACAGGCTCAAACTTAGCAGCAGGATAAAACTTCATAACCATAATCCACTGTTTACTTTAAATGTCAAATATTTGCATCACGTGACCTATTATTGTTTTATTACACAAAAAGAAAATTGAAAATGAGGTGCCGAGATGGTATACGATGGATATAAATTGAACCGTTAATATATTTGTATGGTTCTCCCTTACATGAATCGAATCTTGCTGGAATGGTTGATTATGATTTACAGTTAAAGGGTTATTTCGTAAAAGAGGTCACGTGACATTTAATAAAATAAAAAAGTTGTCCATTCCGGGCACGGATAGTCTTTATCCATCCTAATTACCCCATTTGAAGTTTCCTTTTTGTCCAATTTATGACGACATCATACACGTGTCCACAATAATTAAACTTTTTAAGGACGCTAAATCCAGTTTGACGTATACTTTTTGTGATTGTTAGGGCTAAAAAAATTACTTCCAAAGGGAAAAATAATTTACTTCGCGGGAGGTCTACACCAAGGGACGAAACCATGCCTTAACATGCTTGAGTTATCTATTATTCTTCATTATCACCTTGTCATCCCTTATATACCTTGCATCCGCTTAAGTTTTAAATAAACGTGACGAAGCCTGCATGCTACGTCTGGTACTGGCTAGCCCAAATATTGTTAAGGTAAAAAACAAAAACCGTTGTACTTTATATACTAGTCAATTAGTTCCATTTTATAATTTATATTTAATGCATCGGCTTTGGTCTATTGTGGAGGCGTCGTGGGCGTTCTAAAAAATGCTGGGGTTAGAGGGCAACCTTGCTCTTTAGCATCCACAAAATTGGAGTAGGAACTAAAAACTATTGCCAAAGCCACGGGCCACCTACAGCCAAATTCCCCACACGGTATAAGCGGAAAAATCTATCAATGAGCACCTTTTCCTCTGATAAGCAAAAATTCAACAACGATCCGTTTATGTTTCACTTCCGGGTATTCGTCGAAACTACTTCAGTTAACTGCAAAGTCAGTTTAACGGCTCTAGAGGTCCGTTCTCTAAATATCAAGACTGTGTCGAAACCGCATAAACGGTTAGAAGAAGCTCCCGAGACAGAGGCGGGTCTAGGAATTTTAGAAAGAGGGGACCGTAAAAATTTGACAAACTTTATCTGCAAGACAGCACACTAAACCATCCCCTCGTAGACTGCAAAACAGTCGTTTTTTTTCCCCGCTGGCTCGCTCGCAAAGGCGCGAAGCGCCAAAAGCGTCTGAAGCGTGGATACCGCGCGCGAAGCGCGCGAGCCTCACACGCCCGCAGGGTCGTCGCTCCAGACCTTTCGTTCAAAGACCGCGCGCATTTGTATGGCGCAAAAATACGACTGTTTTGCAGTCTAATCCCCTCGGTATGGATGGTGCAGTGTGCTTTCTTGCAGTTCTAGTTCGCCGTAAAAATTGTATGAGACTGACAATGTGCGCGTCGAGGGGTCCGGGGGTATGCCCCCATCCCCCCCCCCCCCCCCCCCCCCTCCTGTAAAATTTTGATAATTTAAGTACTCTGAGATGCAATCTTGTGCATTTTGAGCGCACAATTTTGGCAAATGCCGATCCCATATTGAACAAGAAATGTTAAAATATTGAATAAAATGCAGTTGTGGTTGTGGTCAAACATGCCTTAATCAACTCTAAGTTTTTTTTACAAACGAAATCCAAGTAACCGGAGGGGTATTGGGAGCTTATTAAACTTGAGTCATCCCATGCATTTGTTTTCAAAAAATAAAATCCCAGACAAAAGAGAGGCCGCGGCACCCTCGACCTCTCCTCTAAATCCTCCCCTGCGAGATTTTTTTGTTCTCGGCGCGTGGTTTTCACCAAAAAATAAAACCTCTGGCATTTAGAGCACGAATTAATAGGACCAAACGTTGGATTTTCGATGTCGTGTAATCTTGAAATCCATATTTAGCTTTTATTCATTCCAATAGCGGATTTTCTGGGGTGGGGTGAAGGGGTATTGTTTTGCTGTCAACAGATCAGTACTAATTATTCCTGAATCACAATCTGTTTCATGGTGCCAGTCACACGGAACTAACAGTACATACACGATTTGCTGTTGCGATCTTCATTTATTTTCTATTTCAAAGCTGTTCTTATGCTAATACAAAAAAACTAGTAATAAATTGAGTGGTCTTAAATAATAACCTCATAAACAATGAAAAAGTGTGCGACAACATCCGTTTTAAAATAAATAACAGGAAGTTGTCGCTCGCCAATCATGACTAATGAGATGCATGGCCGTAAAATTTAAATTTTCTATTATTTTCCGTTCATTCCTGAATATAATTCTCGTATTTACACGTTAAATGTCGTAATCTAAACGCACAAAACGAAAATATTATATTATTTTATTATTTATTTACTTTAAACTAAGCTTATCCTGGCCTCACATTCATACTGTCATGATTCAGATTGAAGGCATTATATCACTTTCCACTGACTTTAAAAAGTAAAAATGGTGTATAAAGATAAAAAAGGCAGTAAATATTGAGTTTTGACTGATATTTTTGCGTGGAATTACAGTATTCGCGTCTTTTGTTTCTTTCAAGTTTATTTTTTCGTTAGAAATTCAAATTTTTTTACGCGGGAAATATCGAAAATGGCGCCGTGCACTCAAACTCCGGGACCCCCTTCACTATGCTGCGGTCGCCCCCTAATGTTTTGATGTCCTTGCAGAAAGTAGAGCAATACAGCATGGCGGACACATTTGAAGGTGTACATTGACAGGATTTTCTCATGGTGGACGATGCGGGGACCGTTCAATGCTTTGAAATATTAGTGGCCCAGGATTATGGCGAGCACTAGACGCCGTGTCAAACTATATACGCTAAACGAAGACCGGCAGTGGGATGACCGTGGTACGGGGCACGTGTCTTCGTCGTATGTTGAACGTTTACAGGGGATGTCGATCATGGTTCTATCCGAAGAAGACGGTTTGTGGAGATTGTATTATCCATTGGTTTTGCTTTTTTTAATGTTATTATGACTGCTTTATCAAGGAAACCCGAAAAACCTGTCGTAAATTGACCCCGATCCCTTCGTTTACAGGTTCAATTCTACTCGAGTCAAAAATACAGCCGCACACTGCCTATCAGAAACAACAGGTAAATTTCGTCATTTAAAAGTATTTCAAAATTATGCCGGTTTGTCGTGAATATAGTGTTATAACAGCAATTGTTATTTTTTTCATAATAGGAGACTCTAATTGTGTGGTCAGAGGGCGACAACTATGATCTAGCGCTGAGCTTTCAGGAGAAAGCGGGCTGCGATGAGATTTGGGAGAAAATTTGTCAGGTAAGTTCTTGAGCTGAATTCGTACGTCGATCGCTCGAATATTTGACTTCGTTTGTAAAACTTGTGAGGTCAAATTCTCAGGTGTTTGCTTGTTTAGCAGCAATCGAACGTTACTTGCGAGTAAAACATGCATTTGTTTGGTGTTTAACAAATCTATCGCATACCCACAAACGCTTACGAAATCATTACTTAAAATGTCACTAGTGTCAGGTGAGTAGGTAGTAAAAGGCTAGTTTTCACTATCATTTTTTTTTTTACCACTTACTACTGTGTCAAATCAATCTAGTTTTTTTTTCTTTACATCTATTCGACAGATTCAAGGAAAAGATCCATCGGTTACCATCACACAAGATATCCCCGAAGATGATGATTCCGAAGAGAGATTTGAGGAAGTTTTGGATTCAACGGGGCCAATTGAATTACCTGCGTGCGAGCTTAGTAGACTGGACGAAATCGCCGAGTTATTTAACAGTGTATTACCGTCGCCGATTCGCCGGGAAAAGTTATCACTTGCCATCGAACGTGACAATTACATCAGAAAACTGCTGGATTTGTTTCATATCTGCGAAGATTTAGAAAACTTGGAGGGACTACACCACTTGTACGACATTTTTAAGTCATTGTTTTTTATGAACAAGCCTTCTTTACTCGAGATTATGTTCGCTGACGATTTAGTGTTCGATGTAGTTGGCTGTTTAGAGTACGACCCGAGCAAACCCGCTCCACAACGGCATAGATTATTTTTAAAGGAGAGCGCGAACTTCAAAGAGATCATTCCCATAACGAACTCTTATATTATAAACAAGATTCATCAAACGTATCGTGTACAGTACATTTGCGATGCTATCCTTCCACCTCCGTCGGTTTTCGATGACAATATGCTGGCTTCAGTGAACTCGTTCATTCTTTTTAATAGGATAGAAATTGCTACACATCTGCAGGTAAGTAATCGTATTTATCTTTAAAAAGAATTGATCGTGTAAGTAAAATTTGTTGTTGTTAGGGAAAAAAATTCATGACGTAAATGATTACGATCTTTGCGTTTCTGTTTGAAATCTGAGCCCCATCGACCATTGTCCAAATAAAAGGGACTGATTTCTGACAGCAAGAAAACGTTTTTGCTGAAATACAATTAGTGGTTCTCACGGACATAGATTTGGGGTTTGTTTTTTAAAGGTAAATTTAAATATTTAGTGGGAAGTCGAACTATTTGACTAAGATCTGTTAGAGGTTTTCAACTGATTTGAAAATTTCTAACTGTATATTAAATTACAAATCTATATATTTTGTTACACTTTGGTCAGTTGGGGCTAGACTTTGTGCGTTTGAGATCACGATGTCGAGCGTTGGTGTTATATCTTCGTACTATACATTTGTGCCAGGCTGGTGGGCATATTAATACATTGACTTTTTTATCAGACTTGATAAAACCACCTCTGAAACACAGGTGTTTCAGACAAGGTTATTGACGTTTCTTTTGTATTTAAGCAAGCCATATTGTTTGCCTTTCTTCACTTTTCTAATAAACATGTGCTGATTTTAACATGGCATTTATCATGATAAATATAGTCTTCTTGGCAAGTTAAATGAAATATTTAACTTTGAAAGGAATGAAATATTCACCTTTGAAAGCAATTACGTCAGGTTAAATGCAATTTGGTTAAAATGAAACTGAGAAAATTTCAATTTGTGTCATCAAGTCATGTATTTCTTTTTCAAGAAAACTTAATTCAAAAGTCAGTTCATAAGGTAATGGTTTTATCGAGATATATTTTTTCTTTCTTTGTAAAAGTAGTAATCTTTGAAGTTTCTTTGTCTTCAGAATTGCTACAGCTATGCATAAAAAAGCTTGTTCATGTGATTGTACTTTGACACATATCCAAACATCTTTTGTTGCTAAAATTTTTGACAATCTGTGTGAAATGTTTTGTTTATGTAGCTTGATGCAGACACTTGGGATGGTTTTGAAAGAACTCTAAAAGTACTTGTGTGACCCTTGAAGTTAGTCTAATCTCTCTCTAATATCCGCATCAAAATGCAGAAGTTGTATGAGTTTTGTACAGGTTGAGTGGTTTAGTGTGTATAGTTTTTTTTCATGTGTTCTTGTGAAGCGCTCACTTATCAAAACCTCTAGTAACAGGGTTGGAAATGTAATGTTGAATGCACTTGCAAGCTGAGGAAGTGACCTTCAAAATGTACTTGCCAAGATTAGTTTTTACTTGCCAAAAATAAATCCCTTCTCAACTTCCACAAAACAAAATTCTGTCTGAGAGGAAATAAGAAGAAAACACAGTAGAAAATAACGAATCAATGCATCTACGTAACAGGAAATATTTTGTACGAAAATTAAGGTAAATTATGCTTTTCTAACAGTAACCAGGAGGTTTTTAAGTAAGTATATTTTTAAGAATATTGAGAATCTGTTACCAGGATTCATCATAGTAAAATATAAAATGCATTCTCTGGACTGAAAAAAAATTATTAAAAACTATGAGCTTTTGACAGTCAGTCTACTGTCTTCGACAGATAAAAATGTGTGATGAAATGAGATGTAAAAATTTTTGAATATAGCGGGTAATTCACTTGAATAAATAATACATGTATAAAGAATGTTGGGAAATTTTGTTGTAAGCAAGCATGTTGTGGTTACAATAGGAATTATAAACCCAAAAGTGAGAATTGTTTTTGCGAAACGTGGCATGCCTAACCCTGGGAAAATGTTTTCATTTTAGTTTAGATTTTATTGTGTTGTTTTTGTCAGGTAGTGAAAAATTGGTTGCCAAATTGCATTATTTTATCTTGGTGCTGTTTAAAAAAATATGTCTTGCAAGAAAATGGCTCGAAAATTAACACACATTTGCAACTAAAATTTACACTTTTATGACTAAAATTTACCAAACAGGTGACTTAACTGTAATTTTTTTCTGAAAGTTGAAATCAAATAAAGAGAACCATTGTGTGACACAATAAACCCAATCACCAGGTTTGTCATTGAAATATAAATCAGAGTGGAATGCTGTGAAACTCAACTGACATTTAGGACATGGTTTGTTTGGGACATATTATGACCATTCTAAAAAAAAGAATACCTCGAAATATTACACCTATTCCTCTCCTAAAATATGGAAAGAAGTGGCTACTTTGACTATGTGTTCCTGGATAATTTTGGTGTGTGAGAATGTATAAACTTAGTTTTGTTTGCACATTATTCTGATTTCAGAATGACCAGAATGTGTCCCAAAAAATATGCGCCCTAAGATTATGCTTGAAAAACAAAAGTGAAAAAGTCACATGCTGTTACAAGCCAAAAATAGCCGCATGTGGTTTGCAGGGCCTCAAAATATGTCGGGACAAGTAGTTTTTTTTTGTCGGACAAGTAACTTTCCCCACTCACTTGACTGACGGGCAAGGATATGGACAAGCCGCCTGTGAACAAACCTTCAACAATTTATAAAAACATGTCCACAAGCAAGTTAAATTTAAGAGTTGATTGCCCAAAGGTCAAGCTTAAATTTTCGGGTTTTTTAGACCTATTACACAGACATGAGCTTGTGTCGAAACTTGTGAAGAGAGCTGCAAAGCTTTTTGCAAACTCTAAAACCTTTTGGGTTTTTTCATAAAATATTTTATCAAACTAGGTCATTCCTGTGGAAGTACCAAACCATCTTTTAAAAACATATCTTGAATTTAAACTAAAAATCATAATCAAATTAATGACAGCAGCAGTAGATAACCGGAAGAATAACACATTTGGCCCTCTGCGAGTTGTTCCAGTTGTCTGTAAAAGAGCACAAAATTTGCATATGTTAAATGTGATTTAAAACTAAAAATCCAATAACATATAATGCAATCATTCCATAAAACATCTTGGTAATATTCATGAAAAAATCCCTCTGTGGCCTTTTCAAAGGGACAATGGGCAATATTACGGGACAGAAAGTACCGGTATTCTTTTGATACAGTGCCTTTGTACTATCCAAATATCATGTCTTCGTGGACTCTTTTTATGCAGCCCCAAGAAAAAGAAAAAGAAATAAAGCAATGCTGCAGCTGCTTTATGAATACACAAGTGTGAATATACTTTTAGAGTTTTTATTTGTCTGTTATAATTTATAATAATACTTTTGATGACCAAAACAGTAATCAATACAAAATTTAATTTATAGTTTGATCTTATGGGACATTTATGACCCTGTCGTTGAATTTAACCGACAAAATGTCCTGTGAGGAGCAAGTCTGCATTCTGACTCAAACCCTGTGACTTGTATTCCACCATGTGAGCAGTACATACACTGTAGGAGGAAGAAAATAGAAAGAAAACTTATTTTTATCCAATAAACATTACCACTACTACAAGCAAAAGTCACATACATGTAGCATGTCACAAATCACAGGCATTCAGACTCATCTGTGTTTATATTTTTTATGTTGGTGCTGAATATTTTCTGGTTCTGTAGAGAAGACAGCTATTTACATTTGTTTTGGGGAAAAATATTTGACATTCTCATCACTATTCCACCACTGAAAATTAACAATTAACATCGGTGCATGGACTTTCTCGTAAAAAAAAACAACAACACTGTGTTTTCCACAATAAATACAAACTTTTTTCTGCAATTTTAGTGGCAATGGTACAGATTGTATGAAAGGCATTGAAAGAGTAAAATCAAGGTTTTTTTTATGTTTGGTGACTAAAATTTTCAGCTGATTTGCAACTACATTTTATCATCTGATTATATTTTGATAATATTTTCTTTGCTAAATGATTTTCGTCTTTTCAAAAGCAATGATGACATGTCCAAAAAAAAAAAGGTAGAAATTAATTAATTTTACAAGAAACAAATAAGTTGTCATTTTGCTCCCTTAGGTGTTCCCTCGCAATTTTTGTGCAGTGATTTAAAATACCGGAAATATGTAGAAGTAAATCTTAGAGAAACAAACCTGGCAATATTTAGTTGAGTTGAAGTCATACTGGTAACCCCCACTTTATTTTTCTATATAAAAACAGCAATTCCATTCCTAAAAATTAATTAGGTCAAAAGAGTATAATTTACTTTTATTATTTAACTATGATGTCATTTCACCATACAATGGCTAGAGAAAAAATATGACTCTCACTGTCACACCACTGGTAGCCATGCCAAGCCGACCGCCACAGCCTGACCTTTACTTTAAACTCATAAAATTGCACACATAATTATCATAAACCAACAAGCAGGGGCACTTAAAAAATTACAAGGTTGCACATTAAATTTAAACTAAAGTCTTAGCGTGGGTCGGTAGGTCAGTCATGGCGGATGCAACAAAAGCAACTGCCCGCCCTTTAGGTCACATGACCTTTGCCCAGGCCCCCAGCATTGTGCGAGGAAAAATATTTTCCACTTATTTCGTTGTACTCAGCCAGTGGAAAATTACCAGTATATTACACTGTAGTATACCAGTTTGACAAGTTAGGAACAGAGCAAAGTTAAGTTATAAGAAAAGAAAATATTTCTGGTGTAAACAAATTAACAAGTTGAACATTTGCTGACTTTTGATAGCCCTGTCAAAATGTGCCGGCAGCTGGCAATTTTGCCACCTACAGTCATTTATTTGCTGTCTACTTCACGCTGAAGTTCACAAATCATGACTGATAACAAAATACATCTCTAGCTCTTACTGCCTACTACCTCTGTTATCCTGCCTGCCACTACAACACATTCTGACAGGGCTGTTTTGAGAGAGGGTTGTTTATAAGAGGGTTTAAATACGTTGTGACTTAGAACTGATTTCTGTAAGATTTTACGAGTGACCCTCCAAGTTGGGATCATTTTAAATCTAGTTAAATCTAAAGATTCTGTTGGCAAAAGAAAACATTGGAGGGTTGACGAGGTTTATCACTTGCAGGAGTAGTGACTAAGAGAGATTCATCTGTTATTTCCATTTTATCATGAACAGGAGGATGACAAATTTTTAGCTGATATGTTTTTGCAACTCACTGATGAGGACACCTTGGAGGAAAGAAGAAAACAACTGGTATAATTAATAGCCCATTATTTTTAGTTTGTGGCCATTCGTTTATTACTACTCTTCCAAGTATACTGCGATACCCACAATTATTTTGGCTGTGTTCAGAGTAACAATGGTGATTTTGTGTGTACCATGCGGTGGCATTTTTTTCATGTCAAATGTTTAGTTCAAACACTGCAAAAAGAAAGTGTGATCACACGATAAAAAAAGCCACATGGTACAGACAAAAGTACCAAGATGCATTTTGATTATACTCATGGCATCACTCAACTTCAACTCCCAGAATCGTTTATTGTTTGGCTTTCTTGTGCAAATTGGAGTTATTGTTATTTAAAGGGATATTTTAATGTTTCAGCGCATGTGCACAAAATGATATGCTTTATTCGCTTTCTTACCAATTTTATCGGTTAAAAAACCACACATTTACTTCAATAATCACATACTATAATTAATCCAAACAAAGCGAAGGATGACCAAAATTCACAGAAAAATTCAATGGTGGCTTTAATGACGCACATGTGTATGTGGTGTGTATAATCATCCATTCAATCAGCTAACTGACCGAGGAATTTTCACGGGAAAATTTCCCACTAGAGTTATCTACTCGCTTCCAATTGGTCTAAACAATGAAATTAAATGGGTTGTCATAGCTTGCACATGTGCCGAACCATGAAACCCTTCCTTTAAACCTCATTGGGATTACAAAATTTAAATAGAAAGGGAAAAATGAAATGAATTCTGGTTGTTGTAGTGAAGTGATGCCATCATTGCATTATTTTACTTTGTTTGTCATTAATATTTGCATGGTATCTAACAATCCATTTCCATGGCATGAAATTGCGCCTGATACAGTTGCCATTGCACCTAAGTTTTCTGTGCTGGCGACCAAGATTCAAAAGTTAGTCGCCACATTGGCGACCAGAACCCTTTGCTTCATCCTACCTTTATGTATTGTGCAATTAAATAAAGCTTGAAGGTGGGTAAATCAGTGTAGCAAAACCGTCACAAACTCTACGAAGTGAAACGTCAACATCCGCCATCTTGGATATTTCAGAGGCTACATTGTATATTGTGCATTCAAATGTCCCTTTTGCTAACAGTGCATATTGCATGCTCAGAATATTCCGCGTCTCTCCTGCTCTCATTTGTATATGTTGATATTTTTTGTTTTTGTTTTTGGAAAAAAAAAATGGCTACTAACTTTTTGGACTTGGCGACCACTTTGGAATATTTAGAAGCCAAATGTCTGCTTGAGAAAAAAAGTTAATTTCATGCCCTGATTTCTGTTTTCAGGTAACCTTTTTGAAAGAATTAGTTGGTTTCTCTTTACACTTGCAACTTCACCAGAAAGATGAATTTTTTAAGGTTTGTTTATATTAGTTTTATTTAGTGCCTCGGCTCATTTGCCTCCTTGATTCATTAGCTTTGGACTTGTTACATGCTTTTACTGCAAATGATTGCTTGAAAGGTTGGCATCTTCTGTTTTAAATTATCTGTATACAGCTATTTCAATTTAGGTTGTCGGATGAGAGCTTCAAGCGTATGCAACGAGACCGCAAGTTACTATGGGTAGTTGTAAATTGGTCTTAGCTTAAGTTCGCAGTTTTTGCATTTGTTAGTGCGATGGGTGAGGTGTATGTTAGCACCATAAATGTTTGCCTTCGCTGTATTGATTATGCATATTAATTTGCTTTTGTCAATTTATCATATTCATAAAAATCCCAAAGTACCTTGCGGTCTCGTTGGGTATGCTTGAAGCTATCATCCGATAACCTAAATTGAAATAGCTGTATATGTCGTTTAAGTGCCAATCATTGTTCTGTTCAACAGACTCCCACTGTGAGTGAAACAAATTTTAAATATCATTAGAGTGATACTTTGAAACTAAGTTCCCTCTAAAAACTGAACTCTAGGATCAGTTTTAATTAAATCCTTTGCTTATTGCTTGTTTTAAAGCTATAACTCCATAGCTTTAATCCTCCATGAAGATTTGGAGATCAACACAAGCTGGCATGTCATATTGTGATGATGGCTTTCTCTATCGTTTGTCTCATGTGGTCACTTTAGAAGTGGATTGCCATGTTTCAACCGCTTACTGCTGATCTTCATCAGGCAATGGATTTATTTGGATGTGTATCACTGGTGGATTTGGATTAGAATAATCTTAAATTCTGTTTTTAATCCTTACAGGCACTTGCACACCATGGCTTACTTCCTGCTCTAGAAATGCTGCTTGTAAGTACAAGTTAACTGATTTTTAGTTCAAGTTTCTATAGCAATGTAGAACTATAGGGGTGACTTCAAGAGTGGTAAATTGTTCATGTAAGACAAAATAATATATCCTAAGCTCAAAGCACTGTAATGAGTTTCCTGAACACGTATTGGCTACTATATTATTTTGTTGCTGATGTCAGGGTAATGTTTTGTGATGTTTGCTTTAAAGGTTAGTGACATTGAAGAGCACAGGCTTGCATCTGTAGAAATGTTCTCCCAAGTTGTCGACATAAGCCCTTATCTTGTCAGGGATTTTATCATGAAAGAGGCCCAGACTCAAGAAGAAGTAAGTGCTTACCCTTCTACTTCCAGAGTCAATTGCAGAGACATTTCATATTATTTTTACTTTTTAGTCTGTGGATGAAATGCTATGGTGTGACCATTCAAATGAAACCTCGTTGGCAGAACTTTTGCATGTTACAGTACCATTATTTTATTTAATTCAATATTTTACAATATTAATTTTTATGTATGTGTTGTAGTTAATTTTTTATCTCAGGTAATTTTTATTTTTCCATTGTTTTTGGGTATGGTATTATATGCTAATGAATTTGAAACAAAAGAAAAACAAAAATTACCTGAAATAAAAAATAAACTGCAACATATGTGACCTTCCACAGGAAACGTACACTAACAGATCTCTGTTAAAAAGTAAATAAATATCTATTAGTGTGCATTTTCCCATGGAAGTTCACATTTGTTTCAACTTGCAGTCATGTCTGGTCAAGCATGACTGAATATGCCAAATACCTTATGTCCTAAGGTAATGGCATGCTTGAATAAAAGATTCACCAAGTGCAAGCAACTGTCTTAAAGGGACATAACTGAGAACTAAAATTTTGTCCATAGCAAGCTTGTTAAAGGGTTGTCAAATTTTTCATGTTACTGTAATGACCGACAGATCAGCCACACTTGAAGATATCATAAGTTGCACCCCAAGTTTTGAAGCCCAAATTTTAAAAAAATAAAATAAAAAAAGTTCTGAAGTTGAGTCACAAGAATCAGCTCTACGGAGTGTGGTACACTTCAGTAATACAACTGTATCCATTGAATCATTCTGACTTATAAACCACAACCTTTTGTACATGTTCTTGCAGATAAGCTACACCCCCAATTTTGAGCAAACATTTTATGAAAAATAGTGACAGCTTATCTGCTGATTTTTATGGTAATCCTTTTTTAGATCAATAAATTTATTTCTTACATGACTAAGACAGTCAGAGGGCCAATAACTAAAATCAACCAGTCAGAATGCTCGATTGCCGGTCCAATATTCTCTAAGTATTGGACTGGGCATTGTCCCGAATGATCCCGCGCGATCCTCCAGCCGGCAGGAGTCGTGTAATAAATCTCTTATTAACCAAGCTTGCTCGGGACCGTACTGGAAGAATATCGGTCCTCGGTCTTTTCTGTACGGACCTCGCTGCGCTTGGTCCGTACTGTCAAGACCTCGGGCCGATATTCTCCCAGTACGGCCCTCGCGCTTGGTCAATAAGATATATTTACATGTTACTTTTCTTCATGCAGGACATGCTTATGAATCATATGATAGACTACATGATATGTGATGGAGATACTGGTAATTATTTATAAAATTAATTAGTATATACAAACCAGTGGATAGTGTTTTTTTGCACGCTGTGATAGTATTTTGTGCTCAAGTTTTCCTCTCATTGGTAGAAATGAAGTAACCATTTTTTGGCTGGCTTTCCATTGTTATGGTTTGTGTTACTTTTAGGAGTGTCACGCTATATAACGATGACAACTGTATTTAGCCCACACTAAAAACCACTAATTTAATGGCGTTATCATGCACCATTATTTGTGAGCTAGAAAGGAAAGCCCTAGAAAAGTGAATCTTGGCGATAGCATGGTTAAAATTTAACTGGAGATGTTTGAACTGCAAGAAAAGATTTCCTATACACAGCAGCTCATTTTTCGAGAGGAGCCATCTGAATTTGTGATTTTTGGTCGCAATTCTGTACTTTTTTAGTTTAAAAATTCCATTTTGTATTACCGAAAAACTTTTGTCTGGATTTTTTTTTACGTTGTGTATTAATAAATTGTACTTGTAAACAGTACAATTTTGTTCTTTTTCACCTTGCAAACAGTACAAATAATGCCATTAAATTTGTGTTTTTTAGTGCATGCTAAAAACAGTTGTTGTCGTTATATAGTGCGACACCCCTAAAAGTAACAAAAGCCATTGTTATTCACCTCAGTGTCAGTAAAGAGTGGTAGAAAGTATATGCTGCTGTATCAGTGTGATTTATATATAATACTATGATCATTATTTGTATTATTGTGCTGATGAAAATCAATCCATTTTTATTTTCTTTATTTCTGTTGATATTTTAATTCATTTTGTAATTTTGTAGGTAATGCATATCAACTCTCTCAGCTCATCAGAACATTACTCGACCCAGAAAACATGGCACTAGGAGCAAATGTAAGTGCTTTGTATTTTTAATGTAATTTTGTTCTTTTAAAGAAATCGTCAAAATGGCATGACTAAATTGTGTCAACTCTTTGCCAACCTTTTTTTTTTGTAATAGTAATAACATCAGAATAATGACATCATGCTCTGAATAAAGCTTAATCCTTTAAGCCCTGAGGCAAATCTCCTTTTTTTCCAAACTGCTAACTAAAAGCTCTAAGTCCATGTATGATGGACCATTTGAAAGGTTTTAACGAGTTTAATGAATTTTATTTCAAGTGATGAGTATGACTGTTATTACAAGTATAACTCCGTGTCCTATTTTTTTTTCAATAGAAAATGGAGAAGTCTGAATTCTTGAGTTTTTTCTACAAACACTCCATGCATGTCATGACGGCACCTCTCTTTGCCACAACATGTGATGAGAAGCCAAGCAAAGGTAAAGCAGTCACTTTATTGAATTTAGTACTGTTAGAATTTGTTACTCCAATACAAATGCTCGGATAGCTTTTCAGTTGAGTTGTTATCAGCATTGACTTAATATCAAATATAATTTGGTGCCATTTTCCAATAAAATTATTTAAAACCCAGGCCTCCTTATAGTGACTTCATAATATAGACACATTCTTATTATGGGCATTTCATTTATTATGGAAACACCAACTCTACCTCTGTGATGTTCACATTGCTACATTGTGGGCACTTGAGACTGTCCTCGCTGTATGTTAGGTAAAATAAAGTCTTCATGAACCAAGTGACTTACAACTGCTGGAGCTTAATCCATTTTCTGTAGCATGAAGCGGCTAAGAGTAACTATTATTATTCTGTCCCTGGATGGGATGCAAGTCAATTGCAAGGTTACCCACAGCATTATTTCACTGGGTGAAGACAGATATTTTGGAGTAACATCTTGAAAGTCCGATGTGCTGACCACTAGACCACTGTGCCTTCACACACTATGGTATTTTCAAACAGTGATATGAAGGGGGTTTTAAGTGTTCTCAGTTGAACCCATAACACCTGTAAGGGGTGTCACTGGTAAGAGTCATGGCTGTATAGTGAGTGTTTCAATACAAAATTTAGCCTGCTTGTCTTGCTACTTTGTTTTGCGTTTGTATAGAAATATAACAGTTGTGAAAGTTATCGACAGCCCTGGTTAGAGCGGTTTTCCAGTGAGTGTCATAAAACCAAAACCAAAGTAATAACATGTACTGCGGCTAATCACAGCAGACGCAGACAATCCAGTGAAGTTTGTGAGCAAGTCACGATTGGTTTTAGTTTCAGTTCTGAACTCAAAGCAAGTACATGTAGCTGCTAATATGCACGTGAAAATGCATGCAAGTAAGTCATGATTGGTTGTTAAAGTGGTGCAAGATTTTTTAGCTATATCACAAAGCATACACACTGTAGCAATGCAAAACCAAATTAAGCAATCACAAAATTACTTCCGCCACTCGACTGAAAATCACTCTGTTAATTGAGCCTCCCCGTAATTGAGTGAGACTAATTTCAGCGTGCATGTAGCTGGATTATGTTTTTGTTTTTAAGTATCTTTGTTTATTTTGCAGATGACTATGTCAATTGCGTGACACTTGGACATATACTTGAACTGTTGACATTCTGCATTGAGCACCACACATACCACATTAAAAACTATGTCATAAGTAAAGACCTCCTTAGAAGAGTGTTGGTACTGATGAAGTCGCATCACAAGTTCTTAGTTTTAAGTAAGTTTAGATTGTACTTAAAACAGATCATTCTTTAATATCTATACATCTGACATATAACGCAAACCCCAGGGGCCCAGGTTTTTGGAAACTGAACACCTCTTTCTTGTTAGATGAAGAATATGTTGGCCTAATTAAGAAAACAATCACTGATGTAGCAAACGAATATGCGAACAATAATGAGATTGATGCCATCCTATTATGGGACACCATGAAGTTGCAAATTAGGTCCAGCTCTTTAAACTACGCAAGAAAAAAGAAAGCTAAAATGAAATCACTTGAGATAAACCTTGAATCTGAAATATTATCTCTCCAAAAAAAGTTAGAAGAAAACAATCTCTCTGAAAATGAGAAAATTCAGATCTATAGCGAAATAGATGTTAAGATTCTACAAAAAGAAGAAATCGCAAAATATAAAACGCGAGGGGCGATCCTTAGATCTAAATCTCGATGGTATAATGAAGGAGAAAAAAATACAAAATACTTCCTAAACTTGGAAAAGCGACACTTTAATAAAAAAACCATCAAACACCTGACATTAGCAAATGATAATGTTGTCAATACCGATGGCGAGATATTAGAAGAAGCAAAATCCTTCTATCGGAATCTTTACTCGTTGACTTATACGCATTCTAATATTGCGGAAGAAATGTTATTTTTCCCAGAAGGAAATACTATTAATCTAAATGAGCAAGAGAAAATACAGTGTGAAGGCTTTCTGACTGCCTCCGAATGCTTAGAAAGTTTGAAATCCATGGAACCCAATAAGAGCCCAGGAAGTGATGGCCTCCCAGCTGAATTCTATAAAGTTTTCTGGAGTGACATTGATCAGTACTTACTAAATGCCTTGAATTGCGCATATTCAAAAGGTCTCTTATCGATTACTCAAAGAAGAGGATTAATTACTCTTATACCTAAAAAGAATAAACCTGCCAATCTCATTAAAAATTGGAGGCCTATCACTTTGCTTAACTGCGATTACAAAATAGCGGCCAAATCCATAGCAAATAGAATACGAAAGGTCCTGCCAAAAATAATTAACAATGATCAAACTGGTTTTCTAAAAGGCCGATTTATCGGAGAAAACATCAGACTCGTCGATAGCATTATAAATTACACAAATATAAAAAAAAATACCGGGTCTCTTACTTTTTGTTGACTTTGAAAAAGCCTTTGATAGTATTGAATGGTCTTTTATAGAAAAAAACACTGAAGTACTATAACTTTGGAACTTTTCTGATTTCTTGGGTAAAGGTTTTTTATACTGATATCAGCAGCTGTGTTCTGAACAACGGCTGGTCTTCGGACTTTTTCAACTTAGATCGTGGTGTGAGACAGGGATGCCCGCTATCCCCATATTTATTTATTTTATGCGCTGAAATACTAGGTAATGCAGTGAGAAATGATAAGGAGGTCCGTGGAATAAAAATTCTCGACACTGAGTGTAAGTTATCCCAATACGCAGATGACACTATGATTCTAGATGGCTCTGAATCCTCCTTTTCAAGATCTTTGTACCTACTCGATGCCTTTGCCTCCATATCTGGTTTGAAAGTTAACTATGACAAAACTGAAGCCCTCTGGATCGGCGCCCTTAAAAGTTCTAACTTTACCTTTTGTTCAAGCAAACCTATAATTTGGGCTGATGAGAAGGTCTTTGCTTTGGGAGTTTGGTTCTCTACCTCAGAAGACCGCTCCCTAGATTTAAACTTTATTGAGAAAATTGAAAAAATAAAGAGTATATTAGATAATTGGTCGGCCAGAAGACTAACCCTCTTGGGTAAAATTACAATTATAAAAACCTTAGCCGTATCACAAATCGTCTACATATTGTCATCTCTTCCAACACCTCCTGACATAATCAAGAAAATCAACTCCATATTATATGATTTCCTTTGGGACAATAAGGGCGATAAAATCAAAAGAACGACAATAATAAATAATTATGAGAATGGAGGGCTTAAGATGTTAGATATTCAAAGCTTTAACGAAGCTTTGAAAATGAAATGGATTCAAGGATATCTAAATGAAGAAAATAAAGGGAAGTGGAAACTCTTTTTTGAACATTACTTAGAGAAATATGGCGGTAAACTATTGTTTCGAAGTAATTTAAAACAACAAGATACTACACTGCTCAATCTCAAGGACCCGTTCTTGAATGAAATCATACAGCATTGGACCAAATTCAACTACAGAGATGAGAATCTAGATTTTGCATCCACATGTATATGGTATAACTCTCACATTAGAATAGAAAACCGTCCATTCTTTTACAAATCATGGTTGAGTACGGGAATAAAGGAGATTAGAGATTTGTTAGGTAATGACCAGAAGTTTCTAACCTACAATGCCTTTATTGATAAATACAGAATCAAAACCAATTATCTCGAATATTACAAAGTGATATCAGCCGTAGTTCATTACAAGAAGATATACTTTACGGCCTGCAACAATGTAACTCCAAAGGACCAAGTTGACAACCTTCTGTCTTATACCAAAGTCTCCAAAAAAATATATGAACAATTAATAAATAACAAAGCTTCTATGCCATCTAGGAGTCAGGGTAAGTGGTTGGAAGAGAGAGACTTATTTTGTAATTCTAATATAACAGTAAATTGGAAAAGCACGTACTGTCTGCCTTTTCTGTGTACAAGGGAGTCAAAGCTCAGGGTCTTCCAATTTAAATTTCTTCACAGAAAAATCGCTACAAATGATTTTTTTGTACAAGATAGGCATTAAACAAAGAGATTCCTGCTCCTTCTGCGAGGGAGAAAAAGAAACCCTTATTCATCTATTTTGGAACTGCAAACATACACAAGATTTCTGGAAGAGCATCTTCGAGTGGATTTCCCAAAACGTTAACGACTTAGAAAATGTTACTCCTTCTTTGTCTCTTTGTTTTGGTCTTATTGACAACACAAAAGATTTTCTCCTTCATCATTTACTCCTTATATCTAGACACTATATATACACCTGCAAACTTGGAAACAAGCTTCCTAAGCTGCAGGTGTATATACAACTAGTTATAAACTCAATGGAAATAGAAGAACAAATTGCATGTTATAATAATGATCCAAAGCCTTTTGCACAGAAATGGTCTCGCCTTAATTTTCAGATTAACCTCTCACGAAATACATAATACATTATATTAACAATATCTACAAATATACAATATATAAGCAATGTAAAACATAGAATGCTCTAACTGCATACTAAATTACTCTGTATGACCTTTTGTGTATGTTTTGTGTGTATTATATTGTATCGTATAGCACTATATGTATGTATGTTAATATCACTATATGAAGATTAATAAAAAAAAAATAAATAAAAAAAAAATAAAAAAATAGATTAAACTGTCAAAAAAAAAAAAAAAAAAAAAAAGTTTAGGTTGTACTTATATACAGTAGTTTCAGATTATGTTACTTAAACTCTCTCTGCATGAACTCCTCTTCCGTATAAAGCACATTGCATCCATGGTCTTGAGGCCCTTCATGGAATGGGTGACAGAAGTGGCTTTGTTTGAGGAGTCATAGATCTTGTTATGTAGACCTTTACCTCCTGTGTTTGTGCAATTCCAGGACAGAGCCAACATTAATATGCAGTTATTTTCTTTTTTTATGAGGGTGTGTCCAACCCAACCCAAGTCCATTCCATTATTTGTATTCGGAGCGTCATTGTCTTATTGTTACCCAATTTTTAGTAACTGAGAACTAAGAAACCTTAACAGGCAAAAATATATTTCAAGATTAAATGTGTTATTTTTGTTCTCTACTAGATGCCCTTCGATTCCTAAGAAGAATAGTTGGACTTAAGGATGAATTCTACAATCGTTACATTGTCAAGGGCCAGTTGTTTGATCCTGTTATTTCTGCATTTAAAGAGATTGGACAGAGATACAATCTGCTCAACTCTGCTATTGTAGAACTTTTTGAATTTATCAGAGTGGTGAGTGTGAATAACTAAAATTGTTCTGATCACAATTTCACTACACCTTGTGTTGATACAAAAGGATATAGGTAAAAATTATGACGTGATATCTCTGTTCTTATATTACTGCAGGAGGACGTAAAGAGTTTGTGTTCACATGTGTGTGCCAAGTACATGCAGTTCTTTAAAGATGTCACATACGTAAGCACGTTTAAAGGACTTCTGCAGAGAGACGAACAGGATCAGGACAGAAAACAACAAAATAACAGAATTCTTGACAGGTACAAGCCCTCAGGACATCAATTTTTATTTGTGTATGTTGTGGTTAAAATTGTTCTTTGATTTAAAAATTTTCAAACCAGGTTGATTTCTGGTTGCCTTTGACTCTGGTTATTGTAATGAATCTATTGCAAAGGGAAAGTAAAAATTAAACTGACAAAGACAAATTTGAACCACAACATGTATTTAAAATTGTCTAAAAGAGGATTTTAATTTGAGGGTCATTTAAATGAGAGGGGTAAGTTAGCATTTATATCAACAGTAGTTCATCAAATTGTAGTTATCTGGAAGAAATCAGATAATGTTCAAGTCAGGGAAACGTTTGAGATACTGAATTCAATTGCATTATTTTATTGTGTAATAGCTGGGGTGACTATTATAACTAGCAGTAATCACAGCTTATGGAGACGCGTTCGAAGGAATTTCCGGCGGAAATGAGCCCCTGAAAAAACCAATAGGGGCGGCCATTTGGAAGACCGTCTACCAAAAAATCTCAAATTTGTCTGCAACACGAAATTAGTATTGCGTTCTTCGAACGCGATAAAAAAATAATAGAGACTTATATAGCGCACATATCACATGTCTTATGGCGCTTTACATACACTTATCAGAATAAGATCGGACGTCAGCTTATGAAGGCGCCTCAGGCAGCCGCTCTCGGTCCATTGTTTTTTTTTTTTATTTTTTTTTATTTATACAAAACATTTACGTAACAAGCAGATTTAAAAGGTTACAATACAAAGGAATACATGACAAGATGTTACAACAATACACTACACTAGACATTCCGAGACTGGGTTGGCATTGGCGATTTCAATTTTTGTTTATAGTCTGAAGCTGCACTAATCATTTAATAACTCTATATAGTAGTTAACAATATATTTTAAATTATATAATACTTATGTTTTATTTTACAGAGGGGATTTTTCTAGATGAAATCTACAGTTTAATTTAACTACAAATTCCTCTAAAGATAGGTTTTTCTGTGCTAGTTTTTGGGTATAGAGGTAATATTTAGCAAAGAGGAGAGTACAGTTTAAGTTATTGGTAATCAGGTCAGTCTTGGAGGTGGAGCTCGTGCCGAAGAGAATTTCCGTTGGGGATAAGGAGAAAGAGGTGCCATTTTCTTTGTTAAACCACTTAAGGACGGTGCCACCTATTGTTATTGCGCATACGTTCTGCGCATGCATTGCGCGATTGTCGCGCGAGACACTGGTTATTTTTTAACGCGAACGCGCGAGGTAAAGGCTAAGTTCCGCCCACTTTTCATGTCAATCTGTCAACTCCCTGTCTCAGTTTCTAAACTTACAAGATAAATAGAGTTCTCAAAAATCTACGAAAATGTGTTTATAGACCTTCTGCAGCCTAAAAGTGCTAAATTCTTTCTCTATTTTGCAAACGACAGAGCCTCGGTAATGAAACTATTTTGATGCCGCCTCGATCAGCAGAACGCGTACGTTTTGCCTTTCTTTACGAAGGTTGTTTACATTGACTTCTTTTCTCCATTCAAAATTTCAACAAAACTTCAAGTCAACCGGCCAGACTAGTTTTTTTTTATATAAAACAAGCACACTCAAGGCATAAAATCCAAGGAAAGGCTGGCATGTTGTTATTTCCAATTTGCACAAGTTTTTGTTTTGGCGGACAAACTCGCGTTGTTTGAAATTTTTGTTTATCTGCAAAAATCTTTTGCCAGTGACCATTTTTGCGAATAAAAAAAAGTAATGATATAACAAAAGCAGAAATACAACTGTTCCAGTTAAATCAAACAAACGTCAAAAAAGAGAATTGAGATGAGCAAAGCGTTTTCAAAAAGACCGTTTTTGACAATTGGTGAAGATATAAAAACAACTGGCTGAAGCCAGCAACTAAAGAAAACTGGCCGCTCCAAAGCCGGGAAGCATCCGACTAAAGTATTCCCTCCCTCGATTGCTGGCAAGCATGGTTTTTAGTGTAATCTTTCGTAAACACATTCGTGCATTTCGGTACAATTGATTTCCATTGTTCTCTATCATAAGCAAGTGGTGTTTTTCGAAGTCGCATCTTGTCAGTTCTCAACTGCTTTGCATTAGAACAAATTTTGATAGGCGAAAAAACGTGCCATGATAAACTGAAAAGAAATCTTATCTTTTTAGATCAAATAAAGCCGTAGATTTTGGCAAAAAAAGTGTTTTATTATTTCACGATTTTTTTAAAATTAAAGTGTACCGTCTAATTTTTTCCAAAGTTATCAGAGAATCCATGAAAACTACAGGAGCTTCACAAGAAAATAAACACGCGGCCAAATGAAATTACAAAACTCAAGCACTTTTCGACAAATATTTCTTACATTTTGACTCCAAATAACCGTTAAAAGACTAACCTGCCAATCTAGAGTTTTTCGTCAGCCGCCGGACCAGTCACCTCGATATAGCACTGATGTTTTCAAGTTGGTAATGGATCGGAAAAAAGTTCTTGTGCCCGAAGGAACATAATAAATCCGTAGATCCACTGTAGATCAATGGAAGTGAACCGATTTTGCGTTTTTACTCCTTTACTGTGCTGCTTGACCTTGAAATCCCCGAAAAATGTTTCTCAAAAGAGCAACTTACAGCTACAAATAGAATTAATTTTGAATTCTACAATGTTTGTCTTTTTATTGTACCTGAAAGTAAAAGTTTTGAACGGTAAGCCGTCGAGTGGAAATCCCAGCATGCCCCCGAAAAAGACACGCACAATATTTAACTTACTAGGGAGGGCATAGAAAAAAATTTCGCGGACCCCGAAAGCCATTCCGTAAAAGTTGAAAACATCTAAATATGACTTGTGAAAACGCGTGGTGACCCCTACTTTTTATCTTATAAAATGGAAGTGGTAAGCATATTGAGCACACAATTAATTTTTTGTTGTGGGCAAAAGTTATTAAGACTGTATTTTTGGCGAACGTGGGAAACCTGTCAGGGTCGATAATGGCTCCGTTGTGATGATTTTTGTAACTTAAAACACGTAAACAGTAGTTGTTATGTTACCATTCGTTATGTATTTTAGAGATTTTTAGAATTATTGTTGCTTTTGTGTATGTAAAGGCGAATTCTAAGGAAATCCGCGAAGAAAGTTGTATTTTTCCATTTTTCGAAAAAATGCTGATGTCAGCATTTTTTCCAGATTGAAGCCTTATTATCTCCGAAAAATGCGTGGTTACCCCCAATTTTCTCTTTGGATTCCAATAGCCCCTGCTAAGATCTACTTTTCCCGCATAGTCAAAAACCTGGCAAAAAACTTCGCTATTAGGTGGCACCGTCCTTAATAACTTCCAAGAAAAACTCTTTAGACCAGTGACAAAAAGTGTGAATAATGGAATCATTTTCGCGACAGTAAATGCAAAGCATATCATTTTTAATACCAAATAAATGCAGTTCTCTTTTTGTAACAACTATTCTGTGCAAAAGTTTGAAGTAAAATTCTCTCAGCTTGTTTTCTCTAGAAATATATTTTACACGACTAAAAAAAGAGTCAATCCGCACCATGTCTGGCTGTAAATCTCTCTCCCACTTTACGCTTGCCTTCAATACTTGCTTGTCCTTATTTATCAAAAGCCAGTAGTAATCCCTGTTTTTTAATTTAAGTAAATTTATGGTAGTATCCCGAGACAGCTGAAACTCATATTCTGAAAGAAGAATAGTTTTATCTAGGCATTTTATCCTTGCCTTAATAATGAGGGTCTGAGGTATTGCAGATACAACTTGCATGTATATTAGGAAATTACAACTGAGTTTGTATTTTCGGATGAACTCAGCGTAAGGGAGAATTTTTCCATCCGCCTTCAACAGATCGTGGATAAAAATAATATTACTACTGAACCAGCTCCGATAAAAGATAGTTTGACTGTTAATTCGAATTTCTTTGTTATTATATAGAATCAATTCCTGATCGGATTCTGGATTATAAGATGCTTTAAGTTCAGAGAAATATAGTAAGATCTGCTTGTAGAAGTCTCGGTCCATTGTTGATCTCATCTCACCCACCCCACCCATGAACAATGTATGGCACTAAGGGTGGTCACAGCCAGAGTTTTGTTACATCCTCAGTGGTTCTTTTACGCCCCCATCGGAGACAGGACCACTATCGTTATTATTTGCCAAGATTTGAGCTAAGTTAAACCGCGTGTAAGTGGCCATCCAATTGCAAAGCCAAGGTGGTCGCTTACGAGAGGTCAGACCACAAAGCACCTATCAGCGCAAAATATTTTGTCACATAGAAGTTTTAATGCAAGGGACTGGAATAGTACTGTAACTCATTGAATTAGTGGGGGAGTGGTCACTTACCAGAGGTTAAAAAGAATAGATAAATTCAAGTCATCAGCGTTGAAAGTGGTCGCAGTCACTTACGAGAGGTTTTGACTATAGTGATTTGACTGGAAGAAATTTGGTATTTTGGAAAAGTGGTCGCTTATGAGAGGTGATCGCACATAGAGGTTCAAATGTACAGTAAATGTTCATGCTAACTGTTTATGCGCATCCTTACTGCGCATGCAATTCATGTTGCAACGCAATGCTATGTCATGCACGAGTGTGCTCGCAAGAGAAGAAATTTAAGCACATAATAGGCTGGTAGCCCTTGCATTAACTTTGCTTAGATTTAACTCGCTTGGATGGTTGGTGACCCCCAATTTTTTTTTATAAACAATTTTCTTTTCCAATTCTCTACAGATTGTGAAAAAATGAACAGAAAATCAATTTTGGAAGTTTAAATTTTTTCCATTTTTCCACCTGTGCCCAGTTGAATGAATGTGCTTAACTGATCTACTTGCATAAAATTTGACATAGAAAGTTGCATTTTAGAGATTCGTTTGCAATATTTTTAGACTAACAGACATTGGGGCCATATCCAGTAAGGGAGACTAATTTTTCAAAATTAGGGTCGCCTTTCAGATATCTTATCTCAAAAAAAGAAGTTGGAGAGCCCCCATTTTTTTTGCATTTCTGACACAAGTAACTCATTACCTAGCTGTAGTAAAAGTTTTATAAAAGAAATCAATGTGAGAAGATTTTCATGTGAACATCCTTAAGAAAGACACCCCTGTAAGGCGGACACCTCTGAGATGGACATAATTATTGGCTGGTTCTGGCCGAATTTCACTTGTTCATCTGTAACTAAACTCCCAAGAGCTGGTCCTTAAGTTGTCCAGCTAAGACAGAGCTCACTGCCTTCTTATGCACTACATTTGTTGACATTCTTTCACTGATGTTTGCTTGCAGTAGAGGTGGGGGCATCAACCATGGAATCATCCATGTGAACAGCAGGTTCAGACGAGATGTGCGCACACTGGAGGAGGAGGAAGAACACTGGTTTGATCAGGAAGATGAAAATGGAGATGATAATGTCATGATAGAACAAACTGATCTTCTCAACGATGATTCTGTGTTCAAAAACAGAAAAAGCTTTGTCGGTGAGAAACCACCTCCTTCAATCGTCAATAACAAACGGGTAAGTGTTTCAACTGTTATCCCCTCCCCTCCCCCCAACACACACACACATACACACACTGTTGTTTGTTTTGCTGATCAACCCGTTTACATGTGTCCTTACAACTGCTTTCCCCGTGGTGAATGTCTCTGTGATTTTTGCTTTTGTAATAACAGCAACGTGACAATCAACAATTTCTGTTTATTTCTCATTTTGTGATTTTGTTTGGTTAAAACTAGTAATGCCAGTGAAAAAAGTGTGATATGAAAAGTGCAGAGCTTCCTACTTCTGCTTTTTTTCCCCACCTTGTTTAATTGGCAATTTCAATTTTTTAAAGTTGCCATCCATTTCCATCCTGGCCATCTGCAGGCAAAGACGACCAATGCTAGTTATGTGCACCAATAGAATAGTTGTTAACAAAACTGGACCATTATTTTTAGGTGTCCAGTGATACAATTGTTTTTTTTTTTTTTGGTGGGGGGGGGGGATTTTCAAACTGACACTAACTTGAATAGATGACATTGCCTCTTTAACAGTCATCAATAATAAACCCTTCAATTTACCCTTCTACAGCCATTGGTTGGTCTTGTTGATTACCCTGACGATGAAGACGAAGATGATGACGATGATGCATCAACCAGCCCCGCAAAAAGAGCTCGACTCAATGCCTCCTAGCATTTGCTTACAAGCGTCGAGGGGTGCAGGTTACCATAGTTACCATAACAGGCTGGGCAACTGGAACCACTGATCAAATCATCAGATCATCATAATGTACCAAGAGCGTGATGATCCATTCGAAGAAACCTCAAAGGAGAGCTTTTATGTCTGGTGGGCAGCTTGATCATTGTGCATTTGCTGTGATATTTGGATTAGCAGGAGAAAATTTCTAGACTTTTGTATGCAGTGCGTGATAGGCATAATGTTCTTATTTTCTTTTACTGTGGAAAATAGTACAAAGTTCATGTTAACTCTAAAGTTTTCAAACCACATATTTGGCTCTTGTTGTCTTGATTACAATTTGAGACATGCATGGAAATGGCAAAATCAATTTCTTTTTTATTTATTATCCAAACATTAAATTTTTTTGACACTCCACCCCTCAAACCCTCAGCCCAAACCCATATCTCCTCTTCTGGTAGATTTCTTTCCTAAATTTGTTGAGTTTAATCCACTTTGGAAGATATAAAAAAAAATTGGGTGGTGGTGGTGGTGTGTGTGTGTGTGTGTGTGTGTGTGTGTGTGTGTGTGTGTGTGTGTGTGTGTGTGTGTGTGTGTGTGTGTGTGTGTGTGTGTGTGTGTGTGTGTGTGTGTGTGTGTGTGTGTGTGTGTGTGTGTGTGTGTGTGTGTGTGTGTGTGTGTGTGTGTGTGTGTGTGTGTGTGTGTGTGTGTGTGTGTGTGTGTGTGTGTGTGTGTGTGTGTGTGTGTGTGTGTGTGTGTGTGTGTGTGTGTGTGTGTGTGTGTGTGTGTGTGTGTGTGTGTGTGTGTGTGTGTGTGTGTGTGTGTGTGTGTGTGTGTGTGTGTGTGTGTGTGTGTGTGTGTGTGTGTGTGTGTGTGTGTGTGTGTGTGTGTGTGTGTGTGTGTGTGTGTGTGTGTGTGTGTGTGTGTGTGTGTGTGTGTGTGTGTGTGTGTGTGTGTGTGTGTGTGTGTGTGTGTGTGTGTGTGTGTGTGTGTGTGTGTGTGTGTGTGTGTGTGTGTGTGTGTGTGTGTGTGTGTGTGTGTGTGTGTGTGTGTGTGTGTGTGTGTGTGTGTGTGTGTGTGTGTGTGTGTGTGTGTGTGTGTGTGTGTGTGTGTGTGTGTGTGTGTGTGTGTGTGTGTGTGTGTGTGTGTGTGTGTGTGTGTGTGTGTGTGTGTGTGTGTGTGTGTGTGTGTGTGTGTGTGTGTGTGTGTGTGTGTGTGTGTGTGTGTGTGTGTGTGTGTGTGTGTGTGTGTGTGTGTGTGTGTGTGTGTGTGTGTGTGTGTGTGTGTGTGTGTGTGTGTGTGTGTGTGTGTGTGTGTGTGTGTGTGTGTGTGTGTGTGTGTGTGTGTGTGTGTGTGTGTGTGTGTGTGTGTGTGTGTGTGTGTGTGTGTGTGTGTGTGTGTGTGTGTGTGTGTGTGTGTGTGTGTGTGTGTGTGTGTGTGTGTGTGTGTGTGTGTGTGTGTGTGTGTGTGTGTGTGTGTGTGTGTGTGTGTGTGTGTGTGTGTGTGTGTGTGTGTGTGTGTGTGTGTGTGTGTGTGTGTGTGTGTGTGTGTGTGTGTGTGTGTGTGTGTGTGTGTGTGTGTGTGTGTGTGTGTGTGTGTGTGTGTGTGTGTGTGTGTGTGTGTGTGTGTGTGTGTGTGTGTGTGTGTGTGTGTGTGTGTGTGTGTGTGTGTGTGTGTGTGTGTGTGTGTGTGTGTGTGTGTGTGTGTGTGTGTGTGTGTGTGTGTGTGTGTGTGTGTGTGTGTGTGTGTGTGTGTGTGTGTGTGTGTGTGTGTGTGTGTGTGTGTGTGTGTGTGTGTGTGTGTGTGTGTGTGTGTGTGTGTGTGTGTGTGTGTGTGTGTGTGTGTGTGTGTGTGTGTGTGTGTGTGTGTGTGTGTGTGTGTGTGTGTGTGTGTGTGTGTGTGTGTGTGTGTGTGTGTGTGTGTGTGTGTGGTGTGTGTGTGTGTGTGTGTGTGTGTGTGTGTGTGTGTGTGTGTGTGTGTGTGTGTGTGTGTGTGTGTGTGTGTGTGTGTGTGTGTGTGTGTGTGTGTGTGTGTGTGTGTGTGTGTGTGTGTGTGTGTGTGTGTGTGTGTGTGTGTGTGTGTGTGTGTGTGTGTGTGTGTGTGTGTGTGTGTGTGTGTGTGTGTGTGTGTGTGTGTGTGTGTGTGTGTGTGTGTGTGTGTGTGTGTGTGTGTGTGTGTGTGTGTGTGTGTGTGTGTGTGTGTGTGTGTGTGTGTGTGTGTGTGTGTGTGTGTGTGTGTGTGTGTGTGTGTGTGTGTGTGTGTGTGTGTGTGTGTGTGTGTGTGTGTGTGTGTGTGTGTGTGTGTGTGTGTGTGTGTGTGTGTGTGTGTGTGTGTGTGTGTGTGTGTGTGTGTGTGTGTGTGTGTGTGTGTGTGTGTGTGTGTGTGTGTGTGTGTGTGTGTGTGTGTGTGTGTGTGTGTGTGTGTGTGTGTGTGTGTGTGTGTGTGTGTGTGTGTGTGGTGTGTGTGTGTGTGTGTGTGTGTGTGTGTGTGTGTGTGTGTGTGTGTGTGTGTGTGTGTGTGTGTGTGTGTGTGTGTGTGTGTGTGTGTGTGTGTGTGTGTGTGTGTGTGTGTGTGTGTGTGTGTGTGTGTGTGTGTGTGTGTGTGTGTGTGTGTGTGTGTGTGTGTGTGTGTGTGTGTGTGTGTGTGTGTGTGTGTGTGTGTGTGTGTGTGTGTGTGTGTGTGTGTGTGTGTGTGTGTGTGTGTGTGTGTGTGTGTGTGTGTGTGTGTGTGTGTGTGTGTGTGTGTGTGTGTGTGTGTGTGTGTGTGTGTGTGTGTGTGTGTGTGTGTGTGTGTGTGTGTGTGTGTGTGTGTGTGTGTGTGTGTGTGTGTGTGTGTGTGTGTGTGTGTGTGTGTGTGTGTGTGTGTGTGTGTGTGTGTGTGTGTGTGTGTGTGTGTGTGTGTGTGTGTGTGTGTGTGTGTGTGTGTGTGTGTGTGTGTGGGGGGGGGGGGGGGAGTTGTCAAAAATACATTCAGAATATTATGAGGCTGGCCTCATTAATTTGATATGTAAAAAGAAGTCCAGAGACCAATCCAAGTACTGCAGTAAATCACAAGCTCTTCAGGGGCAAGATGCACCTTCGCGTGAATGTGAATGCTATCCTTCACACCTTCCTGCCTAATTTTATCGGGGCAGGGCATTATGAAGTGTAATTTTCAGCGTGTTTTATAGCTTTCCTACAATTGAAATAATATGCATGTAGTTATGACTTTTCTGCTTGTGTTTTTAAATCAAATGTTGATTTGCACTCAATACACTTTTTTCTTTCTTCAGAAAAAAGGACCATAGTCCAAATAACTATTTTTGTTCTGATAATATTTTAAAGTATCTTGTCCTTAAATTGCATTGAAATGATAATCAGTGATCAAGCTGTCCCAGAACGACTTCTATCACAGAAAGATTGTACGTTTTTAGACATTAAATTATTACGCATGTTCCTGAAATGCAATACTTTCAGTGAAGCATATTGGTTAACCTGCTGTGGAATCTTTTTAAGCCAGCAATCGAGCCTAGTTCAATTGCACATTTTTAACTCAGAGTTTGTGTACAGAGATTTTTTGTAAAGATTGTAAGTGAAATCCTTGATGTAATTACGCTAGATAATAACCACTATACGTTAATTATTTTGTGTGTAGCTGTAGCTTTAGAAGTCGTCACGCAACAGTCTTAGTGATGCTTGCCACGAGGTGTGTGACAAAATGTTCACACAAGGTTCTTCACTGGGGTGTTGCATGACATATTTGCGTAACGGATCAAAGGAAAGTCACAGCAACACAGTATGGAAGCTTTGTTTATTTTTCTCTTCTAAGATAAAACCATGTAGTTTTAGTTTTCTTTTTATAGAAAAAAACCTCAGTGTTAAATATTTTAATTTATGATTTATTTTGGAATTGCTTTGATAGCGTTGTGCTTACATGTTGTGAGGGTTCACACTCACTTTTTAAAATGGAACCTCAGGCAAGGTTTGCAGATGCAAGTGTTCAGTAGAAAACGGTAAACTTAAAATTTTTTTTTTTTTTTCACTGAAATTAGAGAACAAACTAGGCCAGTGAAGAAACAGGCTAAAGATTCATTCTCATTCCGAGGTACCCCTGGCCCTCTCAGCTGCTGAGGCCTGGGCATGAAGATTATCCCTCATGCTCAGGCTCCATCGGCTAAGATGGCAAGTCGGTACTGGAGACGAGAATAGTTAAAGATTGCATTCTTGGGTGATCAAGTTGCAAATTCTCTGTTCTTGAAGAGACTCTGGGTTGTGATCATTAGGGTAAATGGTTCTCATGTCATGGGAAGGCAGTCCCAATGACTACCCAGCCATTTTTCTAATTGATTCTCAGAATTTAAAAGAGAAAAAAAATTAAGATCCTTTATTGTTATGTGTTATTATTCACTCTTGTATATTGAAGAAGTAAATTATAAAATCTGTAGTGTATTCTGTGTTGAATCGCTGGCCTAGCCTTTATGGGGTGTTGAAGACTTTTGTCATATTTGCAACCTCTCAAATGATTAATTCAGTAAATAAAAGAAAATTACATCCACAAGCAAAGAATTTTTACGTCTAATTTTGTTAAGCCATTTTTATCATTTAGTTTACGTGTGAAAACTTCTTTCTTTTTCTCTGTAGTCTATTCTATCATGCACACGTTTTTTTCGCGCGTCACGCAATCTTTGATTCCAAGAGGAGAGAAGATTGTTTAACGAGCTAAACTTTTCTTAAAATTACTTTGGGTTGTAAAACGGGATTAATTTAATTTAATATATACCTTCTTAACCTTGTAGGTATTCACTGAATTTTATGAAAGAAATCTGTAGCTCTTAAGTTAACCACAAAAGAAATATTTTTAATGGCTCATGATAACAAGTGTGAACTGGAACTAAAAAAAGCGATAGTAATGCCTCTATTTGCCAAACTAGTGTATTTATATCCCGCAAAATATTTCATTAAAGTGGACTTAAAGAATTATCCATATGCTGGTCATATCTATTTTGTCTTCTAAAATAACCGAAACAAGGCCCGAATGCATAAAGCAACTTTATCGGTGGGATTTTTTTTAACCGTTGCCGCTGTTCCGGATCGATTTTCTACCGTGAATTAACGAGTATAGGAAGCCTATAAAAAAACGAGAAAATCTTCGGAACGGAGAGTCTTTTTACGTTTGCAAAAAATCCCTCTTGATCAGGGACGGCGGAACCACCCCCCACCCAAAAAAAAAAATTCCAAGCATAAAAATAGAAATTAAAAAGAACCCCCTAAATGGTCGTGCCTCTGACGCTCGTTTTCAACCCCCCTCCAATTGAAAATACGCTCCGCCGTCCCTGTTCTTGAGTTGCTTGATGCGACCTGGGGTCAATTTAACAAAACTTTTACACTTGTAATTTACAAGTGTAGCTATTGTTTTCAACCCCTGAAACAACGGCTACGCTTGTAAATTACACTTTTGAAAGTTTTATTAAATTGACCCCTGGGGTCAATTTAATAAAACTTTTACAAGGTAGCCATTGTTTCAAAGGTTGAAAACAATAGCCACACTTGTAAATTACACTTGTAAAAATTTTATAAAATTGACCCCTGGTTCAGGGTCCGAAGGCTTGGAGTTGGAGTTGGAGTTGCTTGAAGTTGCGCATGTTTCGCGTTGGTCGAAATATTGCACGAAAGGTTACATCGTGTGGCTACCTCGATCGCAAAAGTTGCATGCGATGTGGCATGTACCATGTGCGATTTTAGGGAAACGCCTGCTGATGTTGTGGTTTCTGTCACATGATCTCAAGTCTCAAGGAATCCTGGCTTCATTTTCGTTGATGAGTTTATAAACAAATACGACAAAATTGTTGTAAACTACCCGCCTAAAGAGATTGACAACTGAGGGAAAACTTCTATGTTCCTTATTTTGGCTTCAAATAACTTTGGACCCCGGGGCATTTGAAGAGCAGTTGCCTCCACCGTTTGGCATTTGCACATGCCCGGGGTTGACCTGGGGGGGGGGGACATGGTCACTGCTGGAAATGACGAGTAGTACTGTAGCTCTTCCAGACCTCTATTTTTATTGGCCCCGTAGTACTGTAGCTTCTATTGTGTTTAGGTCTAGGGCTATTGGTCGGGCTATTGTTTGTGTTGTTTAACCTATTGTTTTGTTAACCAATCACTGAGCTTGTCTGGAAAGGTACAGCCTCTCCCGAAATGACTGATGCAATAGCACGGGTAATGTTGGAGGTTGGAGAATCGACATGGGTTACAATCAAACACCTCTACAACGCCATGTCCAGTGATGAAGAAGAGCAAGCACCAATCACTCGGTTTTATTCCTTTCCATTTCTTTCCTTTCGTGTTTCAAATCTGAGTGTGACAAAGAAGAAGAAACCTGTACACTGTCAGTAAGATGTTTCAAACGAGGAGAAATATTGATTTTCCAGAGTTGTTTAATGGTATTTTAGGGAACTGGTCATAACAAGTATACTCGACGAGGACCCACCTTGTGTTGGGGTAGGGGGGTTATGCAAGATACCACCTATCTGATGAGTGTAATGGACTAAAGTGTCTGGCTTAAGAAATAGACGTGAGACTTAAATATTCTGTGTGCATGAAGCTTGTATTGCTAGTAAAACGGCACAGGAAGATTTTAATCTTTCTCTCAGTTTCCACTTCTGATAGAATGGGGCTATACCAACAAGACACCATCTTTTTAGGTGGTGGAGAGGGGTTACATAAAGAGACCACCAGTCTTTTTGTAAAATGGTGGGTCCTGTCCGAGTACAATAGTTTTGATCATTTCCCTTAGGACCCAACGCATTTTTTCAAGGGTGTATTTGTGTCGGTTTTGGGAGGGGGGAAGTTTTATTTGGGGGAGGGAAACTTTGAAAGTTCACCCCTCGACCATTCTAGATAATCTCATTCTCCGGCAAATAAACTGTCTTTTTCCCAATTAAGTGTCGACCATCGATGCTTGGGACCTTGCAGATACTAATCATCAGCATCTTATCTTCTTATCAATTTCTTAACTCCTTAAAGTGCCCATAACGATTTTTTTTATTTTCTTATCTAAATCTACACGTCACGTAATGAACATCTGCGAAAAATTTTTTTGATTTCATCAAAACGTGAATTTTTTATGAATATTTCAAATCTTCCAAATCCTATTTTTTTGCGGTATACCCGTCCCGCTGTTAAGAAGGCCAACGGGCTCACAGTCCTTAATGTACGTCACAGTTCCTTTGTTTGAAGTCACAGGTTCCTTTGTTAACCGAGAGAGACCGATACGAGACTAATGCGAATGGTGGACCAAAATGGCGGCAAATTTCGAAGACTTTAAAAAATCATAAAAAATTCACGTTTTGCTGAAAACAAAAAAAATTTTCGCGGATGTTCATTACGTGACGTGTAGATTTAGATAAGAAAATAAAAAAAGAATCGTTATGGGCACTTTAATCCATCCGTCTTAGAGAAGATAATCCGATCGAGGCGTTCACATTTATGATTTCGTCGTGTTTGGGTTTTTGAGGCCTAGTCTGAGAAACCGAACACTTCAAATTATTGTTGAACCTTTTACGCACGCGGTAGCTTTGGTCCGACAGTCGGCCGCAAACTTACACGAAAATTTCAAACACACTTTCATACCTTCGTATTTTATCGCACATAGCCTGCGCAGCAAGCGTATTTTGGGGTAGCCTGTTCCAGGCGTTCAGATGGTGGGGAAAGCGCGAATAGTTGGGGAAGGCGCGAAGAAAAGCGAGCGAAAAAAATGCGATTCCTCACCCCAGTCTTCCCGCATTTTTTCTCTCGCATTTCTTCGCGCGTTTCCCAGCTATTCACGCTTTCCCCACTATCTGAACGCCTGGAACAGGCTAATTTTGGGGGCGAGCGAGTGTTGAGTTAAACCTTTCTCTCCCAGAATCAATTATGGAGACATGTAGTGTAGTTCTAACTTTTGAGTCTGTCGACAAAATCCTATGGTGTGACCATTCAAATGAAACCTCTTTGGCAGTACTTTTGTATGGCACCATTTGTTTTTCAATAAGTTTACGAAACAAAATTTTGGATTTTTCTTGAATTTTGATATTTGGCACTCTTCGGAGTTAAAGGGTTTAGCCAGGATTGGGACGGGTCAACAGACACGGACTTTCACTCCTCCCAGGCCCTGATGTTTTGCGAAACCAAAATGGCAAACACAAAATAAATTTTTACATTCAGTACTCGCCCACCAAAAAAACGCCTGCACTAAAGACTATATTGCACAGCACACCCTTTGATTTAATTGGACAAAAACCGTGCACTGCTGAGGATTCGTCTACTGCTGTGGTCAATGAGCGAGCGTACACCTAGCTACAATAGGAAGTGATCCGTCACACAGCCTACCAAATCTCTCACTGTTGATGGCCGGGCCATGGCTTATTACGGGGCCGGGTGTAGGGGACTTGCACATCAAAGTTATAGGAACACATGTCACAAGCACTTGCCGCTTGTTAAAGTTTTTTGCCAAGCACTTACAGTCATATCTCTAACTTGATTCTAACCTTCAACGTTTGACTGCCAAACGAGGTTAGCTGTCCCAAAGTCGGAGCTGTATTTCCCCGGCCCCGCGTCCAAGTAGGTGGCCTTTACTCTTCGGTGAGAATTCACCGTTTATATTTTATTATTTTAAAAGCTTAATTTTCTGTCCCAGACGATTTATCTGTCTAAGGCGGATGATCTTTATTTCTTGTAGAACTGTTCGACTGGTGAGGTCAAACTGGTCAAATCCTAAAAGAATAGGTTCTTTTGGCATTCCCAGAATTCCGTAGGAATGAACATCGAATCACCAAGAGATCACTGATCTTCTTAGGCCCTGATTACATGAGACCGGTACGAACTCTGACCGGTACGACTCAGACCGGCACGATTAAGTTTACATGAGCCCGGTCTGAAAGTATGAAGTGATTACATGAGTCCGGTACGAGACTTCAGATCGGCATGAATGTTTACATGAAACATGCAGGAAGTTTCTATTTTTCTTTTGTGGTCTGCTTCATTATGCCTTTTTTTTGTTTAATGGCGCACTGCTAATAAGAATTCAGCTGAAAGCGAGGAAAAAAGTCGGGCGAATTACTCTGTCTCTTCTCCGCACAAACATCCGGTCTCAAATCAGTTCGTGTTTACATGTATAAAGCTTCATAGGTATCCTCTCTTGGCTTTTTCTCTCCTATAAACAAAGTGTTTTAAAAGTAGCATTTCTTTCTTCTTTTTTTGGCGGTTTCAGACGGTACAATCAGCTAGAGTCACATCCCTCAACAATTTTTTTAGCTGGTGGTACGCGGTAAATTATAAGCCGGATGTTTATATCATCAGCCCAAAGGAGGCTTAAAATTCGCTAAAGTACTGCGGAATTTGAGACTGAAAGAAATTGCTCGCGTTCGAAATATCGAGATTAAATCGGGATACCTCCAAAGAGTACTCCTTATTTATCCCGGGTAGGGGTAATAAGCTCCTATCGAACACAACCAAACTTAATCGAACATAATGGTTCGATTATGTTCGATAGAAATTTTATTCGATTTTGTTCGATCAGATACCCCGGGTATTTATTTATTTATTCATTCATTCATTCATTTTTTGTTGTTGTTGTTAATAGCCATTTTCAGACCGAAAGGATCGGATTAATTTCCCTGCCCATTTTTAGACCTAACCTTTTTACATTTCCCTCCTTTTCAAGCTTCATCTTTTAATATACGTAATATTCATAATAATAATGATAATAATAATAATGATGATAATAATAATATTATTTTACCAGGGTGACCTTATAAGAAAAAGGTGCTGTTATCAAAAAGGGCCCTGGAAAAATCCATAATGTAGTCAGATATGAAGTGATATGAAAACGTTTTGCAGTGTAACATGAAGTAACTGGAATTTACTTCAGTGCCATAAATAATTAACAACCGATTTAAACAAGCGCACCGGATGCTTGTTCGAGTAACGTTTGTACACATCAAATTATCAATAATCTTTATTTTTAGAGGCAGAGTTATATTTTGTAACCGGTCAGTCGAAAAACGTGGGATTAAAACAAAGTAGAAACGGAAAGTGTTTCAGACATAATCTTTGCTCCGATTGGTACGTTGGCACAATAAACGCGCAACGAGTTTCGTGTGGAATTATAAAACAAAAACGGAAAAAACTTCCGGAAACGCATTATTTCCTTCGGCGCCGGTTTAAGATAAAGCTAATTTATAATGATTAAAATCATACCCTGGAAAATCTAGTCTGTTCCAGACACTTGGATCGTGGAGAGCAAAGCAATTATCTATCTATCTTTCAATACTCGACTCCATCTCACGAGATTGGACTCGTCATTCTTCTCGATCTCGCGGCTTCGCCGCCAATCTCGAGCAAGGCTATACAGGCTAAGAGCAAAGAAAAGTTGTCTTGCGATATTACATAAGAGAGTCCCTCATCTCTCCCGCACTCACAGTATTTTATTTCTTCGTGTGCCTGCAGCACAAACGAATAACCCAGAGGATCCAATTCGCGCTATACATATCTTTTTCCTTCGCAGGCCGCGTGATACCTTTTCTTTGGGCGTGGCTCAAATTCATTTTCACCCCTAAGAGGTACCAATTCTAAGACAACACAGGTCATATTCGTCAACCGTGATAATTCTAACCGTTAGGGTAGTTATTTTGGATTTTAGTACCCTTAGCGGTACTAATCTACAAATTCCCTCCTCCCCCCCCCCCCCCCCCCCCAGTAGCTAAAAGGTACGACGAGCACCCCGCGTCATTTTTATATGGGAGTCCATCCCGGGGTGAAGGGAAGGGAAGAGTTAATTGGGATCGTGAGAAGAAGTCTCTTTCCCACAGTTCAGGGGATAATTTATTCCTATAAAATCACTACTTCCGGGCGTTATCACTAACCTGTTTTTAGTCTGTAAAGGCTGATGAAAGACTCGGAAGAAATATTTTAGTTTTCCTTCCAATCGAGACTTCTCCCAGACAATATAATATTACACTGTGGTCCATGATGAAAAAGTACATTATGATTCGTTCATGAGCTTTTTTTCGTACTTTGTTTGTTTGTTTATACCCTGCTCGTAAAATAAAGTCTACGATTCGTCGCTCATTAATTAAGTTTATTAAATTGATGTTTTCGCGTAGTAGCAGCCTATTTCTGGGCGAATCAGTGCTTTCTGCCATTGTGCACGTGCACACATTGTGCGCGTTTGAAAGTTGTGTTTAATATGCTGTCGACAAGTTTGTAAATGAGCGAGAAAACGATAATTTAATAAAAGCTTTGTAGTGCTATTGTAGCTTCTTCGCTAAGTATTGGGGAAATATACGTGATATTCTATGCTTGCACGTTTTTGGAAAAAAAGACAACCCTCCTATAAATATTCTCCCAATATGGGCCTCAGGCTAATTAAAAAACATTTGTCGATATAACGACATTTTTAGGCAAAATCTCTTCAGTTAAACTGACATACTGTCGAGACTTTTCTTTTCCAAAATTGTCTACGAAGAGTAGAATAAATAAATATGACAAAAATCCAAAGTTCGATGCAATTATTTTGGCTATGACATATAAAAGAGCAAACTAAATAGGCAAGGTTTGAGCGGAAGTAAGTCACGAGATCCATGTCGGCCCCTAAATGTTACTCTACTTCCGGAAGCTCTTAGTTATAATTTTGCACCGAGACATGTCTCAGTTCCAGAAAAAAAGGAGAAACTTACCATGGAAAATTTTTCTTATTCATTCAAACAAACAATCAAAGTTAAGGTCATTTCTCTATCCTTTTTTCTATACCTCGACATCCTTAGGAGAAGCTTGTTGTGTGTATCTGAACACGTAAATATCGGAATATTGACCCCACTTTTATAACGCTGGCAATGTTCATGTTTCAATATTGCTTCATGGGATCTCGTTATCTTTTAAAAAAGCTATGTAAAGTCATTTTAAGAAAACGTGACCCGTCTCACAGAAATAACCAATCTATACCTTAATTCAACTCAATCATTTCATTTTCAAAATTCCGTGGTAGTGGTGAAACGAATTGGTTCACAAAAAAGTTGGAGATGAGTTTAATTATATTCATGTGATGCGCAGAAATTCTGAGGTATCGGATTAGGGTATAACTTTTATCCAGTTTGACTCGATTGACTGCAGTTTCTTTTGTATTGATGATCTAATGAATCCTCCTTAATCCCGGTATAATGAAATACCATCTTTTATTCGCGATTGTTCAATTATCTTTCAGGGTAAATATTATTGACCTTATTAAATATATTGCTGTTTACCTCTGTTTTTAAACTCTCTTATGTGCTACATTTGAAAAAAAAACAAAAAAACAGTAACTTCCGTTTTCCTCAGATTCCTTAAGTCACATTCCATATTCCTTGTCCATTATTCCAGTTCCATTCCTGAAGTTTTACAATCATATTGTAAAAGGTCATTAAAAGGTCGCAATTATAAAATGATCAGAAATAGCATACTTTCGTCTCTGAGATACTGATCACAGATACAAAACAGTAATGAAAACGAAAGTACGGACATTTATTGAAGAGGGAGGGAGTCTAATTACTTCACCACTTCGGAATGTGATGACCTATTATCAATTTCCTGAATTAGAATAAACAATAGGTAACCGTGGCTATTTTGAAACAAACAAGAGCCTAATATTGTTTTTTGTTTGCAGCGAGAAATTGTATGTACATGAAAACAATATTTCAATGCCCATTGGTTTCGGCTGTCAATCAAAACGCTAACTGTAACGCAAGCGCCGTTGCGCATAATCGGCTCCCAATATCTCAAGCGGGGTGGACAAGGGATTGAAAAGTTTTACTCGGTGAATCGTAAACAGTGGTTTCCTGAAAGTTTAGTACTCAAAAGGAGAAAAGGAAAGCGGCTGCTGATGTAATGCACACAATAGATACATAAAAGGAAGGAAATCATTTCCGCCCGCCTTAAAAGTCGATGGCCGACAGTAACGCCACCCCCAAAGGGAGCAAGGTGTCGTTTTAGTATTCAGTCAGTGGCGCGTTAACATAAAATTGGATGTTTTGTGTGAAAGAAACGGACGATTTTACACATGCTTTGTCGTCCGGGATATTTTTAGGAGAGACGGCGGAATTTCGTTTGGGTTTGCTATAGGATTGGGATTTCTGAAGGGATCCACAAAGTGATATTTTGATCGCTCGGCTTGTCTGAACATTCAATGCGGTGACGAAGGTTACAGAACCGGTGGATATTTTTGACACCGTTACATTTCTTTGAGAATCGTTTGTCGTTTGAACGTTAATTGAAAGTATGGCCAATGCTGCAGGGTTTCTTCACAGTCCACTCGTTGTTTGGGTAAGAGTTTGGCTTTGATCAGAACGCGTTGTGTTCTTTATTCTCTATAATGCGATCACTGTTTGCTGTCCAGTGTTGATGAACTGTAGGTAATCTCAAGCTATAACCTCGGATCGAAACGCGCGATCGCATTTTAACTAAGCTTAACTAACTTACTATTTTCTCGTTAATACAGGCTAATAGCACTTTCAAAACAAGCGCGTTGATCGAGTCGATCACCGATCTGGCGGATGGCGTCTTTCTCAACGAAATTATGATGGATATGTAAGTATTTATAACACTTTGAAGTTTTGCGTTTTCCCTGCGTCTGCGACTCATTCAGACATTTCACCTCGTTGAGTACCGCGCCATAGGAGGCAAATTTCTCAGAGTTTTTTCCCATGTGAGATTGTTTAAAAGCTCCTCTTCTTAAACTCGGTATTTTGTTTTTAAAGAGCGCTAATTTTACCCATGTTTTTATTGCATTTTATCTTCGCAGCGATCCAACTTACTTCACTTTGACTCGTATCCATCAAAATGTTTACGGAGACGTGAATTTGAGGATGCAGAATTTGGACACGCTTGTCAAACACTTGAAACGATATTACCAGGTAAGCTTAAAAATGCAAACTTGGGAATTAAACCTTTTATTTTTTACTATTAGATTAATATAAGAAGACCAACAAAGAGTTAAGTTTTGGAAGTAGAAACCTTAAAAAAGGCGATATTTTGTCGTATTTGTCCTCAAACAAATCGACGTTTTAGATTTACCTTGTTTGTGTCAGTGTTTTGAGTATCTGCGTTAGAACTGAGGTCAAGACCTTAAAGATCCATAGCGGAGATTTTAATCCTAAAGCCTAAACATGTTCGTCTATACGAACTTCTTGTATTAATAGTTTAAGTATGTGGTCGACGGTCGATTTCCAGCTTTTCAGAAAGTCTGTAAGCTTAATAATAAGTTACTCCCGCAAGATCTACTAGTACTTACATCGAAAGACATTTTCAGAGACAAAAACATTCAAGAATTTTATTCTGTCTTATGTTATGTCGTGATGGTAAAATAAGATCTGATTGCTTTTTTCTTCGTTTGTCACGAATCTTTATTGTTTTGATCGCAATAACTAATTACTATTCCGATTTCAGAAAACCTTTTCAATGCAGCGCCTTTTTGTCTATAAATACATTACAACTTTTAAAACATTTTTCTTACTTGTTGCTCATGTGCTTTCTGTTTCATTTATTCTACCATTCAATAAATTATGGAAACAGTATAGTTTTCATTTCCACGCGGTAATGACAGACATGTAAAGATTAAATAAAAATGGGAGGCATAATTCACGTGCCGAGTTGTCGTCGTGTTCTCGACCTTGGACGTCATTTATGATAGCGTTGATCGACAAATTTATAGTATACCGAACGCGAGCTGCTCTTTACAAGATCTTATCTAAAAAAAATAAAACTGAATTAAACACCAGTCGTGTTTTTCACAAACATGGAAAACATTTCACGTGTGGACTAAATAAAATATTCAAAATGATAAAATGATTTAATATTGATTTTTTTAATACATGTATTTTTCTTTCAATGTGTATAATCTAAATATTACTATATTTACGGATTGTTATAAATAAAAACAAAATCTGAAGTGGTGTTATATAAAATTATTTAGTATTCTTGTTACGATAGAAATTATACAGTTGGGCACTAATATGTAAATTTTTCACATAAAAATTGCGGAGTGTCAACAAGTATTGGACTTAAAAGTCAGAGTAGACACATGTTTGACTTCATTCATTGTTTGACCTGCTACTTTTTTTAAGAGAAAATGACAGCTGTTGAAATTTTAATAAGGCAAAGCTATAGTAAATTAAAAGTAAAAAAACCAAGTGAACATTTTTCTGTGCTAAAATACAAGAATTATAACGTTAGTTTAGTCAAATTTTTACAGACATACATGTTATTGCCAATTGCATAGCAGCAAGATTTAATTGTTAGCAAGCAATCTCTTCTGGGCAAATTTATTTGCATATTTCCTCTTGTTGATATTTAAATAAATTTGATATCATGACTCAGGGTTCTACGTTAGCAGTAACATTAAGAATTAATTACTACCTCTTTAGTCCATTTACCCTTTTTCTGTGCCATTATTTTCAGAACTTAAAAATAATGATTTTTTTAAATTTTTGACTTCATCTTTGAGCTGTTTAAAAAAAATAATACTATTTTATTTCTAGAGTGTGATAAATTTATCATTTATACAAAGAATATTTTAACCAAAGAAACAAGAAATTCCAGTTGTTAAATATATGAATTTTTTAACCAAGCCTTTGAATTATGGTACCAGTGCAAATTCTTCAGTTTGGAGTACATTCAAACCCATTAAGACAGACAGGATGGGGACCATGGAAACTGTCCATATTAACAGTGTGTCTGTGTTAAACAGGTTCTCAAGATTGACGTAATTTATGTATTTTATTGTTCTAAAAGAAAATACTGTGTAATCCCACATGTAAACCCAACAAAACAATAAAAATAGTGGTGTAAATAATGAGGTAAAAACCTGGAACAGTTGGTCAAAAGACATCAAAAATCGCCTTTAAAACCCTTTCACTCCAAGAGTGCCAAACATTAAAATTCAAGAAAAATCCTAAATTTCATTTTGTAAAATATTTAAAACAAAAATGGTACCATGCAAATGTACTGGTAAAGACTGTTTCATTTGAATGGTCACACCATACATGTAGGTTTTTGTCAACAGAATCAAAGTTATAACAACACTACATGTCTTCATAATTGACTCTATAAGCTTTAAAATGGGAAGCAAAGAAATGGTTTTAATGGACACTTAAGATACAGTAGTTTCTATTTAAAGTGTAATATTGTTTGTATTCCTTCAGCTTGTTGAACTGGATTCATCTGCAAAAATAATATGAATATAAATACACTGTAAATACATAATCAAATTTTATTGATATTTTAAAAATGAACTTGAGAGACTACAAATGCCTGATCTTACCTACCACAACTCTACATGAACATGAATTGTGTTGAGTGCATGTTTGCTGACATAGCAGAGTTACCAAACTCCCTGTTTTTAAAACTTTAGTCATCAATGGTAAAATTTATGAAAGTTTGATTGAAACCACATTTTTTTGTGTTCTCCCAAACTACTGAAAACATTAGTCTCCAGTTGTTCGAAAAGTGGATACAGTGTACCACTATCCACTCGATAAATCTTTATCCAGTGGATCATGCAAATTGGTTTTGTTATTAACGCTTTACCATTAAATAGAGATTTGTACCATGGATGGCACTTTCAAATGGATAAATGACTATCCAGTGGATCACAGAAATTGGTTTTCTTAACGCTTTACCATTGGATAATGATTTATCCATTGGGTACAGTGTTATCCACCTTTTTTTTGTATTTTATTAATTATCCACCTTTTGGACAACTGGGGATGCGAGTGTCTTGAATCCGATCAGGGCTCTACCCATAACTAATGGTCTACTTTAAAATCAATTTTATATAATATTAATCATGTGCCAGCACTTTCTGCATCTCTAGTTAACTGACATCAACACTTATGTTGACAGTAAATGATAATGATAATGATGATGCCTTTGAATGAAGGCAATTAAAAGTGTATAAATTTTAATTTTTTGGCGGTCATTTGTTGCAGTTCACTAGCCACGTAAACAGAACCATTGTCTAAAACAAAAACAGTCTCCTGCCTATTCTTACTGCAATATTCTTAATTGAGCATTGCGCCCTGGAGATGTTTTCTATAAATATCATCCGTGTGGGAACCAACTGTTCTAAGATTTGTTTTGCACACAATGTAGCTGGTTTGTAGCCTTATTTGCACAAGAGGTTAAGAAGTGTAAAATGCAAACCTGATGTCTTAAAGATATACAAAGTCATGCTTTTAAGTTTTAATGCTTTCATTTAAGGCATTAAGCAGGTATTTCCTTAAAACTTAATAAATCGTTTTAATGTATTGTTCCAATATTAAATTTAACTAATTCATACAATAACTTATATTCACTAAATGATAGTTTTTTTTATTAATGCTGCAACATTATACATTGACTCCAGCTGTTTTTTCATTAAAGCAAATCATGGCAAACCCTTGTTTACATGTAGTAAATATGAATAGTTTCATGCAGTCATCTTGTCATTCCACCTCTAATTTGGATGTTAAGGAATGATTGTGTATGTATGCATGCATCACTAGGTGATTGTATGAACTATGATTATCAGTTTGGGTGAGGGTGTGCAGCTGGAACTCTGAACCTCTCACCCTATACCACACCATGTTCAGCTGTACTTTGCAACCCTATTCTTTGCAAGACACCAAAAATCCCTACCCTATCCCAGACTCACTATTTTCCTGTCGGTTTCCCGGTAGAGTTATCCATTCCAAGTAAAAATGCCTTGGTTACCTGAAATCATCTAGCTACATGTAGAGACTTTTTTAAAATTTATTTATTTATTTATTGAGTTTTCCTCTTACATATTAAAAGATACTTATAAACGCGTGGCAATTATGCATTGTAATTTTACAAAGAGCGGCATTATTTAGACAAAATATCTTACTACACATCTAGACAACTAGCTAGAGACTTACATGTACCAGAACCCACTCTAGATAGTCAATGAATTATATTTTAATATTATTATTTTGCCTCTAGGAGAAACTACAACAGCTTGTGTTATTAAGAAGTCCGGATGTTGTTATAATAGCAAGAGAACCTGAAAGTGGTGAGTAAACTTGGAGAAATGATCAAAACTACATTGTATTGTACTCAGACAGGATCCATCATTCCACAAGAAGATGGTAGTCTCTTTATGTGCCTCCCTCCCCCATCTTGAAATATGGTGTCCCCACTCTATCAGGAGTAGAAACTGAGAAAACGTTTAAGAACCTCTCTGTGCCATTTTGCACCCAGAATATTGTAGTCTCATCTCAAATTTTCAGTGTCTTGTATACCGTATTTATTCGATTAAACGCCGCCCTCGAATAAATGCCGCACTTGAGAGCAAAAATATTAATAAGCGCCGCCCTCGAATAGACGCCGCATCCATGACGCAGCGTTTATTCAAATAATATACAAAGAGGACAGTGACATTGAAATTGAATGAACTTTAATCTATGACATGCATCGCAATCATATTAAAATGCAAAGTGAGAATGATGAAGTAAATAACATGTAACTTCTGTTTTTAAAAATTCAAACGTTCAGTTGCTAAAATAAAATAAACGCTGCCCTCGAATAAACGCCGCCCTCCAATAAACGCTGCACTATAATCAGGAAAAATTTAATAAATGCCGCGGCCTTTAATCAAATAAATATGGTAGTCCCACAACAGCAGTTACTTGGTGTTGTGGATTTGTGATCACCAAATGACATTGATAACACAAATGATTCAAAAGACACTGAACAATACCAACATCACACTGCAACACAGGAAGTAACCAACAATAGTTTCTGTAAAACCAAGAAAAACCCTCCTTACCTTACACAATTAAGGTGGGTCCTTGATCTCTGAATATACTAGTCTTATTAGATTTAATTAAGCAAAGACAAAATGCAATGGGGAAATTAAAACAAATGATTGGATGCTTTTCTAGCCACTTAAAGTTATGTCAGTGAACTTGTTATGTTGACATGTAAAGATAATTTTACTTGCCCCATTTTAATTTGCAGATGAAGCTGCAGAAGAACTGAACAAAATCCTTTTGTTAATGCTGGGTTGTGCAATGCAGGTTAGTACAAATTGTTAACCAATTAAAATATGTTGTGAGATTCAAACCAATGAATATGATTATAATGCATTGCAAATTTATCCAAAATAAGGGGGCCTCCCCTAGGTCAGTCCACTGGAATACACTTACAAGTAAAATTTCATGAAATTCTTGTGAAACTTTGTTTCAGTGTGATAACAAGGAGCACTTTATTGAGAAAATCACACAAAATATGGATGTGGATGTCCAGAAATCATTGGTGCCATACATTCAACAGATTACAGATAATCCTGATAATGTTCTTGCCTTCCGCTCACAAGACTTGGCTGAGTACACTACAGAGTGAGTAATACAGCTTGATGACTTATTTTTAGTTAGAGATCAAAACACTTGGGACTGGTTGCAAAGAATGTTTTATCATATCACCCATATGGCCCTTCAAACCTTTTCTTTGCAAAACCATTGATGAAAGTCCCGTTTGAGGGCCGTACGCATTTGTGCGAGCAGGGCCAGAAAGGGCCCTAATACAAAAGCGGACAGCCTCGCGCGTTAAAATTTCAAGTAATTTTGTCTCCAAATTGGTCATATGATGAAACACTTATTGACTAAGTTAGGTCGGGCCAGATGGGAAAATATTTGGCTCCCTCGGTCATGGCGCACGGACCTTGCTCCACTCGGTCCGTACATGTATGCCATGACCTCGACCCAAATATTTTCCCATCCAGTCCTCCAACTTAGTCAATAAAATAATTAAGTACATAGTATGCCCTGCTGACATACACCTAATTACAGAAACGTCGTAGAAAATACCAAATACCAAATAGAAATAAATTACCTTTAGTTAATGATACTTTATACAGAGGATAAAGGAAGAGAAATTGTCAACAAATAATAAAATATTCATTCCTGAGATAAAAATTGGTTCATTTATTTGATATAGAAATTTGTTTGGAAGAAATATCTGTTGAAGGTCATGTATGTGAAAGAATACCTCTGGGAATATACAGTGTAATACTAGGTAATTTAATTCCTATTTGGTATTTAGTATTTGGTAATTGGTATTTCCTATGACAATGTTTATGCAAATAGGTGTTCATTGTATTGTACATAATATAAAAATTGTTTTTTTTTTCAACTAAAGGCCCTGTCACACTATTGTGTATGAGAGAAACATATGAGTTGCGTATGAAAATTCATAAATTAAATAATTTTCATACACACAAAATGACCAGCGTACTTGACCTATGAGTAACGTATCTCTAGCGTAACTCTTGCGTATTCAGCGTATGCCTAGCGTATGCTTAGCCAATAAACCATACGTCCGCTTAAAAAAATTTTTCTGCCTCGCCGTATGCCACCGTATGCGACCGTGCTTGAAACGTATACAACCTACTGTATGCCTAACGTACCCCTAGCGTATGTCAGCGTATACCAGCGTATGAGTGATATTTTTCATACGCTGGCATTCGCTAGTACGATACGCAATAGTATGACAGGGCCATAAGTAATGATAACTAACTAAAATGTAAATTGGTCACTGTAAAAGAAAAAAATATTAAAAAAAAAAATTTAACAAGCTGACATTTCAAGTGCTTTGTCAAAGCGAATCTTTTGAGTCTTTTTACTTTGAATCTTTTTTCTTTTGAATCAGTATTCAATCTAGGGTTAGGGTAAGCTTACCTAGATTGGACAATGGATACACATTCAACCTATATTGAATACTGATTCAACTTAACAACCGATTTTACCTGCAACATAAATGCACATACATTATCAGGAGAGAGGAAGCAGGCTAAGGGTACTGGGAGTGTGACTGATATGGCTCATCCCCTACCCTTCCCCTGGGGATATTGTCTTGCCTGTCCAAGACTGGTGACATTTTATAAAGTAAAAACCCACTTTGAATTACCTGCCTTGTTTAAAAATTGCTGGCAGACCTACTGTGGGAATTACAATAAATTGTGCAACACAAGGTTTGGTCTGATATGTAGTGGGACACTAAAAGGGAATAGAAGTCAAATGTGTAAATTTTTTAATTTTTTATTTTCACTTGCAGTCAGTTGTTACTTTATGCAGAAAATATGTTCTATCACATGACACAACTCTCTGAGGATAGAGACAACTGTGTTGGAGTAAGTAGCATCTACAATAAATTCACCCCTGAATTTGACCTTCCAAGAGAGCCAGAAAAAAATATAATTTTTACTTGTGAAAAATGTAAAAAATGAAGAGCACCACAGAAAAGCACTGCTTAAAAGGTAAGTCATTTTAATGATCGCACATAAGCATTTCATCCATAGACTGGGTGGATTGGGTGGCTAGCAACCCCCCTTAACAGTTTTCTATTTAATTGCAACCTACAACAAAAAAATATATAGACTTAGGCATATACCCAAAGCCACCTCCATAAAAAATCCTGGAAGCCCCCGCCCCCCCCCAAACCAGTTCAGATTATTCATTGCATAGTAGGTCGGATTGAATGTGAAATAATATTCATGTTGTCTTATTTCAGATGATATCTCATTTGTCATATGAAAGAGATAATTTACTACATGACAAGGAGGTGAGCTTATTTTGATTCTGTTGTGTGCTCCAATGTGCTGATTATATTTTGAATTAATTATTTTAATTTTATTAAAAACTAGGAACAAGTTTTTTTATTTCTTTAAAAAATATATAAACGACCACAAAGGGACAAGAATTTGCGCACGCTTTATCAAGTTATATTGAATTTGGTTTGACCAATCATAGCATGCACATTTCCTTGAGCATTTTATAATGATATAAATGTGACTGTACATGTGTATTTGGACTATGAAACAACAGTCAATGCTTTACAGTATACAGTGAAGCCCCGTTAATTTGGCTGCAATTGGGCCTCCAAAATCTGGAGGTTGGTCCTAAGTAAAAAGCTTTTGTTCGGGCCAAGAAAAAGTGGCCATGATAACAGGGTGCCTATATATTAACAGCGTGCTGTTAGGTGGGTGGGGTTCTAAGGTACCAACAGTCCAAAAACAATTTAAACATAAAAAATATTTTTGGTCTGCAAAATATTGCTCTATAAAGATTGCACTAAATCATTACTTCTTGTCATTTCCTTTCAAGAGTAAGAATGGCCGGCCATTTTCTCCTCCAGCAAGTCCAGCTGTGAGGCACAATAAAGAGTTACCATCTGCACAGGCTAACAGAGAGAAGATCAGACTCTTGACAGAGGAAATGTAAGTTCATTTGACAGATGTACTGACATTAAATGGGTCTTTATTCATAGCTGTTTGTCCTGTACTGATTATCTACTTTTCTCTTTATGTTTCATTTAAAATACAGTTGTCAGTCAGTCAGTCAGTCATTCAGTCAGTCAGTCAATCATTAGTCAGTCTGCAGACAGACAGTCAGTCAGTCAATCGGACAGTCAGTCAGTCAATTAGCCAATCAGTCATCCTCTCTGTCTGTCAAGCGTTCTCTGTCAGCTGGCAAGCCTGATGGCCTGCATGACTGACTCATGAATAGACTGACTAGTCAGACTGTCAGTCAGTCAGTCAATCAATCAATCAATCAGTCAGACAGTCAGTCAGTCCAAGTAGTGTTACTCAGAAGCACTTTAAAAAACAATTTTCACTTCCTTCCATCTATCAAATTCATTCAAAATGTAAAGACATCCCCATTCAATAATTATTAATTTTCACCAAAGCAACTTACATGGATTCAATTTTTTCAATAAAACTGGAGATGGATGGTAAATTATTTTCATAATGTTCTGTTACACAATATTAATTTAATTTGATTTGTTCCTTATAATATCAGAGAGGAAAAGAATGTAGCAATTGCAGAACTTCGAGATGAGCTGATAGCCAGTAAAAAGAGTCTGGAAATGCTAAGGCAAGAGGTTAGTAAATGTGAGACAAATACAATACAGTAGAACCCCGCTAACTCGAACTTGGATAACTTGAACTCCCCGCTAACTCGAACTAAGTTCGATTTCCCTTGGATTTGGCCCTATTTTTGAGTAATTTTTACTCGGATAACTCGAACTCGGATAACTTGAATTCCCCGCTAACTCGAACTATTTTTCGTTTCCCTTGGCCCAAATTCCTGCCCAAATTTACCCCGATAACTCGAACTCTGTTGTTTTATGACTTCTCAAAATACAGTATCCAGAAAATAGGCTGCTTGTTACCTGATTGTAACTTCGGACTGATCACGTATAACTATTTAACATTGTTAACACTACAAACTTCGTTTATATTCTTGCAAAAACATGTACCCACTTAGCTCGAAGTCATAATCTTTGGAATTTCTTGTTACCATATGCAAATTAAGCGATGTTTATCACCACAGGTAGCCCAAGCTCAAGTGATGTTTACAGGTAACTGTTGCGTAATAGCGAATTTATAAGGATTTGTATGGGGAAAATTCACTTCGAATTTAAGCGTAAAATTAGGAACGATATTTGAATAAAACTGGCTCACCTGAACTTATTTGTGTGTTACTTGTGTCTTGAGTGGTTTTGGGGTCGATTTGAAGCGATTCCAGCGAGTTTTAGTTCAACTGTTTCTTTGAACTAAAACTCGCTGGAATCGCTTCGAATCGACCCCAAAACCACTCAAGACACAAGTAAACACACAAATAAGTTCAGGTGAGCCAGTTTTATTCAAATATCGTTCCTAATTTTATGCTCAAATTCGAAGTGAATTTTCCCCATACAAATCCTTATAAATTCGCTATTACGCAACAGTTACCTGTAAACATCACTTGAGCTTGGGCTACCTGTGTTATCACAGAAGTAGATAATAAAACTATGTTCATGCTATATATCGTCACTATTATTAATAACTAGCAGTAATCACAGCTTATGGAGACGCGTTCGAAGGAATTTCCGGCGGAAATGAGCCCCTGAAAAAACCAATAGGGGCGGCCATTTGGAAGACCGTCTACCAAAAAATCTCAAATTTGTCTGCAACACGAAATTAGGATTGCGTTCTTCGAACGCGATTAACAAAAATAAATAAATTTTTCACCAACCCCGATAACTCGAACCCCCGCTAACTCAAACTGATTTTCGTTTCCCTTCAGAGTTCGAGTTAGCGGGGTTCAACTGTAATCATTCCTGTGTTTCCATTTCATTCTATGGAGTTTGTAATGTAAAACTATTTCCTGCTTGGAGTCTCCCAGGTCTGTCATAATACGCTGGAGGTTGCCGGCTACACAAGGCAAATAGGCGGTCAGAAACTTAAAATACTGTAGAGTTCTGGAAGTAGCGGCCCTCGTTACTTTCGGAATTAGCAGGCCTAAAGGGCCGCTACTTTCGGGCACCTAAAATATGTGAGTAATTGCAAAAAAGAACGATGATAAACACAACCAAGGAATAGGCGAAATGTCATTTTAATTCCCTCTTTCTCATTGATTACTTGGCATTCCTCGGCATTATTGTACAGTAAAACACTAAGCTATTCCATCTGCAGGAGACGTTTAGACCTCAGTATGGATTGGACCATTACCTTTGGGGAACCGTTACTTTCGGGTGGACCGTTACTTTAGAGAATTACTAGAAAGTTTGAAAATTAACGTTACTTTCGGGGGACTGCTACTTTCGAGGGACCGCTACTTTCGGAATTCTGTGGTAGCCTCTCATGGTCGTTGTCTGTTGGTTCTTTTAAACGACTAATGACAGCTCTGGGCTCTCCTTGAGTCTTTAATTAAAAGGGTGTCAATTATTATTTTATGCTCATATTGTTTTGTTTATTTTTTCTCGTTATTAAAATCATATTGTGTAATTTTTTGTTAGAACAAAAGTTTGTCTCAGGATGCTCGATGGGTCAAGGCCTACAGAGATGAGATTGATGCCTTGAAGTCCAAGGTATGAAGTTCACTGACACTGTTATGCAATCATCGTGTAATCATCTGGACAGTTCACATACAACAAGCTTAATTGTCAAAAAATGAATAAAGGGGGTTAGTTTACTCCCAGGAAGACCATGTAAATATGATATGATTTCGTGCATAAATGGGCTATTGCATTTAATATCCCCCCCCCCCCCCCCCCCTGTTGAGGAACACAGTTTGTGCATCGCCCCTCAAGAAGTCCCCAGAAAGACTATCCCCCTGTAGAATTCCTTTCCAAAACAGTGTCCCCCTAAAGAATTCCCTATCCTCAACTGTGTTTTTCCTGCCACACCTGAAGAATTCCTTTGTTTTTAACTTAGTTCCCCTGAAGAATTCCTCATATTTACACATGACCCCCTGAAGAATTCCGTCAAAATGTGCTGCGAACCCTGAAGAAATCCACTGTTCCTCAACCTGGGGGGTACAAAAATTTTATGCAATAGCCCAATAAACATTGATGATGATGATGAGTTTCTAAAGAAAACTGTGGTACTGTGTTAGTGTTGGAGTCTGGAGTGAATCACGAAAATATGGTTTGAGGTAAATTAGCCACCATAGAAAGAGATTCAAAACCTGATGTTTCAATTGCTTGCCCTTCGTCAGAGCGAATCACAGAATTGTGGTTTGTACAGCAGTTTTCAATTGAGTGAAAAACCAAAGTAATTACTCTGTCCAATCACAGCAGTCGTAAACAATCCAATGAACCAACCAGAGCTCGAAGCAATTACATGTCGGCGGCGCCAAGCGCGGGAAAACGCGTGCGAGCAAGTCACGATTGGTTTTGGTTTTACTTCTGATTGGTCAAGAAAGTGGCACGAGATTTGTTAGCCAATCACAAAGCGTAGCAATGCAAAACCAAAGCAATTATGACTAATTACTTTTGACATTCAATTGAAAACTGCTCTGTATCAAACAGTGGAGTTATTGCTATTGGTGGAAACATGGTAACATGAAAAACAAGATTGATAATCATAAGTACATGTAATGATAGAATTTTTACCCTAGTTAGGACACATGAGTGGTTGTATTAACTGCAGCACGGGTTCTATAAGAAGATTAAACTTGGAGACTTTATTTTTTAGACAGATAAAGTTGACAAACTTGAAGCTGACAACCATAAATTTAAAGAAAAACTGCGAGATTTGGATTATTACAAAAAGAGAGCAGAGGTGAGTGTAGGAACTTAAAAATGAAAAAAAGCAGCCTTTGCTTCAGTTCCTTCATTAGTGAGGTTTTTGTTTACAAGTTTTTTTTGGTTGATGTTTGATTTCTGTAGGAACTTAAAGAACAAAATGAATTGTTATATGAAACAAAACTTGTGCTGGAAGAACAACTGACAGGACTCAACTCCAGAGAAGAAAGAATTGGTGAGTAAAATAACGCAAACAAAAGGTATTCCTTATTTCATAATTTTTATTGCAAAATATATTACATCAAATAAAAGTACTGCTCAATAGCTTTTACTTGAATGGTCACCTTTGAAGATTTCTTGCACAGTCTCAAAAGTTAGAACTACGTTGCACTGGATAATAAACAGCATCACAGGAAAGTACTGCTCAGTAGCTTTCATTTGAATGGTCAATCCACAGTCTTAAAGGCTGGAACTGCTACATCGCATGACCTGAGGCAGAAACCCATAAGTGGGTTGAAACGTGCAACTGTCTCTTGTACGCTTCAAAACAAGCTTCCGATCATTCAATTTGCTAAGAAGTTGTTACAGCCATATTTGGAAAATCAAAGTAAAAATATTAACCAATCAATTCGCTAGAACAACTTGCTTCCAATCTTGAGGGACCGAGGGAATGCACGTTACGCGTTTCAACCCACTTATGGGTTTCTGCCTGAGGTTAATATCTTGAAGTCAAAGGGTCGATGCACAGTATAATGGTTCAGTTTAGCTAATTGGTCATGCCGAACCTTGCTGAACAAAAACAATGCGAGATATTTATGATCATGATTATGTACATGTATAGTGAAAAAAAAGTGTACTTTGTAGTTATATATATATGAATTATTATACCTACTGTGTTTTACATTTCAGAAATCTTGGAGGAAGAGAATAAAAAGTTGAAGACCCATATTTATCATCTAGCGGAAGAAAGACAGTTCGACCAATTGAAGCTAAAAGAAGTGATGGAGGAAAATGCTCAGTTGATTGTGGACAGGCAGAACAGGTAATGTATGTTTTCTTTTCAGTTAATCGACCCTCCTAATTGTTAAGACAATAAAGTTCAGTGAAAAAATATCCCTATTTTCCAAGTACAACTTTTGTTTACAATAAGCGTGGACCAAAACCAAAGTTGTTACGCTGGCCAATCACAACAGACGCAGACAATCCAATGAACCAATCAGAACTCGATGCAAATACATGTAGCCGGCGCCAAGCGCGGGAAAATGTGCGCGCGTAAATTACGATTGGTTTTGGTCTTACTTCTGATTGGTTGATAAAGTGGGGCGAGATTTTCTAGCCAATCACAAAGCTTAGAAAAACAAAACCAAAGCAATTGTGAAGTTACTTTCGATACACAATTGAAAACCGCTCTATCATTCAATAATTATGTTAACGCGGTGTAGCTTTGAGAGATTGAAAGAGTCAGAAGAGTAAGAAGTCAATAGACAATCCAATGAACCAATTAGGACACAAAGTCAGCACTCGCAATTTTTCCTTCGCTCCTCACTATCTGAACGCCTGGAGCAGGCTACGCCAAGCGCGGGAAAATACGCGCGAGTAAGTTACAATTGGTGTTGGTTTTGCTTTTTCATTGGTTGAGAAACTGGCACAAGGTTTTTATTTTCTAGCCATTCACAAAGCCTTCCTCACTTCATACAATTTTGTTATGTTTGCAGTATGGCAGAGGCTGCTTCGCTGACAACAGAACTTGATGCCCTCCGAGGAAAGAAATCTCCAGGTACTGTTTACTTCTATTTGTTTTGTTTTCTTGATGAATGGCTGGTTTATACTTAGCACACATGGGCCTTAATCACGAGGCGGCCATGTTGACTCCCCGGAAAATAAAATGTTTTGTTTTTCCCCGCTTAACCTCGTTTTCAACTTTTTCACTGCGAGGCTTAGCGGGGTAAATCTTTTGTTTTTATACAAAATGGCGGGGCGTGATTTAGGCCCATGCAAACTTTGTGTCCACAGCTAACTCATCCACAGGGTATTGTCCACACTATTAACACACATCGATTTGAAAATGTTTTCTTATTATTGCTGCTGTTTATTTAACGGAAATATCCTATTTCTCTTGGAACGCAAGTGCTCAAGTATGATCGAGTTAACTGTACTATGGGAAAGCTTGGATGTGGGTGATTTTGGCTGACATTAATCGTTACTTAACAAAGCCAGCAAGGACAAAATTTGATCGGAAAAAAGGAGTAAATATTTCTTTTCCAATGCAGCAACCCCTCAATTGAGGATTATACGATGGGTGGTTGGGCTAGTTTAAATATAAGCTCCGAAATCAGGCACCTAAATGCGTGTGGGTTCCCTGTGGCCCTTGCGAAGATGTTTTCTGGGATTCTATTCCAATATTATAAGTTAATTCATGATTCTGTGTGGTTGTAATGCCTTTATGACTTGTTCTTGTTACAGGATCTTCAACTTTTGCAAGTGAATTTAGCGAGTCTAGGTTAGTGATCAACGTCCTATTTTCCCTTCCAATATTGCATAACAGCTTTTATTAACACTTATCATCATAGTTTCTCCATAAACAAGTCATTGACAAATTATATTCTACTCGGCAATAAAACTGGAGCACTCTGGCCATCTTCTTTTAATTCGACCCCTTTGTTCCCCGAACAAAAGCGCAGTCATTTTCTTATACGAGAATCCGTTAACCCGACCACCTCAGTTAATGCAACCAGCGACTACCATTTGGAGTCCCCGACACCATTAGTACGACCTCTAGATGTGCTGTTACAAAAAAATGAAACACTTTGTTTGCAAATTTCGTTATAATTTTATATACTGTTAAACGATTAGAATCTTCCTTTCTGACTGGTATGGTTCACTTTACAGTGTTTTGCGGCAAGTTGATGTGAAAGGGTCTTTATTTTAATTTGACACAATTTAACAACAATTTGGTAGAGTGCTTTTGCATTCGGGGTAATTCAGTATAGAGCAGTCTTCAATTAAGTGTTGAAAGTTATTTAGCAATTGCTTTGGTTCAGTTTGCATTGCTACGCCTTATGATTGGCTAAAAAATCTCGCGCCACTTTCTCAACCAATCAGAAGTAAAACCAAAACCAATCGTGACTTGCTCGCACGCGTTTTCCCGCGCTTGGCGCCAGCTACATGTATTTGCTTCGAGCTCTGATTGGTTCATTGGATTGTCTGCGGCTGTCGTGATTGGCCAGAGTAAGAACTTTGGTTTTGGTTTCACGACACTCAAAGAAAACCGTTAGTTTAGTGAAACGTAAAAAAAGTCTGCAAGAGAAGATCCAGCTCAGGATAGTAATTACTCACTGCTGGGGATGCTATTTGTATGTGTTTTTTTACCAGTTCAATTGAAGTCCTCCGAATGCAGAGAGAAAACCAACAGTTAAGAAAAACGATAGAAGAGTTGAAACACTCCGGGCAGAGGATCATTGAACTGGAGGCTGAAAATGAACAGTTGCATAAGGCGACTGTGGAAGGAAAGACGACGGTGTACAGCCTGACTGAGGTGAGAGCCAATCCTAGTGCCCAGGTGGTCTCCTCCCTTGTTGAGTGCAAAGGCACAGGTTGATTGTCGACCGGAGTCGGTGACTTCACGAATTCGCTCCAAAAATTGGGAGAGTGAAAGGGAAGCCTGGACACTAGGGCGTTGAAAAAGGAGGCCGCAGAAGCGTTTTTTAGGATGACTGAGAGGGAGGTAGGGAGGGAGGGGGGGGGGGGGGGGGGGGGGGAGGAGGGAGGGAGGGAGGGAGGGGGACAGGAGAGGGATTCTACCTTGACAAAAGCCGAGAAACTACTGTTAAAAATAAATGCTTACAGTGGACAAGCTCTTAGCTATCCAGCTAACTTACAGGCACTCCACTCAGAGAAAGAAACACATATTTCAAGTACAACGCTGTGAACGTAAACTTGTTAAAAAATCCAGCTGGTGAGAGGTTGATCAGTTGGCTATACTTATATATTATTGCCTAGGATTTTAATTTTTCACATTGGACTTAATGTAGCTAGACCATCGCATTTGATTCCAAAAACAATAAAATGAGAATTTATGCTGTTTGTACCGTTTATTTGCAAACCGCCAAACTTGTTATAGCACGTCATCACGTCATGTAGGTAAACAAAAAATATTTCCAGCACTGGGTTGGAGCGCTTCTGACCACTGGGCCATACTTCCATTCAATCATGGACGTGAATGAACGTTTTCTTGTGTTTTACAGGACCTGGCCAAGTTGAAGGCAAAAGGACTTCAACAAGAGAATGACTTAATCAAACTGCGAGCTATTCTAAAGAGACAACAAGATGAGCTGCTGACCTCCGCGGATAATGTGCTGAACTTGTCCGGAGAACTACGAGGAAAAGGCGAGGAAATCGCGCAAATTGAAGAACAGAGTTTACTGTAAGTTTGTTTCATCACCTGTTGGTAGCGCCTGTACTTTTGGCTGCAAGATGATCTTGTAGTACAGTAGTTTAAAAACATTTTTTTTTGCCTATTAAAGACGCAAGTTGTGTATTGTATTCTAACTTAGAAAGCTATTGAGCAGTTCTTTTCTGTGTTACCGTTTATTATGCTGTGCAAGGTGGTTCTAACTCTTGAGTCTGTGGATGAAATGTTAAAGTGCCTATCGCCCCTAGAAAGTTATTTACAGAATCAACTCTATGTACATTGAATAGTTGAATGGTAAAATATTTCTTGTTTTAAACGTCGCGTTTGTTAGTTATAGAGATTTGAATTTACAAAATGCTAATTAGATGACGTCAACCCGGGAATCATTTATTATACAACTACTTGTTTTCAACTCCAAGTAATATTTTTTACGAATCAATTGACTACCCACAGTTTATTTTTAATATTTATCAAATTAATTATCCTCAAGCTGTAAACTGCGCATTGTAAATTGGCATAGAAATAATGGCAAATTCCCGGGTTGACGTCATCTAATTAGCATTTTGTAAATTTAAATCTCTGTAACTCACAAACGCGACGTTCAAAACAAGAAATATTTTACCATTCAACTATTCAATGTACATAGAGTTGATTCTGTAAATAACTTTCTAGGGGTTATAGGCACTTTAAAGTGTGACCATTCAAATGAAAGCTACTGAGCAGTACTTTCCGGTGGTACTGTTTATTATGCTGCACAAGGCGGTTCTAACTTTTGAGTCTGTGGATGAAATCCTAAATTGTGACCATTCAAATGAAAGCTACTGAGCAGTAATTTCCTGTGGTACTGTTTATTATGCTGCACAAGGTGGTTCTAACTTTTGAGTCACCATTCACATGAAAGCTGTTGAGCAGTACATTGTACATTCTGATAGTATTGTTTGTTTTTTAGTATTTTTCAAAGTAAAATTGTGTATGTTGCATGGATTTTTATTAGTAGGGACTTTAAGATACGGTGACTACGGACTACGGACGGAACGCAAATTAGGACTGGGACGAGACACATTTGCTCTTGCTTCCTACCGTCGCAAGTTCACGACGGTGCGTAGTCGACAAATTTCACGTAGTACGGAGTACGGAGTACGGAGTCATGAAAAATGTATGAAAAAGGAAGTTTTAAGTTAGAATATTGACTGAGGAGTTTCTTCTTTCTAACACGTAAACTAAAAACCACCTCTGGAGCAATTTCAAGTGCTTTTGAACTCAGAAAAGCGAACAATTTACGGCTAACGTTTGTTTACTAATTTTGACCGCCACATTGTTTAACTATATTCTGTATATTCACACGAGCAACAAAACTTACGATGTTAACACTCTCTTTGAACTGTGCCGGAACTCTAAGAACCTCGGCCAAACGAGGAAGATCTTCCTTGCTCACTCTAAACTCAATTAAACATTCACTTGAATCAAAGGAGTCGAGTCAAAAACCATGGTACTCCCAGTATCATTCGTAGGCATCAAACAAAAGTACAAATTCTTCTTCGTCTATTATTTCATCTGCTGAAGCGTAAACCTGGGCATTTTGTACTTTTCTAAAAGACATATTTTATACATAAAATATAAAAACAAAGCGAGCCTTGTCTGGTGTGTACTTCGCTCTGTGTTCGTAGTCCGTTGTCTGTATTCCGCGTTCTTAACTTCGTATTTTCACGCCACTCGTTGTGTACTCGGCCCAGTGCTCCATGGAAAGAAAAACGGCGTCCAACCGTAGTCAGTAGTCCGTAGTTGCCGTATCTTGAAGTTCCTATTGCCACTCTTGGGAGTGTAAAAGTCAAGTCTGCATGTGTCCTTATAAACCTACCTTAACCTAATTTACGTCTACTTTTTTTTCATCCAGTAATTTTCAACTCTCAGAAGAAAAACACCAGGAACTTGGTTGTATGGCTGAAGAGCTGAAGGAAAAGGAGGCGAAAATTACAGAGTTAAACCAAGAAGCCTCGCAAAAACAGGACAAAATAACGGAACTCAGCCGGCTCGCGGAGGAGAGAGAGGCAAATGTTATGGAACTGTATCAACGCGTAAAAGAAAACGAGCAAGAAATAACTAATCTCGCTAAACAATCCGAGACCAAAGATGAAAAGATCGCGGAGCTAACGAAGGCAGCTCAGTCAAAGGAGGAAAAACTCGCGGATTTGAACTTAGAAGCGCGAGAAGGAAAGAAAGAGATTGGCGAGTTACGGGAGTTGTTGAAGGAGAAGGAAGGTGTTGTTGCAAAGATAAATCAAAAGATCAAAGACGGGGAGGAAACTATTGCGGAGTTGAAAGAAACCATCGAAACTAAAGAAAGAAGACTTCAGAGTCTCGAGAAAAGGTAAACTAGTGATTGACATATTTATAACTGTTTGACAGAAAAAAAAGTATATTTTTGGAGGTGTTGTGGTATTTAGTGCAAAACGCGTTGGTAGACTGGTCGCAGCCAGATCATAGTTGCTTCCTTCTCAGTTCAGAAAATCGGAATTAAGCGCCGACTTTGTAGGGCGCCGCGGTCCTTGTGCAGTCTTGCATATAAAGTTTTATTAACTAAAGCTCCAGCTATCGCTATAGAAAGTCACTGCATAAGTACTTTAACGTTTGGCAAACTTTTTTTCATTTTTTTTCCATAGACTTGCAGAAGCAGCGGAAGAACAGAGTCAAACTGAAGAGTTGTTAAGAAAACAGAGGAAAAACAACGCTGAGCTGGAGAACAAGTGAGTCTGTCTTGACATTTCTTTCGGCAAATTTGTAAAGGATCCATCATAAAACCTTGTTCGGTCCTTTTTGGGAAAATGTTGGTCTCGTTCTTTTTTCGTTTCGCAAGTTTATGAAGTCTAAAGACTCAAAAACTGAGGTTGCGAGCGCAAGCCCCTCGTCAAAGGGAGTCCATACGAGTCGATTCCTGAATGCGAATCACGGTGGTTCGCTGTGACGAAGCCGGGGTAACGCTCAAAACGTCGGCTTTGGAGTCAGTGGTGGCCAAATTGTAGTGATCACAGTTTTAAATGCAGCATATTGATGATTTTTTTTACAATTGTTTTTCTTTTCTAGAATCGAAGACTTCTTCTCTCAAAACAAGAAATCGGAGGAGCACATCAGAAGGAAGGAAGAGGAAATAAATGAACTTGAAATCAGGTTTGTGTATTTTCCAAAAAATAGAAAATCTGGATAAAAAAAATGTGCCTAACACTACATTCTTCTTTAGTTCATACTATTTCCGAATTAACCAGTCCGGCAAATAATGGCAAATAAATATTCACGAATTGAGTGGTCCGAACGGCCAATTCGAACAAATGATATGCGCTCTTAGACAGGTGAATTTTGTTCTTTGTTTGACATCATTCGCGGAAGTGAAATTCTTGGAATTGAGTTATTGGTTAAGACAATCCCATTCTTTTTTTCTATATATAGTTCATTTCTCGCTTTAATGTATATAATTTTGGTGTAAATTTTTAAGATAAATTATTTAGCTTTAAAAATGTTGTTCTTGACATTCGCGGAAATGACATTCGTGGAATTGAGTTATTGGTTGAAGACATTCCCATTCTTATTTTCTATTTATCATTCATTTCTCGCTTCAATATATGTAATTTTTGTATAAATTTTTAATATAAATTATTTAGCTGGTGTCACCTGTCAAATATACTGATAGAAAATATTTTTTCATGTTCTTTCCGCATTTTTTTCCTTGATGTAAAAAAAATTCGGAACGTTATACTCATTAAAATGTGAAGGAGTTGACCAAGTGCATACAACCATTTAATAAAGAAACGACTTGGGGCTTTGAATCGGGGAATAAGTGCCGTCCAATTTAGAATAATGTTACACAGTTTAGTCCAAGGGATTTTAAACAGGTTTCTTAGATCAACGCCGCTATAAAACCCCCTACTTGGATAGAGTGTCAATAGGGTTAAATGTTTAATTCTAAAAGTAAAGGTAAACACAACAGTCTCATACTGTTTTAACGCACAAGCGCTTCGGGCCTTGGCCCTTCTTCAGTGCCTCAAACGTTTGTATTTTAAACCAATATTACGCTTTTTCCAATTTTTACATTTTCTCTCTCTCTCTTGCATTTTACGCCTAAACATTTAACTTTATTCTCAAGTGTCGCACGTCGCCTGGGAAAGAACAGCGTTTTTGAAATCTCTTTTGCCGCATTAAACCCCTGTATTTTGGATAATTGGTAATACCAGAAAAGGTAGTGAAGATGATGAATAAACTCTCAGCGTGAGATTGGGGCTTTGTTTAGTTGATGTCTGCTGCATATTCTGCCATTTACGAGCTGATTAAAGAACTACAGACCCCAATGTCAGTGGACCCAATCACAATTGAAAGAAGTACCGTTTCACTGAGAAATCCATCAAGCAATAGAAGCTGTCTTACCATGATCTTGCAGAAGTTTTACGCCATTCACGGGCGTTGGTCTGATTGGAGACCTGCAGGCCCCAATGTCAATAATACGAAATCATAAATATTAAAACAGTATCATTTCTGAGAAATGGAAAAATGAAGTGTTAGGTTATTACAAGCTTTAATCTGATTGAAGAACTGCAGTTCCAATGTCCGTAGGACCCAATCAGAATTAAAAACATTATCATTTCTGAGAATCGCAAAAAAAAATATTGACAGTACAGCTTATATACTAGTTCCACTTCTGTGATCTTGGCAGAGTTGACTTGAAAGGATTGTGGCATGTAAAGCAAAGAGCTGATCTGGACTTATATTGGTACAACTAAGATAAAAAAAACTTTAGAAAGTATAAGTTGTAACGGAAACAAGCAACTATGGCCGAGAATGGCGGATTGCAAGCAAACGGCGGTCGTGGGGGTGGTGAATGTTGGAGTGGTCTTCATAAAGTAGCCATGGCAGTGGTTTCATTGACGTGCTTCGTCTACGATGTTTATCTCTCCCTCCTTGTGGCACACTTGAACAAGGGGGATAGCAACTGGTATTTTCTCCTTCTTGTGCCATTCATTTTTAACATTACTCCGGCAATGTACGCCCGTTGCAATACACATGAGAAAAATCTTGTGTGCTTGGTAATTCTCCCCTGTGCAGGTGTTGTAGTTACGGAGATGATTTCATTTACAGTACTTACTCGTCTAGCTTACTACCATCTCTCGCCCGAAGAACTCATTGGCCCGCAGTTTGTTCTGATGTCCTTGAAAGGCAGCGTCGTTTTATTCATCTTTGCCTACACTGTGAAAAAGTGTAGAAAGCCACTTACGAAGGAGGACAAAGATTTCATTTCTAGAGGGATACTTGACTATATTGACATTTTTGATATGGTGGGACTTCTTTCACTGAGTTCGTGTGTTTCTGAAAAAAGTCTATTGGAAATAACAATTCAAGTGTTCTGCACACTGTCTTTTATAAATATGTTTGCTTGCATCACTACACCTGAGGCGGAAGAAGTCAACCAACAAGGAAACCAAAACCGAAACAGAAAAATATTTCATAAAATTGTTGTGTATGTTTGCTCTCCCCTTTTTCAAAATGCCCCTTTTCTGTGCATTCGAATAGCTATGTGGCTGAAATGCAACATGTATAGCCTGACGTTTCTTGTGAAGAACATTATTAGCGTAGTCGTTTCCTGTATCGAAGTGTTTTTAGAATTGAAGAAGTGCACATGTCGAAGATCCCCCCCAACAGGGTCTTAAATGTTGCAGTAAAGCATCCGTGGTTATTTACTATGGCCAATCAAAACAGACGCGGACAATCCAATGAACCAATCAGAACAAGCAAATACATGTAGCCGGCGCCAAGCGCGGGAAAATCACGATTGGTTTTGGTCTTACTTCTGATTGGTTGATAAAGCGGCGAGAGATTTTTTAGCCACAAAGCTTAGCAATGCAAAACCAAAGCAATTGCGAAGTTACTTTCGAGACTCGTTGAAAACCGCTCTATCATTCAATAATTGTTATGTTTACGCGGTGCAGCTTTGAGAGATTGAAACTTGTAGACTGCAATCTGACGATAAGGTTTTGTTTAGTAAGAAGTTAACAATAGAGGCAGAAGTCGAGTGTATGTTTTTTTCGGGTAATAAGCGACGATAAATATGGATGTTGACTTGGTCACAGCAAAGTAACTTCTGTACAGCCACCCTCCTTACTTAAAGAAACGAAAAGAAAAAAGAAAGCAAGCAGGCAAGCAAACAAGCAAGCGCACGCACGCACGCACGAACGAACGAACGAAAGAACAATCAGGAAAGGGTGTCTGTACAATATTGTATCAGCTGAGTTGATTAATTAAATTGGCCACCGTAAAGAATTAAAGCTGAAGTTTCGAGCAAATCCTCGGAGCCAACCCTGAAAAAGCGCTCAAAGTCCTAAAAGTTGTAAAAAAAGTATTTCCTCGTTCTCTTTGTAAAACAGCTTTAAAATGGGCCTTTATCACACGGCGGCCATGTTGATTCCCAGGAGAATAAAATGCTTTGTTTTCCCCTGCTTAACCTCGTTCTCAACTTTTTCACTGCGAGGTTTGGGGGGTAAATCTTTTGTTTTAATACAAAATGGCGGGGCGTGATAAAGGCCCATAAATAATCAAGTCACTAACTTGTTAAATGCTTAACAACTTTTAATGTAGAAGGTTAAGTGGTACCTTCTCTCATTCCTAGAGAGTTCTGATATATTTTACTTAGCAGCTTATAATTGTTCATGCCTTACTTTTACCTGCAAGATGCTTGATTTTGACCTTCTATGACTGTAAATATTACAAATGGCATGTATTCCTCATGTATTATGCACGATGTTCATTTTTGGGCCCTTGCATGTTATCACATGCATGTAAAATGATTATAAATATAATTAACTGCATGTCTTTGTAGCTGTTGGGAAATAACTGATACCTTTACTGCATGTCTTTGTAACTACAGGATTGTCAATTAAAATAAAAACATTTCAGCAGCCTTGTGCTTGTTTCAGTGCGGTGAAAGGTCAACACATCACACGCTTAAAGCAAGCTTAACAAGCTTCACAGGTTTTTTTGTATAGAATTGCTTATATAATTTAGCTAATTTAGCAGTCGTCAGCTATAAACCTGTTGGCATTGGGCGTATCAGGAAAAGTGTAAGGTGTTTGAGTTTTAGGTCATTTGACTTATCAGTTATGGCTGTGACTCTCAAACAATTTGGTGGAACCTTTAACAGAACGAACGTGAACAAAAATCATAGCCATGGGAGTAAAGAAACCCAAACTATGATGCTTAGACTTTTTGCATAGCAACCAACTTGTAGGTTAGGTTCTCCTCAGTTAATATTGTTTTCTGCGTTATCCAATACCACAGGGTTGAAGAGACCGTTAACCAAAAATCTAGGACAGATGAGAATCTCAGGAAAAAAGAGAAAGAATTATACGAACTAAAAAACGGGTAAGATTTACTTGGTGTTTTATTTACGGCGTAGTAGGGCTAAGCAGCCTAAGATGACCTATTGCCTCCTGCTCAGTTTATAAACTTGCCAAAAAAGAACTGAGGCATTAGGGTCTTGAAGCAACCACGACGGCAAGACGAAATAAAACATCCCAGTTAAAACGTTAATTAACGTTCTTTAAATCTTCTTCACTATATTTTTTCGTTCATCTTGTCTAATGTGGCCAGACTGTTCAGGAGCTAAATTCGTAAGGAAGGAATTCCAGTACAAACAGAGAAAGAAAAATTCACTTGCGTGTAAATTTCTTCATAAAACCTCAAATATTGTCATGTTGTACAGAGAACGGCAATGAAATGTACCAAATTGCGTAACGCTTGTGAAGTTCTTGTTGCTGTCGCCTTCCTTATTGCTTAAAGTCTCAAGAATCTCTCCCAATACGGACCTCTTGGGCAATAACGTGCATCTAAAGATTGTTTGATGTATACAGAGTAGTGTGTATTAGACGTGGTACTACACACTTAATGACTGATCCCTCGGGAAACAGTGAATTTTGTGTCTCGAGAATCTCGACGTTTCCTTCGACTTCGTCTCGGGAAACAAAATTCACTGTTTCCCGAGGGATCAGTCATTAAACACCGTTTCAAAAACGCACCGAACACTCGAGGTAAACATCAATCGCATCATAATCATGCCACTTTTGTCACGGAATGATCACGTGCGCTAGCGGGCAACAGTAAAAATGTTGCCCGCTTTCGCAAATGTTGCCCGCTTATGGACGTTTGGCGGGAAACAGTTTGTTTGTTAGATGCCATGTGACCATGAATCAACCAATGAACGCGCGCGTTGTATTGAGAAAAACTCCAGCTATATAACAATTGTACTTATCTTGTGGTTTCTAAACTTCTTTTTAAACAGACTCGAAAAAGTCACGGATGAAAATGAGAGATTATCAGAGGAGTTAAAATTCAAGGAGCAGAAAGTACATTCTCTGCAAAAGAGGTTTGTTAGTAAAATCTTGTTACGTTGTTTTCCCTCTGGCAGGCATGTTAATGCAATAACCAGAGAAGTTGACAATTAATTCTTTGTTGTCGAGCTTTTCGAATTTTCGAATTCGTTTGCTCACTGAGAAAATTTAACTAACAATCAAACGAAAGTGCAAAAAAAAAAACGAAATGAAAAAGTTGTCAAACAAACACAAGACACGAAACCAATTAAGCTACACGAGCAAACGGCGCGACACGAATTTGAACGACACGAACGAAATGTGCAAAGCAAAGAGATGAAAAAGAAAACGCATAAAAAAAGCGAATTAGACGAAACTTAGTATACAAAATAGACAAAACGTACGAGAATGAAACAAACGAAAAAAGAGGAACTGACAAACAAACAGATTAAGCGAACCTTGCACAATTGCAACTGTTTCATGGTTGTGTAGCTTGCTTCCTTGTTTACATGTATGAATAAGTACCACAAACCGACAGCGCTGAATAACGTGTGCGCATGCGTGTATTTCGTAAACAACAACGGCAGTTTCGGCGCGAACGTGATGAGTGGTTCTTCGGAGCAATTTTTTTTTGAAAGTCTTGAAAGACCGCAGGAATTGTCTTTTATTTTCAACAGTAGCGCTAACGTTTCTCCCTTTTTGGCTCTAAAATAATAATTAGTACTCTTTCAAAGATTTTAGAGCAATTTTTTGCCATGAAATGTCCGGAGAAATAGTACGAGAAAAGGCATGTATGCATTACGAGTTGAGTTTCATCAACCGTCATCAAGCTGCTTCGCGACCAGAATCTACTTCACCTATGAGAGAAATAATGTCTTTGAGGTCCATTGACTGCGTTAAAAACAATAGGAAGTTAACAAGCTGTCACTAGAGGTGAGTATTTTATAGCAGAGTAATTTAATTTAATCCTTTGATTTACTCGAAATGAAATGAACACGGCGTCGACATACACGCCAGAACTTTAAAGATTATCTTGCGCTAGGATTCTTTACCCGAAAGTAGAAATACTTTGCTTTTGGTTGAATTGCATGTGTATTGTGTTCGAGAAGCAGCCAGCTCCAACGGTGTTGTTCATTTTGTTGTTTTTCTTCTCCCATCAAACTTGCGTCTTTCACTTATGAAGAAGATTTTCGCAAGCGTTAAAAATATACACTTACAACAATAAGCTTAACATTGTTGTTGTTGGTGTTGGGAACCCTCTCGATGAGCGTTGTAAGTCTTGGGGCAAACTTCGCCAATGAATATGTTTAAATAAATAAATACACTTAGTTACTTCATGCTAGACAGAAACCGGGTTATTCTCCAGAAGTTTTAGATCATTCGACTTGTTTACACTTATGACTTTGCTAAACTGCTGAATACCCCGCCACATATTTTGCATCTCATTGAAAATGAAACATGTGTCCGTTATAGTGATATGCCACGTTCTACAAACCGTTACGATACAAGTGATTTAAGTGGTCAGGAGTGGCTGGATATTCTGCAGCTACTCCCAAACTTATTTTAGTATTTAAAATTTAACAGATGTTACTGTTCCCAGGTTATGAGGGATGTTGTTGACAGCCTTGAACCAGGAGAGCAATTCCCACGCTGCATCAGCTGGAGCCATGGCCACAAGTGCTCCACTAGTTCAATGGTAGTGACTGTCAAACACAGTTATTCCCTGCTGTGTTGGAATGAATGCCACAGTTTTATCATTGATAATGTAGATGCAAGCTGTCTTGCAGGCATTACGAGCTTGATCAAAGTAGTGGAAGGGATGCTGATGGTATTTGCTCTTTGATGATGCTGGTGGGTAAACCTGGAGAGATGTTGATGTGTCCAAGGGCATTGGTCTCCTCCATTTTTAAGGCTGCTTCACAAACACCATACAGCTGCCCAGTGCTGCCTGCAAACTTGTCATAAAACTGCTGGCCAATCATAATGGCTGCAAGAACTCTGTAGACCCAGGTGTTGCTGAGTGGCTGGCTACTGTTAAGAGATTCAGGTGAGCTGAAATAAAGTTTACTGTATGCGAGGGCAATAAAGGTACATGCATTGCTGCCTAGTCGGCCATTCATTGTAGATTGAGAGTACTGGGGTGGAAAGTGCCAGCTTGTGATTCTGTTACACTTGGTAGGATTTATAGATAGCTGTTGAGCAAGAGAGTGAGTTTGGATTCTTGAGGACTGTGACTGGGTGTGAGCATAGGAGGCTTGTACATTGGGATGTTGTGGTTGATCAATGTGTCCAATAGCTGAGAGTATGTTATCTACTTCATTTTATTGTTTAGTACAGAGGGCCAGGGATTTATGGTCAACTTGACTGATAAGATCTATTGAATAACATAATCTACATAATTTCATGCATCAATGCCCTACTGTAAACGAAATTTCAAAATACATACCTAAAATATGAGAGAATGTGCAATAATGACACTGTTCGTTGCCTCTGCAGGGATTCTCTCTCTGGTGACACTCTGTGGTCATCCCTTGTTATTGAACTTAGAATTAGGTCAAACAACCCTGGAGAATTCTGTTCACAAAATTTCTTCATCTGATTTGGATCATACAGTGGCACTTCTGGTTTGCTGTCATAGTATCTGAACATTGCACTCTGACACTGACTGACCAGCTGGTCAAAGGTAAGGTCTACAAAATACAAAATGCATACATGTAGGGTAAAAGCCAAAGGCCTGAGGGACTGGGGATTTCTCCCAACTACATTAATTAATGACAGCCCTGTACACTGTATAATATGTGAACTAAAATATTGTTTTACTGCAACCTCTATTAAAGAAAAATAGAATTTAATTTATGGACACATATAATTCCATGGAAGTAATAAATTCTTGGAAGCATACCTGATGTAGTTTGCTTTCTTTGCAGGGTTGTGTCATTCCAACTGATAGAGTTCTTCGATGTGGCATTATTGTCCTTAGAAGATTCATACCAAGATTATTATTTGTTCTTTTTCATGACTGTTTTTTTTTTTGTTATTAAAAATGGACTGCAATGTTTTGTTTTTTATTCAATACCTGTTTATTGTCAGAAGATTTTGCACTGGAGTTTTTCTCGGCCGTGAAGGTACTTGTAGTGGACGTTTTAGTCCGTCTCTGAAAGTAAAGCAATCGATAGTCGTGATATATAATTATATTTTTGTTATAAAAATTCTTTTTGTGAGATGCTGTGTTCATATTTCTGTCTAATTCGCGGAAACACTGGTTTTCTGTCATTGCTGTTATTGTTTATTTGTTTTGTAAGTCTGGGGAGATGATTGATGATTTCAATCTTCTCTATCAGATGATTTTAATCTTCCCAATACACTTTCAATAGACTTGTCATTTCTTAAACTGAAAAAAAAATGTAAGCAAGAAAAAACATTGACATACTTTTGCAGGAGGAATGTAGTCTAGCCTTGTCTGCGACCATAGCACCAGCGGTTTCCGGGCCGATAGATTGGTACATTGGCTCCTACCCGATCGAATAAACGATGCAACCTCCTAGGAATTGTTGTTCTTGAAAGTTCAGTCGAATGTTGTGATAATGGACATGAACAAAAAATCGTTTGCTTGTCGATTGGCCCTCATCCAGTGTCGAGTGCAAGCCCACCAATTTTGGTTACTCCCCGTGAATCTAGCAATGCCCTCGTTAAACTGCCTCAGGGGACCCTCACATTCATCCCCAGTTCGTGTTCTTTTCAGGAACCCGCAAATCCGCTCATATGGCTTAGCATTTGCCGTCACTAAGACCAACGCGCGCACAGCCCAAACTAATACGGTCATTTCAACAAAGTTCGCGATAAAACTCGCGTGTTCGCCTTTCCTTTTCACCTCTTGTACAAGGATAAAAACCCAGTGTACAAAAAATATTTCACTGCTTGGTAAGCGAGGGGGTCAGTTTGAAATTTTCAAGCTACTGTTTTCACTTTAACTTTTCTTTTTTACGATAAACCGGGACTACTCGCGAAATTTTGAAAACGCCGCCATTTTATTACGGCTTGTTGTCATGCCCAGGTCGCGCGCGCCATGACACCCCACACATGCGCACACGTTATTTAGCGCTGTCCCACAAACCACCGAACGTACCAAGATTTTAATTCTGTCAGTTGCACATCTAAAACATACCGGTATGTGCAACCTTATGACGGTAAAATACCGTTTAATAAAAATTATTGCCGAATATACAGTGGCTTTCCAGACGTCTGACTGGCTATCACCTTGACGTGTCATAAATTTTAAAGTTGAAATATTTTTTCCTTTCTACTTCAGGGTCGAGGAATTAATGTTAACCCTTGATGAGAGTTCAGAGGCTCTTAACAAGAACCTTAAAGAAAAGGAAAAGGAGAACAGAAACTTGGAGAGAAGGTAATAAACTTCATGAAAATTGTCAAATTTTATTTTGTAAAATAAAGAAAAACAAACAGTACCACAGGAAAGTACTGCTTAATAGCTTTCATTTGAATGGTCACACTTTAGGATTTCATCCACAGACTCAAAAGTTAGAACCGCCTTGTACAGCGTAATAAACAGTACCACAGGAAAGTACTGCTCAGTAGCTTTCATTTGAATGGTCAAACATTAGGATTTCATCCACAGACTCAAAAGTTAGAACCACCTTGTACAACATAATAAACAGTACCATAGGAAAGTACTGCTCAGTAGCTTTCATTTGAATGGTCAAACTTTAGGATTTCATCCACAGACTCAAAAGTTAGAACCACCTTGTACCACAGGAAAGTACTGCTCAATAGCTTTCATTTGAATGGTCACAATTTAGGATTTCATTCACAGACTCAAAAGTTAGAACCACCTTGTACAGCATAATAAACAGTACCACAGGAAAGTACTGCTCAATAGCTTTCATTTGAATGGTCAAACTTTAGGATTTCATCCACAGACTCAAAAGTTAGAACCACCTTGTACAGCATAATAAACAGTACCACAGGAAAGTACTGCTCAATAGCTTTCATTTGAATGGTCAAACTTTAGGATTTCATCCACAGACTCAAAAGTTAGAACCACCTTGTACAGCATAATAAACAGTACCACAGAAAAGCACTGCTCAGTAGCTTTCATTTGAATGGTCACACTTGAGGATTTCATCCACAGACTCAAAAGTTAGAACCACCTTGTACAGCATAATAAACAGCACCACAGAAAAGTACTGCTCAGTAGCTTTCATTTGAATGGTCACACTTTAGGATTTCATCCACAGACTCAAAAGTTAGAACAGCCTTGCACAGCATAATAAACAGCACCACAGGAAAGTACTGCTCAATAGCTTTCTTTTATGGTCACACTTTAGGATATCATCTACAGACTCAAAAGTTAGAACCACCTTGTACAGCATAATAAACAGCACCACAGGAAAGTACTGCTCAGTAGCTTTCATTTGAATGGTCACACTTTAGGATTTCATCCACAGACCCAAAAGTTAGAACCACCTTGTACGACATAATAAACAACACCACAGGAAAGTACTGCTCAATAGCTTTCATTTGAATGGTCACAATTTAGGATTTCATCCATAGACTCAAAAGTTAGAACCACCTTGTACAGCATAATAAACAGTACCACGGGAAAATACTGCTCAGTAACTTTCATTTGAATGGTCACACTTAAGGATTTCATCCAGACTCAAAAGTTTGAACCACCTTGTACAGCATAATTAACAGCACCACAGAAAAGCACTGCTCAGTAGCTTTCCTTTGAATGGTCATAATGTATGATTTTATCCACGGACTCAAAAGTTAGAAGCACATTTCACGACTCAAAATTTCACTTTATGCGTATTCATATGTCTATTAATATATATATATATATATATATATATATATATATATATATATATATATATAGGAGAAACGAGCTTATTTCAACGTGTAGACACAGACGTAAATATATTTTAAAACACACCCTAGAATAAGTTCTACCGAAGCAAGTAGTGCGCGCGCATGTATTCTTTAGGCGCGCGCATATTTTTAACGGTTTTTTAACGGTTAGGTAGAGTGTGCGTCTTGCGAAATCATACATATAAATAACGTAGTCAAACAAGGGATCAATCATTGTAAGTTTAACTGAGGAGTGGGTGGCAACACCTACGAAACAAGTTTGTATTAAACTTATGGTCATCAAAGTTGAGTGATTTTCCTTCTTGGATTATTCTGCTCCTACACTGTAGAGCACTTTATTGGATTCGCCGGGGAATCTTCAACTTGGATATATATATATATATATATATTTATGGTTTAGTTTACTCTTGTAATCGGAATGACGTTGGAAGTGAACCTTGTATTTCGTTTATCAATTCACTACATTACCAACCAACATTAGTGATTAGAAAATAAGACGTGTCAACACAAGAAATACATCTGTAAAATCAGTTTTGTTAAGACGACATTGTGTTTCTGATATTCATACGTGTACCTTCGATAATTTTCAGAATTGAAGAACTCGCTGAAGCTCTGGACGAAAGAGAGAAAATGAAACAAGTTGTCAAAGAAAAAGAGGAGAAGTTAGAAACACTAAATAAAAGCTTTGATGAAAAAGACAAAATGTTGCAAGAGCTGGAAAGCAGGTGTGTGTTATTCAGATTGCATTTGAACTGCATTCGGGCTGCATTGGGGTGACATTTGAACTGCATTCAGATTGTTTTTGGACTGCATTCTGTCAACGTTAATGATTAGGACTGCATTCAGATTGCATTTAGATTGCATTTGGATGGCCTTGGGGCTGTATTTGGATTCAATTTGATCTGTATTCGGATGGTATTTGGATTGCATTCAGATTGCATCCAGATTGCGTTTAGACTGCTGAAAGATTTGCATGGGGACTGCATTTGAACTGAATTTTTTTTGTGCGTGAACTCTTTTAAACAGGTTGGAAGAATCGAAAGGGGAAACCAAAAAGCTTGAGCATGTAGTGAAATTGAAGGATAAGAAAATAGAAGCACTTGAGAGCAGGTAGGTCATGACTATTGCCTCGTGTTAGAAGACTTAGAATCACTCAGTAATGATCTAGTTACAATTTTCTCTTATTTAACAAAGAGAGGAGGACTAATGAAGCATTTATCAACTTTGTCAAATAGTGTAATCTGATAATAATTATCATTTTAACAAAAATAATAAAGAAACGTTATACTGTTTATTGTAGCCTAGCGCATATCTGTTGTACAAAATATTATTGTGACGTAAAATATTGCGTAGATACATTGACACTGTCCTGCCGAAATAACAAAATTTTGCTTGTCTTGTTTCAACGTTATATCAATGTTATATCCATGTTATTTCCATGTTATATCGCCAAATGCCACCAAATATACAACTTTATTGGATAAAAAGAGTCTATAGAGCAATACAGAAGCAGTAGTTTGGAGATAAAGTGCAGGATTACAAGGATGGAAGTGGATTACAGTTCATCAGATTTGATTTCGTGACAGGCGGTCAAGAAATCAAAATTGTCATTCTTGTGGAATTTTCACTCTTTTAACCATTGTTTTGCCTCGTTAGTTCATATTTCTTTGCTTTCGTCACTTTTGGCGATTTGTTCTTCCAATTTCAAGATGATAAAACAAGCTTAAAGCAAGCTCCTGGCCATAATGATGAAAACACGGTATATCAGCCGGAATGTGTCCCTTTCATTGACAAAGAAGTTTTAATTCTGATTGAAGAGTATTCTAAACTGTAATTACCTTGATTCCCTTGTATTATGACTATGAACTGGAAAATAACAAGGAAGAGTATGACAGAAATTGAAAATGCTAATTAGCAGGTCATTCATTCGATGAATGTTTAATAAATGTATATTTTGTTTGTATCATGTGTTATTTTGTGTCCACTGAACTACTCTCATGGCGATTTCAAATTTTTTATCGGCACACAGTCTTGCCGAGGTGGAAAACACAAGCACGGTACAGCGAGATGATCGCATCATAGAGATGAAACGAAACGTGGAAGGAAAGGATAACAGAATTATTGAAGTGGAGAGCAGGTACTGTGAAGAAACACAGTGTGTCACCAAATGATTAAAATAAAAACAGTTTTGGAAAGCTTAGTGCACTATATCACTGTAGATTTTTATGTTTACCTCTTCTGTTGAAAGATCCACGCTTCACGTACATTGCACTCCCCAAGCAATTATTATCATTAGTTCTGGAATTTGAGGGCTGCAGATTTGTTCTGTGGCCTTCGGATTGTAATACTAGACTGTAGTGTTACCCTCGTTTATAATTAAGGTCAATTTATTTCCTTTATTCGTTTTATTCCAGTTAGTGTACAGTTTATCTGTGATAAAAGCATATGCAGCCCGAACCTAGGCTGAATCGCTTATTTTCCATTGTATATTTACACTACACCAGCTAGTAAATCTACAAACTCTTCACAAGAATTCGTTTTTACTTCACTCTTTGTGGTCTATACCGAACACAGGGTTTTCCATTGGAAAAAGCTTATACCCCATTCACACCAACGCTTAAACATGTTTAAATGTTGTGTAGTTTAAAACAGGTTTAGAAAAATACCTCCTAACCTCCCGTAATACTTGGAGTGAAATCTTTATTAAAAGAAACTTTATTGACTTTATTACCATTTCAGGTAGTTTGAGTCATATACATTTCAAAACGTTCAAGATAGAGGCTAAAACGTAGTTAGTCTAAACATTTAAACATGTTCAACCGTTGGTGTGAATGGGGCATTAGTTCAAAAGATACTAGGTTTACATTATGGTATTACGCGTTATTGGGGTGTTTCTTGGTGTTGCGGAGACTATTGTTGGTTAGCTATTGTGTTGTGGTGTGGGTATTGTTTACTTTCTTTTGAATCTTTTGTTTTACGTCATTTGGTGATCGCAACACCAAGAAACTGCCCGTTATTTGCACATCTTTGCTGAAGTGCAGGGGATAAACAACCAAAGCTATGTTTTCTGACGCTCACATGAAGCATAGAAAAAGTCTTTGCCAGGGGACCTAAATAACGCCATCTCTTGGACCTAAAATCGCCATAATTTTGAGCGACTTAATTAAGGCGATTTAATTAAGCAAAATTTTGTCAGACAGAAAATTAGCAAAATTCGCTGTAAAGTGTAGGCCACTAATTATTTAAGGCGATTTTAGGCAACTAAACAGACCTCTTAATATGTCTAAATTAATTTTACTTACTGCGGTTTTGCATTGTTATTGCCATCTGTAGCTTTTGCTTTGCTTTTCAGATTGGAGGATGCCACACTGGCCATTACCAAGCACCAACAGAGTCTCAAAATAAAAGAGGAAAAGATTACAGAACTTGAATCCCAGTACGTGTGTGTTTTTCTTTATATTTATAGTAACTGTTAAACTTGTTAGCTTGTGAGGTAGTGCAATAAAGGTTTCAGGTGCGTTTGATTGTCATCAGTTGCAGGTTTGGAAAGTAAACAGTTAGGATTTGATACCCGGGCAGAAGGTGTAAAACCTACCGATGTTTGATCCAAGGTAGAAAAGGGTTGAGAATATTGCGGTTTTTAGTAATACGTTGCTTGTCTTTTTGCAGGATTGAAGATATTGAAAGTCTGACGTATGAGAGGAATAGATTGAGCCAGAGTTTGGATCATAAAACGAAAAAAGTCCTGGATCTTGAGACAAAGTAAGACACGTTATTTGCCTTATTGTTGGGAGACGTTTTTGGTGTTTTTTGTTGTTGTTCTCAACGTAAAATACTCTTTGGATCAACAGGCTGGAAGAAATGTCAAACGACAACCAAAGATTGCAACTCAGCATCGAACAGAAAAATGGAAAAATAAGATCGCTGGAAAACAAGTACGTTAGACTGCTAGTTGTAAATACTGAATAATTTATCTTTTTGCTTTTCTACGATTTTATTTTTGAAAGAAAAGAACGCCAATGTTTAAGGCGCAACGCAGGCTTTATCGGTCTTTCACTCTGATATACTAATTACGTTATTAATTAAATTATAGAGAAATGTTTCAATAAATGTCAAAAGTAATTCGCATTCGCATTCTTGCCGTTTTCTGAACCAATCCGCGAAGTAAAACCAAGACCAATCGTGTCTTGCTCGTACGCGTTTTCCCGCGCTTTGCGCCGACTACATGTATTTGCTTTGGGTTCTGATTGGTTCATTGAATTGTCTGCCTCCGTTGCGATTGGCCAGAGTGATTACAGTTCACGGAACCTCCCTGGGCGACCACTGCAATAATCATTTTCGTTTGTTTCAGAGTTCTAGAGCTTGAGGAGTCGTTGGGTTCAACGCATCTTTTACAACAAAATATCAAGCAGAAAGATGAAAAGGTGTCGTCATTAAATCAGGTTATCCAGGAAAGAGAAGGGACACTTGCTGAATTAGAGAACAGGTTAGACTCGTTTTTTGTTGTGAGTGTTGCGACTAGACAGAAAGAGATCATCGTTATACAGTAACTGAAGGAATTACAAATAGAGCCTAAAAATAACAATTTTCAGACCTTCACGGAATTCGAACCCATGACCTTTGCGATTCTCTGCCAGATTGAGCTTTGTCGATCGTGAGTTCTATTATACCCGTGGAATGATGAATATAATAATGGGTATAAGAAAATAAATTCGCATGAACTCCGGGATAAAGAATTGAAGAGAAAGAGATAATCGCGACTGCTTCAGTTGCGGCATAACTGCGACGATCTCTTTCACTTAAACTATTTCTCCCGCAGTTCATATGAATTTGTTTAATATACACATTAATGTTGGAACTGTTTTAACATCTATGTCCTGGGTTTCATTTTCCACTTGATTACTTGCTGAATGTGTACAAGGTGGTCACTGCTGCCCTGCCACTACTGCCCGGCCACAGCCTTTAACCAATGGAGATTCTTAAAACATGTTTATGTTTTATTTGTTGTTGTTTTATTTTGTTTCTTCTTAGTCCACTGGCTGACCAGCTTCCCAGTATTGTAATTTATATATTTTATCTTTGAAACAGGTTGGAGGATGCCCAGGCCCGCAACCATAAACTGACGCACAGTCTGAAGATGAAAGAGGAAAAGATTACTACCTTGGAGGAAAGGTTGTCAAATTTCCTTTTTTTGCATATGACTCCTTTCTGACCTTAATTACTCCTTGTTTTTTATAAGCAGTAGTAGTACTTGAAAATGATGAAATTGTTTTGCATTGTCTAGTGTGGAAACGTTAGATGAGCTGGTTTCGGAAACCAAAAAGCTGAACCAAGCAGTTCAACTGAAAGACGAGAAGATCAAGGCGTTAGAAACCAAGTAAGACCACACCCAACCACGTGCTACCACGTGTTTACCACATGCAAACTGGTTTAACTGACTTAAATGAGTCCTTTTAGAGCCTTTTTAAAAGAATTCAAAAGAGCTACTTCAAATAAAACGTTAATTTGGTTCATAATCCAGCTTTAGGTCCTGCAGGACCTTAACCTGGATATCTGGATTATTTCACACCTTCGAAATCAGAATTCACATAAGTTGACAAATCACCCCATACTGATTGATGATAAACTGCGTCTTAATTGCGTATTGGATGGATCTGCAGACAAACGTGGTGCAGATGTTTTGTATTTTCTATTCTGTTCTCCTTTTTCTTGGCAAACGGCTAACGACAAGCAGCCATTTGCCGTACTGAATCTCTCCAATGACTTACCAGGCTGGAAGAATGTGAAGAGTTGTCTTCTCGCAACAGCAGACTCACAGAGTACCTGAAGCAGAAGGATAACAAGATTGTTAGACTTCAGGAAAGGTAATTACAGTAAAACCCAAATACATAGGCTCCATGATGACGATAGTTGTTATATAGGCGACAAGGTTGTTGGCCCTTGTACAGAGATGGCTGTCATGGGGATGTTGTCGTCTCCCTTTCTTCGCAATGATAGGAAGAGCCGAGTTGTACACTTATGACTGTTTCGTCGTATACTGTGAGATTAAAATTTAAACTAAGCCTCTGCGTCGTGATATTTTACACTAAGCAAACGTTACGTTTTAGGCTTGACGAAGTGGAAGATGCTGTTAACATCAACGGCAAATTGAACCAGACTGTAAAGAACAAGGACGAGAAAATCGAAAGCTTGGAGATCAGGTTGGTTCACAGTTAAAATTCCTTTACCCTTTTAAGAGCGCAAAAGTACAAATTTTCTAAACTGCAAGTATATTTTAAAAACCACGTCGAATGCGTAACACTTCTGTGTTTGCCAACAGGATCAGTGAATTAGAAGAAGTGATTGATAACAAAGAAAAAGAACGCAGGGACGAGAAACAGCAGTCTGATGAGCGAATCAAAATACTGGAGAAGAAGTATGCGACTTGAAATATTTACTGTTATAATCCATCAAATTGGATTGATCTAAACACATCGCGTGACGCAGCCAAAACTGAGGAATATCCGATGATATTCCCCAGTTTTCGCACGTTCAGTTTTTGTTTCAAATATATTGCTAAATTGAATAGAACTGATTGCAATAACAGACTAGAAGTATTTTTTAACGCCAACAGAATTATTTGGATGTTTAATAGCTTGGCTAACTATGCCTAACAGAGAGGCCTTGTGAAAAAAATATTTGAAGGATAATAAACACAATAACCTCTATTTGGCTTCAAACATATGTACGGATATTTTTCCTTGGACATTATCTGTTCCTTGAAGCTCACAGTTTTCCTCGAGCTTTGCTCTCGGAAAACTGTTCGCTTTCCGAAACAAGTAATGTCCACGGACAAATATCCATGTACATTTTCGCGCTGAATGATGGTTCTTAACCTCGGTCTCACGTCCTTTCAGGTTGATAAATGCCAGTGAACTTGTCAACATAACTTACGCGTGTATGTAGTAGCTAATTATTTACACAGGAAGTTGTACTAACGGAAGTAAAATGAAAGAGAATTATTAAGGACTTTAGAAACTACCTTCAAGAAGAAATTTAAGAGTTTTACCTCTTAAGGACGTTCGCGCTAATTGTTTATGCGCATCCTTACTGCGCACGCAATTCATGTCGCAACGCCATGCTACGTCATGCACGAGCGCGCGCGCAAGAGAAGAAATCTAAGCACATAAAGGGCTGATAGCCGTTGCGTTAACTTTGCTTAGATTTAACTCGCTTGGATGGTCGGTGACCCCCAATTTTTTTTTCATAGATAATTTTCTTTGCCAATTCTCGACAGATTGTGAAAAAATGAACAAAAAATCAATGTAGGAAGTTTAATTTTTTTCCATTTTTCTACCCGCTCGCCGTCGAATCCTGCCAACTTGCGGCTGTCAGAGTTTGCAAATGCTGTCGTTTAAAGATGAAATTTACTTCAAGGAACGTCACCAGTTGAATAAATTTACTGAACAGACCTACTCGCATAAAATTTGGGAAAGAAAGTTGCATTTTAGAGATTCATTTGCAATATTTTTAGACTAACAGACATTGGGGTCACATCCCGTAAGGAAAACCAATTTTTAAAAATAAGGGTCGCCTTTCAGATAGCTTATCTCAGAAACGAAGTCGGTGACCCCCTCATTTTTTTGCATTTCTGACACGAGTTACTCATAACCTAGCTGTAGCAAAAGTTTTAGAAAAAAATCAATGTTAGAAGATTTTCGCGCGAACGTCCTTAAATTAAAAGATAATGAAAAGATAATAATTAACCTTTAATCGTTACTGCTTTAGTTTACTAACTTCCAATAACTATCTTTAAACATGAACTAACTTAACCACATAGCCATCTACTACACTAATTTATAGTTTGCGAACGGAACCATTAGAACGAAAAACCGTAATTAGTTGTAACTGGAGAAAGCGTGGAAAGCCAATTAATGATTGTGTTTGTTTTCCCTGTGTTTGGTACCCTGTCTTTGTTGGTCTGTCTTTAGTATTCCTGTCTTTGGTAGCCCTGTTTGGGCTTTAGGCTAGTGTCTTATTCCCAAGAAAATAATTGTGTTGAACAGCGTCTTCGTTTGTCCAAGGCTTTGTGCGAGCTGAAAAACCAAGAGTGAGATTTAATCCAACACTTCACCGCACGCATAAGAAACTCACGCAAAACCGAACAGGGGATCCTGCTCGCATTCTACGAGTCTGGTTACATCACATCTTATTGACAGAAACCAAGGAACGAATAATGCATGTTGCAAAAGCAAATTAAGTAGGAATACTATTGGTTATGATCGGACCTTAACCTTTTACATGTAATCTTCTAACCAGTTCATGAAGATGCTTCTTTGCATGATACAAAGTGATAATTGCTTTATCAACGAAATACTTCGATTAAGTAAAGAAGTGTACTAAAGGAAGGATAATATCGAACCTTTCTAGAAGGCTGCATATACAATTGCCATAACTTATGAATTATATTAACCTTAATCCTCAATTCTCACTACAGTCAGTTCAATAACTGGATAGTTTCCTGTTCTGCCTTCTGTGAAGTCAGGCTGGAGCGAAAAAATATTTTCGGACGCATTCTTGGACTATTTTTCTTTTCGTTTTCTGGAAGCAGGATCTGCTTTTTATTCGAATGTTTAAACACGATTTTTAAAAGGATGTCCAAGATTGAGAACATTTAAAATCTTTAAAGTGCCACTACGACGAAAATTTTTGTATTTCTTTTCCGCTTTTTTTTAACGCTAATGTATCTAATAGGTTTAGACAAATGCGAATTGCTATAAATTACATTGATATATTCTTATACAACCCAGAAATAGCTGGCCAAAAACCCACGAAATTTACGTAAAATCCGTCCGCTATTATTCCGTTCATAAATCCGAGCCCACGTTCTACTGGTTTGCGATCTGGTACACGTGACTTGATTTGTGACGTCAATGACTCAACGCGGTTCCCTCCGGGACACAGACAACAAAGCCAAAAGGCACGTGTTGAGTCATTGACGTCACAAAATTTTTAGGCCAACTCGATCCAACTCTCAGGATTCGGTCCCGGTCATTTTTGATTTGAGTAATGGCGGCAAGCCGAATTCGAAATGTAAAGTTAAAATAATGGCACTTCCCGTACGAGTTTTGACTTGAACGAGTACTTATATTTTCAAAATATGAAGAGAACGGAAAATGTATATTTTTGATCATAGTGGCACTTTAACAGATCTCTACGCGAAACTTGTAAAACTTGGGCCAATCTTTTCAAGTTATATGGTCGTGACACATCCCCTTAAACGTGAAACATTCCAGATTTGAAAACAGTGTTTGGCAACAGTATCTCATAGTTAATTCTGGCCAGGCAAAAAGGACGAACACCATAGTGCTGCTGTGGACCTGATCGTTGACTAGTATTTGCTTGTAAACTTCGCTGCTTTTGTGACAGGAACCGTGGCTTTCGATTGATTAAGTTTCTTTGCAGCTTGGAAGATCAAACCAGCAAAAGAGTACAACGACAAAACAGCGTGAAAAGAAGAGAGGATAGAATTGTAGACTTGGAAAGGCGTAGAACGAAGTAAGTTTAAACGTGGCAGGGAAAGTTAACACTCTGCCGTGTAACCATTGCCGCTAACATGAAATGCTAATTTAACTTTCAACTCCAATTTTATATCTCATAATTTTCTAAACTGCAGAATCTCTATGCTATTAAATTCTTTCTTGATAGCTTATGATCCGTCCTTCTCTACAATATCCTTTCTGTAAAGTGTACATAAATCTCCCTAAAACCTAACAGCTAACAGCCTTATATTGCTTAATAAATAACTTTGATATTTTTTTTACATATTTCTTCTTAAAAGAAATGTAATATTAAACTAAATATAAATTAACGACTAAAGTAAGCCACAATAACACCTTATTATCTATACCTTATTATCTTATTTCAGCTCAGCTGTTGTTATATTTACCTTGTAAGCCTGTCTTTCAATAAGCCACTGTTATGCGCATGTCAGGTCCACTGCACGATATCTCGTCTTCAGTCTAAAGTAAGTAAAGTAAAGTCGCGCACACGAGCCAGAAGGCTCACAACGGCCGGAGCTTAAACCCGGTTTCTGTAGCATGAAGCGACTAGGAATATTGCTACTCCCCCCTGGATGGGATGCTAGTCCATCGCAGGGTTACCCCCAGCATTTTTTTGTCGCCGGTACCCATTTATACACCTGGGTGGAGAGAGACAGTGTGGAGTAAAGTTTCTTGTCTAAGGAAACAACACGACGGCAGAGACCAGGCTTCGAACCATCGACCTTCAGGTTGAAAGTCCGACGCACTAACCACTAGACCACCGTGGCTCACAGTCTTCAGTCTCCAAGGACAAAATTGTAAGAAGGCAGTAGGGAATGATGGGACGGCGAAAAGGGTTTTTTTTTGGAAAGCAAGATAAAGGGACAAACGATCGTTTTTCCAACTATCTTTTAGGGCGTCTTATGTATTTTTTTGTATGCGCTTCTGAGTAAACATGTCTCATTTTGACAAATAAGGTATATGAATGAATCATATGTGAACTCCGGATAGAAAATGTTATATGAAGAAATGATCCTCGCATGATAAGACGTCATGCGAGGATCAGTTTCCAGCAGGGTTCCAGTTTCCGAACAGTTAATGATTCTTGTGGTCCAATCAAAAATAGCGCAAGCCCTCCGAACCTTTTCACGAAAGTATCAGAAGAGTTTCCGATTTTTGACGTTCAATCTTAAATAGCGCTAACCCTCGGAACGTTTTCACGAAAGTATCCGAAGAGTTCACGATTCTCATCGCCCCGTCACTATTAATAAAGTGCGTGAGCCGTGTAACATTCGTATAAATTGGAAATGAAATTATAAAGTGTAGGCGAAGCCATGAGGGTGCCAAACTCTAAAAAGTGATAAACCGTAAGAAATCCTCCTGGACTATTCATTTGCTCTAGAAAAGAAATTGGGAAGCCAATAATCAAGAAAAAATGTGTGATCCCGGCGGGATTCTGAGCTAGTGCATAAAAGAGTTTTTCTTCGATTTCAGGTTACCCAACTTCCTTTCTGAGACTATAGTATTCTAGGAGGATTTTTTAGGGTTTCCCACTTTCATATTCCGCGCATTCACTCAGTAATTCATTTCCAATGAAAGTGGCCAACAAAGTACCCAATGAGTTTATGATTCTTGTCATCCAATCACCAAAAACGAACTCTACAATGCTGTCAGATCGGCATTCACCATCTCGATACCTCATGTTGCTACGTATCATGCCTTCCGAAAATCGTGGGCTGTCATTAGATTCTATTGTGTAGTTTTAATGGCATACTTGACTTTAATACACAGGCTTGAAGAATATGTGGAAGAGAAGGAAGGCACCATCCACGACTTACAGTCTAAGTAAGATTAAATGTTTGAATAACAATAATAATAATTATAATATACACGAAAAAATACTCAATTCTGATTGGCTAAGAGCAGTGCAGTTCAAGTGTAACACCAGTGCAAAAAGTGTAACACAAGTGCAAATTACAAATAATTTTTATTTTATTTTTACAAATTACAAATTACAAATCAAAAATAAAACAAAAATTGATGCAAAAATGTTTTGGAAGTGTTGGTGTTTGAGGAGAGGGGAAAACCGGAGTACCCGGAGAAAAACGATCATTATTATAATCATAAACATAATTTTGTCATGATCTAGTGGAAACAGATTTCTTGAATACTTCAGTTTGACGACACCAGCTAATCTCTTCCGCCTCAAACGGCGCCATCTTGAAATGACTCCGACCGGTACTTGAACAATACGTTCCTTGGCCAGAACACAATGGCTCATTTGCGTTTTTATGATAATGATTATGTCGCTTGGGTTTTTGTGTTCACACTTAGTTAAAGGGGCTATGTCACCATTTTTAGTGTTATTTTAAAAGCTAAAAGACATATTAATATTAGTGGAAACGCAAAAATAATGGTCCAGTGTTGTTTAAAATTGCTTTACGAGTATAATGAAACTATAAACAACTGTCTCTGACTACAGATGGCCAGGATGGAAGTGGATTGCAACTTGAAAAAATTGGCCAATTCTTTCAAGTTTGTTCAATGTGTTTTGGAAAATTTTCTAAAAACTGTTTATGGTTTTTTTTTTCCTACAAGAATGTACTTGATATCTCGTTCTTGGTGTTCTTAGAGCATTTCGTGTTTGAAGGAAGATGCTCATTTTTAATTCTAACACAGTCCGAGACAAAAACACTTGAAGACACTTGGCCTCCTTGGTGTCACCACGTTTGCTTATTTTCATTAACATTATAAGAAGAATGTTGTTGTTCTTCTTGAATGTTCTTCTCATCAATCTTTTTAGACTGGAAGGCACCGTAAACAGATACAGAAAGCTTGACATGACTGTTGGGGAGAAAGAAATGGCTATAGCTGAACTGCAGGCAAAGTAAGTCCTTCATCTCGTTTTAAGAATACAAAAAAAGTTAACCACACATGTTACAGTCCGTACGATAGTAGCATGCAGCTAGCATGATCTTACGTAACACATCTAACACGAAGAAGCATGTTTTTATAGAATTTCCAAACGGTTACTTCTCAAACTCATTAAAACGTCATGAAGAGATAACAAAGGAAATCACTACCGTGAAGGATGTTTAGATATTTGATACTATAATGACCACAACATTTGGTGAACTTTTGCTTTGGATTTCTCGAAGAATTATTGAAGGACTTGAAGGGACTGAATCACGCTATGCGCATGCTTGCACAAATCTTTCCATTGCTTGACTGAGGTCATTAATGATTCTAAAATAACAATTTGTACTAATGAATAAGGCACAATTCTGCAGTAAACGCTACAAATACGACACAGATGGCTTCATTTCGAGCTAAAGCGAATTTATCGTTGGCCTGTAGGATAAATTGTTTAGTTAAACTTACGTAACATAGCATTGACCGTTCCCAATTTTGTTATTGGAAAGTGTTTCTTTGTGTCCCGTACTTTTTTAATCATACAAATTGTTATTTAGAATCCTTAATGACTTTAGGCAAGCACTGGAAAGATTTGTGCGAGCATGCGCGATGCAGTCCCTGTAATGATTTGAGAAGTTCTATCAAACACTCGAACGAGTGTTTCATCAGATATCCAACACCTTGAACTCGGTTTAAAAAAAATCGTCTGCGCCTCGTTTAATCAACACACTTCTCGGTGTTTGGAAATCCTGATGGAACACTCCTGGTGGGTGTTTCTGCCGGGATTGACACCCACGACAATCTCCTATTCTAGTACAGTCTGGCATCCTTCCCACTGAGCTCCCTTCACGGCAGTGAATATGAGCTTAGCTGAACTATATTTACGTTATTATGTACATGAAAAAATTACTCAATTCTGATTGGCTAAGAGCAGTGCAGTTCAAGTGTAACACCAGTGCAAAAAGTGTAACACCAGTGCAAATTACAAATAAAAAAAGTCGATGCAAAAATGTTTTGCAAAAAAAAAGAATTTTTTTTTTGCAAAAACAAAAACAAAAAAATTTACAAAAAAACAACAACAAAAAATTGCAAAAAAATGGATGCAAATTTTTTCATGTATGATTATTGAGCTTTTTGAAAAACTCACCCGTGCAAATGAATCCCAAATTGTACTCGAAACCGTATGATTACCTATACTAATTAACTATTGTGTGTTAGACTTATTGAGGCTCAAGAGGGTATGCGTGAGACTAGGAAACTTAACCACATCATGAAGACCAAGGATGCTAGAATAGAAAATTTGGAGAGCAAGTAAGTCACAGTACATTTTATTATATAAAGTGCAGAATTCCTTCTTATCCGAGCAACTTTCAAAATTTCTGAGAAGACCGATCATTTCCCGAAAATTTTGGATGATTACTGAAGGTCGCCAGATTTACGAGTGCAATTCTCAACAAGCCTGGTGTAGCATTTCAAAGAAATCGATTTAGACGTGATCCTTACGTGTGTCCATACTGTTATCTACACCCATCCCGGGTTTATTTCATTTATTGAATATCGTTCATCTAAATAAAAGCGTTGAATTGATTTCAACCTGATGGCAGTGTCGCCTGCAATATGTTTTCGCACTCGTAGCAAGTGAAAATTTATTAACTTGAGTCCTTGAAAAGTCAGGGAATTATTTTTGTTACGCTTTAAAGGTAAGTGGTTTCAATTGAGTGTCGAAAGTAATTTCACGATAACTGTGGATTTACATTGCTCCGCTTTGTGATTGGTTAAAAAATATCGCACCACTTTCTCAACCAATGAAAAATAAAACTTAAACCAATCTTGACTTGCTCGCACGCGTTTTCCCGCGCTTGGTGCCGGCTACACGTATTTTCTTCGAGTTCTGATTGGTTCATTAGCTTGTCTGCGTCCGTTGTGATTGGCCGGAGTAATAATATTGGTTTTGGTTTTACGATAGACTGCAAAACAGTCGTTCTTTTTTCTCTGCTCGCTATCGAAGGCGCAATGCGCCGAAAGCGTGGATCCTCGCGCGCACAGCGCGTGAGCCTCGCTCCAGACCTTTCGTCCGCGCGCATTCGTATGACCAACGCAAAAATTCGACTGTTTTGCAGTATAGTTTTACGACGCTCATTGAAAACCGCTCTATTAACGTTGTCATGTAATTTAATGATTTCTTTTGGTTTGTCTGCTTTGCAGATTGGAGAATTTGGAAAGCCATGCCACTAGCCAGCAAAATGACATCAACATAAAAGACGATAAGGTTGACACTCTTCAAAAGAGGTACTGCATTGTTTTAAACGATGCCATCGATAGGTCTTTTAACATTGGTAGTTACTGATAAGTGCTTATTCTTTTGCCAGGTTGGACGAGACGCTCAACTTGAATAACAAGCTCGATCAATCTGTGCGTAAGAAAGAGGAAAACATCCGGACTCTGGAGAAAACACTTCAAGCCAACGAAAAAAGGTACGGAGACTCGTGTAAAGACTCATGTAAAGAGTGATGTCATGGCATAACACTGTTGTGTGAGTAAGGTTTAGATTTGAGTACGAGAACAACTTTTGAATTTAAAGCCACAATTCGCGTCATAATTAGTTGGGACACTCAAGGACAAGTTCACGTTTAGCTGTCCAATCATGCATGCGATCTCCCCCTCCCCCCCTCTTCCCCCCCCCCCCCCTCTTCCCCCCCCCCCCTCTTCCCCCCCCCCCCCCCCCCCCCCTCAATGTTGCGTTAAATCAAGGAGTCGTGGGGAGAGCGGGACATCTGTCCTAACAAATGTTTTGGGGATTGCAGTCACATCCCCTGAGCTGTCGGTCCTTCCTGTTGCTGACCGGAAGATTAGGAGACTCTAGGTATAAAATTGGTGTGAAAAATGTTTATCTAGAGCACGCAAACTATGTTTGAAAAGTCGTACTGGTACCAATTTCGTACTCGTAGTCCGATCTAATCTAAAATACGGATGAGTTGCGACATGATGTGACAATGTGTGTAGTGCAGTGCAGTGTCAAGTGCACTTCGTCTTGACACATTTATTTATTTTTTTCTTTTCTGTCGTGTCACGACGTAACAAGCGAAATGCTGACTGAAATGCCGACTGACTGACGAGATGCGTAATAGTGATGTTTTTGTATTTTAGGGAAGAGGAATTGGAAAAGATACTTGAAACAAAAACTGAAAGATTGTCTGAATACAAGACGAGAGTGAAAGAACTAGAGGCCAATTTGGAGAGCAAAGATGACAAGCTTGGAGAGGTGCAAAAACGGTAAGTCGCCGAGCTCATTTAATGGAGGAAACGTTACTCTACCCCTTCTTCAATATTTACTTCTTTTGACCAACGCCTTTTTAACATGACTTGCAGTCTAACTCTTGAACGTTGCATTGTACATTATTCAAAACTACAATCGCAGACAATAATGAGATAGAAGACATAAATATCAATGTTGCACCAGGCCTCTGAAAACGCTTTTGAGTAGCCTGCCCAACGACCTTTTATTTTCTCATAAGATCGCACAGGGCATGAACGAAATAAAAAGCGCGGGTTAAATGGCTTTGAAAGACCACAGACTCAACATTTAGGATTAGCTTTTGCGACAATAAATACAACACTGCCAAGGAATTGGGGAAGGACAAAGGGGCAAATTCAAAAGTTAGAACCACCTTGTACATGTAATAAACAGCACCACAAAAAAGTATTTTTCAGTAGCTTTCATTTGAATGGTCACATTTTAGGATTTTGTCCACAGACTCAAAAGTTAGAACCACCTTGTACAGCATAATAAACAGCACTACACGAAAGTACTTCTGAGTAGCTTTTATTTGAATGGTCACACTTTGGGGTTTCATCCACAAATTCGAAAATTATTAGTAGTAGCTCAGTAGCTTTCCACAGACTCAAAATTTAGACTAGCTTTTGTGTAAATAAATGCAACACCGCCAAGGAATCGGGGAAGGGCAAAGGTTTAATTTCGCATGGGTTTGATTCAGTGCAAGATTGTTCCAAGAAATTGGAACATGTCTTGTCAGTGGTGTTTGTTGATGTTCTTATTCATTTTTATTAATTTTAGTTTGGACGACTTGAGAAATGCCGCAACAGCGGATGCCAAGCTGAGTGGTGCACTGCAAGAAAAGGACACCAAGATTGCCGAAATGGAACAGAGGTACTGCTTATAACACCGGGAATGAACCAAATCTAACAAACCCTCATATCTGATGGGAATGAAAAGGAGAGTTGTATGTTAACACCAATCGGCGTTCAAATTGAATTGTAATAAAGTGCAAACCGGGAATCTCTGGTTTGCCACTCGTTTATTGATCTTTGTACGAGTTGACCTGACAACAAGCTATGCTAGAGGTTTTGCGCTAAAGCTTGCTAAGTATAGCTAAGTGGAAGTAAAATACTTTCCTTAAAAGGTGTGGCTGATGATAGGAATTCCTTGCCCATCCACGTTCCTTATTTAAACCTCTTCTTTATTGTACAACTAAAGCTACAATGACATTAGCCTTGCTTCGTAACTGAGTACAAGATTAAAAGAAGTGAATAACAGAGTTAAATAATAGCTAAACCTTATCTTCTGTTACCTGACCCTCGATATTTTGGTTAAACAAGGGGAGTTGTCTCAAAATCTTAAAATTCTTATTAGCAATATTTCTAAATGTGCCCACCTGTGTTAATCCCACGATTAGCGCGGTCATGGTTACTTAATTTATAACGTGAACTAAACCTGCCAGCTTAACACAATCGTTCAAATTTGTCTAGAATTACGAAACACCAAAATAACAATAATTTCATTTCCTAAGTAGAATGTATTTTGTTTATTCGTTCGTAGGGTGAAGGATTTGTCGAGCACCTTTGGACAGGTTGACAAGCTGGAGAAGGCCAAGAAAGAAATGGAGCAGACTGTACTTAGTCTGGAGACTAAGTAATATTATATGAATAACATATATTCATTATGAACCCTTTTCCTTCAAAAAGAAAAATGACAAAATGTTATTTTCTAAAGTATAGGAAAAAAAGCAGCGCTAAATGGAAGTACTGCTCAGTAGCTTTCATTTGAATGGTCACACCCTAGGATTTCCTCCACAGACTCAAACGTTAGAATCACCTTGTACAGCATAACAAACAGCACCACAAGGAAGTACTGCTCAGTAGCTTTCATTTGAATGGTCACACTTCAGGATTTCATCGACAGACTCAAAAGTTAGGACCGCCTTGTACAGCATAATAAACAACACCGCAGGAAAGTGCTGCCCAATAGCTTTCATTTGAATGGTCACATGTTAATATTTCATCCACAAACTCTTAAAGTGCAACTAACCCCCAATAATGTTTTTCGCCAAACGAAATCTCCTAACTGTCCTGATAACCTGTGCGAAAATTTTTTTACCGTAGCATTTTTCCTTGATTTTTTATAGTTTTTTAAAGTTTCAAATTTTGGCGGTTCTTTCGGCCAGTACCGAGCAATGTGAAGAATGGGTCCGAGTTTTGCTTTGACGTCTTGTGACGTCATCGAAGGAGATTGATTTTATGCGAAGAGCAAAGGAACTGTGGGCAAACACAAATAAGGCATCGGTCTGCACGAAATCCCTTTTTTGGCTTTTGAGTACCATTCGCGTTAAAATGCGTTCTCCTTTATCGCTTTGCGGTGATATGCTTATGAGAATGCGGCAAATGGTCTCCTTCGATGACGTCACAGCAAAGTTCGTACCCAGCTCCCACAAATGCTCGGTAATGGGGCAGAAGCACCTAACTTCAAACAGCCGTAGAAACGCGGGCATTTTATCAATTACGATAATTTTTTCGCACAAGTAATCAGGACAAACAAGAGATTTTATTTAGCGAAAGAAACCGATTGGGGTTAGTTGCACTTTAATGTAGAAAGATACTACTTGTGCGGAGATTCATCTCAGTGAGTGACAGGGTTAAGGCCCCGGGAGCCTTATGAAGTTTAAATTGTAGTGTACCACATAAGGCTTATTAGAAAGGAAGGGAGCGGTTCTTAAGAGGCAAGGTAGGCTAAACATGATTTGTTTGTTTGCAGGCTGGAAGAAAGTGCGAGCAAGAACAGAAGACTGAACCATAACCTTAAACAGAAAGAAACGAAGATCGAGGGATTGGAAAAACGGTACTGGAAGGTTTTATTTGATTTGTTGCTGTCATACGATGAATGACGAATCGCCCCATAATTTTAAATTGTGCTGTTTTTGTTTCACTGTTAATCCATATGCGAAATGACGATTTAGTCACATGGCTACTCGTATTTAATTAATCCATTATGGCATCTTAAAGGGGAAGTATCACGGGGATTTGGTGTCATTTTAAAAATCAAAAAATGTTATTGTATGATCAGAAACCGAAAAATAAAGCTCCAGTGGTGTGATAAATTATCCCAAAATATATCAAAACTAGACGGACTGGGTCTCAATGAAATACAACTTGAAAAAAATTAGCCTAATATTTTTCAAGTTACCACATTTTCGTCTCCAAATGGGCTAGAACAGACCATAATCTGTCTCTCTTTCAAGAATTGGTTTATTTCACTCTCTTGGTGTTTTAGTATTATTTTGTAAATAAGTAAAGTCAGTAAAGGTAAGGTAAAATGGCTTTGACCAAAAAACATCAAAATTCCCGTGATACTTCCCCTTTTAGGACTTGGTATCGGGCAGGCAGCATAAACGAGATGAAAAAAGAAGAGCTGAATGCTTGTAAAAGATAACTCACACAGGGGAACAGTTGTTTCAATAAATCTTTTTGAGATTCGGGTTCATAAACAAGAATTGAATTTATTTCAGATACTCCTTCATTGTATGGCCAAATAACTGGGAATTTTTTTCCAATTGCACCCCTCGGTATTTGATTACCAATACTATCACAAAACAAACAGATGCCTTTCATTGAATACTTATCGTCCAATTCTCAGGGTTGCCGAAATGGAGGTGAGTCGAGAAGACACCAGCCAGTCGCTAAGTATGTCTCTGAAACAGAAGGACAGTAAGATAGGACTGCTATCCCAGAATCTACAGCAGCAGGAGAGCGAAAACATGGCCATGGAAGCTAAGTAAGCGTTGTTTACTTCTTCTACGAAATTTTTCACAAGATTATGTCGAATGGTCAGCAATATATCGTTGCGAGTGCATTGATGGCTGGCATAATTAGTTTATTAGTTGAATTCCGCATCCCCACCGAGTGTCTGAGTATAGGTGGTTTGCAATCAATCTCTAGAGACATAGATAACAATAGTGAAACGAACAAATGCTGGTGGACGAACAAAAGGAGCTAATGAGAGAACTATTGTTCATGTCCACCAGCATGGCGGCGATGACGTAACATGAAAACCACCTGTAGGGAAGACACACAGGGAACCCAAACATTCTATGTTACACAGCTTTTTTGTTTTGCTCCTTGTGGACGGCAATACTTTTTACACACCTGTGATACGGCATGACACGTTGGATATGTAAATTAGATTTGCGTCTGTATCTTGTGAAACTGAAATACAGTTGATGGGTGATGTCGCAGCTCTTAGAAGGTCTCACACCATTGGCTTGCCACCCTTAGACCTAACAATAGGAACAACAACACAACAATGGACCCTAACCCTAAAAACAATAGAAGCTGTGTTTTACAAGGCCAATGAAAATAGAGGCTTCTAAGAGCTGCGACCCTACCGCAGTTGATAGGTGGTTGGTTGCTGGTGATGGTCGCTTTCAAGAGTGTACAAGAAATGTTCGCAGTCGGTATTTCATAAAGATGGGAGATGGTCGTTTACGTGTGTCCGCTAAGAGATGCACGCGTGTTCGAAATTGCGCCCTATATATAAACCGGTTGGTTTAGAAATAGTAAACTATACTATGACTGTGCTGTATTGTGGACTGTACTGTACTACTAAGAAGCGTAGAAAGATCAGTGAGGACAATTTTAAGTGTTAAATCAATGATATTCATTTTATTTTTGTTCAGATTGGAAGAAGTTACTGCCCAAGCTAATAAGTTCTCTCGCCTGATTGAGCAACGAGAGGAGCAGGTGCGAAGTCTGAAAACCAGGCTGGAGGAAGCTGTCCATCAGAATAACAAGCTGACGAATGCAGCGGAGCTGAAGAATGACAAAATAAAAACACTGGAACAAAGGTCGTTTTATCCTTACCATGATTCGGGAATTTTTAAAGTTGTCTTGAAAGTTTTTGACTTCTTCCAGAGTCTTGAAAAGTACTTGAATTTTTTAAAATAAGTCTTGATAAGCATTGAAATTTGTAACATGCCCAATCTCTTGTTTCCCAACACATTTTAGTGAAAAATTTGTATGCTTGACAAAATCAACCCTTAAGAACAATACTGGCATCGAAATCTCGTAGCCTCGATAACATAGCATTGGTGGATCAATTGGAGGGTCCCCCTTATCGGGTAGTCCAGCATTTGTCCAAACGATGTCTGTGATTCGCTAAGAAAACAATAGATTTGTCCCGCTGGGATAGGGATTAGGGATAGGGGCATTGTTCAAGTGATATATCAATTGTATCATTCGCCAATCACAGACATCGTTTGGACAGCTACGACCCCGCTCCGCTCCCCTTATCTTATTTTCAGTCTCTAACACTCCCCCTCCCCTCCCCCACCCCCGCCCCCCGCTCCCCCCCCCTCCCCCCCTCCACTGCGTGGTGTCACTATGAGATTTGATGCTTGAATAGTCCTTGGATTTTCCTTGGACATAAACCATCGAAAAATCAGATAGTCACAGGCACTTGTTTAGCAATAGGCTATTAATATTTGTCGTTAGTTCCTGTAAACATGAAAAATGAAATGGTTTATTTATTGCAGGCTGGAAGTTTCTTCTAAACAACAACAAAAACTAACAGAGGTAAGAACAAGACGATGTTTTAATATATTCCGCTCTTCGGTCTGCACGAAAGAAGTGTGGTTATTACGAACAACTATTACAAACTAACAGTATTTCTCAACACCTTTTCTTCATGATCTGAAAGAGGCGACAAAAATAGTTGACACACTATACGAAAAACGGTTTTCGTGGCATATTTATCGCTATCTCTTTCAATTCACTACACTCTGCCGCATTAACCCCTGTCCCCCCTCCCCCCCATCCAACGTTGTCTGGGGGGGGGGGGAGGGTTGGGTATAGATAGATAGATAGATAGATAGATAGATAGATAGATAGATAGATAGATAGATAGATAGATAGATAGATAGATAATCTTTATTTAAACACGGTAAAAATTCGTCAGCTAAAAATCATTATAATACTAACACAAAGCAATAAACTAATATTAAAAAATATCTATATATGAAGAATTTAATAAATAATAAAAAGCTGCTTTCCACGAATGCCGTGCCTTATAGTTCCTCTTTGAGAAGTCGTTTAAATTGCCCAAGGGACTCAGCTTTCCTTACATTATGAGAAAGGCTGTTCCAGAGCATGGCGCCACTATAAGAATGGTGGGGCTGAAATACGTCTCGTTTCGAAGAAAATAGGGTCAAAAGGACGATGTGTCAACAATATTGTCGCCTATTGTGGATTCAAGTATGACTTGACTACATGCATTGAAATTCACTTACGTATTTTCTAACTACTGCTTGTGTGTTGCTTTACGTGTAGATGGTCGAGTCGTACGACAAGAAAGCTGAAAAAGAGAAAGCTCAGAAACAGAAGGGCAGCTCATCGCAAACGATCATCTTCAAGCCAGCGGATAACATAAGGTAAGCGGCACCATGCACCTGATACTCTTTAAGTTAAGGACGTTCGCGCGAAAATCTTCTAACATTGATTTTTTTATGAAACTTTTGCTGCATCTAGGTTATGAGTTGTTCGTGTCAGAAATGCAAAAAAATGAGGGGGTCACCGACTTCGTTTCCGAGATAAGATGTCTGAAAGGCGACCCTTATTTTGAAAAATTGGTCTTCCTTACGGGATGACACCCCAATGTCTGTTAGTCTAAAAATATTGCAAATAAATCTCTAAAATGCAACTTTCTTTCCCAAATTTTATGCGAATAGGTCTGTTCAGCAAATTCATTCAACTGGTAACGTTTTTTAAAGTAGATTTAATCTTTAAACAACAGCATTTGCAAACTCTGACAGCAGCAAATTAGTAGGATTCGATGTCGCGCGGGTAGAAAAATGGAAAAAAATTAAACTTCCTACATTGATTTTTTGTTCATTTTTTCACAATCTGTCAAGAAGTGGCAAAGAAAATTATCTATAAAAAAAAAGGGGGTCACCGACCATCCAAGCGAGTTAAATCTAAGCAAAATTAACGCAACGGCTACCAGTCCTTTATGTGCTAAGATTTCTTCTCTTGCGCGCGCGCTCGTGCATGACGTAGCATGGCGTTGCGACATGAATTGCGTGCGCAGTAAGGATGCGCATAAACAATTAGCGCGAACGTCCTTAAAGCTCTAAGTAGTAGATAAAATATGAGCGGGAGATCTGTATGGGCGTTTACAATGGCTCGCCATTGTAAACGCCCATACAGATCGGACGCGAATATTTTATCGTACTTATGAAATGAAACAATGAGTAGAGATCTGTATGAAAAGTTAATGCATACTAATTAGCTGAGCAGTTGTCTGTATCAAAAGTTAATGCTACTGTTTAATAATTCATCAACTCAGTTGATTTGTATTGGGGTTTACAAACCTTCATTAAATTTTCATTTCTTTTGTACTTTCCTTATGAATTATTAATGAATTTTATAAACTCTCTTAAATTCCGCGTTATCACGAGAGATCTTTTGCTTGCACAGGATACCCAACTTATTTTATACCCAAGTTTATATGAAACACAGTGCACAGGTGACTAAATAATTGCTCAGAAGAATCGTCTAACTTCTGCGAATCATACACCGAATGCAAATATGGCCGTCAGGCAGTTTTTTGTTTGGCCAAGTTTTCAGAGAAATTAATAATATGACGTAAACAAGTGCTGCTAAGTGTATCATCTTGCAAAGTTTGAGTGTTTTTGGTTTAACGGTTGCAAAGTTATGGCTCACTGAAATTTTAAGCATTTGTATGAGAAAAGACATTCTATCCTCACTAGCCTAGCTTTCATGTTTTTCCCAAAATTTGATTGCCTATAACTTCTCCTAAAATACGAATATGGCCTTGAAAATGCACACAATGACTTATTTTGACCTGATCTTTATCATTATTCAATTGCTTTTCTTTTATTGAGAACCTGTCCAAACAAAAAATTGTTGGACGGCCATATTTGCATTCGGTGTATACAATTTTTTCCCTCTGTCATAGGTCTGGACAGAATACTGTAGAGCTGTTGGCCATCGCTGATAGAAGAGTAGCCGAACTCAATGACGAAATTAGAATGCTGGAAAAACAGGTAAAGCGTAACATCACTGACTACTAATACTGTCGGCGAAGTTGAAACTGAACAAACGTTCCAAATTCCATTTTGTAAATTAATGGAAAGCTGAAAATATCATAAGAAGGAACTAGTGAATAGCCTTCATTTGAATAGTCACACTTTAGAATTTCATCCACAGATGCAATAGTTAGGACCACCTTGTACAGCGTAATAAACAGTACCACAGGAAAGTACTGCTCGGTAGCTTTCATTTGAATGGTCACACTTTAGGATTTCATCCACAGACTCAAAAGTTAGAGCCACCTTGTACAGCGTAATAAACAGTACCACAGGAAAGTACTGCTCAATAGCTTTCACTTGAATGGTCACACTTTAGGATTTCATCCACATACGCAATAGTTAGACCCACCTTATACAGCATAATACACCAATATCACGGTAGCATGGCATGAAAAATATATTTAATTTAAAGGGGAAAAGAGTCCAGTATCAAAATCAGCACATCAATATTAGTAAAACTGTTAAGTTTCGTAAAGATTGCTCGTATACTGACGGAGATATGAGCTTTTGAAACTTAGCACTCTGGCCTAATTTTTACAAAGAAATGTATGGGAAAAACACGAAAACGAGGCTGGACGGGAAATCTATGCCCGTCCACTATACATTTCTTTGTAAAAATGCTCAGTTTCAAAATTTCATATCTTCGTCAGTTTTCTAGCAATCTTTACAAAACTTTGTAATTTTACTAATATCGATATGCTGAATTTGATGCTGGGCTCTTTTTCCCAATAAACCAAAAATATTTTTGTGCCATGCTAGCGTGATATTGGTCTATAAAGAGTACCACAAGAAAGTACTGCTCAATAGCTTTCATTTAAGTGGTCACACTTTAGGGTTTGAACATAAAAACTCATACAGGACTCAAGGTTTGATTCTAGAAGTAAAGGGATTAATGAACCTTTCGAATAATTTTGAAAGAGATAATCGGGTGAAACACAAGTATGATCTGTGTTTGTGTCAGATTTTCATCTCACACATACTTGTCCAATACTCTGGCAAATTTATGCATAGAATTGTACTGTAATACATTGTGCTGTATTGTGCCGTTCTAGAATGTATTGTTAACGTATTGTTATGGTCATATAATACAATACAATGTTATGCATAAATTTGTCCGCGTATTGGACAACTCTCATCTCACACGCTACTATGATACATTAGGTTGAATCGCAGTAAGTTGACTTCTTTTGGTTTCCAGAGCGCCAAGGTCTCGACTCAGAACGAGGCAATGTCGGCAAGAAACTCTCATCTGGAGATTGAGAATGAGTCGCTGAAGAATGAACTACAGAACGCAAGGGCGGACTACTCTGCTTTACAGGTCGACATGAATGACGTCAGAGATTATTATCATCAAGTAGACATCGCCGCTTCCAAGATGGGACACAAATGCGAGGTGAGAAGGACTCTTATTAGAGAATCTAGGGTTATCTAAGGGTGCGTTTCTTAAGGAAAATCTGAATCCTGCCGGATTCCTACCGAAAATCAGACGGATTCCTCGATACCAAAAGGGACTTTAAGCAAATCACTACGGAAGACGCTACTACGGCTACCGTGACAAAGGGGACTGGAGAGAGTACGTCCGTGAGCGCTCGAGGAACAATGAAATGCGAAGTTGTATCGACGGCTAAGAAGTTGGAAGCCTCTCTAAGGTTCTTTTATTTAGGTTTCTGAGAACTTAATGACATTTTTCAAAGGAACATTGACTTTATTTTTCTTTGTTGGGACCAAGAGATGATTTCTGAACGAATCTTACAACTTTTGAAATGCCGTACATTTTCTGTATTTTGAACCACAACAATAACAATCCATTAAGTGTTCAAAGTACGAATTAAAACGCCTAACTAAATATAATTTTAACTGAAAGTAAATTCAAGCATAAGTAGAATCCTTTCCCCGCATATATAAGGCATAAAAGCATATTCATTCAACTTCTAAAGCTGGACTTTCAGCGATAAAATCTTAGAGCTTGCGAATTTCGTTTCGCTATGCCGGCCGCTTCAATTTCAATCGCCAAAACTGTTCGTAAATTCGTGATAGAATCACACGTTTTTGAGCGGCAAGTTTGAGAAAAATTACATTGTCATTGACTAAAAAGGATATAAGGTCCGTTGAAACACTTTAAACACTGAGAAATCCGTAAGAAAAGGATACAGAAGCGAAATAAACTCGACGTAGTAGCGACTACGGCCAAACAATCCCGCTCACGTAGTCAAATTTCATACTACGGCTGAACATCAGCGACAGACGTGAGAATTTACTTCCGGTAGCCGTAGTAGAGCCCTCCGTCGTCATTGCTTAAAGTCCCTAAAGATACGATGAATCCGGAATAGATTTGTTTTGTCATGGCAGCGATAGCGCGCATGTTGATCATTTGCATCTGCCGCTGACCTGAAGCCCTCTTTTCGAATCCCTCCCCAAAGAAATGCCGGGATCGCGTGAATCCTAAAAATCTGGATTCAGGTTTAATAATTGATTTTTAATCTGAGTATGGATCTATTGGTTTCTTGTTTTTTTTTTTAAAGTTTTTAGATTTTGGTTACAGAAAGTCAAAATGTGTTTTTGAATTCAAAAATCCGGATTCGGATTGTCGCAACGAAACGCATCCTAAAAATTGATTCAAACAGGATTTCATGGCTTAGAATGGTCGCTTAGAGAGATTCTTACATCAAAATGCCTTCTCACTCATCCTCGATTTACCTTTTTTGTGGACAGATGTTAAGTCAGCTTAACGATACACTTGAGGAGGAGAACAAGGCGCTAGTGGAACAAGTCAACAAACTCGTAGAACAGGTAAATATGACAAAAATCTAAACATCAGTGTGCTCTTGTTAGGCCAAACAAGTTGGTTGTTTCTTTGTTTGAGAACTCAGCTTATTAATCGCTGTTTCCTTTGGTTAGAATCAAGGCCTTTTAGTCAAGTCTTTAGAAGATAAAGATCAGTTTATGGACGATGAAAGAGCTTTCTCGTGAGTATCAAATAATTATACTAGAAAGTAAAAGCAGAAGCATTCCTAGCTGCATTTTTAGAACTTGAGAAGAGAAAGATGTAGATAGTCTGATTAGACTACGAGCAGGTGCGGGTTTTTTTATCTTAGGGACTGTCGAATCTCGTGAACGTCTACGAAAATCGCCTGCCGCATGAAATATCCCCTTTAAGCCGATATGTTACACGCGACGATTCGCAACGACAATTTTTAGCGCAACATTTTTACGCGAAAAGTTGATGCCGTGTGAAATGGGTACGAGGACGATTTTCAGCGCAGTTAAATCAGCCTAAAAGAAACTTGCAACATGTTAACGCAACAAACTGTTTCGTTAAAAATCGTCCGCGCGCTGTTGTACGGTGTTGCCTTTTTGTAGTTTTAAAATGTTTTATGTAATATAAACCTTTAAGGTTATGTTACACGGAACGATTTTTAACGACGATTTTTCGTTGCGTTAAAAATCGCGACGTGTAACACAGCACACGGGACGATTTTTAATGCAACATATTGTTGCAGCAACATGCTACAAGAGTTTGAAGGTGTTTGCAACATATTGCCGCAACAAAATATTGTGTTAAAAATCGTCCGCGCGATGTTACATGATGTCATCTCTTAACGCCACAATATTGGCGTACAATATTGGACGTAGTTGGCGTGGCTCAGCTGAATACAGTTGTGTATGACAGAAAGTTAACGTGAGGAAATAACAGAGAGATATATTGAGTGGTGACGACCTGTTTGTTTTGCATGTTTTCATTTTTCAGGGGTCGTATTTATGACCTTCAGCGTCAGAAAGAAAAGCTCGAGGAACAGGTTGACTTGGCGAACAAAGCTTTGGCGGAGAGTGCGGTAAAACCTAAAAAGTAAGATGCACGCTTCGTGCTTAAATTTTTGTATAAACCTCGTCCCAGGTCCTTCTTCACGTTCAAAATGGCGGGCGAAGAAATCCCTGGACAAGGGTCGAGCCCAAATCATACCGTCCAGAAGGACGTCGGACACCTTATTGAGACTTATATAACGGAGTAACTGGTTAGCTTTCAGTTGAGTTTATCTAGTTAAATTTAGGCCTAAACAACCCGAGAAGCTAGATGGCACTCTGGTACGGTAGGCTATGTAAGCCTAGGCCTAGCTGAGGTCACAGGTTCGACCTTTATTACCTCAAAACTTTTGAAATGTAACTCATACATTATAAATATGATACAAATAGTGGGGCAAGGCTGGCAAAATACTCCAATCATCGTGGAGTATTTTGTCACGTGATACGCGACGACGTGGCGTTTTCGGGGTGTTTCTTTTCTTCTTCTTGGCAGTCTTGTCCAGGGTTGTGCCTAAATCATGCCGTCAAGAAGGACGTCGGACACCTTATGGGGACTTATATAACGTAATGAATTTTATTTTCAATAAATTTTTAAGTGTAAAAAAGAAAATCTAAAATCCCCACTCAGGATTGATATTAATAGTACACTGCTTTTCTTCTGGAAAACATTCTAGACCTGTGACCTAAGACCAATTCTCCCTATTCTAGCGACTGCCACTGCAATACCATGAACGATCTATTGCATCACATTGGATCAATACAAACAGTGATAAGAACAGACCAACAACAACAACAACAACAACAACAACAACAAACAACTGCAAGGACCGATCAGACAATGTGAAAAGGCATAAAGAAAGCTATCATTCTAGTTTGATGTTGTTCGTAAATTTTCAGATACCACGCAGCTCTTAACAACCTCTAATTTCATTGGACCTGGGTATCACGCAGCTCTATTGTTTTCAAGGCTAGGGTCCATTGTTGTGTGGTTTGTTCTATTGTTTTCTCAGCCAATCAGAGAAGACCTTGTAAGAGCTGCGTAGTGCCCCTAAATTTCGCGACATTGATGCATGCCTAGATTCTAGTTACTTCAATCCATGAAAACTGGAATATCAATCAAATGTTCACGTAGCATTCTTCACTGTGTTGTAAAGTAATGTCTCTCCTTGACGTTTACAGGAAACCAAACTTCCTATCAAGAGTAATGCGAAAGGCGGGATTGAAAAAGGTAAGAAACTTCTTCAATGGTAGAATAAAAAAAATGTTACTGAAAAGGTCTGTACATTCTGATTTAGCCTCGCTTCTCACATTTTCTGCGTCTTGACGCAGGTAACGTCAGTAAAACGCACTCTATTTCGCGTTAATGCCTTTCTTTCCTACCTGCACATCAGGGGTGGTGTCTCGTGCTACGCGCTCGCGCCCTAAAACTTGCTTCAGCACCCCATAAGCACCTGTTATGGAGGCTATTCCTCCCAGCTCTGCACACTCATACTGAAGGAAGAAGGGGTGTCAGTAAAACGCGGTGTCGGGGCCGGGGTCGGGGTGGCATTAGGTCTAGGATTAAGTATGGGATTAAACATAATCCCTTTACCTAATCCTAACACTATGCCTAATCCCATACTTAATCCTCGACCTAATCCCACCCGACTCCGGCCCTTTTGTTTATATCCTTAAACAGAAGAAAGATGAAAGCCCCAGGAACAAACGAAACAGTGTACAGCTTCTTAGAATCGACCAGAGCCCATATCTTGAGGAGTTTGAGACCGGTACCACGTTATACAACCACGAGGGGTTACCAATCGTGGCCACACCCATCAACAGACGGGACGAAACAGGCAGTGAAGGCTCTCGGGAAAGCTCCACATCCGGGGACTCCAGAGCAGCTACAAAGAGTTTGTTAAATTCCAGCCTGATTAGTGCTCAGTCCGACGTCGTCCTAAGGCGGCCGAGAGACGGGCACATGTCGCCTTACGTCAGCACGCCTGTCCTGTCACGGCACGGAGAAGCGGATGCCGTGCGCCTTCGCTCCGCTACTCACGATGTGTCAGCGTTCCGAGCGCGCCAAGTTCGTTCCGAGATCTTCAACGACAGTGATTGGTCTCCTGGCAGACTGGGACGGCCGCGGAGCATGGACGCTTTGGATAAGTTGCCGAGTAGCTCGTCGACTCTTACTCCCGGTGACGCGGGATCCGGGGATGGACACTTGAGCGAAGATGACGTAGGCGGCACATTTTCGAGGACTAAAAAACAGGGAATGCTGAAACACGTCAGTCCGGCTGGTTCTCCCAGGGGCTTGAGGAAACCTCGTTGGGCGCAGAGTAGCCCAAATATTTCCCCAATGGTAACAAGAAAGGAGTACCTGATCCCAATGGGGCATCCACCCTCCCCTCCCTCGCCGACATCCTCGCGGAGGTCTGCCAGTCCTCACTCATCTCCTATTCTTGCCAGGAAGCTGGAAGATAGACCAACCACCCCGAGCCCTAAACACTCTCCTATTTTGAGCAGAAAGGATAATACTAATACGTTTTTATCGCCACAAGGAGGTCCACGGCGATCACTTTTGCAGAATCAGTACAATCAGAGCTTCGATACTGTTCCAGTGCGGGAACGGCCTACAGAGCCATCTAAACCCAAAATTTCAGTGCAAGTTGTTACATCCTCGAACACACCTGATGCAAGTGTCGTACAGCTGCGATCTAGTGTCCCGGCTTATTCTCAATTTCAGGAAGATCACGTGAAGAGAATAAACGTGGAAAGTGTTGAAAGCAGTCCTCAAACACTGCGGTTTAATGGAGACGTGTCTAGTATTAGTTCTCCATATCACGAAAGACAACACAGTGGTGAAAGACACGAAGAGCCTACCACATCCACCCCTCGGGGGATTCAACATCAAAGGAGCTTTAGTGGAGACAGAAACATTCAGCCTACAGAGCCCTCTAGGAATAAAATTCAGCACATAAGAGATAGGAGTTCTAGTGGAAATAGAAACGATGCTCCTCGAGCAATTCAAAGTACACATCGAAAGAGGGCTCGAGTCGTGACACTGGTCATACCGGTCCGGCCCATTCACGAGAAAGGAGCCTAAGTGGCGACGGGAATAATGCCCCCAGAGCAACTCAGACAGCGAAGGATGGCCCCAGTCGGGACACTGCTCAATTGGGTCCTGCCCATTCAAGGAGCCTTAGCGCTGACAGAAATGATGGACTCAGAGCATCCCAGCGTCAAGGTACACTTTTTGCAGCTTCATCTATGCCCCGACAAAGCGTGCCCGTGACAGCTCATTACGTCACCGCTGGAACTGTTGCTAAGAGTGAGCCTATCCCAGCAGTCAACTCCGGAGTAGGGACCTCGGTTTATATAGATGCTACTGGTGTGAACTTGAGCTCAACTCCGGCGAATCGAGCGGAAGGTAGCACTTCGCCGGTGTACGCTGTTGTTCGAGACAAGGATGGAGACGAGCGCGTGATACCAGTATCAAAAAACACGCCGTCGTCACGTGATTTCTCAACGTCATCTCGTGATCAGCCTTCTCTGTCACGTGCCAATGCCGCAATGTCTAATAGTACTGCGACCACGCCTTATTCTTCTCCAGCGTCACGCAATGCTGTAAGTTCAGATACCAGTTCAACGTCACGTTATGGTACGTCTTCATTGTCACGGAACGGTGTCATTTCAAACCCAGTAGAACTAAAACCGTTTACGAGCGAGCAAAGAGACGAGAACAGGAATGACACTCAACTGCAAGTTACCGCGGCGGGTGTTCATGACGCTTCGAAGCAGAACGTCTCAAACGTTCGCACGCGCATTCTTGAAATCGAGCACCATTCTCCGCCTCGTGCATCGCAGGCGTTCCCTGATGACGATGATGATGATGCGCGATCTGTGTCGTCACAACATACCCGGGATTGTTCCCCGGCATTGAGAAAGGTTCGCAGTAAGGCGAGGAAAGCGGCGAAGGAAAAAGAAAAAGAAATATTCATAGATTCTCCCGCTTCGTCGGAAGCTGACTCCAATGCGTCAGGACGGAAATCAGGCGCTGAGGTTACGCGTACGAGATCTGTTGGAGCTAAGGAAGGAGAAGGGAAGAAGTCCTCCGTTTGGTATGAGTACGGATGTGTTTGATGACTACTGAAGTGCGATGTAATGCCGCTACAGTTCCCAGAATAGTCCTCTAGTATTTTCTAGTGTATTGAAGGTTCTATAATTTACGTTTATATTTATTGATAGTACGGCCAATCAACCAGTTGTACGCAAATAAGAACTTGTGTTTAGGATAACCACGTGATCGACTAGGCAGGCACCTTTAATTATCGAAAAGTGGTTATCTCCTATAATCATTTCTTATTTTCTAAAGTGCTTTCTCGATTAAAAGCAAAGCAGTAAGCTATGTTGAAAAGAACACGATGTTATAAGTTGAGTTTATTGATGGGATATTGGCGATATTGAGACTAAGCTGTAAATATTTTTCGGTGCGAAACCACGTCTGAGGGAGCAAAAATTCTCTACTGATAACGTAGCAATCCCTCGTACCGAACAGTGCATCTGGATGAAATTTAATACAAAATGAAGCCACTACACCATTATGAGTGTAAAATTTTGTCTCGTTCCTTTGACGTCGTTTCGCATTGATGCATAGATTTGGCAAAGGTAAATCAACCCGCGAAACATTTCTTTCATTAGATTAAGAAGCAACGTGTGTACATAGCTACAATAGAATTGTGTCCTATTATCGTCAATAATTTGGTGTATATTGATAGCCTGCGAGCAAATTCTCGCCACCGGGGCTAGGGGTGGGGGGAACGGGGAGGGTGGAAAGGAGTGTTCCTCCCTCCTCCCCGTTCTCCCAATCCCCGTCCCCGAGCAAGAGAGCTTGCTCGTAAATAGAAGACGCTGCTGAACTTGTGAATCAAGCTGCTTCCGTCCGTTATTTAACTAATTTTCCAGTGTAAAATATGCTTTGTGCATGAATATTTTCTACACATAGATACAAAATGTTACCTAATCTATTTTCGATGATAAACGTATTTGAAACTTTTTAATGCAATATGGAAATAAATTGGTCATACAATCAATTTCTCATCGAGTTGCGATGCAAAAAGAAAAAGGCACAAAGTTAAGTAGAATTTACTTGTTTGAGAATATTCAGAACGTTGTATTTATATAGATATTTAATACGATAGCTGTCAAATTAATAATTTATAAAATTAAAGGTTTTTCGATAGTTGATCGTTTTTCTAATTCTACTAATAAAAGAGTGGAGTTACGATTATTTGCTATATATGTAATGATAAGAATTGATGAAAGCGAATATCTGCGTAGCTGGCGCAAAAGTTAAACGTAGAATGGAAGTTTTCGGGGACGCGTACTACATTAGCTCTTGTGTCAGCTCATTAATCAGAAGGCTGGAAGGCCGTTGGATATTCTGCGATATTCAACGGTAGTTTCTTGGCGTCGAAATTGAACTAGCTAGTGGTCTGAACTAGAAATGTAGTGGGCTATGATCGAAACATCTTCGTGTTTTCTTCCGTTCATTTCGCAAAATGACGGAAAACGTTAAAATAACCCTCGGACAATCATCGGAAATGTTCGGAACATCTTCGGTAAAAAGAGTGGACCCTTGAAACGAGGTTGGACGCGTTCAATCTTGACTTGCACGGACTTGCACCCATTTGGGGAACACTTGAAGGGATAGATGAGAGGGCCCAACAGAAAATCAGACACCTTAATGAGAATTATATAACGTAAATAATGGATTAGATGGTTAGCTTTCAGTAAGGGAGGGTTAGAAGTTCATATAGTTAAATTTAGGCCTAATCAACCCGAGAAGCTACGTAGGTGGTACTCTGGTAGTGTAGGAGTACGTGTAGTGTATGCTCTGTAAGCTTATAGTCCTAGCTGAAGTCACAGGTTCAATCCTAAGGGAGGAGATTTTAAGCTAGCTTTTTTACACTTAAAAATTGATTGTAAAAAATATTAAGCGTCGACATTACGTTATATACGTCTCAATAAGGTGTCTGACCGCCAGAAGGGCCCTCTCATATATCCCTTCAAGTGCTTTCGAAATGGTAGGGAGCTTTGGCAACCACGACGGCAACGCCAAAGAAAACGTCATTGAAAACAATAATTTGCGCTCATTTAAACTACTATAAAATTGTTCCAAATTGTTTAAATTGCCTAATGTGACTGAATTGTACAGGAGCTGAATTGGTAGGGACGGCTTTCAAGTTCAAAATTAACCGTCGGGTGCTCACGGCCTCCACAAAAGCTATAATTTGATAATTTGACGTTGTTTTGCTGGGAACGGCAAAGAAATGTATCAAATGTAAAACGCACGTGCAGCACAGGCATTGTTTTCGCTTATTGAACCTATTGTTTTGTGCCGCTCTCGCTGCCGTTGCCGTCATGGTTGCTACAGCTCCCTAGTGACCAGATAGTAGTCTACATATCCTGCCATTTTGCCATCCTCTCCCTTTCCTATGCTCCTCATGATTCATCGGGGAAAGAGATTGCCACCGTGGTTACTTTGCGGCTAGTCGCAGAGTAATAATTGAAGTGTATTTGTACGCAAGGTTCGCGGTTGGTCACCTTCGCAGACAACTCAAAATGTGAGACTGGATGACGATTGGGTTTTCGAAAGAGACTCGGAAATCTGCTCTTAGACTTAACCCACTCACCTTCCCACCAATTAAAAACGGGCTAAAATGCGGCTTAGATGCTCCAGGGCAGTCAACATTTGATGTGGTATGTAAACTTTAATGTCATTTTTCGTTCACTTTATACCAAATCGTAGCCTCCCCGTTTACGCCTGTCACGCAGGCTAACTAAATCGACGGTGGTCTGTTCGAAGTCTGGGCTCCCTCGATATATTAAAATTCATACTTGGCTCCGAGGCTTGGGGGAAAAAAACAAAAGAAATGAATAATTCAACGCTGAACCTCGATGTGATTTATTTTGTTTTATTCCCCCAAGCCTCGGAGCCAAGTATGAATTTGAATCCACCTCCCTGTTTTCCCGCGCTTCACAAGGCGGCTGCTCTTGTTTTCCCGCCTATTACTTCAGTACGTCAAGTAAACCGACCAAACTGTTTGGCCTGGCCCAGCTAGTTGTTTATTGCTAAAACACAACCGAACAACTTCACAACGAAACTGAGGAGGATGAGATGGAACAAGAAAGTTATCTACTGTGAGTATTCAATTCTTAAAGTTCAATGTTAGCGGTTTTGGCCTCGAGTTGCCTTGCACAGTCACTCCAACGAAAAGGAAACTCAAAAGTTGGTTTTAAACTGTATTTGATTAGCTTATCAAGGTCGTGTTACGTTATTTAACCTAAGCATAATATGCATGGTTGTGGTAATTCAACGTAAATTTCGGCCCTCGTGGTAAAAACTACGTTTTTAGCCTCTGTCTTGAACGTTTCTATAAGCTTATGTAAGCTTAAAAGTTAAGGTGGCTCTGAACCCCACCTACAGAATTATTTTAAACTTTGCCAAAAGTTGCATCTTATCCTATTGATCAAAATTCGACAATAAAAAATGGGGTTCACCGAGTCATTTTTGAGTTATTGACACTTAAAGCTAGAATTAAGGGTGTTTTTAGCATGTTATATTGTGTTGCTATAGTAACATATTGTGTCACAAAAATGATAACAACGTGTTCACCAATCATTGGGCATTCCTTTGATATTATGATTGTAGCATCAACTAATAAAGAGTGGTTTTAATGACCCATCAAAATCAAAGCCTTGGAAAGTGTTGGAAACTGTTGGGAGCCACCTAAAGTAATATTAAGATTTCACTCCAAATATTACAGGAGCTTAGGAGCTATTTTTTAAACCTGTTTTAAACTAAACAACATTTAAGCTTAAACATGTGTAAGCGTCGGTGTGAATGGGGTAATAACTTAAGTTTTAAAGCCTACCAGGGATATTATTTTGAAACATTTTATAAAGCTATATCTAAACAAGAGATAATTTAGTTCGTAACTCAACTGTTATAAAAGCTAGCTACTTTAACTAGGAGGGGAAATTGCAAATGTGTTTGCTTGCCAGCCGAAACACCCTTATGAAGTTAAAAGCGAAGTAAAAGCCGTTAGGAAGTAACAAACGATCGGTCCCTTACCGGTAATCTAATCTCCACTAAAACAAAGAAAATAATGCTTGGACAAAAATGTGTAATAATATATTATTTTTATTTTAATCTGATTAAATATGTATAGCTGTCTGAGTGCATTTGACAAATTTTCAATGCTACGGAGAAAATGAATAAATATAAAAACTAACAAATAACAGTAGAAAGTATTACAAACTATCTGCTTTCTTCCTTGAACAATTGGCTTCATATGATAGATAAGGTGTGTTTTGTTACAAAATAAAACACACAACCACAAAAAAATATTATTTGTTTATCCAAACTCCACACATAAGCTGAGGTTTATGACTCAACTTTCTGCAACACTCTGGAAAATCTGACTGCAAACTCCTTCCTACAAACCAATTGAAACAAATGTAGACATTTAGTCAAAATATCTATATATAACACATCACAAATAAATATCTTTACATTTGACTGGAAGACACAACTGCACAGTTACTACAGTAAAGGCTCATACCTGATACAGAGTGGGGGAGTGGGGGAGGGGGGGGGAGGGGGGGGGGGTATCAAAAGGTATCAGAAACATGTTTTGTGGTTATGGCTCACAATTCTTTCTGAAAAATTGTTCCTGTCAGCATGTTTTTATGGCTTAATACTTACAGAGGTATCAGAATAACTTTGACAGTGATAATTTTCGATTCAAGAATTTTAACCCCTAAGAGATATGACGTTTACCCCATCACTTTTATATGGGAATCCATCCCTGGGGGCTTATAAGCACCTAACTGCTGAGCCATCATATACAGTTGTACAGCTGTTTCAATTTAGGTTGTCGGATGAGAGCTTCAAGCGTACGCAACGAGACCGCAAGTTACTTTGGGTAGTTGTAAATTGGTCTTAGCTTAAGTTCGCGGTTTTTGCATTTGTCAGTCCGATGAGTGAGGTGGATGTTAGCACCATAAATGTTTGCCATCGCTTTTATTGATGAGGCATTTTACGTAATTTGCTTTCGTCAACTTATCGTATTCATAAAAATCCCAAAGTACCTTGAGGTCTCATTGCGTACACTTGAAGCTATCATCCGACAACCTAAATTGAAATAGTTGTATACACATATTATATATGAGTACAGTGACCAGTCCACTAAATTTCATATGTAATGCACTATAAAAATAGCAAGGCTTTAGCAATGATGACACAATATATTGGGGCCTTGATAATGGCATGAACACCATTTCTTTGTGGTCACAGTGTTATAATCTGAAAATAGCAGTCATGTTACCCTGCTGTGATGAGGGCAATGAATGAACTGGGAAGTTGAAATCAACTTAATCAACTTGCATCTTGAATATTGTATTCTTGATCTGTCATTTCATGTTGTTCACTAACATAAGTGATTTATGTTGAGTACCAGTAAGCCTAAGTCAGTTATATAGCTTGAAGTAAATTCATTGCAAAAAAAGGTCTCACCCTCTCCTCTTCATTCATGAGTAACTGCCCAATTTGAAAGTGCTGTCTTTTCCCAATACCCCGTCGCACATATCGGGAGTGAATTGGACACTTGTTAAGAGCATACAAGGCTGCTGCAAGACCACACCCAGCCACCTTCAATGAGCTGGTGGTCATTGTGTGACTATCCACTGAACTGGCTTTGTCTGCTGGCATCTCATTTTTGTCAGCAGTGATCTTAACAGATACAATTCCGTTTTTCCAGCTTTGAACTGTTTAAAAAAGAATGCAAATTTAAACATACAAATTATTAGTTACTGGCTGATGATGCCTGGTTCACACGTGACATGATGGCATGGTAATGGGTATGTACTTTTGCCTGTGATAGTAACACAAGTGGGAACCAGGTTTGAGCAATGGTGGGAGGGGGGGGGGGGGGGGGGGGGGGGGGGGGGGGGGGGGGGGGGGGGGGGGGGGGGGGGGGGGGGGGGGGGGGGGGGGGGGGGGGGGGGGGGGGGGGGGGGGGGGGGGGGGGGGGGGGGGGGGGGGGGGGGGGGGGGGGGGGGGGGGGGGGGGGGGGGGGGGGGGGGGGGGGGGGGGGGGGGGGGGGGGGGGGGGGCGGTACTCCCCTATACAAGCTAGCTATATAGGTAGTGCCATTCCAAAGGGTATGACCAAGGGTATGACTTGTCTCTCAGCAAGTGTTGAATTCTAAATAATCTGAACTCCATTACACTCACTTGGGATGTTTGTTACTCTGTCTTGACTAAACAATTTCAAAGCCACATTGTATTTGTGTTAGTGACAAAACAACTGTGAGAGTGGCAAAACTGATGGGTGGTCTGACAGCATGGATTCTCTTGATAATTAATTATTGCTAAATATAAAACACATGCACTAATGACCATACTGCACCCAACCACGGCCTAGCCTCTGACACCAACATCCACAGGGCTTGTCACCCAGGGGGTGAAGGGTGGGGTACTCTCCTATATAGGTATGTGCGACCCTAAAGAGTATCTTCAATGGTTTTTGAGCTGCTTTGGTCTGAGACATTATAGATTTTGACCATTTTGGTCCGACATTGGGTATAGTTTTTACGTTAAGTGAACCATGTGAGCATATAAATATAGGCAGGTCTAAAAACAGGTATGGATGTTAGAGGACAGGTCTGAAAACCGGTATGAATTTTACAGGATAGGTTTGAAAACGGGTATGAGAAATGGCATAGTTTGGTCTGACGTAGGGTCAGGATCAGGCGGCTCACCCCACCAAACATTCTGAGGAGTTCCACCAGGAGATCATACCGTACAGGTAAAAAAATCTCCAGATACAAAGTAAAGTGCTTAAAGTGTAATATTTTTACACTTACTTTGGCCAATTTTAGAGAACATTTTTTTGATATCTGACACGTTTTCGTGGTTGAATTGGCAGAACTCCATTTTTTACGATGCTTTGGGGAGTCAAAAGAGGCAAGATTGGCAATCTCCCGGATTTTGATTTTGTTAGGTTGGCATCTCTGTGGTTAGGTGAGTGCATACAGAAGAAATCTACCTACCTTCTTGGAAAAAGCTGTCCACCAGATTACTTGTTGAGAATCTTTGGAGTCATCCTTTACAGGCTCTCTGGCCACTTGAAATGAAAGCACTGTGTCAAGCCTGTGATTGACTCTACCTTGAAAGATTGTCTCCTTTATATCAGAACTCCCGTCATATTCAACCACGTGGATGCCCTCTTTTGAGAGTTGTCCTTGGGCAGCACTGGCTGTAATACTATCTTGAAAGTGTTGTGCATTGTGCTGTGTAACAATAGTTATTTTCTTATTCAGTGCTTGAAGAGCTTTGACAAGAGCCATTGTTCCTTGGATAACATCTAGAAAGCTTTCTTTCTCATGTAGAAGGCCTACAATAACAGATGGAGCATGGGACAGTCTCACTGCTATCTTAAGGAACTCACTAGCAACCCGAGGATCGTCTGTTCCTTCATCACTGCTGGGGTTCACAGATATTTTAACAATCTCTTCAATTTTTTTGGATTGCACTGGCAGAGCAGACAGAAGCAAGGTAGGGTTGATCTGTAAGAGTAATAAGCCTTGGTTGTTCATCCCCGTGCTCCGGTTTATGGATTTTAAAATATTCATCCACAGTGGTGTCACAGATTAACATTGAGCCTGGTTTATGGCTGAAGGATAGTGGTGGTTCTGTGGAAATGGAATAGAAAAGAGTTAATTTTATTGCCAATATTCCTAATTTCAGTTCCAAATCTCAAACCTTTGTTATTGGGAACACATTCGTGAAAATTTGGTGAGGTCCATAAAGGATGGGACCAATATTTTCCCAATACAGACTGGACGGGTCAGTTCATGAAATGTTCCTTATATTAAATATATATATATATAAAAATAATAATTTTATGGCTCTTTAATTTTACAAATTTGCAAATAGCATAGTGAATTGTGTCAGTGTATGCTAAAAAAAGGAAAATATTTTTTGTATTCCACCTTACTTGTAGCATATTATAAGCAAGACAACCTGGAAAATGCTACCACTTTACACTTGTAATACAGTTCTCTTTGAAAGATATTTTACAAAAACACAATTCAGTGAAATCAATTAGAGTGATCCATTTGAGCAGTAAGTATAACATTGGACCACTTAGAAAAATATGTTGTGGTCAAAATTTTCCTTGGTTTAAAATTTACTTTCCTTTGTTTAAAACTCATTGTCATACATTATCATGCATTTTCATACCCTGGCAAAAACAAAGGAAAGTAAATTTTGAACCAAGGAAAATTTTGACCCACAATTACATATACATGTACACCTTTGTTTAAAAATAAATCAGAGGATTCCATTTGAAAAGGAATGTGGCATGGCAGGTGGGGGATCACACCCATCAAACAAGATTATGGTACCTTTCAGGGTCTTTTTTGAAATTTACGAACAGGTGCCCCTGTCATTTCATGATCAGTCAATGACCATGGATGATTGGAATCCAATCAATTGAAATTGAAGTACATGAAGGGACATTCTGAATATTGGCAGTAAAGAATGCCCCTACATGTATGCGCTTGCCTATAAGTGTTAATGAATGTTAGTGTTAATGCAAAAATCCATAACAAATTTAATAACAACTAAAACAATAAATTGTCGTCATTCAATAAAATGAATCTACATTAACATGTACATTAATGAATTTAAGTGCATGTTAATAATACTGTAGTATATTTTTTAGTAATGAAAAACAAAAGGTGTACATCATGTAGCAAGCTACAACTTTTCTTACTTGCAGATCTCACTGCTAGTGATGATGTCACACCACAGGCCCAAAACACAGGTATAAGATGTCCAATGTCAGAAGGTTCCCCAAATTCTGTGTTATAGAGATCCTCTATTCCTATCACAGACGGATCTCCAATATGTATTGGTGCTCCATGTACTGCATCGTAAGCAGCTGTAATGATGAGGGCTTTTTCGACCAGCTCTTTGGGAATCGGGGCGCATTGAAACAACCATAGGACAGGCAAATGGGCCAATAGGTACACACTGAATGTTGGTTGGGTACATGGATACATTGCGCTTTTCAGTGACATTTTTAAGGGAAATTCCAGCATCTATCAATGCTTCTTCAAACGAAAAGCTGCACCCAAGATAGAAGGACACAAAATCATTCAAGGAGTAGCCAGTTAGGTTTCCACATTTCTTTGTGATGGTCCCATCTTCAGATATACAGTATGTTTGAAGGTCAGTTCTGAAAGTGTGATTAGAGACAACACATTTTATTAATTGCTGTAGTAATTAACTTACAGGTAGCTCTGGTATAAAGAAACAATCATGTTTTATACTTCCACATTATTACTGTACATTTCTCACCCTCTCTCCCACCACGGACACCACAACATCCCCAGAAAGGAAAAAAAGTTTAAAAAAGTTTCTCCAACGATGTACTGTGAGCTGAGAGTTTTAATTTTTGTCTTGCACAAGAACATAACACCAAAAACAGTTGAAAGGCTTGACCTCATCCGCATCAGCTGAGTGCAGTAAAATTAATAATTACATTTGTATTGTTTAAAAATTAAACAATATTGACTGCTCTTAACTGGCCATGGCATAATTCCTCGCGAAGCCAGGTTTATAAATTTGTCACACGTGGATCGCTTTAGGGTTGGTGTCCTGCAGTTGCCTACCAACAAAACTGTGAGAAAGCTCCAATTGATGTCATCCAGTGTGACGAGCGACTGGGAACGAGAATGTCTCAACTTCAAATTTCAGGGCCATTGTAGCGATACAACCCAACCTCTCCAGTTAAACCAGAAATTCCATCTCTTCCTCCCCTGCGCTAAAATTTTGCTGTGCATCCTGCCCCGAGCTTCACAAGGGTCTGCGAGACACATATTTCTAGTAAAATATTACTGACTAGCCACTCACTGAAACATGATTACAGGTAAGCAATATTTTAAGCATGTGATTCTGTGGCTTTCGATCTGCGCATGAATTCTGTTTGCAATAAATTGAAAGTGGAAGCATGAGGTTATAATTATTGGCCTTTAACCCTTTAACAGCTACTACTAGTAATCAGTATCAAAGTTCTCTTTGTAGTATCAATGCATTATTAAGTACATAGGTGATAAGAATTAAGATAATGATCACCTTTAACAATTTCTCCCAATTTGTATTATAAGACATGTATGGGAAGCAATAAGGAGAATTTGTGTTTTGACTTTAAGGCTTGAAGGGTTAAGGTTATATTTCTTGAATTGCCATGTGTACCTTACATCAGAGTCCGCTGCCAGGTATCCAGCTGATAGCTCACCAATTCCACTTCTATACAATAATGGACAAGGAGCTCTGTTCAGCTCACAAAACCGTTCAAAATCATCCGCCAGATAACATGGAAGGATCGCTAAATTGGCCTGAAGGAACCCCAAGCAGTATCCTGAACTGGGTTTTCCCTCCAACTCGGGATTCGTTCGAAACTCGTATCTTGCTTTCGACGGTTTCCATGAGCCGACAGGATCAGTTTCCTCGAGAGACATGCTAATCTAAGAATTGATGTAACTGGGCATCAAACACACCAAAAAATCATAGCATCGACTGCAAATTCCCTCTACGAGGTACATGTACACTGTATGGTGTGACCATATAAACGACTGAGTCATGCGACTGTCAGCTGAGGAAGAGAGAGGACCCTGGGAACGAGCCTTCTGTTCAGCGAAGCGGGGAGAGTGGGGTGGGGTGGGGGGGGGGGGGGGGGGGGGGTAGTTTTGGCAAATTTTCGGCGAATGTCCACAGCTAGCTGTAGCTATATACTTAAGGACGTTTGGGGTATAAATAAGGTTGAGATTTATTACAATGCTTTAATTTCTAAAACTTGCATAAGTAGAACGTTTACAAAACTGATTAAATGATTAAAAACACCTGAGCAAATAGGCCTGTTTGATCCTGTTTTCTTGACTTAAAATGCAGCCACTAAGGAAGGAACTAATAAAGCAAGGCTGACTGTACAACTGCGATTATAATATTCTTTCCAATATTTCGTCAGGCACGGCCTGACTTCTTCAGGGAATAAAATGACTACAAGAAAAACGTTACAATATAAATCGCCAAGAAACAAAAGGATATTATTGTTAAAAGATTACAATGGAAAGACGTTAGATTTCAAAAATATAAAATGAAACGTTACAATTCAAATTTAAGAGAAACAAAAGAATATAAGATAACAAGATAAAACTAATGAAAGACGATATGTAAAATATATAAATGCGAAGTTTACATTTCTTCACGCTTGTTGATACCTTTGGGTTCAAGGGTTTGACCCATTTCGATAAGATACGCTTCTCGAGCTTTGCGTACAGCGTCACGAGATGAATGTATGAGTTCTATTAAATGGAATAAGTTCTATGTCGGTAGGTAAATGGTCGTCGGAAAGAAAATGGTCTGAAACTGCAGTAGGTCTAGAGGAAGTAGTGGGTCTGTCAACCGGTCGTCTGTGTTCGTTAAAGCGGTCTTTAAGTCGTCGTTTCGTCTCACCTATGTACTGTTTGTTACAACGTCTGCAGTTTACCATGTAAATGAGATTTTTGGAATTGCAGTCATTGTAGTCAGGGATGGGTCTAGTCTCACCAGTGGAGGAAAATGTGTAGTCGGTGCAACCGTCAGTGATGTAGTTGCAAGTAACACAATTATTACCGCAACTGAAGGATCCCTTAGAAAGGTTGGTTTGTGTAGCAGTGCGTAATTCGGATCTGACTAATATGTCGCTAAGGTTGTCAGTGCGTCGAAAGGCAACAAGAGGTGTAGATTTAAAAAAATTGGCAGAACGTTGGGAAGAAGAGAGAATGTTGACATTTTTGTGGATGATAGATGATAGAGAACGAAGGGCAGGATTGTATGTGATAACAAGAGGAACACGACTGGGTGAGTCAGTTGTGGTTTCGCTGGCTTTAAGTGTCTCAGTGCGTATGATGGCGTGAACACGTTGAATCTCATGGTTGAGAAAAGAGAGATTGTATCCACGGTTGTTAAGGTAACGTTTAAGTTCATTGGTACGTAATGTAAAGGTCTCGTCGGAAGAGCATACGCGTCGCAATCTGAGGGCGAGGCTAAATGGAATGGCTCGTTTGGTGTGTAAGGGGTGACATGAAGAGTGTAAGAGGTACTGATGTTTGTCCGCAGGCTCTACGCTCCTGTTTTCGTATTTTCTTGCTTTGATATTCTTCGAATGTATCCAGGTACGATATTTCTAAGTAGTATACATCCTTGTATTTAACTAATGTTTATATAATAACAAAATTCCGAGCCAACAGTTTTTAATTATCCGCTATTTTTTGGACAATCTGGCTGCTCACATCATCCTAAAACAAAACAAAATAAAAAAATCAACACTTTATCCATAAAACAACTTCCTGCCAGGCATACTGAATGACGTGTTGGTTCCTTAAATGTCACTCCACAAGGTTTACAAATGTGTACTCGCAAACATAATGCCGTGGACAGGGTAGATGACTAGCATCAAGTTAAGAGGGAGTTGATGATGACGTTAATGTTACGAAAACTGGAAGAAATAATTTTCAAAGCAACGACAATAGCCCAATTTCGATATATTAAAATTCAACTTGAAACAAAAGACATCACTACGAGGCTAAGGGGAATGATAGCAGGGATTTGTATGGTTTATTCCCCTAAGCCTCGTAGTGATGTCTTTTGTTTCAAGTTGAATTTTAATATATCGAAATTGGGCTATTACTGTTTTGATTTTAAAAAAACATGTTTCGACAATCCTTTGTCATCTTCAGTTTGAAATTTTAAGTTACAAAGTTGAATTTATAGGGAAGATATCAATGTCGTCACCAATTGTTATTAATGTGCCAACCAGAGCCTTATTGGCTGCCGAAACAAAGGGTTGTTTTGTTCCAGCGGTTGGCACATTTGAATAACAAAAAGAATGTTTGTAAACAGATATCATCCCTATACTAAGGGCCTGGTCGCACTACAGTCAAAAACAAAAATTAGCCCACGGGTGCAAAAATCGAGGAAAACAAAAGAAACCGCTCCGGTGGGACACGCTTTTTGTGGAATGTTTTTGTTTTTATGTCATTTTGCACGGCCTATTTTTTGTTTTTGACTGTAGTGCGACCAGGCCCTAAGTAAATGAAAATGCTAATGAGAGAAAACACCTTTAACAAATAAATGAAAGAATGCGTGACAATGCGTGAAGAAAGTTTTAAATTAACATGATTCAACTGTTGGTTCAAAGAAGGTTGTTCCCATTTGACATGCAGAGCTTCCTTTATCTTAAGCTGAAAATTGGTGGAAGCATGATCTAAGATATTGAAACAATTGGGTGAACATAAACAGTGGCATTCTTTAGAGTCTTTCAGGTGTTTGAATACGTAAGAGGCCCTATCAGTGGATAAGTGCTCACGTACGCGTGTGGAAAAATGTCGGGTGGTTTCGCCGACGTAGCAGGCATTACAGCCCGCACACAAAAATTTGTAAACAACACACGAACGGAGCCCATTCGGGATAGGGTCTTTCACGCCAAACATGTTACCGATCTTGAAAGACGAAAAGACTAATTTTATATCTATATTAATACAATAACGTTTGATAAGTTTCCGAATCCTTTTCTGCGTAACACTGGAAAAATGGCCTGTATAAGGTAATTTGAAATAAAACGGAGGTATAGCTTTGGAGGTAGGATCTGGGAAGGAAGACTCGTAAAAACGTTCTTACCTCAACTGAATTCATTACAAACTGTTCAGCTTGAAAGGCTGGTCTCTTTCCAGTACCACGTCGCACATATCGAGAGTGAATTGCACACTTGTTAAGGACATACAATGCTGTGGCAAGACCACACCCAGCCACCTTCAATGAGCTGGTGGTCATTGTGTGACTGTCCACTGAACTGGCTTTGTTTTCTGGCATCTCATTTTTGTCAGCAGTGATCTTTATGGATACAAGTCCATTGTTGATGTCTACTGTAAAAAAGAAAGGGAAAAAAACAAAAACAATGCAAGGTGGTAAGAAAATTGAGGGACTGAGTGCAAAAAAGGTCTTATGTATTAATTAACAAAAGTAAAGAAAACCACCTGGAATGGGGGTGGAAGGGTCCAAACAAAACAACTTTGGGGGCCAGAGGGCATGAATACTTTCAGGATACAATTAGCTCTAATACAAATAATTAATCCCAGATTAAAAGACTTAAAAAGCCACACAGGATCCGTATTTTATTTGTAATGTGATTTCTTATTTATCTATTTATTTCTAAAAGCACCCGCCTCGATTAGCTTGATGCTACCTGCGGGTGCCTATAATTTTGTAAATAATTTATTTGTTTAATAAAAATGATGAAATAATGATGAAAAACACAGGATTTAGCCTAGTATTTCTGCTGTCCACCTAACATCAGCACAGCAATCACCATTTCTACGGTTGAAGCTCTAGGAGCATGCGCTCTTGTAAGAGGACAGCTCTACTTATGGCCGCCTTGACAAAACCCTGTTTGAATTCTCCTCTGAGGAGAATCATTCCCGTCAGCAGCCAGCTCCAGTTTAATATGGACACCTTTTCTTTTTCCCTGTCTGCTACAAGAGCTTCATCTATAATAGATAAACTGGTATAATGAATGCTTATTATAATTTATATTTGAACAAACCTTCTTTAAATAATATGTCCACCACACCATCCTTGATGTCATTCTTCTCAGGAAACTGTGGTTTTGCCACTTCCAATCCTATCATTGTGTCAAGCCTGTGATTGACTTCACCTCCATACAGTCTTTCCAAAGTATTACATCTCTTTTTATCATCACATTCAACAACACAAACACCATCATTTGATATTTGCCCCTTGGCAGCATTGGCTGAAATGCTGTGTTGAATAAGTTGTGCATTGTGCTGTGTAACAATAGTTATTTTCTTATTCAATGCTTGAAAAGCTTTGACAAGAGCAAGCATTGCTTGGATGCATTCTGATGTAGACATCTCAGATGAAAAGCTTTCTTTCTCGTGTAGAAAGCCAACAACAATAGATGGAGCATGGGACAGTCTCACTGCTATCTTCAGGAACTCACTAGCAACCTGAGGATCTTCTGTTCCTTCAGCACTGCTGGGGTTTGAGGATATTTTAGCGATCTCTTTAATTTTTTGGATTGCACTGGCAGAGCAGACAGAAGCAAGGTAAGGATGATCTGTAAGAATGATAAGCCTTGGTTGTTCATCCCCATGCTCTGGCTTATGGACTTTGAAATATTCATCCACAGTGGTGTCACAAATGAACGTGGAACCAGGAAAATGGCAGAAGCTTAGTGGTAGTTCTGTTGTAGTGAAAAAAAAAGGTGTAGTATATATTATATTGGATTCACAGATAATGCATGAAATTACTAAACAATAAACTCTCTTAAAGTGGATTTTCCTGTATTGTGTAAGGAAGACACCTCTCTAAGGCAGACATACATCAGCTAAAGCTCGGCCCGGCTGAATTTTAGGAACACAGGAACACCAATACGTGATTGGAGTTGCATCAGTTCTTACATGCATAAGCACAAAAAAAACCTGTCTCTTCCACAGGATTCTCTCTTCTAAAGGGACAAGCATGTATCAGTTAAGAAGTGGGCAGTTATGAGAGCAAAAAGCATGCAGGCAGGGCTTGGGAACGAGTGCAAAGTGTGAGCAGGTGCTTATGGGAAGGAGTAAAATAAGAAGAGAGGCTTTGACTTTTTTCCCTTCCTGTCATTCCCGTGCCCCCATTCTGCTCAATTGAGTAACTTCTCAAGTGCCTTCTCGTGGTCAGTATGGGAGTGACTGGGATGAGGCAGCAAAAATGACCTCCAAGAAGCCTGTGTGTAAATCACACTATCACGTACTTGCCGCTCTTATTGCTATGGATGATGATCTACCACAGGCCCAAAACATGGGTATAAGATCCCCAATGTCAGAAGGTTCCCCAAATTCTGTGTTATAGAGGTCCTTTATTCCTATTACAGATGGATCTCCAATGTGTACTGGTGCTCCATGTACTGCCTCATAGGCAGCAGTAATGATGAGAGTCTTTTCAATCAAATCTTTGGGAATTGGACGCATTGAAACAACCAAGGGTGAAGCAAATGGCCCAACAGGTACACACTGAATGTTGGTTGGAAACATGGAGACACAGCGCTTTTCAGTAACACTCTTAATAGGAATTCCAGCGGCTATTAGTTTTGCTTCAAATGCGAAAGTGCAGCCAATATAGAAAGATACAAAGTCATCCCAAGGGTATGCTGTCAGTTCACCAGGTTGTTCTGTGATTAATCCGTTTTTATTGACACAGTACTTTGCAAGATCAGTTCTGAAAGCAGGATTTAAAACAAAAATTATGAGACAACTGTTGTAAAGTCAAGCATACATGTATACCTAGATTGCCTATCTATTGTGTTGAGACATTGACAAAGAAACTGGGAAAATAGGCAAATTACACTTATCATAGTCCCTTTAAACTGCCTATCAACCCTAGAAAGTTATTTTCAGAATCAACTCTATGTACATTGAATAGTTGAATGGTAGAATATTTTTGTTTTGAACATTGCATTTTTTGCGTTTTTTTTATAGAGATTTGAATTTACAAAAATATGCTAATCAGATGACATCAACCTGGGAATTTCCCTCCGGGGGGGGTACTTCCTAGTAATGGGCTAATGGGGATGTGCCGCTGGATGGGGTCGCATTTTCACGACTGGATTGACTATAATGGGATTGCATTTTCAGTAGAGTTACTAGAATGGGGTCGCATAATTGTCCGGATTTTTTGGGGTACGAAAATTCTGGCAAGTATTTTTTTGGGTAGTTTTAGTTTAGCAGGGATTACAAAAAATGGGAAGATTCGCGGTAAAAACATTGTTACCGTACTTAATAATTGTTGTTTTAATATTTAACAATCGGCTCCCATTACAATTCAATCACAACTAAACATTAACTGAGTTGCACAATAATCCAGGACAAAGTCCAACACGTTTTCTATTCCTCTGCGTTGTCGTCCATCGAAGTTAGTACAACTTGAATATCTTTTTGCTGTAGTGACCGCTTGATCCCTTTCGCTTGGGACTTGCTTGCTTTTAATGTGAGATTTACAGGAACATTTATTCTGCCCCCAATACGCCAGCGACCAACTTCTAAGGCTTTAAATATTTCAGTTGCTACGCCTAACGACTAAAATTTGGCTAGCTAACGTTTTACGGTTAACGCCATTGAAACTCTCCATTGAGACCTCCGTAGGTGGATACAGCTCACTTAGGTTTAGTTGGAGGTTTTTTAAAACACAACTAAGGAGTTGTTTAGCTTTCTTCGTACCAGATTTCGTGCTTTTTAAAATGATGAAACAGTAGAATTTTCGCGTACAATTTGATTACGTCTTTAAAACATGTTCCTCGAGTCTTGCTGTTTTGAAAATACTGTTGATAAGTACTGAGATAAATCAGTATTACCAATTGGGAGCATGAATTACAATGTTCCAGTTACAGAAGAATCTAGCACTTCACCTATTTATGACGGAACGCTTGTAAATAATTTCGGTAAACAAATGTACCAGAAGGTTTGTAGGTGAAGAGTAAAGTCTTCTACATTTAATAAATGTGTCAATTCATTTGAGGATGACCTACTGTAGACTGAAAGGGTTCCAAACTCAAGGTTGATTGCTAAACAGAAAGTGACTAAGTTGGGATTGCGAAATTTACATTTACTCAAAAGTGACTAAGATGGGGTCTATAATTGGCCACAGAATAGACTATAATGGGGTAGGGGCTCTGAGAGGCCAGCGGCACATACCCAGCAAAAGTTGACCCAAGTACCCCCCCCCCCCCCCCCGGGAATTTGCCATTATTTCTACTCCAATTTACAATGCGCAATTTACAGCTTGAGGATAATTAATTTGATAAATACTAAAAATAAACTGTGGATAGTCAATTGATTCGTGAAAATATTACTTGGAGGTGAAAACAAGTAGTTGTATTATAAATGATTCCCAGGTTGACGTCATCTAATTGGCATTTTGTAAATTCAAATCTCTATAACTCACTAACACAACGTTCAAAACAAGAAATATTTTACCATTCAACTATCCAATGTACATAGAGTTGATTCTGAAAATAACTTTCTAGGGGTGATTAGGCACTTTAAGGTGGAATGGTACCCTCAAAAATGGAAATTTTTTTATCGACGGCCCACTTATGCACTAGTCAATTAATAATAATAATAACAATATTTTAGCAGGGAGCCCACTTCACCAAAAGGTGAACCAGATCCCTAAACCCCAGGGGAATAGTGGGGGAGTTTGCAAGTGCATGTTTGTAATTTAAAGGACTTCCCTCAGGCCCCAGAGACAGATCTGTAGGTAATTTCCCCTGTCTCTTAAGCTGACAAACAATAGTTATGCAAGTTTATTAACAAATTATTATTGAAACATCTTTGTTGTATATTCAGATATAAAAGGAGTCAAAACACACTTACACACTTACTCTTTGATACTCCTCACTATGAGGTAGTTGCAATAACATGAACAATTAACACATACAGTGTTCTCCTTATCAGGCGGTAACAGGTAAAATTTACCGCTTGAAGCAACACTTTTTACCGCCTGCAAACACTTGGAGGTTTTTGAAATTCAACAAAGTGTTTCAAAATTCTATAATAAAAAAATTAGTGTTGTGTAAGGAATGAATTATAAAATTGTTTTAAATTGTTTTTACTTTGAAGGTCGAAGGTGTGCATACCTGAATTTGCCTGAAATAGGTCTCTAAATGAAGGAAATGGGGTTTCTGAGAACCTAGCTCTACCCCCTAGGAAAGTAAGCCTTAGGTGCACACTTTTAGTTTAACCGGTTAGGAATGCTCCCTTACCTGCTGAGTTAAAATTTAGGGAGAACACTGCACATATTCTTTGATGACTCTCTAAATGAAGTAGTCGCAATAACATGAACTTATTGAGGTTTTTTTAGGCACATTTTGGATGCTTAAATTATAATTATTGAGATCTTCACACGTTTTATAATCTATAGTGACATAAACTACCCCTGTAGTAGGCGATGCCGCAAATTTCTTGTAATTTCCCCAGAGGCTGGTGCAATAAATTAGTGTAAACCATATTTCCCCCACTATTGCTCTGTAAAATCCCCACCATCTGTGGAGGTTTGGGATTGAATGACAGAAGTGCCTATTGTGTTGTTATACGTCATTCAACAAAGAGTTCCGACACATGTAAATGAGGTAGACCAAAGTGGCCTGGCCGGAAGACAATTTACCACGGGCGTAGGAGGGTCGGACACCTTATTGAGACTTATATAACGGAGTAACTGGTTAGCTTTCAGTTGAGGTTAGGGGTAGCAGTTTATATAGTTAAATTTAGGACTAAGCAACCCGACAAGCAAGGTGGTACAGTGGTACGGTAGGCTATGTAAGCCTAAGCCTAGCTGAGGTCACAGGTTCCATCCTGAGTGGTGATTTTAGATTTTCCTTTTTACACTTAAAACTTTATTATAATTATTAAAATTCTAAGTGTCGACATTACATTATATAAGTCTCAATAAGGTGTCCGACCCTCCTTCTATGCCTGTGGTCACAGGTAGCCCAAGCTATATGTGTCACAGTAACCGTTACGAGCAAAATTATTAGGATTTGTATAAGAAAAAAACGGTCCATTCTAGGAGCTAAAAGATACGAACAAGATTTCAATAAAAATTGCCTACCTTACTTTGCTTGTGTGTATCCTTGTCTCCTGTGTGGTTTTTGGGGTGATTTAGAGCGTTTCCAGTGAGTTTTAGTTCCATTGCTTTCTCTCTATTAATATATAGAGAGAAAGCAATGGACTCATACAAATCCTTATAATTTCGCTCGTAACAGTTACTGTGACACATATAGCTTGGGTTCGGCTATAGCACGGGCGTAGAGTGAGGGTCGGACACCTTTTTGAGACTTATATAACGAATGTCGACACTTAGAATTTTATTTTCAATAAATTTTTAAGTGTAAAAAAGAAAATCTAAAATCCCCACTGAGGATTGAACCTGTGACCTCAGCTAGGCTTAGGCTTACATAGCCTACCGTACCACTGTACCACCTAGCTTCTCAAGTTGCTTAGTCCTAAATTTAACAATATAAACTGCTACCCCTAACATCAACTGAAAGCTAACCGGTTACTCCGTTATATACGTCGCAATAAGGTGTCCGACCCTCCCTCTACGCCCGCGCTACAGTGTTTTCCATATAGCTTGGGCTACCTGTGCTGTGGTAAATTGTCTCCCAAAGTGACATGCATTCTGTGATCGCTCTTGCTTCGCGAAGCTAGGATTTGACTATTTTCTAATTGATTATTCATCGGTACGAACGCAAGAAACAGATTGATAACTAGCCGAAATTGAGAACCTATAAAATTGAAAAAAAAAAGGCCCGCGTTTCACTGACACCCGATTCCACCCCCCGTTTCCATCCCCCGTTTCGCACCTTATATCGGAGTCTGGAGCCAGATGTCCAGCAGACACTTCACCAATTTTACTTCTATATATTACGGGGCATGCAGCTCCATTTAACGCGCAAAACTGTTCAAAATCATCGGCTAGGGAATATGGTAGCATCGTCATATTCGCCTGAAGATAACCCATGCAGAATCCTGCTGTGGTTACTCCTTTTAAATCTGGATTCGTTCGAAACTCGTATCTTGCTTTCGACGGTTTCCATGAACCGACAGGATCACTATCTTTGACAGACATGTTTCTCTTAGAAAAGCAGACTGCTACTTGGAAGAAAGGAAATACGAATCGTCTGCGCGCTGGATAGCACACTCCGATCATGATAGTAATTCGTACCCAGTCATGTTGGGGCGAGAGAAGATTGGACACTTGGGTGAATTGAGGCACGCGGCTGGCGCGCGGCCCGTCTCGGCGTCTGGGTAAAAGAGGAAGACTGCGGGCGCTTCCCATTTTAATGGGATTTCCGGTTTATAGAATTTTCCGCCAAATGGTACTTTCCTTACTAAAGGAAACGGAACAGAAATGACCTGTACCATTTGTATTTTACCGAATGCCGAGAGGCACTGGGGGTGAAAAACAAAATGACGGCGGGAAAAATTAACGGCCAAATACTTTTATAACTTTACCCGAAAACGCGATTGTACGCTTTCAAGCACTGCTACAATTCTCCAATTTCACCAGAACAATCATTTATTTATTTTCTTATTCGCTCAAGTTAACACTAGAATTCCAGCTCTGATATTTTGCTACGTACGTATGACTACTTCAATTATGCGAATAGTTATCCCATGCCACTGCAGCAAGCACGATTCGTAAAAGTTAAAGTAAAACAACTACCAGCAATCAAAAATGTCCATCTTTCTTACTTGTAATTTCGTAGTCATGCTGTAGGAAATCTGGCAATATAGCCGATGAAAAGTGGCAATTTCACACGAAATGCAAAGCCCGGGGTGGGGGGTACTCCCTTATATACGCTATATAGGTATGTGCCGCCCAATAGAGTAGGGTTTTTTAGGTGCTCAGTCCTTAAATAGGGTATCCTTTTTGGTATTTTTGTTATTCTGGTCCTTAGATATTTCTTAGATAGGGTCACTAAATTGCAGTATCCACCCCAATGCGCAAAACGAAAAAGATATGGTCTGTTAAAACTGGGCCTTAAAAGGGGTATCAAATCTCGATTTTCTACCCTTAAATAGGGTCAGCATTTGAGAACCTTAGCGGCACACACCTATCCTACATTGTCGGGAGTACCCCCCCCCCCCGCCCCCGCCCCCCCGGTCGCTTACGAGAGATCAGACCACAGGGAGTCTTTACTTTGAATCATATGAACCTGTCTCTTGATCACTCGGATCATGCTGCATCAAAGGAACTGATGAATCTTTGTTCAGAGTGGATTCATCGGTTCCTTTGATGCTTCATGATCCGAGTGATCTTGGATCAGTGATCCGGATCCAGATCATCCCAAAGAAACGCACCCTTAAAACACGAAGTCCCGGTATAAAAGGCTTAGCTTCTCTCCCATTTCACACCTTTTGGATGTGAAATGCAAATTAATGCGTCTTTCAGTCACAAAACGTGATTAACTTGCGCGTCCTTAATATGCTGCGTCGGTGGGGGGATGAAACACGAGAATTTAGTTTTATCGACTGAGTCGATAAGGTAAATTGACCACCGTAAAAAGATTCAAATAGCTGACGTTTCGAGCGCTAGCCCTTCGTCGGAGCGAATCAAGGAATTGTGGGTAGTGTGTGGTTTTATATAGTAAGCGGTGGAGCTACGCTATTGGTAGAAATTTGGTGACGTGAAAAACAAATGTAGATTAGTTGAATGAAAAGCGTTCGTTGATTCCGTGGGGTTTGAGAGTGCCGATTTGAAAGATGATTTTTTGTTCTAGGTTTTTACGGCTTTCTGTGTTACCCTGGTGTAGGGAAAGGCCGCAGATTGTCATGTGTTGTTTAGAATGATTAGTAAGATTAAAATGGCGCGCGACTGGTTTGGATGCGTCTTTGTCATTTTTTTCAACGTCTCGGAGATGTTCACGAAAACGGTCGCCCAGTCTTCTCCCTGTTTCGCCAATGTATATCTTTTTGCAAAAAGTACATGTTATGCAGTAGATAACATTTACGGAGGTGCATGTAAAACGATCAGTGATTTTAATAGATCGTTTGGGTCCTGTTATTTTGTCCGCGTTGTGAATGAAAGGACAAGTGTTACATCGTGTGCGTGTGCATTTGAAAGTTCCCGGTACATCGTCAGATTTCAGTGCGCTCGTAACTAGAAAGTTGCCAATGTTTTTGTCACGTTTGAATGAAATTAGTGGGGGTTGTGAAAAAATTCTGCCAGTTTCGGGGTCGTTTTGGAGTAATTTGAAATTTTTTAAAATGATGCTTTTGACTGTGTTGTTGTGTGGGTGGAAAGTGAGGGTGAATGGAATTCTCTCGTTCTCTTCCTTCTGTGGCGTTTGTAGTGTTGATTGTCTGTCGATCTGTTGTGCACGTTGTTGGCTCGTATTAACAACAGAGTCAGGGTACCCACGTTTCTTGAAAAACTGGCACATTTCTTCTGATTTGTTGGAAAAATCAGAGTCATCACTACATAGACCTTTAAATATAATCATATGAACCTGTAGTAATTTCAATGTACAGAACACCTATCAGAGCAAAAATTGCATCATATTGAAGTTTTGATGCGAAGGAGAAAATTTTCCTTTTATTGGAGACCAATGGACTTGTACCGTAACGCATAATCAATTAGCGTTTGCAGTATTAAACATCAAAATATGGGCGAATAGTTTCTACCAGGAAAGTAAATCATCAGCGTTGAATATGGTCGCGGTCGCTTGCAAGAGGTTTGGACTATAGTGATCTGACTGGAAGAAATTTGGTGTCTTGGAAAAGTGGTCGCTAAGGAAAGGGTGGTCGTGCATAGAGATTCAACTGTATTAAAACATTTGCGTGACTCGCCAACCGAAATAGGTAAAGCGTGACAGTTTACAATTGACACCACATAGGTAAGCGCACGCGATCACATTTCTAAAGCCACAAAATTAATGGCGTAGCCTGTGAACAGGCTCTTTGTGGGGGTATGACGAAAGTAGATAGCGGCAAAAAGAAAACTCGCGAGGAAAACTCGGCGAGCGAAGCGAGCCGCGGGAAAATTTGTCGACAGGCTCTCCCCCTCCCTTTTCCTTTTACCCACCCCCTCCCCGTTCGTCGTTTTTGTTTTCGCCCTGTATATCCCAACAGAGGGTGAGCATTAAATAACATCGGGTGAAACCTGATTTCTGCGCCCGCGCGAGAATGAGCAACCCCACAAACACCCCACTCCACAATTGTTTTCACTGCGACCGCTGGGCAGAAATCAGCTTCACCCGATGTTATCTAATGCCGACCCCAACAGAGAGCCTGTTCACAGGCTATTAATGGCGGGAATTTTTCCGCAAACAGCATTAGCGCTCTTTAGCTTTTCGCACCAATTTGCAAGCGTAAGCGCTTTATGAGAAATTTATTTTCAAGTTGTTGTCGCTGTCTTAGTAAAAATTGAACGTGATTGACACACAAAAAACATAAATAACAACGCATTGGTTTTTCTGCATTGCAAGTGACAATAGCTCATGGATTGGAATTACCATAATCATCACAATTAGATAACTTGACTCACTTGTATAGCTTTGACAAAAGGCCCGGTTGTTCGCGTCGAAAGCGGGGTTAAACTAATCTACAGTTAGGCCTAACTGGAGGTTAAATTTCTTAAACCGCGGGTTTGTTAACCCGAGGTTCAAATAGTGTTGTTCAAAACGCGGTAAGAGGACCAGTTAGCTAATCTCGGGATTAACCGCTGTCGAAGTCACCTGCGTAAAGAAGTGCTTAAGTTTGATCTTGAGTTTATCATTTCAACAAGCCGCGTGTCAGTTTATTTCTCAAGCTTTCTCACTGCCGTAGTTTAAATACAGTTTCGTGGATTCTCGAATAACTTTAAGAATACACTAGATTTAACCTGGCCTACTTCAAGTACTACTTGTTCATCGATTGTTCAACTGGTGTTGTGTTCATGTTATAACCTCCTTTCTCGGTCATCTTTGCAGAAGGACTCGTCACCGGAAACCAAGCCACATTCTTTCAAGTGCCCCGACTGATCCACACAGGATTACAACATTAGCAAATGACCCACATATATGCCATGTAGGATGGCCATTTCTAGAAATGAGAGGTGTGTTATGCTAATTTATAAGTTCAGCTGTCAATATACACAGGCAGGATCCTGACACGATCCGACCAAGGCCAGCATAGATGGAAGGCCCTTGTTGAAGCCCCATACGCCACTTTGGGTGCTGCACTCTGGTCCTGAGTGCATGAATAAGTTAATATACAAATTCCGAGCCAACAGTTATAAATTATCTGCTATTATTTGGACAATCTGACTGCTCAGTCCATCCTAAAACAAAATCAAAATAAGAAAAAAAATAAATCAACACAGTTACATAACCGTGAAACAACTTTCCCAATATTTAGGTCAGGCACAATGAATTTTGAAACTTTACCAACAATAGTGATCACTGGACATACATGAAACACAAAATCTATGTTGTCACTAATTTTTCAAAAAGGCTGGGAAGTGAAGAAAGTAGACGGCGAAACTTGGTTTCTGGTGTAAGTTGTCAATGTTTGGTTTTTCAATCAAATTGGGATCAACCACATAACTGCCAGGTAAAATCCCCAACACCCGGCCCCCAGACCCCGATCCCCGGTACCCGGCCCCCGGCCCTCAGTTATTGACAAACCTGTAAAATCCAGTTCATGTACATGAGATCTTAACAGCTGGCTCGTTCCCGGTCGTTACATTTTGCATTCTCTGACAACATGTTATCTCTAGTGTTGGTCTCAAAGTAAGGAAAACAAACTGTTTACGTAAATGAAAACGATCTATAGGACTCGAAATATCTGCAAAAAGGGGTTGTTTGTGTTATGTATGTAGGATAGCCATCTTCTATTTCAGTAGGACGATTAGCCCGGCCCAGAAACACAACACCTGCTGTGTACCAACATCATATCAGGAGAAACTGAAAGTATCATTTGATCACTATCGGACAAGCAGTCTAAGCAAGAGTAATAAGTTACAATCAACCTTCACGGTTAGCCCGGCCCAGAAACACAAAACCTGCTGTGTACCAACATCATACCAGGAGAAACTGAAAGGATCATTTGATCACTATCGGATAAGCAGTCTAAGCAAGAGTTATAAGTTACAATCAACCTTCACGGTTTTTTTAGAGTGTCCCACGATTATACAGGACCGCAGCACGGTAAAAATTATCGGGCGGCTCATCACGAGCGCGGAAGGTGCGAGTTTCTAGGAAGTCCGGGATTTTTGTAAATATAGCGTCTCTGAAACAGCATTTCCAGCCTTCTGAGAGTAGTTTCCAGTAAGTTTAAACGCCTTTGAACGGACAAAAAAAAATCCTGTGGCCTAAACGCTGTAAACGCAGAGCATTTGAGAGGCTGTAGGCTTTCTGAGCTTTCTCCCAAATTTATAACGAATTGTTTGGTGCTCAGCTAGAATGTCGCTTTTTAACTGATTTGTGTTAGTGATTTATCAGGTATGTGTGTACATAGAAACCTTTTATCGGACCAGGTTATAATGTTAATAAAAGCTTTTGTAGCTCAATGGTTATATTTATGTAGTGAAAGACAAGATTTTGTATATGCGCGTAAAGCACCGTTTCTTTCAGTCGAGCTACAAGCAATTGCAAAACGAGTTGAGACATTGTGTACTGTAGTGCATATTTCGCGGATAAAAAACATGGTTTTCAACAAGTCCGCACCCCCTCCCCCTCATGAACGTTGGAAGGGGGAGGGGGGTCAGTAGCACATTGCATTGATTTGATTTGTGTTACGCGGTCGCTTTCATACGGAATGAACACTATTTTTGGAAAGTGTCTCAACCTTTTTGCAACTGCTTGTAGCACTTAGATGTTTTGCCAACAATTATACATAGTTCAGATAAAAATTTGGAACAGAAACAACAACAAAATTACATTAAATTAGGCTTCCTTGTAATACACGTTATCGGTTAACAAGTTTATGTTGTACTTTCACACAGTACCATGAACGTCCTCAAATCATTCATGCTAAAATAATTTCATAAAATGAAATGAAAGAAGCTGGAAATATCCCGGCCACGAAAATGAACAACAAATATTTAAAGATGTAGTGTTCAACTAAAAGTAAAACCATGGATCAGATATGTTACTTTTAAAAGGTGGCTCCATATAGCTATTCGCCAGTCTTCCAAATAAAATGTACATGATCTCATTGCTGTCTTTCGAGAGTTTTGTTTCGCGATACTAGGCATAATATACACATACACGTAGCTTAGGCTTTCTCCTTTACGAAGAAGTCTAATTTGGCAGTCTTGTCTCGTTACTATGGCAACCACTGGTTGAGTTGTTGGGCTTGTTGTTCGAGGCAAGCAAACCTCTCGACGGTTTTTCTCGGTTTCTACACGGTAAATATTCACGATTTTTGGCGAAACAGTATAAACATTCAGTAAGTCTCGTATGACAAAACCATAAAACAATCGATCGGTACATAATTTTATTGGTTATGTACGTACAAAAATTGTTGTCTTTTCCCTTTGTGATCGCGAACCAAGAAAATCCTACCAATTTGCCAATTTTTGTAAAAATTTGCTGTGTGGAACGTTAGCTACCATAAAAACTTCTTTATTTTCTTGACGTCATCAAAATAAACAAACACGCGCTCGAGCCATTTTTGTGTCCATGCCTCGCGCGCCAAAAAACTATATGGAGCCACCTTGAACATCACTGTACTCATTCATTAAAAAGGTTTGTACAAATTATGCAACTTGTCAGTGTTGTATGATGGATAAGTGAACCTACTACGTAGACCCCGCGAACACTAACAGTTCTTTGCCTAACTGGATGTTTGAGTCGATTTCGACAGAGAAGACAACTTTCAAAATGATTGGAGGAGAAGCGCTCCCCCCCCTCCCCCCCCCCCTCATGCTACGGCCCAGTTATATAAGTCTTATTGCATCTTTCTTTAAACACCACTGAATACAAATATAGAATCCATAAACATAGGAACGTATCATTGCTTGCATTTTTATCGTTTTACAACATATTTTCTTCCAACTAGCCGTCAATATAATGCAGTATTGCTATCTTGAAATCGCAATTAGTTTATAGTATTAACCACAGGTACCCCAAGCTCAAGTGATGTTTACACGTTGTAAACATCACGTCGTGGTAACTGTTGCGTAATAGCGAAATTATAAGGATTTGTATGGGAAAAATTCGCTTCGAATTTGAGCGTAAAATTACTAACGATATTTCAACAAAAATGCCTCACCTGAACTTTTTTGTGTGTTTACTGGAGTATTGAGTGGTTTTTGGGTCGATTCAAAGCGATTCCAACGAGTTTTATTTCCACTCATTTCTTCCTCCCTAAAAGAGAGGAGGAAGAAATGAGTGAAATTTGCCCATACAAATCCTTATAATTTCGCTATTACGCAACAGTTACCACGACGTTCAAATTTATACAACGTGTAAACATCACTTGAGCTTGGGGTACCTGTGTATTAACACTCCTAAAGTGTTTGCTTAATTCTATGGAAACTGGAAAACTCGTAAAAAAATTGTTACCTTGACTGCATTCACGATAAACTGTTCAGCTTGAAAGGGTTGTGCCTAAATCATACCGTCCAGAAGGACGTCGGACACCTTATTGAGACTTATATAACGTAATGTCGACACTTAGAATTTTATTTTCAATAAATGTTTAAGTGTAAAAAAAGAAAATCTAAAATCCCCACTCAGGATTGAATCTGTGACCTCAGCTAGGCTTACGCTTACATAGCCTACCGTACCACTGTACCACCTAGCTTCTCGGGTTGCTGAGTCCTAAATTTAACAATATAAACTGCTACCCTAGGCTCAGTCTCCAGCCGTGGGTGTCTCGATGCGCCCGCGATATCTCCCCACCTCACGGCTGGGCGCACGGCTTTGGTTATTGTTTACATTGACCAATCAGAAACGAACCCGCCGAAATTTGCGGGGCATAAATTAGCGGGTATTTGCATAAATAAACAAAGATGCCGGACTATGCAAGCTTTAACAGGCGGGTTTGAAAATGCTTGCTCGTACGCGCTTCAGAAGTTTGGGTTTGATAATTTCAGGGAGAAACAGAGTCTTGCTATGAAGGAACTTATTTTGGGACGAGATGCATTTGTCATTCTACCGACTGGTTCGGGTAAATCCTTAATTTTTCAAGTTTTTCCACTAGTGTTGGATCACTTCGAAGGAAAGCAAAGTTCGCATCAGTCTATTCTATTATGTAAATGACGTGTCCATTTTCCGCATAATTGTAATGACGTCATGGACAAGCAACCAAACCCGTGCGCCCAGCCGTCAGGTGGGGAGATATCGCGGGCGCATCGAGACACCCACGGCTGGAGACTGAGCCTACTGCTACCCCCAACCTCAACTGAAAGCTAACCAGTTACTCCGTTATATAAGTCTCAATAAGGTGTCCGACGTCCTTCTGGACGGTATGATTTGGGCTTGACCAAGGCGTACGCGCCCAGACCGCAAAGTCGTATGGGTAGAAACCAAGGGTTAAAATCGTTTGATGCAAATATTTATGTTGTAGTTTGGCAGTGGTTTCATTGTCTTCAAAGACGCATAGGTTTCGCTGTTTTCGCGCGTAGGCTTGGTCGCTAACTGACAACCTATATTGAAATAGCTGTATACCAGTTAGGTACTTGCATTAGCATAGGCACATAGCAATAGTGGAGTAATATTTATTATTTTTTATCATGTTCACTACATTGTAGATTGGTGCCAGTTTTCTGAGCTAAAATTGATTTTCGATTCATATAACGAAATGGAAACTAGAAGCAAATATATTTTCTTAATTAATACTGGAAATTTTGTTGGAAATTTTGATTAAAAAAATTGTTTGCAGCAGGTGTCGCATATAAAAAAATGTTTGTTCCGTGTCAAACCACGAATTTTAAATTTTAACCCCTGAAAAGGTACCACGATAACCCCAGTCACTTAAAGATAGGAGTCTCTACCCCACCACCCCCCAACATCGGATTCCGCAATGGCGAATTATTAAAAGCAGGTGTTCCCGCGTCATACATTTCCCAATATTACCGGCGAAAAGCGCTTCAAAACAGCTCACTACAAAATTATCATTATTATTTTATTTTCTAATACCGCAACCCCTCGATTGAGGCCAGTTATTAGCTGGGGAGAATATATATATATTTCCGATCCAGAATACGGCGCATTGACGGCAAAAAGGGAAACATTCAGCCTCGAATTATTTTCTCATTAATTCAAAATGCAAAAGTACATCGATGTAGAGGATTTAAACTTGATGGGATCTGATTAAAATGGAGATCAGAGGTTTTACAGTCAAGTACTCAAAGAACAAAGCATGGAAAATGAGGTCCACTGAAACCCTTCTCCAAAACCAAATCAATGATCTGTATAAAAAAGCTGAGGCTGAACCAAGTAACAAACAAATAATTTGCGAGATTCAAAATACCAGACTGCGCCTACAAAAAATTATGCAATACAAAACAAAAGGCGCTATTCTAAGGAGTAAAGTACGCTGGCATGAGAGTGGCGAACGCAACACTCGTTACTTATATAACCTCGAGAAAAGAAGCTACGACAAAAAGACAATTACAAAATTAAAACATTCAAATGGCACATTTATTAATGATCAATTTGAGATCTTACAAGAGCAAATGGATTTTTATAAAACACTTTACACCTCCGAGGTGCATCCCGAAAACGTAAACAACCTGGCCTCCACTGTTTTTGAAAACATTACCCCGTTAGATGACACGGACAAGTTATCGTGCGAAGAAAAGGTTTCAGCAGAAGAATGTTTAAAAGCTTTAAAAGATTTTAAAAACGACAAATCGCCAGGAACAGATGGACTACCTGCAGAATTTTATACATTTTTTTGGAAAGAACTACATCTTGACATGATCAATGGTTTTAACTATGCCTTTGATACTGGAACTCTTTCTATCTCTCAAAGACGAGGAATCATTACACGTAATTATCCCGAAACCAAATAAAGACACCACCTCGCTAGAGAATCTTAGGCCAATTTCTCTTCTTAATGTTGATTACAAAATACTGACAAAAGCAATTGCGAAGCGTCTAGAAAAAGTTCTTCTGAAAATCATTAACCCTGACCAAACCGGGTATGTCAAACAACGTTATATTGGTGAAAATGTTCGTTTGATCTTAGACCTAATGTCCTACACAGAAGAAAAAAAATTGCCTGGAGCTGCTCTTTTTATATTATTGACTTCAGAAAAGCTTTCGATTCTATCGAATGGAGTTTCTTAATTTAAACTCTAAATAACTTTAATTTTGGACCTGACATTCAAAATTGGGTTAATATTTTTACAACAACGTTACAACAACGTTACAAGCTGCGTCTGAAACAATGGCCATACATCTGAATTTTTCGTTTTAGAGCGAGGCGTCATGATCAGGCAAGGTTGCCCTTTATCCGGACTGCTATTTGTAATAGGAATAGAAGTGCTCGCTAATGCCATAAGAAATGAATCCACAATAAAAGGAATTAAGGTAGGCGAGAAAGAAATTAAAGTGTCGTTATATGCAGATGGTACCACAGTGTTTGTACGAGACCTTGATTCTATCACAAATTTGTTAGCACTTTTAAATGACTTCAAACAATTCTCTGGCTTGGAAGTTAACACTACAAAAACAGAAGGAATGTGGCTTGGCCTCTGGAAAAGTAACACCGAAGCTCCTTTTGGTTTTCGCTGGCCTCGAGACCCAATTAAAGCTCTTGGCATTTTCTTCTCTTATAATTCAAAAAAAGCAAATGAAATTAATTTCGTAGAGAAAATTAGAAATTTAGAAAAGACTTTAAATAGTTGGAAGAGAAGAAACCTTACGCTTTACGGAAAAGTAAACATCGTTAAAACGCTAGGTCTTTCCAAATTAATATACAGTGCGTCTGTTCTTGTTATCCCTGAACAACTAATAAATGAAATAAACTCAATAATCCTAAATTTCATTTGGGATGGAAAACCCGCAAAGATCAAGAAATCAACTATTATTGGTGAGAAAAAACAAGGTGGACTTAAAATGACTGATTTTAATCAAGAGAATGTTCTCTTGTTTTAATATCATAAACAAAGCCCTTAAGGTCGCTTGGATACCGTGTATAAGAGCTGCTAATGAAGCATCCTGGAAAATCATCCCTGAAGCAGCCTTGGATAAACATGGAGGGCTATTGTTCTTGACAAATTGTAATTATGATGTTGGAACATTGCAAGCCGATAATTTACCATCCTTTTACCTCGAAGTATTGAAAGAGTGGAAAATCACAAAAGATTGTATGAGAACCGGAACCTCCTTAATCAGTGAAGAGATCATCTGGAACAACCGAAATATTTTAATAAATGGTAAACCGCTATTCAACAAAAGCTGGTTCGACAAAAACATCCTGAAAATTAAAGACCTCCTTCAACATGACGGCAATTTCCTATCGTTCAAAAACGTTTGCGACAAATTTAAGATTAAAACCCCTTTCACTTTCTATTTTGGCCTCATAAGCACCATACCAACCTCTTGGAAAAATTCAATTAAAAATTCTCCTTCGCAGTCTTTAGAAAATGAGAAAATAGAGGTAAATATTTCCACAAAAAATGTGTACAGCATTCTGATAAAGGAAACCTTCAAACCACCTACCGCTGAAAGAAAGATATTAAGGCATAGTTTTTCTCACGAATCTATTCATAAAGTCTATTTACTACCTTTCCAGATAAAAAATGATACTAAAATAACAATGTTCCAATATAAAATCATCCATAATATACTTGCCACTAAAGCAAGTCTCTTTAGGGCCAAAATTTGTGACAGCAACATATGGCCTCTATGCTTAACTGATATACACTCCTTGGACCACATGTTCTTACGCTGCTCTTTTACTATTGCCTTCTGGAAAATGTTTCAAATTTGAAACAACAAATTTGGTACACCAAAACTAAACAATCACTAACTTAAATCAAATAGTATGATTTTATATGGAGTTTTTAGCAATACGGAACATAGGTTCTCGCTAAACTATGCGCTTCTAATCGCTAAATTTTCAATATACCGCAGCTGCCTACTCGACGTAACACTCTCTTTTGACAGTTTCTCACACTCTTATATGAAAAACTAAACATCCAGAAGCAGATTGCTATAAAAAATAAGACCATTACCGCCTTCGAAAAAACTTTTCATCATCTTTGTTTTCAAGCCGTTTTGGTCTGAAATAGGATATAGATTTTGACCATTTTGGTCTGAAATAGCCTATGGTTTGCACACTCTGGTCTGGAATTGGGTATGGCTTTTAAAAGAAGCTACTTTTTTTATCCCTTGAGAAATGCGGTTTGATTAACATCAGGAATTAGAAGCCCTTCTCAAATGTTTACGCAAACGGAAGCACTTCCTGGTCTGAAATAGGGTATCGAATTTTGGGTCAGGTCTGAAATAGGGTAGGGAAAATCGCATATTTTGGTCTGAAATAGGGTAAGGGCTTTAAGAAGCGTGCCGCACACCCCCACCCAAATTTTCGGAGAGTACATGCATACCCCTGCTAACACTATGTTAGCAGGGCCAAGGAAAATAAAGCACAAGTACTTTTTTATTCACATATTCATATATAGCTTTTATTAGTTTCAGTAACCCTAGAAAAATATTTCCCATCATAGTTACCTGTGAATAATAGCAGTTTATCGCCAGAAACATACACTGAATTCTGTGAATTGTAGTGCGCCTTACATCGAGTACCCAATTTTAGTGCTACAATCCGCTGTTCGATTCAGGCTCAAAGAGAGGACGAAAAAAGGTATTTTACAAAAAGACGGTTTCTGTTCCTGTAAAAACCACTTACAGAAATTATTGCTAGACACAAGACATTAATTTTATTGTACAGCGAGCGGTACGATTGTCAACGATGCCTTTTGAGAGAAATACTGAGGCATGATTTGGCCGAGATATCGCTTCCTGAACTCAGCGTATTATTAGACAGATTTAGCAAAGACAACGCGACGTGAAATGAGGACGCGACACCGCGCGGAATAGTCTGGACCCGACTTCCGGTCCTTACGTTCACGTTCTCGGGTCAAGGTCGCGTCGCGTTCACGACGGCATTTGGGTTGTTTTCACGTCGCCATCACGACGCGGGTGATTTACTGCCAAGAAAAGGCTTTTTACGAGTTGAAAAGGTAGGAAAAGGTAGGAAAATTTATTTGGCTACCTAAAATTATCATTTTAGTTAAATATTTCATTTGTCCTCCAAGCCTATAACTTTTAAAAGCCGACAAAAACTTGTTGATACTGATTCGGTTTTGTGTTTGTTTCCTTGAGTATTCATGTCAAGTATTTTTTTTTTCGACTTTTTGTGGAAGAATGGTGCTGTTTTGCTTGATAAGTTTTTTATTCTGGAGAGATAATAAAGGCATGAATTTATTCTGCATTTTTAGCGGTTACGGTTTTATAAAATATGATAGAAAATCGCGGTGGATTAAATTACGGGGTTGTTCATTTTAGCCCAATTACAACAAAACAACAAATTCAACAACAACACGCTATAATTAAACTACTAACATAAGCTTAAGCCAAAGCTTAAAACGTTTTTTATATGTAGATTTAATAAGTTCACTGTTACATTTATCTTGCTTTTAAAAAGCGACAGGAAAAAAAGTAAGCATATTTTAGAACTTTTAGTGCGCGAAGTGATGAGCTATATTTTATCGCTCACTTTTTCCCATTTTTTGTGTACGTTAATAGTTTATGTGTACTGCTGTAGAAGTGAAACCTCCTACCAGCCTTGATATTTACACCATTTTAGGTCATAGAGCCTTGTACGTAGTTGTGATTTGTAGCCCATTCTTTCGTTTGATTTATGCTTAATTTGATCGGGTCGCAAGTATAAATACTCGGTAACAAAGTTTTACCGCCCTTCGGGTATGAATTTTTTGTTTTGTTTTTATAAACCTCGACTTTTTAGGCAAGGTGGAAAAACAAACAGTGAAAAGTCACATTTTGTGTGCTTTTCATACGACATCGAAAACAAACTTGAAAGAAATCGACAATATTCCTCGCGCTTATAAAGCCGTTCATGGTATAAATATGTTGAAAAAAAATATATTGTCAAAATTAAAATTAGGATCGTCACTTTTCAGTGACAAACGACAAATGTGGCCCGGTTCAGACGCCGAACTTTTCATGAGCCGAACCTAATACTTTGAATTAAGTACATGAAAAGTTCGGCGTCTGAATCAGTTAAGAACGGCTATTTGAATTTGGAACGGCTCAGCCGTTCTTTCCGCCTGGCTCAGCCGGGAATTTCGGCTTTGGAACGGCTTTGATTCAGACGCCGAACTTTTCATGAGCCGAACCTAATGCATAAATTATTATAACGACTGGTGCGTGTTCTGGCATCTTTGCCTGAAAATCGCTGACCTTTCGATTTGTTTCTCTTCAAACTGAATTAAGTTCGGCTAATTAAGTTCGGCGTCTGAATCAACAGGCGTACTTTTGTTAATTTGGGTCGGTCCAAATTCGAATTAAGTTCGGCTCATGAAAAGTTCGGCGTCTGAACCGGGCCTGTGTTTACCCAAAGTGTTTATCTGAAGCTTACTTTATAAAGTGTTACTATGATCAAAAATCGTGGAAAACTCATTTTTTGTTTTCGTTATCTGAAAAAGGTGTAATAAATTATTGACATTTGGTATTTTCATTCTACTCTAGATCAGTGATGGTGCGGACCGTGGCGGGGAAGGAGTGTTCATCAGTAAACCCGGAGGCGGGGAAAGGGGCATTGCATGGCAGGGTGTGGCAAGCAAATTGAACAGTTCGCCACAGTTCTGTGTCAATGCCCGAGCTGTAAAAAGATCAGTTTAATAAAAATTCATGTCCCAGTTTTCAAGTCGGTGTCGATGTGAACAAATGAGATATCCTGTGGGATTTGCAAATTATCAAAAAGCAACTGCAGATCGACATTCAGCATCTTCCCAATTGTCGATGTCAAAGCGCCCAAACTTAGAATAGGAAAGGACTGACTAACCAAACGGACAACGTTCTACAACGGCTCATTTCAAAGTCTGAGGACTGTTGTCTTTCGTGCGAAATTAATAACATATTTTTTTTTATATTTTCCTTTTCCATTTATCTATCAACAGACTAAAAATACACGTAATGGAGACAGTGGATTGTTCGGGAAACAAATCGAATTCGAAAACATAATCGACGTCGCTGTCCGCCTTGTTTTCAGCTTGCTAAATCCCTTTTACCCGCAACGCGACGGCGTTGTCGACCCAGTCTTAATCTGTCACTCCTTGTGCGCGCGCCGTCCTCATCTCACGTCACGTTGTCTTTGCTAAATCTGTCTATTATGCGCCAGAATGCCGCCATCTTGAATAGTGACGCCAAAAAGACCCTGGGAACGAGTTTGATAAAAAAAAACATGGCTGCCATCGATCGATCTGAATTCAACGTTTTATCTCTGAGCGTAAGTAGTTCTTTTTTTCTTTATTTTGATTTTTTTAAGTAAAAATATGAAATTTAGGGTGGGCCATAGGGTAGGCCATAGGCCATAGCTTTACACTGTTGATTTATCATGCGTGAAATCAAGCGGAACTTCTAGGCATCATGCACGTATCCAATAAAGCATAAACAATGAGGTCAAAGAGGTAACATGCACATTTTTCCAAAAAGAAAGTATCTTTCTTGTTCAAGAGTTTGAATGATTTTGAAATTGATTTGATTTTTATATTAACAAATTAAATATAAGTTAAAACGGAGTAAAATATGTTCAATTCAGTTGAAAAAAGAAAAACAATAGCAGTACTAAACGTCTCGGAGATTTTTTGCTTAACTATTTTGGCTCCTTTAATTGTTTAATTGTCACTGTAACTCCCCCCCCCCCCCCTTACCACACCCCGTACAAGTCTGGACAGTGAAAATTTATTTTGGCTAGTGAAATCAAACCTGTAGTTAGCTAAAAAGTTAGTCTTGAGCCCTGCAAACTCTCTGTCTTTAAGTTGTATGAAATGGTACAAGGCTGGAACTCAACACCACAGAGATTTTACGGTATTCAAGAGGAATTATTTATTTATTTTTTAGGATTTTTTTTTTTAAATTAACCACCGGTAGGCCATGGCCTACACCATGGCCTAGGCCATGGGGTACCTAATGTTTTGTCCCTACCCTCTGCTACCCTGAATTTTGAAATACACGAAGGCAATTTTGTTGTACTTTATGCTGGTAGTGCTGGATTTGTGTTGTTGCGAAGTATAAATACATAAATAAATAATAAAACTGTAAAATCATGTAAAACAACAAATAATCAATGAAATCAATAATAAGTTTACAAAAACAGATTTTGTTCCCATTGACCATTTCAAATCTGACAACTGTTGACTTTTTTATATAATATATCACAGATTATTCCTTGTTAAAACTTCAGGAGGAAAACATGATTTAAAAACCTAAGTCTATTGAAATAAAGCAGTGACTAACATACATTTTTGCATCTGAACAATGGAACCAACCTTCTAGAAAGAAATCCAATTCTGGCCATAAAGACCCTGGTAGAAAATTGTGATTAGGAGGACCTCAGGCAAAAAGGAATTCAAACTTCTGGGCTTGAAAATGAAAATGCAGAGTGTTTTGGCCCTCAACTCTGAGTTTGTGGTAAAATAATTCAAGGTACTAAGGAACCATTTTTTCTTTGGGCCCTCTTACTTGGAATGTAATTAGAGCACAACAATCAAGACTGCACATGAGAACAACTATATGTTCTTTCACTTGAGCACAAGTCTTAGGTAATTTTTAACAAATCTGCAATTGACTATGTCATAAGCAACCAGGAATTGGAAAGGTGGTCGCTAAGGAAGGATGGTTGGCTACGAGAGTCAAAGTACAACAATAGAGAATGGTTGCAGAAAGGGAGCAAACTGTAGTTCCAATAATTTTAACTAACAACTTTCATTACAGACAGATAATTCTTAATGAGGTATTTATGTAAACCATTAAACAATTCCCTCAAAATTTGAATGCCAATTAGTGGTGGAGCAAGGAAAGAAGTGTTGAAATGTTTCTACTTTGAAGCAGAACTATTTTCAATACAAGCTCCCCCATCCTACTTCATGGTTTTATAGGGTAAGTGGTAAATAAAAAGTAAATGAAGCCTTTTGAGAAGTCAGTACAGAAATGGGAAACAGGAAATGAAATTTCACCTGCTGGCTTAACCCCCCCCCCCCCCCCCCCCACCCTTTCCTTGATAATCAAGGCATAGCTAGGGGTTCCTGGGGTGTCCATGACCCCCCCCCCCCCCCCCCCCCCCCCCTATGTGAGATGATTTTAGTAAAACACAGTGTGGATGTCGACATGACAATTTTGTAAGTACCCTGGGCGTGACACCCCGTTTGAAAAATCCTAGCTATGCCCCTGCATATCATAGTTAAATGGAGTTGATATTATAATAGAAAACAATTAATAGTAATCAAAATAATTATAGCAATTCATAATAATAACACCTTATTGATAATTATCTGCTAAAATATGAAACAACTGACAATATGGGGGCATTTACTCAATGACAATAATTCACAGTTCTCAACCCAATTGTGGGTCTCAAGAGCTTTGGATTTTTGCTAAGGGCAGTACTTTACAAGACATGATAATGACAGACCAAAACCCTCACTGCCATATGCATGCCTCAAGCCCCAATATTTTGGGTCATGCAATAAAAATGTAATTCTTGTTTGGCTGCTATTTTCAGGAAAAAGAGCAGACTGAACACTGACTGAAGGGCTCCACATTTTGCTGTTGAACCTAGAAAAAGAATAGACTTCATTAGGAAGCCACTCCATGAAAAGAAAACAATAACAAACATATACCCGGTAAGCCTTAATGGTTATTAAGGTTATAAAAGCTCATATATAAATTGCAATGTTCAAATCTCATGATTAGAGTGTAGATTGCACAAAAATATGAATCAGATATCATGTTTTTCCTCAGAAGAGTAGACAGAAACTTTGATCTCAAAAGGTCGAAGCAACCTTAGAAATTACAGCTTACGCACACTTGTGATAACCTACGAAAATAACCAAACTTTAATCGCAAATAACAGAAAATTGGTGAGAGGTACGATGTGGTACGACGTCCTAAATTAAATGAATAGCTTTTTCTACAAAAGATAGTGCGATTTTTTGTGGCTAGAACCCACGCGATATAGCGTCAAGAGACGAACGCGATGGTTGACTACACAACGTGGACGAAAGCCGCCATATTGGACCGGCTTGCGAGGAAGCCTAATAATAGCGAATTCTACTACAAAAGTTGTAATGTAAACAAGTAAATAGAAAAAGTAGCAACATAACTTTCATGAAAACTCCTTTACTGTAAAAAGCGGACTTCATTTTTTAAGAAAAACACACTAATAAACCATGAAATGTTGCGTGGAGAAATTCTCGCAGAAAAGACTGAGAATGAATACGTTGATCTGATTGGTCGACTACTCCTACCAGGATACCTTTCGGCCCGTGTCCAACCTCCTCTGCTGTTGAGTGAAATGTGTAATCTGTTTGTCCGTCATTGATGTATTTGTATGTACGGCAGCGGTTGTTGCCACAACGAAAGGAGCCAGGATGTGGGTTAGAGGGCGCAGTGGTGCGTAGTTTAGATCTGACTAGTAAGTCGTTAAGATTTTTAGCACGTCGGAATGCAACGAGAGGTGTGGCCTTGAATACATTGGCGCAACGGTAAGAGGAGGACAGGATATGAAAGTCCTCCGCTATAAATGTTTTGTTGACTATTGTATTGAGATAACAAATTATGTTTTTTTTTCTTTTGTTGTTAGGAATTTACTTCTTGACACTTGTATAATTCCTGCACTTGCTGACATACGGAGGCTTTACTGACTTTGAGAGAAAAAAAGATCGAGTGATTCCCAACATTGAGTGTTGTTCCACATCGTGCACGTGATTGGAAAACGGTGTCTTCAGAGCTCAGACTATAAATTCTGGCCTCAAGTCAGTGAGTTAGCCTTAAATAAAATGGGGGAGCAGATGGTAAATGCGTTCATATTAGCTTGTCTGTTAGTTGCAATAACGCTGTTTATAACTCTGTCACTGAACCCACTAAGTGAATTGCGTCAAATTCGAAATCCACCGATGATGTCGGTGAGACCGGTGACTCGGAAATCATTCGTCATATTGGTGTACACACAATTCTTTGGGATCAAGGAGTGGATTACAATTGATGATGGTTGTCCAGGGATACCTGAAAGTAACTGCACGAAAGACATGTTTGATTTGACTTACGATAAACGGCGATTTTCGGAAAGTGAGTTTGTTGTATTTCACGCCAGAGATATGCCAAGTTTGGATCATTTGAAAACGATTTTAAAAGACAAGCCCCCTTGGCAGTTCTGGATTTATTTTCTAATGGAAAGCCCAAACGCCACTCCCAATACAACGCCTTTGAACGGCATGTTCGATTTGACTATGACATATAGAGCTGATTCCGATTTTTTTGCGCCTTATGGAGACTATGAGCAGATTCCATTTGCGAACATTGCACAGAAGGACTTCTCTCTTGGAAAAACCAAGCTTGTTTCCTGGATGGTTAGCAATTGTGGCGCTGGGCTGAGAAATTCGTTTGTTCATAAGCTTCAAAATTATATCTCAGTTGATGTTTTTGGATCCTGCTCGCGACAATTTGGCCAATCGAGGTCCTGCGACAACAGTGGAGGTGCTTGCAAAAACATTATTAAGCAGTACAAATTCTACCTTAGTTTTGAAAATGCATTGTGCAAAGACTACATCACTGAAAAATACTGGAGTCATTTAGGTGAGCGAGTCGTGATTTGTCTGATGAAATGTACAATAGTCCTGGTTTTTTTTTTATGTGTACACACATACTAAGGGTGCTTTAGTTTAGAGAATATCTAAATCCGGATTCTTGAATCTAAAGGTTTTTCTTTTGTTTTGTTTAGTTTCTTTTTGTTATTATTATTCTTTCTTTTGTTTGTTTGTTTGTTTGTTGTTGTTTTTTGTGGTGAGAGGGGGGGGGGGGGGGGGGGGGGGGGGGGGGCTCGGGGGATTCTTTTTCCAAAAATCTTAACGCCAAAACAAATAATGAACTCGCTGTGACATTCAAATCCATTAAATGCTGGTTTTCTTTTTACCGTTCTCTTTCTTTGGTCGGGGTGGGAGGGTGGGGGGTTGTGTAGATCTGACAAGCTGTCTTTCGTGGAAGTTCACTTGTTCCGTACCTCTCTTTCTTTCTTTCATTATTTTTTCAGGTCATGATTAAGTCAGGTAAGATTCCAGTTAATAACTCAGATCGAGACCAGGATAAGTTTCTGCTTTCAGTTTCTGATATACAGTCAACTCTCTCTTTAGCGACTACCCATGCTGCAGGAAGAAGTGGTCGCTTAAGAGAGTTGGTCGCCTAAGAGAAAAATTAAGACAAACAGTATTTGACTGAGAAACAAAACAGTTGTTTACAAAGTGGTCGCTTACGGGAAGTGGTCGCTTAAGAGAGTGGTCGTTTAGAGATAGTTGACTGTAGTCCGTGATTCGTTGTTTCTATTTTTCATCACAGGAGATGAGAACATCGTACCAGTTGTGTTAGGAGGTGCAGACTACACCAAACTTGCCATTCCTGGTTCTTACATTAACGTAATGGACTTCAAGACTGTTAAAGATTTTGCAGATTACCTTCAATACCTGAACAAGAACAACTCCGCTTACAATCAATATTTTAAGTGGAGGCAAAAATTCCGGTTATCTACACGCCTATCGTTTATTTGCCGCTTCTGTAAAAAGATGACTTTGGAAACCCAGCTCAAGCGAACAAACCGCTACCAAGATCTAACAGACTACTGGGTTAAGCAAGGAAAATGTAATGAAAAAGACAATCTTTTAAGAAAAATGTGGAGTTAAAATTACTCGCACGATTACTGCACTCATTCCAATTACCGCTTATTCGGCCCTTCATTTCTAAGGATCTGTTTACATGTTTACACCAATTCAACCCGAGAGAAGCCATCGGGAGTGTGTCACTAATCTGAGCAAGCAAAACGTGACCGTCCTTCTCAGGGAGGGTGACCCTAGCTCGAGCTTTTACATGGCAAAAGTTAGCCCTCCAAGGAGGGTGACCCTAGCAGGCAGATAGGGTAACTCTCCCCCTAGGGTGACCCTAGCTCTCATGTAAACGAAACCGGGAAATACAATAGAGAAGGGTGCCCCTTCTAGGAGGATCACCCTCCCTCTATGTAAACAGGGCCTAAGAAATACATTTTCATTAGCGTCACTGCAAGATTCATTACAATAGATGTGTAATCATTAGCTAAAAAAAGAAACATTTTAATTTTTGCGTGGCATCAAGACGGCGATGCTGATTTCCTTTTCATAAACGGTCGATGCCATTAAGCCTTTTGTAATGCTCCCGTTTATTTACGCCTGGATGAGGACGTAAGTAGGCTATGATAATTAGAAAAAATTGGGCTTCGATAAAGCGATTATTTAACCTATGGCATCGACCGTTTATGAAAGGGAAATTTTGATACATCAAAACGCCAATTAACCATGGTATCGCTTTAATAAAAACTCCTTAGTGGAAATGGATATTTATTCGTCTAATTTTAATCAGAATACAATGAAATTATAAAAAAAGTTATTTTTCTTCAAAGATCCAGCTGCAGGGGACGAAGTTGACACGGTGCACAGTCGGGAAGAGACAAGAAGTCAAGGAATTATATCCCACTCAGAGATAAATATGAACACCGTTAATGTTCGGAAATGTGGTATCGGTTCATGCAAAACCATACATACCACACTGCCTTTACAGATAGCATATTGAAAGCCATAAAATGAAATATATTTAAGAACATCTTGTTCTTAAGATAGATACTGAGTGTTTAGTAAATGTGTTTATTACAAGTAAGATTGATTACTGTAATAGTTTACTATATGGTCTTCCAGCCTCACATATTGTTAAAATTCAACGTGTTCAAAACGCTGCGGCTCGACTTGTGACTGGCTCACCTAGATTTTGCCATGCAACACCGCTGCTGAATTCTCTTCATTGGCTTCCGATTAAGTATCGTATTTATTTTAAAATGTCATTATTAACTTTTAAATGTCTCAATGGTTTAGCTTCAAAATATCTTATGAATCTCATAATAGTTAGGAATCACACGCGAGATATAGTTTGAGATCACGTCATGCTCCAACACTCTGCCACCCAGTGGTAAATCTTATCCTACGCTTGGTGATAGAGGTCGATAGAGCATTTTGGTCAGCCGCGCCAAAACAAAAAATTTGAATAATCTGTCAACATCCATTCGCTCTATCACAAGCATTTCAGCATTTAAAGTAGCATTAAAGACGCACCTTTTTAGGCTAGCTTTTCAGTAAGAATTAATTTTTTATAAACTACTTTTCGTTTATTCGATACTAATTTGTTGATGGTTTTAAATTTTTTAATTTGTAACTTTTATCTTGTGAATTTTTATCTTGTCAATAGAGCGTTTTCACTCACGTGACTAGCGGCCATATTGGTTTAATTTAATGAAAGAAAAGAAAATGTTTGCATAAAAATGGAGTTCAATTCCCGGAGGAGTTTTGGAACACCAATATGGCCGCCGTGACGTCATATGAAAACGCTCTATATAGATTTTTAGTTAGTTAAACTAAAATAATGCAATGCGCGTGTGAACATATTCAAATATAACACGCGCAATATAAATTGATTTTATTATTTATTATTATTTAACATTATCTGTGTTGTTATTGAAATTGTATAAGTTTTATCGAACAATCAAATAAGAGAAATGAATGTTTATTCTCTCTAAAGAATGCGTGTTTAAATTAAAATGAAACTCTATTGGCGTTATATATTGAATGTTCGTGTTAATGCAAAACTCCATGATGTTCTAGCCTGCGAATACAGGTCAATACAGCCGCCTCTCATCGCTCCCGGCCGCTAGGGGCGTTTGCGCGAACGCCCCTAGCGGCCGGGAGCGACGAGAGGCGGCTGTATTCGCAGGCTAATGATGTGCAAGCATAATGTCATTTTTCTAAAATGATCTAGCATCTCATGAGGCGCTCCAAGTTTCTTCATCTATGGTGCCTACAAAGCGCTATAGTTCTTTCCGTTTTCTGACATGGAAATGTCATTTTACTATTCCTTAAAGCAGTAGAGGAGAGACGGTAAGAAGTGACTTATACCCGAGGGGGGAGGGGGGTACTCCCTATAATGGGCTATACGCGGATGCTCCGCCCGAAAGGGGTACCTTTTTTAGGCTGGAGGTATATGAAACCTACATGGGATTACTGTAAACAACAAACAGACAAATCTGTCTTCAACATTTGTATATGGAATTCCTGTGAACAACAAACTCCATGTATCTGAATGTGATTAAATATTAAATGTAAACGAAAAGCACAAAAGCCTATTTTCTCTAAAAGTGTTTAAGTGAAATAGTTTGAAAACACATTTCCTCTGCAATTTTCTTACAAGTCTCTTGACTTAAAATATCTGAGAACATATGTCATGTGAAACAAATCAAGTCACATGAATGAAATCATATATGTTGGAAACTGTGCAGTTTAAGGGTTAAACATATTCTGACTTTATCGGAGTTATCTGAGTCTGACTCAGCATTTGTGTCTGATCCAGGCTCATCAAATGTGCTCCACTGTTTTACAAACTCATCACTACACAAATTCGTCTCACATCCTTGCTGTACACTTTTTTCCTCTTCAGCTAACTTCATTTTCTTTTGATCACTTGCCTCACAAAGCTTCATGTTGTGCTGCTCCTTTCTCGAATCACTCTTCACATCTTGCTGGCACACCTCTTTTGAATCCTGGCCTTCAGAAGGCATCGTTGTCTTGCTGTTAACTTTCTTTCTTTCCTCCTTTTGTTTGCTCTTTTTCTGTTTGCTCTTTTTAATGATTCTTTTAAACTTCTCAGTATCAAACTTATCTGCAAAGGTTGCCTTGAGCTTATCAATCCTCCCCTGATCTGCTTTAAGTTGCTCTTGCAATACAGTGATTTTAGCAATCACATCATACCACTTGTTAGCTTCTTTGGTTTTCACCCCACGTCCTTTCCCATCTCATTTTCCGACAGCCCACCTTTTGCTGACTTCATAGCATCCAATAATTTGTCCATCAATTCCTTCAGCTTCTTGTCATATTCCATAATGGCTTGTGCATCTGAGTTAGAGAACTCGGATGTTTGTGCCTGATAAGAGCTGGCCTTAGGATATCTATTTTTTTAATTCTCTCCATAATCACGGAAATCACTTTTACTTCATGTATGTCGATTCTTTTGACAGAGCTTCATCACAGGGATGGATACATAATAGAATAGAAAGCCTGCGCTCTCTCTCCCCTCTTGCCCAGTCTTCCGGTGCTCGAAGGTTCAGGAAGCCGCTGTCCTTTTCGTAACACATTTGTAGAATAAAGCCATTGTTCAATGTTTGTTTCAATGAATTTGGGTGAGCGTACCATAATTTACAATATCTTTTCTCAAGTGGCTCTTAAGAGACCCGGATAATATCTCCTCCAGTGGAATTAAAAAAATTCAAAGGGACATGACGTTGACCTTGCCTTCAACTTCTTTGGGTTTCGGTGGGGCATCATGACTTGGCTTTGGTTGATTGAACTGATTGTGGACTTGCCACTCGTGAAACAGACATGTAAAGCTACTTCAAAAAAGGTCTTTGGTGAGCGCTAAAGCGTACGGTTGTGCCTAAATCATACCGTCCAGAAGGACGTCAGACACCTTATTAAGACTTATATAACGTAATGTTAACACTTAGAATTTTACTTTCAATAAATTTTGAAGTGTAAAAAAGAAAATTTAAAATCCCCACTCAGGATTGAACCTGCGACCTCAGTTAGGCTTAGGCTTACATAGCCTACCGTACCACTGTACCACCTAGCTTCTCGGGTTGCTAAGTCCTAAATTTAACTTTATAAACTGTTACCCCCAACCTCAACTGAAAGCTAACCATTTACTCCGTTATATAAGTCTCAATAAGGTGTCCGACGTCCTTCTGGACGGTATGATTTGGGCTTGACCAAGGCGTACGCGCCCAGACCGCAAAGTCGTATGGGTAGAAACCAAGGGTTAAAATCGTTTGATGCAAATATTTATGTTGTAGTTTGGCAGTGGTTTCATTGTCTTCAAAGACGCATAGGTTTCGCTGTTTTCGCGCGTAGGCTTGGTCGCTAACTGACAACCTATATTGAAATAGCTGTATACCAGTTAGGTACTTGCATTAGCATAGGCACATAGCAATAGTGGAGTAATATTTATTATTTTTTATCATGTTCACTACATTGTAGATTGGTGCCAGTTTTTCTGAGCTAAAATTGATTTTCGATTCATATAACGAAATGGAAACTAGAAGCAAATATATTTTCTTAATTAATACTGGAAATTTTGATTAAAAAAATTGTTTACAGCAGGTGTCGCATATAAAAAAATGTTTGTTCCGTGCCAAACCACGAATTTTAAATTTTAACCCCTGAAAAGGTACCACGATAACCCCAGTCACTTAAAGATAGGAGTCTCTACCCCACCACCCCCCAACATCGGATTCCGCAATGGCGAATTATTAAAAGCAGGTGTCCCGCGTCATACATTTCCCAATATTACCGGCGAAAAGCGCTTCAAAACAGCTCACTACAAAATTATCATTATTATTTTATTTTCTAATACCGCAACCCCTCGATTGAGGCCAGTTATTAGCTGGGGAGAATATATATATATTTCCGATCCAGAATACGGCGCATTGACGGCAAAAAGGGAAACATTCAGCCTCGAATTATTTTCTCATTAATTCAAAATGCAAAAGTACATCGATGTAGAGGATTTAAACTTGATGGGATCTGATTAAAATGGAGATCAGAGGTTTTACAGTCAAGTACTCAAAGAACAAAGCATGGAAAATGAGGTCCACTGAAACCCTTCTCCAAAACCAAATCAATGATCTGTATAAAAAAGCTGAGGCTGAACCAAATAACAAACAAATAATTTGCGAGATTCAAAATACCAGACTGCACCTACAAAAAATTATGCAATACAAAACAAAAGGCGCTATTCTAAAGGCGGTGTCACACAGTCGAGACCTAAACTCGCGATCAGCTCACGACCTTCACGATCTAAATTTGTAAAAGATCGCGAAAAGAACGGAGGAAATGTGGCGTCAAAACAAAAAAATACCACAAGGTGAAGTCCAACTCACGTTTGTCAAGAGCTATACACGAGTTACAAACGAGCTATACACGATCAACAGACGTGCCGTAACAGAGCAATCCACGTTCATTCGCGTCCTACTCGCGATCTGTTGGCGACCTATCAGTGGGACTGGCGATCAATTAGAGCGGCTCACGAGCGGCTCCCGAGCTGCTCATGCGCAAAAAGAGTGGATCACGTGGTACAACCGTGTACACCACGAGTATAAAAAGACCTGTGCCGATTTTGATTATTTTCAGTGTACGACATCTTCAACAGAGCAGCCCTGCGTGAGTTTTTTCCGGAAATTTCTTTTATTATTACTTCATTGTTACACCATGCCTCCAAAGGGCAGGAAGCGTAAAGGGAAGGACAGTAAGGTCCCTGCAAAGAAGCCACGGAAGCAGATAACAGATTGTTCATCATCTTCCAGTGACACAGAGCAGATGAGAGAGACTGGTGTTGATGAGGCCAGTGAGACTGAGGCCATTGTTACTCGGGCCATTGTTAGCCCTCCCAGATCTACTTCTCCTCCTCCGGATGTTATTGGTGCTCAGACTGCTGGTTCTGGTCCTACTCCATCCACTTCCAATTCTCCACAAGATGTCACACAAAAGAAGAAGCAGAAGCCAAAAAAGTCGGGCATGCTATCCGACGAACAGGAGGAGTCCATGTTGGAATTTTTACAGGTCAACACATTTCTGTATAATATGAAGTCCAAGGATTACAAGGACAAGGTCCTCCGTTCGCAGGTGTGGCAGACACAGGCCGACAAAATGGGGTTAGATGGTAATTCGAAAAAAATATTTACAATTTTCTTTTATGTATACTATGTAATAATAATTCATGTTGTTGTGACATTTTGAAATGTAAGCAATGCCGAGACTTGTCGTAATATAATGTCTATGGTGTTTCATTTTCTGTGTTTTCAGTTGGGACCATTATGCTGTGGTATACATCTATCCGGACCAGATATGTCAAGTTGATCAACAAGAAGTCTGGTGATGGTGCGAGGCCTGAGACTGATTTGACTGATAGGGATAATTGGATCATGGCTAACTTCGGCTTCATCAAAAAGTACATCAGGAAAAGCAAGCAGAAAGTGACAGTCAGTGTAAGTATTGTGAAATTACTAGTTTTTTTACTGCAAATGACTTTCATTTCAGCTATATATCATATTATTTTCTGATATTACTTCCTGATATTTTTACTTATGTGTTATGTGCATTGTGTACTTCCAGATGAGGCAAAAGATAGCTGCAAGAGAAGATGGTGGCATACCTCGTGCCGGTGCCGGTGGTGATGCCGACGGAAGCGATTCCAACCTGGAGGAGGACATGGCCGATGTTATGATGGTCATCGAGGGGCAAGAACAGACAGTCATCAGGTCCAAACCTACCTCGCCTGTGGTGCCTGGTTCCACTGTTGCTTCCACCAATGTTCCGTCCTCTGCTGGACCTTTTGGCAAGAAGACCGCAGCTCAGAAGAGGAAGGAAGCAGACAAAACTTTCATGACACAGATGTCACAGAGGGCAGCAGCAGCAGCTAAATTTCAGTCGCAGATCATGAAATTGACTGCTGAGCCAGAACCCCAGAGACCAATTCAGCCCACATCTGAGAGAGCTGGCTTCATAACATGGTTTAGCTCTGTGGCAGACAACCTCCATCAGACTCTATGGTCTAGGTTATTATGTAACTTTTAAAGATTATTCTAATTTTGTTTCATAATAATGTAAACTTTCTAAATTAACTTTATAATTTTTTTAAAAAATTGCAAATGTTATAACTGGGCATTTTTACTTATCTTTCTTTTTGTATTCTGTAACTACAGGTTCCGCAGGGAGTCGATTGGAATGCTCCTCCGATTTCAAGAGGAAAACGATACACTCCAGCTGCAGGAGGCAAGCACACCACCAGAAACACCAACACCAGTCCCAGCCACTCATCAGCAAGCACCTCCTATGCCAGTTTCGACCGTAACTAACCAGCGCCAACAACAACCTCAGCCAACATATCCCAGCTATTCTCCTGGAGGATGGAATGAGGCACGCAATGAGGGTAATTTGTGTCATTACTTGGGACAGAGTCAGAGCCAATCACATTCTTCCAGGCCTCATCATGAGCAAACGGGCTACAGAGCAGAGCTCACCCAGCTGCAACCTCGACCCAGGAGTATGCCCGATCCAGCGAGTATGCAGGCAGCCTATACGGACTTCTGCTATGGTTCTGGCAACCAACCATCTTGGAATACAAGAGCCCCAGTGTCAACTACTGTTATGTCTCAGCGCCAACCGTCAGGTCCTAGTAGGCAAACTGCAGATGGCAGCCTTTTCGGACACATGACCACTAGTGACCCATTGGATGCTTACATTGAAGTGACATCACCCAGCGATTTGGGCCAAATCAGTGCCACAGTTACCAGGCATGTTTCACCGGATAATAATTATGACTCTCGTTAAATCAGTGACATTTATTATATGCAAATTTCTAAATTTCGAGATAATATAAACATTATGGGATTATGTTAAAAAACTGGATTATTACCTTCATGTGTTACTTTTAAATGTCAATTTTCCTCGAAAATAGCAAACAAATGTACTAATTTTGTTTATTACTTATTAAATTTATAATGTGTCTAATTTTGAATTTTGATATGGTGATGGGTTTTCTTCTCATTCTTCTCAAACCGACATTAAACATGAAATGATGTCTACATTCTCTGTAGAAATTAGACGTCATCCAATAAAATGAACAACATAAAATATGACATGTCACAACCGAAATGACTCAGGTCATTTACTGGTCTAAGAAAAGCAGTGACACAGTTATATGTTGAGTTTTCTCAATGGGTTGGTTTAACCATTCTGTCCTGCCATGGAACTGAGCCAGCTGGTGAATTCAGGTAGTGCTTCAGGTACAGCCGCTGCTTCTTAGCCTTCTTGGTGTCACGATTGGGAGCTTGTACATTCACAACATCTTGCATATTACGCCCACGTCTCCATTCACCCGGGGGGACTAATATATTTTGATGATCTTCAACATCCACTGCTCCAGGCTGCAGGGCCGGGTATCGGATCCTCATAAGGTTGTGGAGGCATACACAAGCTTGGACAATAATCCTCACTGTCTCTGGATCTTGCTGCATCGTAGACAGTAGGACTTGAAACCTCTGAGCCAGGATGCCAAATGCATTTTCTACAACCCTGCGTCCTCGGGAAAGGCGGTAGTTGAAGATCCTTTCTTCCATCGTCATACCACGAATACTGAATGGCTTCATCAAATTAGGCCGCAGACCGAAGGCATCATCTCCAAGAAAGAAGAATGGCATATTTCTGTTGTCACCAGGTAGTGGTGCAGGGTCAGGGAAGCCGATGGTGTGGTTGTCAAGTGCTTCCTTCAACTCAGAATCATTATAGATCTGAGCATCTGATGAGGCGCCATCAGGTCCTACATCTATCCACAAGAACTTATAGTCAGCATCCACCAGAGCCATCATCGTGATTGAGAAGAAGCCTTTATAATTGTGGTATAGCGAACCAGTGTTGGCAGGGCACTTGCAGGCCACATGCTTGCCATCCAAAGCACTGCAAGCATGTGGGAAATTCCATCTCCTGAGAAATTCGTCAGCTATGGCACGCCACTCAGCAGCTGTAGTTGGGCACTGGATGACTTCCTCTGCGTATTCGTCAATTATTGCTTGGCAGACTTCTTTGACAAATACGGATATGGTGTTCCCAGGTACTCGGAAATCCCACTTCAAGCTGCTGTAGCTGTCACCGGAAGCTAGATGCCGCATTGTCACAGCAAACTTGAGTCCAGCATCAAGGGCTTTTCTCCACCAAGTGTCTTGTTTGGTGATCCGTGGCCTGATCCTTTCCAGCACTTCATCGTACAGTGCTGGGGGCAGTCTCATGAAGTTCTGGAATCCTTCCGGGTCTTCTGCTCTGAGCTCATTCATCAGGGTATCATACTGCCCAAACTGCTGTCTTCTTTGCACCCAAGGTTTCACCCAGTGTCTCCTCCTCTGCCGTCTATTTCTTCTCATATACCACTGCGCTAGCAGAAGGTTTTCTTGTGCTTGCTCAGCATCAAGCATTGCAGCCATCTGGTGGAGAATACGTAGCCTACGAGCATTCATGTTGACTGCTCAACTGATTACGGCTGAATGACTCACGCATACTCAGTAGCCTATTTATACTTAAAGTTACCAGGATGTGTCGTCGTGGCATCAGTTTATTTTTTGGCCTTGAGGTGTTGAGTACAACGTCAATAGGACGGATAGATCTTCTGTCACTCTTTTACCATCTTGAAAAGGTCTTAAAGCCATCGGCAGTGAGCCGGAGCAGACTTTAGCCAAACGCATAATAACGTCAGTTGGTCGTCAATACTCGAGATGCAATCGCCAGTCGCACGTTTTGCTCGTGTATCGCTCTGAAAGCTCTTGAGTGCATCGCAACACTCCCATCGCTCCCGACTATGTCCGACCATTAAGTCTACTTTAAGATGATGTAACGAGCAACTCCCGACCGTCAAGAGCATTTAAGAGCAGTTGACGACGGTTTGGCGTCCGCTACCCGACGAAGATAGATCGGCTGACTCTCACGATTGTTTTGAGCATGGTCAAAATGTTCGTGAGAGTTTGCCGACTTATCACGTCCTTCAAGACACACTGAAGACCACTTAAGTCCTATATCAGAGCCCGTCAAGTGCTCTAAGACCTCTCGCGAGGGACTCATGATTTTTGTCACTTTTCGCATCGTCAGGTAATCGTGAAGCAAAATCGCGACTGTGTGACACCCGCATAAGGAGTAAAGTACGCTGGCATGAGAGTGGCGACGCAACACTCGTTACTTATATAACCTCGAGAAAAGAAGCTACGACAAAAAGACAATTACAAAATTAAAACATTCAAATGGCACATTTATTAATGATCAATTTGAGATCTTACAAGAGCAAATGGATTTTTATAAAACACTTTACACCTCCGAGGTGCATCCCGAAAACGTAAACAACCTGGCCTCCACTGTTTTTGAAAACATTACCCCGTTAGATGACACGGACAAGTTATCGTGCGAAGAAAAGGTTTCAGCAGAAGAATGTTTAAAAGCTTTAAAAGATTTTAAAAACGACAAATCGCCAGGAACAGATGGACTACCTGCAGAATTTTATACATTTTTTTGGAAAGAACTACATCTTGACATGATCAATGGTTTTAACTATGCCTTTGATACTGGAACTCTTTCTATCTCTCAAAGACGAGGAATCATTACACGTAATTATCCCGAAACCAAATAAAGACACCACCTCGCTAGAGAATCTTAGGCCAATTTAAAGATGAAAACGACGTTCGAACCGGCCGAAAAAATGGCGTTACAAATTTACTTTTTTAAGTTTTGCTTAATAATGATTTCAAATCAATGCACACTGCATTCCTCCGTGATTTATACTTTCGTTGTGATCTGCTGTGCATCTATTATTATCTATATTCGAGCATGATTGTACCTTATTACTCTCCTTGCTACTTTCCAGATTCCCTTAAGTCTCTTTTTAGGATTATTTTGAGCAATAAATGCCCTTTTGCGTTTTGAAAACGTTTTTACAGCAGGCGTTTTGAACGCAAAAGAAAACAGATGCAAAGAAATTTGCATCAAAGAGCGTACATTGCAATGTTTCAATCACGGAAGAATGTAGTGCGCATTGATTTGAAATCATTACTGAGAATAACTTAAAAAAGTAAATTTGTAACGCCATTTTTTCGGCCGGTTCGTACGTCGTCTTCATCTTTAAATTTAAAGGCGTTCCAGTAAATCAATGCTAATGAAACTTTCAGATAATATTTTGCACATCGGTAAGCATGCACAGTGAATGTTTTAAAAAAATCCATCGAGCCGTTTCTCAGATTTTTGCAAAGCCATTAAAATCGAAAATTACCCAAAAATTGCACATGATGCGATGTTAGGAAAAAAGGTAGTTCTCAAGATCGCAAAAGAGAAAGTAAACAAAACTTTCAGGGTTTACAAACATAACATCAAGCTACTTTTTGACATTATCATTAAGTAATTTCACAAAACCAGTGTTAATCTCTCGATCAATTTAATACCAGTACACAAATAGTAAGGTTTGAAATGTTATTGCGATTTATTTTAATTCAAACATACAGAATTTTTTTATTCTTGCAAAATATATATGCCATATACCATATTTTAAGATGCCTATGTGGGATTTTCAATGCGAAATCTTAAACGGGCTAAATTTCACTTTTACTGATTTCTAAGTTTCTTGTTTATCGTTGTCATGGTAATATCGATTTTACCAGAAAATATATCTTGCCAAACTTCAATTCAAAACCAGTTAGTGGTGAAAATTTCACGTTGATCTGACTTGGAGAAGACCGCTTAAAAGCCGATTGAAAAATGTTGGTACGGTCTCCAGAAAACTGTATCGAACCACCTTAAAAGACTAGTTTCCCAGTTTTGTTAAATAGGTGTCGTGTTTGCATTTTGGATGCAGACACGACTAGGTCAAAGAATTGTTGTTTTTTTGCCTCGTGTGGTCCCCATCTCCCTGAGGGCAAGTCCTCAGTAGGAAATTTCATTTATGGATTGTTCTCAGCACTAAAATTTACCACATACCGGTAGTTAATTCTCCGATTTCCAGTTTGTATCACTTGTGTGATACAATTTAGGCTCGGTGACCGGTTATTCAAACGAAGTTTACATGGAGTTTAACAAAAACGCGGTCTAAACCAATATTTTCTGGCCAACCTAATATTTAAACGTTACTTACTGTAGACAGTGTCCGAGAAGATGTGGAGGCCCTTTAATTGTTTTTTGTTTTGGTTTTGTTTGTTTTTTTGCCTCGTGTGGTTCTCATCTCCTTACTAGGGCGAGTGCTCAGTAGGAAATTCAATTTATGGATCGCTCTCAGCCATAGAGTTCATTCTCTGATTTCCTGTTTGTATCACTTGTGTTACGTGGCTCAACATTTAAGGCCGGTTATTTAAAGGAAGTTTACACGGTGTTTAACAAAACCGCGGTCTAAACCAATTTCAAACCGGCCAACTCTAATATATGCATTGTTGGTGCATTATTTGTGCGCGTGCATTATTTGTTTGTTTAATTGACGTGTGCATTTAGTTCGTTAAATAACGTCTTAATTTCACTTTGCATTGTTTTCCTTACTTATTTGTGTTGTCCGTGACTGTGCTCACATTGTGGGTGGCTCCTCCTAAAATGTTCTGCGGTTGGTATAGGATTTAATAGAGCCGAAACCAATTGTAGAATTGCACACATTTTAGGCATCCTACTGATGAACAGTTACGACACAGAGATATATATATATATATATTTTTAGCAACTACTGTGATTTGCAGTCTGTCCATTTGAATGAATATAAACGTTACTTACTGTAAATAGTGTCCAGAAGGCATATAGCACAGACTAGAAAATCATTTATTTACTTAAATTGACCCGGCTGCTTATAAACAGATGTGGAGGTCCATAAATTGCCTTAACCGCGGTCTATTTAAGTTAGACTTTGTTTAACGGCCCTTATAGTAGTAGTAGTACTGCAGTAGCTCCTTTATTTAAACACGATGCTTGAGGGATCGTGTACTAGTCTATAATAAAAATATATATAATACCTTCTTGATATTAAGTAAGATTAAAAATATATGTTTGAAGGGGTAATAAACACTAAAACGTACAAGAATTTCAAAAATTTAAATACAAAATCGGACATCTTCTTAGGCACCGACTGAACAGATAAATTGTTAAAATTAAGTTCCCTAAATGAGGGATCTAATTTCACTTTTCTGGAAAATTGTTTAAATTACAAGAGTCATTGAAATAATCCGAAACAGCGCCTCTATATCGCATAGTTTTTCATATAATATGTGGAAAATCGCAGAACGACGGCCTTATTATGTCCTTTAAGGTTATACGGACTCTTTCTCCATACAGCTAAATATCAGATCAGCGAGGGCATATTGTCGCAAACTATGTTGTAAAATAACTTAACATATCATAAATCGAATCCCACTGGGTAACTTCCATGACTGTTTTCGATGGTGTATCCCATGGTAAATTAAAAATTAGCCTTCCAGCCCTACAGTGTAGTGCTTGAAGGGATTTTATGTGGTCCAAGTTATTGCAATTTCCCCCCAATTTTTTTCTTATTTTGTTTGTTTGTTTTTCCCCAGTCCTCTCGAAAGGAAGATTGTTAGTCCCTCCCCGGTCCATCCAGAACTTGCTTCTCCTCTGCGAGGCACGCCATGTCTTTCTGCTTCTTCCTCATATGGCCAGGCGCGCCAACCACCACAACATTTCGATATGCAACCGAACTCGCTCGCGAGTTCACCGAATTATGTTCTAGCTGAATTTTGCGTCTTAAAATAAAAGCTTTGGAAGCTACTTGAAAGTCTCTTTTAAAAAAGGTGTAAAGAACAGGATTAGCAATCGACGTCAAATATCTAATGACGACGAAGGCGTGCGTAGAATGTAGCAAAACGGTTTTCGCTTCTTTGCCAATGGAAAACCAGCGATTGATAAAGATGGTGAGTATATACCATGGAAACCAGCAAACAACATACACAAACGCCATCAGTGCGAAACTTATCAGGCATCGTTTAACATTGTGTTCACGCCCACCATGAATAGCTGAGTTTCTTCTGCCTCCTTCGACTGCACTAGTCAAGTTATACGTCCCTTGTTTTATCTTTTTAAACATAACAACGTGTGAATAAACAATGAAAATATAAGGCAAAAGAAACACAACAACTATACAGAATATTGTGTGACCCGTTTGAATTTTGAGCGTAACCATGACTTTGTCTTCAAAGTGGTCGGGAGAGGATAACAATTTCCACCACCACGCAAACGGAAGAAAAGCGATCAGAATGGCAACCATCCATATAACAACAATTATCTTCACGGTTGATTTCTTTGTTATCTGCCGGTGACGAAAAGGACGAACGATCGCAAAATATCTTTCCACAGTTATAGCAAAGATATGATAAACAACTAAAACAACTACCATGTTATGTAAAACAACCACAAAAAGCCCCAGAGTAATCCAGTCCGGTGAAGCAAAGACTCGTATAAGGAAAAGAGGAATGTTGATCACCCCGGTCATGAGGTCGCACACTGCAAGGCTAAACAGCAAATAATTCGTCGGCTGTTTTCTGAGACTTTTTTCTTTAACGAATAAGTAAAACACGACACCGTTCACCAAGACAATTAAGACAGCTATCGGTAACAGTTCAGCAATAATAAGGTAGTTTAAGCCAGACTGGTCGGCTGATACGCTTGTCGAGTTTGCGTCGTCCATGATTGATGACCATGCAGCTGTAACTTGTATCTCAGTAAATTGAATTCTAAACAATCTGAATTCCGTCAGATACAGTCACTTGGGATGTTTGTTACTCTGTCTTGACTGAACAATTTCAAAGCCACGCTGTATTTTGTGTTAATGACAAAATAACTATGATCTTGTGAGTGGGAAAACAGACCGGCGGGCTGACATTACGATGATATAAACATTCACTGCCAACTGCAACCAACCGTAGCCTAGCCTCGTCACACTCACGTCTTAGAACATTCGAGGTGTTTGTTAACCTAAAAAAACAAACGTTTTTCTGCCCGGGCGCGTGGTAGAAAAAACTAAACTAAAAACAGATTTCTAAACAGCCTGCCAGTGGTTGTTCGAATGATTCGTAATCATATCAAAGAGTTACTAACCGTGTTTAATATTGCATTGTGGCTTATGGTAATACACGTATCTACTTGCGTGTGGAGACGTATTATAAACAAGTTTATCAGACGATGACACAACAGATCTCGTTTGTCGAAACAAACTAATTAATTAACGCTGTCTAATTTATAACATACCAGGCTATCTGGTCACGCTATCGACACATGTGTATGATCGAGGTCCAATTTTTTTTTAAAGTATTCATCGAGTGAAGAAAACGAGGCATCTATGATATAAAGCACAAAGGATTTTGGAGGATTGTTAACGAAGACCATGTTTAAGATCTTTCCACGTGTCGCTGGTGTTTAAGGGCATATCAGGCGTATCAATTTCTGGTGTTTTGAGTACGATCATTGTTCGATACAAGGTCAGAGGACTGTTAAATCTCAAAAGAGCAGACCAACGTGAAGCAGTTTGGTGATACTAAAAAGAAAAAAATTCAAAACTGCGACACAAAAAAGGTTGACTGTATTCATGTTATTTTCGGCAGGTTATACCACGGTTTATGACAATTAGTGGACCTTCACATCTGTATTTTTAAGTAGATAATTTAGACACTATTTACAGTAAATAACGTAAAGTACTAGGGTTGACCGTCTGACCCTTTCACTCCCGGCAGAGTCAATAATGGAGACATGTAGTGCAGTTCTAACTTTTCAGTCTGTTGACAAAAACCCATGGTGAGACCATTCAAATGAAACCTCTTCGGCAGTACTTTTACATAGTACCAGTTGTTTTTCAATATTTTACAGAATGAAATTTGGATTTTTCTTGAATTTTGATATTTGGCATTTAAAGGGTTAAACTTCGTTTAAATAACCAGCCCGTAATATCATAAAAAGCTGCCTTGCGTGGGATGCCTCTTCAAACGCATATCCGGCGTAGGACGAGAACGGTTTTCGTCCTTCGGCGGATATACTAATGATACTTAAACTGGAACCTCCCCTCAAAACAGACACCTTTCGACTCTCTGAAGACCCTCTTTTCTAGCATGTTCTGGTCCCTGGGGGAGTACTCCCTATAATGGGCTATACGGGGATGCTCCGCCCGAAAGGGGTACCTTTTTGAGGCTGGAGGTATATGAAAGGGTCGGGATTTTACGAGTTGAAGTATATGAAAGGGTAGGGATTTCATGAAGAATAGGAAAGGGTAGCGAAAACACGCCGTTGAAGCATAAAAAAGGTAAGGAAAACTGTCATTTAAGTATTATAAAAAAGGTCTTTCAAAATATATCAAACAGACGCACGTAAAGGCTATATGAAAGGGGTACCATTTTCACTGAAAGGTATATGAAAGGGGTACCATTTTCAATGAAAGGTATATGAAAGGGGTACCTTTTCTGTCAAAAACGGTATATGAAAGGGTAAGGGTTTGGACCTCGGGGCGGAGCATCCCCGTACAAAACTTTGTTGAGTACCCCCCCGAGGTCCTGGTGCTGGCGACAAAATCAAATTCGCAAGCACTGAAGGAGGAAGGTGGATTTTGTAAATAATTTTCGGCACGGATTTGTGGATCCTACCAAGAATGCAGCGGATTACTGACTTATCCCGTTTTTGGGCTCGGATTTTATCTTCTGCTTCTTATATAGATTGGATCTTGGATCTGAACCCTTTACAGACCTGGTCCCGGCTGTTCAAAAAGTGGATAGTGTTATTTAATGGATAACACAATAGGTTTTTTTTAACCCTTTCATTCCCAGAGTCAGTTATGGACGTTATGGAGACATGTTGTGTAATTCTAACTTTTGAATCCGTTGACGAAATCCTATGGTGTGACCATTCAAATAAAACCTCTTCAGCAGTACTTTTGCATGGTACCATTTGTTTTTCAATATTTTAGAAAACGAAATTTGGAATTTTTCATGAATTTTGATCTTTGGCACAGTTAGGAGTCAAAATTAATCCTTTATATCCGTTTAAAGCGCTATCCACCTTTTGAACAACCGGGACCTGTTGTTGTTTTGTTTTTGTCACAGCCGAGATCGCGTGTGGTCAGCGTGTGCTGTTGTTTAAATATTATGTGGACCTTTTCTCTAAGAAAAAAGTAATAATCCCATAGACGGCATTTCGGCAAGGGCATTTTTTATTTCATCTCAAAAGTTCACAAATATTACATATGCGAATTCAGAATTAAGCATAAACTTTTGCGGATCGGTGCGGCGGGTTTGCATACCCATAATCCCCCCCCCCGAAGCACAACATGAAAATGGGCTCAACATAAGATCGCCAATTTCTCTTTTTATTATGCTTTGACTTGACGCGAACCACTTTGTCGCTGTGATTGCGTCTCTACTGAAAAGCAGGCTGGAATCACGGACATCTGGACCCTTAACTGCACACTTAGTCCTGACAAAACTCCAATACACTTTGTATTAAAAAAAACTCTCTTATACTGCCATCTATAATACCAACCATGGACATAAATAACTTTTATTAACACTTGACAGCTATTGCGGATACTACAGTGCATAATCGGCGCAACAGTCTTGTTTGTGATAGAGGATTGTCTTTTAAAAGTAGCGTGTATTTTACATTATCAGTATATCAAGCGATATCTCTCTGCACTCACACAGAGATTTCATATCTTAAAGGGATAGTATCACGAGGTCGAAACTTGAAAACGTCGGCCCACTTTTCAAGTTTGATTCCGCAAATTCAAAAAGGCCGTCGAGAAGTGGAGGTATTTGTTGAATCAAAAAATCCGTTTTGATAGCCAAAAGAAAGAAAAAATCACTTTTAAGTAACAATCCGTGTAAGAAGCAGGCAATTCTCTATTGTTCCGATGCATTTCGCTTTCCCCACATAAGAATGTTTAGATTTTCGTACTGAGAATACGTCAACCTATGGACAACATGGTTTTGAAATAAAATTTACTGAAACTTTATTTTAAAGCGATGTTTCTTTTGTGTTACAAGATTTCATCCAATCGTGAGACTCCAAAACAATGGCCAAGAAAGACTTCTAATTTTCCATGTTCCCCACATAGAATTTTTGTTGCATTAAAAATCACAATAGTTTTCACTAAAAGGGAATCAATTAGTAAACTAGAGATAAATAAATGCGCTGCCTGATGAAGTTATGGTAGATTTTCATGTTTTAACCAATGAGGTGGACGGTTTCAACAATAGCACAATTCACACCTTTCTGCATTCCGTGGATTTGGGTTGCCTACTTCTTACACGGATTGTTACTTAACAGTGATATGTCTAAAATTCCGGTGCAAGAATAGTGAACAGTGCCGCGCGTGGAACCTCGTGATACTATCCCTTTAACCCACGCAAGAGTACATATCCGCTTTCATGCCAACAGCTTTGCGGATTATAATATATAAATAAATACAAAGGGTGCCAAAAATTGAAATTCAAGAAAAATCCCAAATTTCCTTTTGTGAAATCAGATACTGAACAACAAATGGTACCATGCAAAATTACTGCCAAAGAAGTTTCATTTGAATGGTCAGACTCAAAAGTAAGAACTATACAGTACATGTTTCCATAATCGAATACACTGTTATGGAAGTGAAAGGGTTAAGGACCCCCCAGTGCGGACTCTTCCGAAGCCCTTCTATTTTCTGCATTTTTTCTTTCGGCAACTTTACCAGAAACGCATCACTTGGATTTATAAATTAGTTAGATCAAAACATTTCTAAGCCGATAACTAAACAAGTTTAGTCATCACTACGGCTTGATGAAAAAAAAACAGCTTCAAATGATAAACAGGTCAAATGGTTTGCATATTCACTCAATAGACCATGGCCGTTTAACATTTGCATTGGCGAATACAGGGAAGGGGTGCCGACCCCCTATCTCGCCAAAAAATAAGCCCGATTTAAAATGTAAAAAATTTAAAACTTAGCTGTTTCATAAATAGCAAGAGTTACAGCCAATGTCATTTAATGAGCCAAGGTCTTCATGGCGAAGTGGGCTCTTGAAGGCAGTTAGAGACTGTGCATTTCTTTATGTTTTTGTAAGCCTTGACTATAGTAATGGCCCTAAGTATCTAACTGAATGTTTGCCATACCTAACGGTGTTATAACGCAGTAATCTAAAATCCTTGTTACGTAAATTCCGAATGTTGACATCGTTCTTTATGAATACGTCTGCTAAGTATTTTGGTGCCAGGTCATATTAAATTTTGTACATCAGTATCAGAATATCCCTTGCTCTCCTGTCTTCAAGTGTGGCAAGTTTTGCTTTCTCTCCCCTTACAATAGAATCTGGATCCACTCGGAAAGTCAAATTGGAACAGCTCATCTAACTGGAAAGCTTCCTGTATTCCTACTTTTCCATTCTAACTGAAACTACCGGAAAATCCGTGTACCATTTGTCAACGCCATGCTCTACTCACGCTCTCTTGTCCCTTTTTGCGCGCTTTGTGACAGAACCATATAAAAGGGGTTGATCGTCGAAAATTTTGAAAGGAACCAAAAACCCGTTTTGCGGGTTTCGTGGGCCCTTCGTCAAGGATGGTGCAGATTTTAAATACAGTCCCGTACAGTTGCCTCCAAAGTTGTGAAATAATAAAGTGGTTGTACATGTAACCCGACATTCAATTCAGTATTTTGACCATGCATTTCATATTGCAAATTCGTTTGGAAATCTGACACGCATTCTGCAGGGGCACCCAACGAGGAATGCACAGGACACCCAACGACGAATGCACAGGGAACCCAACGAAAAATCCGAAAATCCTAATCCTAATCCCGATGTTACGAAGATTTCAGGCGTCATTTTACTAAAGTTTTAATTGAATCGTCATCTTAAAGATGACGATCCTTTAGGTGCTCTTGATTTTGGAATGAAACTTTAAATTGATTGCTCTGCAGTTGGATCGCTTCCCCTTTTACTGCTATTTCCGGAATTTCAAGTAATTATCAAGAAGCTGAAAGTCTCTTCTTTCTAAAAATTATTTTCATAAAGTGACTTTGTTTCAGAAGGCCAACAAAGAATGCTGGAATGTCAAACAAATGCAAGCTGTTGGCACAACTTTCAAGTTTATTTTACTGAGATATTTTTTGTTAAGGGGGTACACTGTACATAATGTGTACAACATGTTATGGAAAACGCACACCCGCATTTCCATCGCGTTTATTTAAGATAATGTGTGAAATGTGAACGCGATGGTCGCTCAGTTATCTCTGAGCTGTATGTAATTGTTTAGTCTTAATATGTTCAGTTGTAAATATTCAGTGAGAAACAACATTTCAGAGGGGTAGGGGCTCGGGAGTGGGGGGTTTGGGGGGGGGGGGGGGGGAGGGGGGTTGTTGCTTCACATAAAAAAATCTTAGAAATTTCGGGGAATAGGGGAGTTTTGTTCCTCTGGAATGAGGGCAGGAGAGTCCAAACTTATATAGGGAGGACATAGATGTCTTCAGGATAAAATTAGCTATAATACAAATCATTAATGGTATAATACAGCAATTATCTATTGGACAAACTAGTGTAATAAATTAAATGCTAATCATATACCGTACTACAGTGTACAAATTGTGGTTCAAATTTTTCTTTGGTTTAAAAATTTTCAAACCAGTTGGATTTTTGTTTTCCTTTGTCTCAGATTATGGTAATGAATAAAGGACAAAGGAAAATGAAATTTAAAGTGGTTTAAAAATTTTTAAACCAAGGAAAATTTTGAACCACATTAACATATATTTAAACAAACCTTCTTTGAATATGTGTCCACCACACCATCCTTGATGTCATTCCTCTCAGGAAACTGTGATTTTGCCACTTCCAACCTTATCATTGTGTCAAGCCTGTGATTGATTTCACCATCATACAGTCTTTCCAACATGTTTACCATCTTTTGATATTTGCCCCTGGGCAGCATTGACTGTAATGCTGTTTTGAATGAGTTGTGTATTGTGCTTCATAACAATATTATTATAGTTATTTTCTTATCCAATGCTTGAAGAGCTTTGACAAGAGCAAGCATTGCTCGGACACATTCTGATGTAGAACTCTCAGATGAAAAGCTTTCTTTCTCGTGTAGAAAGCCAACAACAACAGATGGAGCATGGGACAGTCTCACTGCTATCTTCAGGAACTCACTAGCAACCTGAGGATCTTCTGTTCCTTCAGCACTTCTGGGGTTTGAGGAGTATTTTAGCGATCTCTTCAATTTTTTGGATTGCACTGGCAGAGCAGACAGAAGCAAGGTAGGGTTGATCTGTAAGAATGATAAGCCTTGGTTGTTCATCCCCATGCTCTGGTTTATGGATTTTAAAATGTTCATCCACAGTCGTATCAAAGATCATAACATTAAACCAGGAAATTGGCAGAAGCATAGTGGTAGTTCTGTTGAAATGGAGAATAATGTGTATTAATAAAAATGGATCACAGCATCTACTGTTCAGGTATAGCAACTGCTGGTCCCAAGGGGGGGGGGGGGGGGGGGGGGGGGGGGGAGGGGGGGGGGGGAGGTCTGCCTTGGAGAGAGTTCACAATATATTGAAAATAGACACTAATTTTGTAAAAATCCCAACTGGTTTAAGGCTGACCAATTGGCTATTTAAGTCAGATAGAACGCATATACGCATAAAACGTGCATTGTGTCTGCATCTGCCGGATGTTCGCTTAATTCTGACCTGGGGCCAATTTAATAAAACTTTTACACTTGTAGTTTACAAGTGTAGCTATTGTTTTCAACCTCTGAAACAATGGCTTAACACTTGTAAATTACACTTGTAAAAGTTTTATTAAATTGACCCCTGCACTGTACATAGCGTTGCCTAGAATTTGAATACAGAACTATTTATGTGTTGCAAATCCATCCAGTGGTCAGAGGACTGGACTTGCACTTGGGGACTCCAATTTATGAAAAGTCCAGCACCCAAACCACTTGGCCACACTACCTCCATTATTTCTTCTCTTTCATGTGTTCAAACTAAATACAGTACTAATTGTGGCATGGAAAAGGCACATCGTATGCCTTAAAATAACATTGCTAGTATGTTTACAGTGTCAAAGCCATACATGTGTTGCACTAATTGGAATATAAAGTAAAATAACTGCCTCCTCCACAAGCTCCTCTTTTGTTAAGTAGCCCAGTGAGCAGGCGAAGTTTGGGAACAGGTGCAAAGTGCAAGGGTGGGGGGGGGGGGGGGGGGGGGGCTTATTAACCCTTTCACTCCCAGAGTCAATTATGAGGTATGCAATGTGGTTCTTATAACTTTTGAGTCCTTGTTGATCATGTTGTACAGACCATGCCTAAAATAGGGTAAGATTTTAACCCAAATTTTCCCAAAATCCCAAAAAAATGCAGTCTGTCATCATATCTTAACTTCACAAACGCTTTCCGGGTCTCAGGAATGCAGAAAATGGTACCTTTAGAGGGCAAAGCCAAACAAAAATTTCATGCCTTGGGGGGGGGGGGGGGGGGGGGGAGGGGGGGGAGGAGGGGGGCGGGGGTGATGGTGGAATTTCACCCCCACCCAGAAAAAAACTCCTTATTTTTAATCTCCAGAGGTTGGCATCTCTGCAGTATGTAGGACACATTTTCTTAGATGACTTGTGTATGAGGCATAGCCTTATTTTGATGCTAAGCTGGTTTTCATCCTATACATGTAACACCATAAAATTACTGTTTTCATTCATAACTCTGGCAGTCGTCTTGAACTTGTGGATTTCTTGACATCTAGTAGCTTGCTGTCAATTTTATCAAGAATTTTAAGTACTAAACCAGTAAACTTTCGGGTATGGCCGGACAAGAACACCCCCCAGGAGTTTCTTTTTTCAAAATTTCCGATGATCACCCCATCAATTTTATATGGAAATCGCCCTGCGCCTCCCCCCACCCCTTTTCGGGAAATAAACCTCACCATAAATTCCAAAAGAGTGATTCAAACCCCTGTCTCCAGCCTCTCCCGCATTTTGTACCTCAGCTCCCACCATACAGACAACTCTCCATCCCTCGTTTCGCACCTTATATCGGAGTCTGGAGCCAGATGTCCAGCCGACACTTCACCAATTTTACTTCTATATATTACGGGGCATGCAGCTCCATTACGGAAGATGGTAGCATCGTCATATTCGCCTGAAGATAACCCATGCAGAATCCTGCTGTCGTTACTCCCTTTAAATCTGGATTCGTTCGAATCTCGTATCTTGCTTTCGACGGTTTCCATGAGCTAACAGGATCACTATCTTTGACAGACATATCCACTTTACAGATGAGATGAGTCGCCTGCTAATCTGCAGACGAAGGGCAAGTCACATATTCCCTGGTCTATGCTGTCTGCTTCTTTGAAGAACCTTGTTCCCAGGTTCCTGTCACGCATGTGACGTCCGCGTGATGAGTCTGATTGTCACGGGATGTCACTTATCAGACCGAATGAGTTTATACAGAAGAAAAATTAAGGAAATGTCGGGTTCCAACGACCAGTTTCTGTAAATGAGGTGGACAAAAGTGTCCCTGTGTTCTGTTTTCACTAGAAAGGAAGGATCGATTCTCTCTGTCACGTCAGCGCTGCGCGCTCAGCTACGGAACATGTCAGCAGAGGGCTGCATTCAAGCCAGTGTAGTTGCGGTTCCCTCTTCGAACAGCGAACAACTCGAGAGATTCTGTGAGTTAAACAAAGAGACATGTCCTTTACTTTACCTCAGTGAAACAGGGGATACAACGGCAGGGAACCTTGCCCGAGGTTCAGATATTAGGTATGTATATGTTGAGGTTCAATTTTTATTTTGGTTTGAAAATTTTGAAGCAGTTTAAGTTTTATTTCCCTTTGTCTGTCACTGAATATGAATGGTTTCTTTTGTTTTCATATGCTTCGTTCTATAAAACGTTTAGGGATATGTAAATAAGTGGCCGGGTATTCTGAAGCTGCTCCGATTGTGGTAATACAGCTGAGACAAGGGAGCTAAAAATTATACTGGTTTGAAAATTTCAGACCAAATGAAAAATTTGAACCACAACACATAACTGATACATACATACATACATAAACTTTATTTTAACTCGAATTTAAGTGTAGCTTGTGAAGCTAATTTCTTCGAGTAATCATTCAATCATATCCAGTTATTTTGAGTAACCCAATCGATGATAACCGATCATTGGAAATCAATAACAACTAATGGATTGTTATTGATTGGTGGGATTAATTGATAAAAATCGATATCCCAATCCGCATAACTTCATGTAATTGCTATAGATTTTTATTGATTAACCTAATTAGGGTAAATCCTCCATTAACCCCCCTCCCCACCTCCCCTCTCAAATAAGCCCTCCTCTCTAATAAATAAGAGCCCCCCCCCCCCACTCTTTCCTTCACAGCCAAAAACAGACTGTATTACTGGTGCACTTTCAGAGATGCCAACCTCTGGAGATTGAAAATAGGGAGTTTTTCTGAGGGTGAATTTTTTTCACGCCAAAGTGAGTGGGGGTCCGGGAATTTTTTTTTGCTTTACTCTCTAAAAGTGCCATTTTCTGCATTTCTGAGACCCGAAAAGCGTTTGTGAAGTTAAGATATGACGAAGGACCAAATATTTTTGGGATTTTGGGAAAATTTGGATTAAAATCTTAGCCTATTGAAGAGAAAAGATCCAAAGTCGCTTTTATCCAGGAGATTTGGTGACCCATACAAGAGACTGTATCCAGGAGACTCCCGCATAATCCGGGAGAGTTGGCATAAGTGCAATTTTATAGTACCAATCCAGGCACAAATTTACATACAGTACTTGCATGCTTTAGGGGAAATACTACCTGTACTTATAGTACCAAAAAATAATATTTACAGTAATCATTAATGTATATGACGTACTGTAAAATGCTGCTTATAAGCCTTGGACTTACCATATTTCCTTGAATAATAGCCGTCATTCGATTAATCACCGCCCTCAAATAATCGCCCCCATGCAGTTGGTGAAAATATTTGAAATAATCGCCTCCCATCCCCTCCCCTTTCTTTCACGTCCACCCAGTGAGTGAAGTTAAAAATTCATTTCTTGTATAGGAAACAATCGTGCCAATTACAGAAAAGGTTACAAAAGTACAGGTTTTATATAGTTTTTCTATAGTGATGTTCATGAATTTGACTCATTCTTTTATTTCTAGGAGCTCTTTAATTAGCAGTCATTAGCACATTGGCACCTCCAGTGAGCAATATTTGAAATATTCATCCCCCTCGAATGATTGCCTCTTCTCGAATAATGATCGCCCCCTTTTGGTGTGAAAAAATTAATAATCGCCCCCGGCTATTATTCGAGGAGGTACGGTTTACAATTTTGTTTTAGAGAATAATACATGGGCGCACAGAGATATGAAATTTCTCTTCGAGTAATCAACTCAATATCTCACAATTGAGTGCAGTGAACGAGTGAGATATTGAGTTGAGCATGAGAAGAGGAATTCATATCTTCAAGCAACCATGTATTATTGTGTTTATTATATAAACACAAAAATTCCACAGTATTAATTTGTGAGTCAATTTTACTTCATTATATAAATGTGATGAATAACAAGCATAAAGGCAAAAGATGTTGAAGTTCAATATCAAACAAATGATTTGCAAATGAAGAATTAAACACAGTAACTTACAATTTCAATTTGAATCGTCCTGACTTTTTTCTCACAGATAAAAGTAATCTGCTAAGGTAAGTGTCTAATTCTGGTGGTGGAATCTTTGAGATTTCTTGTTGCGTTTTCGTTTAACAAAAACTACTTCATCAATCCTATGTCACTGTTCGTCTTTCTTTGAGTTAATTTTAACAATAAATTTTTTTGGCTGGCAAGCAAAAGATATTGTGATAAAATTGAAGTGTTGTTTCCATTGATTTGGTGTTAATGTTTGTAAAGAATTGCTGTTCAGGAATTGTGGCATTGCTTAATATATATATGTTGTGGTTCAAATTTTTCTTTGGTTAAAAATTTTTTAAACCAGTTCAATTTTTGTTTTCTTTTGTGTCACATTATGATAATGAAGGAAGGAAAGGAAAATCAAAATCAAACTGGTTTGAAAATTTTTAAACCAAAGAAAAATTTGAACCACAACATATACATTGTAGGAAAAGGTATAACTGGAATAATGTTTTGTTACCAAACTGGTGGGCCTATTACTGGGTGAGCTTATAAGCGGTGGGGCTTTAACCGGGATTTTGCAGTATAACACTTATCCAGCAATCAAAGTATGATAAATGGACGTTTATTAAATTTATTCACTTGTGGGAACCTATTGAAATTCATGAATTACAAATGGGCAGCTAATACAGCTTATATAATAGAGGATTTACTGTTAGAAGTTCTTTAAAAACGATGGATGTCATCTTCTTTAATCTTTAATTAAGAATATTGCCAATAGCGAATTCGGCTATGGAGCGGCCAGCGGTCCTCAGTAAATTAAGACAAAATTAAATGAAATTAATTCTATCTTAATAGAATGAATACCGTAGTTGAATGTGTGAGTGTCTACGGGTGTCCATTTACAGTTACGACAAGAAAATTCTTTATCGTCAAAAAGAAAATCAGCGAATAAGAGGAAGCATTCTCACAACAGAAACAGCTACCATCTTCAAATGGTACATGTATATAGTTTTATTTATATGGTTCCTAACTTCTGAGTTTCAGTAAAATTCTCCACCAGCTGTGACAAGACATTTGGTCTATGTAATTGACATTTATGAATTGATTCATGCAAAGTGAGGGCCAAAAGCCTGAGTGTAAACGTAAGGTTTTAATAAATTTGTCACACAAGCATCACTCAAGAATCTCTTTCAGGTGGGCCCCGAGTTTTGGATTTCTTTGTATCTTTTGAAAATTTCTTGTAGTTGCCTGGCAACAACACACAACAACAGAGCTACAGTGACATCTGTCAGAACGTTCCTAAAAGAAAAATTAGAAATAACCATGGCATAAATGATGATGCAAAAGTAAAGCAGAAATAAACCAAAAAGAACAACTATTTACAGAACCCATTTTGATAACTGTTGTATAACTGAGTGGAGTACCCTGTTAAAATATTTATTATTTATTTATTTATTTATTTATTATTAATCATTGGATTCCCGCACTGAAAATGAAAACAATCCATTTTAAATTTCACATAAATAGCTGAACTATTCCCAGGGTCTTTCCACCCTCAACCTCATTCCCAGGTTCTCTCTTCTTCCTGCCCCCTGGACCCTGGGAATGAGATTGTTCCACCCTCACTCCCTTTGGGGTGGGGAGATGAAAGACCCTGGGAACGAGGTACAACTTGGTTAAGAATAAACCTGTTTGTGCTCTGTGAGGTTTTTGTAGGCATGTATTCCTAGTGTACTGTATATCAGGGTCTTTATATGAAAGCATTGTCTCCTTTTTTTGTTAAGTGTAAAAATTAGCCTACAAATTTGTTCTATATTATCATTATGACATGACTAGATCAGACCTGGGTATGAAAGGCACCGGATCGACAAGAATCTTTCTTTCTTTAAGAAGTTTCAGACAAATTTAATCATTTTTCTGAGCCCTGCAGGATATGATTATTAGCATATTTACTTAGTGGTCTATACTGTTTTGTGGAAAATTAATAAATAGTTATTTGAGTTCTCAGAAAATTTAATGGCATCGTCTTTATGCTACCATAGAACTGTCTTGGGCTCTTATTTTGTCCTACAAAATGGTCAAGAAGTTAGCCGCGTTGTGGATCTTAAACAGTTTCACTGGAATGACATGGTAACGTTTTACATCGGCTCTGTCCGTTATTGCATCGAGAAGTTGCTCATGGACGCTGGAATTCCCATCCAAAGCGTAGATCAGAAACAAACTGCTTCTCTGTACAAGACGAACATTCTGTGTAAAGAGGCTGGACCATTTTTCTGTCCCGTGGTGGTAAGCATGCATCCAATTCCAAGAGAACTGCTGGAAAGGACGATAGTCTTAACCACCCACCTGGAAGCTCTATGTGGTGGTCCAATTCATATTGGGGATCCATCTGTAATTGGGATAAAAGATATAAATCGACCAGACTATGGAGACCCACCGAAAATGGAAGATAGGGTGCCAGTATTTTGGGCTTCCAGTGTCACAGCTCATTTGGTCGTTAGATGTGCCGGTATGTGCGACCCCCTTTTATGAGGTACAGCTGTGTATGTACCACTCGTCCTAATACTGAATTTCTCTTTTTTTTACAGTCAAATCACCAATCTATATTTTAAAGACCTCGTAAGCGATCACTTCTCTCACAGGCAACCTTTTTTAGCACAGTGGGTCACTTACATGAGGTTCAAACATTTTTAGATTTGTGTAGTTAGCAGTTTAACACTGTATTTAACTTCGATTTTACTGTTGACGCGAAAGTGGATTATTCCGCCAGCATTTTGTAATTTCGCTAATGTAATAGAACCCAGAGTAAGTTTTCCTTTTAATTTGGTCAACAGCAAAAAACGAAATTGTCATAATCTACTGTCTTTTCCGTGAGTTTTGATTTTGACCGCTTTTGAAAGTAAGTTAAACTCAGAATAACTAAACTGCTGAAAACTAATTGAGCCATAGAAGCAACATTTCTTATTAGTTGTTGTTGTTTTTTGTCCATCATTGACAAAGCCAAAGAGATTGGACCTTTGTGCTGACTTTATAACTGTTTCCTTTTCTTCCTGTGAACAGGTTTGCCACTCGCCTTCACTGATGATATGAATCACTTATTCGAGAGCGATACAACCATCGAGGATTTCATTCACGAAAACCCGCCCGTTGATGCAGACACTAAGCCACGAGTAGTGAAATTAAAGGAGGACCCCTTCGTCGCTTCTTTACTTTCTGAAAAAGCCGCAAAGAGAATTAGGTGTCTAGAGACCGAAATTCAGGACGACGTTGGAAAGCGGGGTATCGCAAAATTACACATTCCTGGCGAGCTCGTGAAAGCAGCGCTCGTGCTATCCCATTCATCATCTGTAGCTGTACATTTTGGTTTCCCTTGTAACACCACACAGAAAGTCCTGGATGAAACCGATGGCCCTCCCGGCGCCATCGCAATTGGCAAAGCCCTTAAAGCTCTTGGGAAAAGTGTCACGTTTATTGCAAGCTCCTACCATGTAGAATTAGTGCGCACACTTGTCTTTCATTGTTTTGGTTGCGAAGTTTCTGTTGAGGAGTTCAAACACTCACGAACTCACGAGCCAGACGGAGTTAAAACAGCTGCCATGGAATTCCTTTTTCATGATGGTGCAAATCAATTGAGTCCCAAATTTGACACTTTGGTTGCCATAGAAGCGACATCAAGGACAGAAGATGGAAGTTACAGGACCATGAAGGGCAAGGATTTATCAGAAACGTGTAAAAAGAGTCCAGTCGATGAACTGTTTATTCGAGGTTTGTGTTTTGTGAGACCAACATAAGCGCTTTATTAAGACTTCTAGTAGAGAGTTACATGTTTCAATCTTGAACTTAAAAATAATCATTTCCCTAAACCGCAACTCCAATTTAGCTCTCCCTAAGCTGGATACCGTCGGGACAAGTACCAGCTCTCCACTTTGAAGAGGCGACCTCTTTGTAGAGAGTTTAGTTTCAGACAAACAAGTAAAATTCGGTCAGAACCAGCCACCCACTGTGATGTCCGCCTTAGAGAGGTGTCCACTTTTCAGGGGTGTCCACCTTACAGGGGTGTCCACCGTACAGGAGTGTTTGCCTTACAGGGGTGTCTGCCTTAGAGAGGTGTCCACTTTACAGGGGTGTCCACCTTATAGGGGTATCCACCTTACAGAGGTGTCAACCTTACAGGAGCTAGTGTCTGCCTGACAGGGGTGTCTGCATTACAGGGATGTCCAACTTACAGGGTTGTCCACCTTACAGGGGTGTCCACCTTACAGGGGTGTCTGCCTTACAGGGGTGTCCACCTTACAGGGGTGTCCACCTTACAGGGGTGTCTGCCTTATAGGGGTGTCCACCCTCCAGGGGTATCAGCACTTCCTTCCTCCTGCCTCCCCCCCTGTATAGGATTATTATAGGATGCTAGTCCATCACAGGGTTATCCCAAGCTGTACACCTGCGTGAAGAGAGACATTGTGATGTATATTTCTTGTCTAAGGTAACAACACCAGATCGAAAGTACAACGCATTAACCATTTCAACTTGCTTGCTGACAAAGAAGCAGTTTTTGTATAAACAAATTTGTCCCACCCCTTACTATGATTTACCATGCCATGCCATGCCATACTATGCCATACAGTACGATGCCATGCCATGCCATGCCGTGCCATACCACACTATACAATCCATTAGTTCTTCCAATGTTGTTTTGCATTTTTCTTTTCAGCTCATGAATCAGAGAAAATAGCCACTATAGGAATTGGTGATGGCGGAAATGAAATCGGCATGGGGAAAGTCCGTCAACACGTCATTGATCACATTGACAACGGACCAAACATTGCCAGTAGTGTTTCCACTGACCAGTTGATCACTGCAGGCGTGTCCAACTGGGGTGGCTCCGCTTTGGCTGCTGCACTGTTTATTTTAAATCAGTGCCCAGTCCATTCGCGTTACGCTAGAAGAGGAGTTGGAAAGGAGAGGGAAATTACTTTTGACGACGTCCTGAATACGGTGAAAAAGGTATTCCTGTTATACTCCAGCCCGGGGATACTCCGGGTCCCTATAGTGGGCTATACGAAGAGAAAAACTATAAACTGCAAGGATTACACTACACCAACTCCGTCGACCGCGTGTGCCGCAAAAAGAGGCTCACTGCACGACTAATTCCGTGGTATGTTAGTACTGTATCAGCCATATCGGCCGCCTTGGTAGAAAGGACAACCGCACAGGTCTTTTGAGTCCTGTGTTGTCCTACTATACCATGCCATGACAAGGATAAAACAGCTATTCATGGCTGCCACTACCCGCGTGATATGGCTGTGCGAATGCCTAATGTACTGGCCGGAGGTGGTGTAGTGTGCCCCGTGTAGTTTATATTAGAGAACTTTAGATCGGACTACGGGTTCGAGATTGAGTACGAGTACGACTTTTCAAACCTTGTTTGCGTGCTCTACATAACCATTTATTACACCAATTCTATACCTGGAGTCTCCTTATCTTCTGTTAGCAACAGGAGGAACCAACAGTTCTGGGGATGTGACTGGCTTGAAATTCAAAAGTCTTACTCGTACTCAAATCTAAAGTTCCCTATTGTTTTGCGGAGAGACTAAGGAGATAGGGCGAGGAAAGTCCTTTGCTTCCCACTGTCTGAACGCTTGGAACAACAACTTTCATTTTAGCAGCGTCCATCTGAATGGTCACACTTTATTCATATATGCAAAAGTATCCAATTTGTATCCAAATTAAAGAAGTGCTCGATAGATTTCATTTGAATGATTACACGTGAAATTTCATTCACAGATTCAAAAATTAAAACCACTTTTAGCGTGGTGCTATATGAACTAAGTTGATTATTTGTGTTCGACACGGTGGCAATCTGGCTCCCAGAGTCCCTGAACATTGGTAGCGCGGAGTCTGTGAAGGAGATTGACACGACATTAGCTGGGTGTTTGAAAGTGCCCGTTCAAAATGCTTATGTGCCCTTGAATGTAACTTTTTTTGTACAACTAACTGACAACGTTTTCTTTGCCTTCAGGAGGAAGAGATACTCTCCTATATCAGCGAGCTTGGAGTGTGTGACGGTATTTCCCAGTGGAAGAAAATGTCTGTGGATGATCAACCATTTGACCCAGTTCACAAGAACATGCTACAAAAACTGTTAACTCTTGCAGCATCGTCATCAAAAAAGAGGGAACGCTCTTCTTTGTAAACTGTTCTCATTACTAAGGCCCAGTTTAGATGTTCAAACTCATGAATCTATACTGCAAAACAGTCCGTACTGTTATTCAACTTACGAACGCGCGCAGCCTGCGTGGCAGGCGCTAGAACAGCAAGGGAGAGGGAGATTCGAACGCGCGCAGCCTGCGTGGCAGGCAGGGAGAGGGAGATTCGAACGCGCGCAGCCTGAGTGGCAGGCGCTAGAACAGCAAGGGAGAGGGAGATTCGAACGCGCGCAGCCTGCGTGGCAGGCACTAGAACAGCTAGGGAGAGGGAGATTCGAACGCGCGCAACCAGCGTGGCAGGCACTAGAACAGCTAGGGAGAGGGAGATTCGAACGCGCGCAGCCTGCGTGGCAGGCACTAGAACAGCTAGGGAGAGGGAGATTCGAACGCGCGCAACCAGCGTGGCAGGCGCTAGAACAGCAAGGGAGAGGGAGATTCGAACGCGCGCAGCCTGCGTGGCAGGCACTAGAACAGCTAGGGAGAGGGAGATTCGAACGCGCGCAACCAGCGTGGCAGGCGCTAGAACAGCTAGGGAGAGGGAGATTCGAACGCGCGCAGCCTGCGTGGCAGGCGCTAGAACAGCTAGGGAGAGGGAGATTCGAACGGGCGCAACCAGCGTGGCAGGCGCTAGAACAGCTAGGGAGAGGGAGATTCGAACGCGCGTAGCATGCGGGGCAGGCGCTATAACAGCTAGGGAAAGGGAGATTCGAACGCGCGCAGCCGGCGTGGCAGGCGCTAGAACAGCTAGGGAGAGGGAGATTCGAACGCGCGTAGCATGCGGAGCAGGCGCTAGAACAGCTAGGGAAAGGGAGATTCGAACGCGCGCAGCCGGCGTGGCAGGCGCTAGAACAGCGAGGGAGAGGGAGATTCGAACGCGCGCAACCAGCGTGGCAGGCGCTAGAACAGCTAGGGAGAGGGAGATTCGAACGCGCGTAGCCAACGTGGCAGGCGCTAGAACAGCTAATGAGAGAGATTCGAAGCGCGCAGCCTGCGTGGCAGCGCTAGAACACCTAGGAGAGGGAGATTCGAACGCGCGCAGCCGGCGTGGCAGGCACTAGAACAGCTAGGGAGAGGGAGATTCGTACGCGCGCAGCCTGCGTGGCAGGTACTAGAACAGCTAGGGAAAGGGAGATTCGTACGCGCGCAGCCTGCGTGGCAGGCACTAGAACAGCTAGGGAGAGGGAGATTCGTACGCGCGCAGCCTGCGTGGCAGGCACTAGAACAGCTAGGGAGAGGGAGATTCGAAGCGCGCAGCCTGCGTGGCAGGCGCTAGAACAGCTAGGGAGAGGGAGATTCGAACGCGCGCAGCCGGCGTGGCAGGCGCTAGAACAGCTAGGGAGAGGGAGATTCGTACGCGCGCAGCCTGCGTGGCAGGCGCTAGAACAGCTAGGGAGAGGGAGATTCGAAGCGCGCAGCCTGCGTGGCAGGCGCTAGAACAGCTAGGGAGAGGGAGATTCGAACGCGCGCAGCCGGCGTGGCAGGCGCTAGAACAGCTAGGGAGAGGGAGATTCGTACGCGCGCAGCCTGCGTGGCAGGCACTAGAACAGCTAGGGAAAGGGAGATTCGTACGCGCGCAGCCTGCGTGGCAGGCACTAGAACAGCTAGGGAGAGGGAGATTCGTACGCGCGCAGCCTGCGTGGCAGGCACTAGAACAGCTAGGGAGAGGGAGATTCGAACGCGTGCAGCCTGCGTGGCAGGCGCTAGAACAGCTAGGGAGAGGGAGATTCGTACGCGCGCAGCCTGCGTGGCAGGCACTAGAACAGCTAGGGAGAGGGAGATTCGTACGCGCGCAGCCTGCGTGGCAGGCACTAGAACAGCTAGGGAGAGGGAGATTCGAACGCGTGCAGCCTGCGTGGCAGGCGCTAGAACAGCTAGGGAGAGGGAGATTCGAACGCGCGCAACCAGCGTGGCAGGCGCTAGAACAGCGAGGGAGAGGGAGATTCGAACGCGCGCAGCCGGCGTGGCAGGCGCTAGAACAGCGAGGGAGATTCGAACGTGCGCAACCAGCGTGGCAGGCGCTAGAACAGCGAGGGAGAGGGAGATTCGAACGCGCGCAGCCGGCGTGGCAGGCGCTAGAACAGCGAGGGAGATTCGAACGCGCGCAACCAGCGTGGCAGGCGCTAGAACAGCGAGGGAGAGGGAGATTCGAACGCGCGCAGCCGGCGTGGCAGGCGCTAGAACAGCGAGGGAGAGGGAGATTCGAACGCGCGCAGTCTGCGTGCGCAGGGAAGGAAAAGTTTTCCCTTCCTTCGCGATTCGCGCGCTTCCCACGCTAGAACAACAAGAACGAGGTTCGCGCGGGAGTATCCGCGATTTTTCCGTTTTATTAAGGTGCCGTATCGTACAGTTCGTTTACATTGCTCTAAACTGAAACATCAGACAGTCTCGTTTCTGAAACAACGGAGTGCCTTGTTCAGATCTATACAATTATTTGGGACTAACTAGATAGAGTCTGTAATAGGTATTGCAGTGTTTCTTACAGAGCTTTATTATCCAATATTTTTACTACATTTTGCCCCGATTCTTGTATATTCTCAGTAATTGATCGTTTCATCGACTTAATATGCTGCATTAGAATAACCTTTAGTAGTGATGCGCTCTCTAAAAGCGCCTTATAACTTTATAGCTCGGTTCATTTTCAGTAGGTTTTCTACAGTACCTACTGAAAAAAAAAACATGACCTGCAACAATCTTGACAACAAAGTAATCATTTGTAGAGCAAACGACGTTATGTGACCTTCCATGCTCCTTTTCAATTTTCTGTATTTTTTTAATTCCACCAAATGGTTTGAGGAGCACCCCCGAGACAAAGATTCGATAAAGTTAGGGACGGACCATTAGAAAAGTTATGGAGGGGGAATTTTTCAGCTCGTATTAATTTTCTTTTTTCTCCATTGGCTCTGCAGGAATATTTTTTGCTGTAAAGTCTTTTTCTTCTTTTTTTTTGTGTTGGTTGCTGTGCATGAATTGTTTTTTTGTATTTGCACCCCCCCCCCCCCCCCCCCTCCATAACCTTTGTAATGGTCCGTCCCGTATGCTCTCACTTTAATAAGAGGGGAGGTTGGTATGTTTTTAAATATTGCAGTGTTTTAGATTTTTGGAATGCAATAAAATAACTAATGCAAATTTAATGAATGTAAATAAAGTTAATACACCGCTATCAACCCTAAGTGCTCTTGCGTGGATATCAACTATTTATGTGCGTTTTAAAACGTTTTCCCGTCATCTCCCTGCTTTAACTAAATACGTGCATCATATTGTTAAACTTAGGCCCCGACCACACTAATGCGTTTTCAAAAGTCTCCGTTAACGAAGCAAAATATTTTCGCCCACACTAGCGTTTTCGCATCGTTTTCACCTGTCCACACTAAAACGGTCGAAAACGATGGCACGGCTTGAATAAATATTTGCATATATTAAATAGCTTGGCTTTTCATGTAGCCCAAGTCGTTCAAGTATTCGTTTACACGGAACCTTTTATACTGGTGCGGTAGTTTAATACAGTAATGACACGCTTAAGAAGGATGAACTCTTTAAACCGGCTACATAGTATTTTTGGGGTAGTCATTTCAATGTCAATTTTATTCCCGCGAACCTTTAAAGTCTGGGGGTGTGTGGGGGGGGGGGGGGGGGGGGGGAGATTTTTGTACCATTTTGTTCTAGCCGTGCCATTTTATCCTAGCCGTCACTTAGGTCGACGGAATTGAACTGAACTGAACGTGCCAAAATGTTAAAAACGTAAGTGTTCGACATATATGTCGCTTTAAAAAAATGATCATGAGAGATCATGGACTACAACGTCGTCGTCAACATAATTTTTGTTGTCTATTCCTGCTTCCTTGATTGCGACAACCTTCGTCGTCTTTTGCCGCGAACGGTACCAAAGCCATAACAGGACAGCCACAAGTATTACCACCACCACAAACATGACAACACTTATTGCTATTAACGTATTTCTCACGGTCGTATTGGCCTCCGTCACCGACGGAACTGCAGTTTTTGGTACACACTGGAAATCTTTCACGCCTGCGCAGTACTCTGTTGAGTAGAACACGTTATCTGGCGCGGATTTAAATCCAGTGTTGAGGCGGATGATTCTGCCGAGTGTCAGGGAGTTCACTTTATCGATTTCCTGTCATTGTGAAACATATGCGTATGTGTAAGTGTAGTTAAAATTCGGTGCATTGGAAATTACCGTGAAGCATGCGAATTGGGAATTTTTTCTATTTTGCGGGAACACATTTTGTGACTAGGGAGGACTGATATTAATTTTTCCGATTTCTGATTCGAGCAGTGGAACATGGGTAAGAACGACGAAACAGCTAACACTATAGTTTACATTGAAAGTATGAACAACACACTAACAACCAAAATAAGCCTCTCTTTTCTTCACTGACAGTGCTAACGCTTTTCTTCGTACCATTCTACACAGGCAGCCCAACCGTGGTGTGTGAGTCACATCAAATTGCAGATTCGAAGCCGGTACACAGTAATGAAATATAGGTAAAAATACGATTTGTCACGGAATTGAGAAGCGATAGAAAAATCAAAAATATTACACAATAAAGACTTCTTACCTTTACTTTATTGTCCCTTGATGTGTCCTAACCGGTTTAAATGCATTTTTACCACTTTTGTCACTCGCCCCACTATCCACTATAAAAGAAGGGAAGGCTGGCGACTGGAAAAGCGAAGCTCAACGCGAAAAAGCCAATAAAATTACAATAAATGAACTTATCCGCTCCAAATTGCGAGCAGCAGGACCGTACACAACGTAGTTACCTATCCATTGCTCTCTGGTTTCCAAATTTCATCGCAACCGCCCGAGAATCGCTCATTTCCCAGCTCAAGCTTGACCATTTCGCATCGCCATTATGCGTGCAACCGACGGATCGTCCACCAGATTCAAAAGTGTAGCTTGGCGTCCGCGCCTGATTAACAAAATAACACTTCATCGGGGGAGGGGCGGTACTATTGCTCTATATGCAAATCAACACGGCGAGAGGATTTGAACGGAAACCGCAAACGTGATCGGGTTTCAGATCAAACGTCCGCTCGCTTTAGTTAAAAAGCAGTTCGTCTGGACCATCTGGGTATATTGTCAGCCAAAACAGTTCTTTTTCTGCCTTCTTTCAACCGTTCTTTTCAGCGCGATCATACAACAGTTCTTTTCAGAGCTATCCTTAACAGTTCTTATCAGAGCTATCCTTGAACAGTTCTTTTCAGAGCGAAAATTCAACATTATATTTCACGGTCCTTTCAACAGTTCTATTCAGAGCTATCCTACATCACACAACAGTTTTTCTCAGATCTAAAATTCAACTTCATTTCATTTTTTCTGTGCATAGCCCTCCAAGTCTTTTAAGTAGTTCTATTCACCGCTGTCCTGCGTTATCCCGATCTATTAATTGAACGCACTGGACCCTCTCGCCGTGTTGATTTGCATATAGAGCAATAGTACCGCCCCTCCCCCGATGAAGTGTTATTTTGTTAATCAGGCGCGGACGCCAAGCTACACTGGTGGACGATCCGTCGGTTGCACGCATAATGGCGAAGCGAAATGGTCAAGTTTGAGCTGGGAAATGAGCGATTCTCGGGCGGTTGCGATGAAATTTGGAAACTAGAGAGCAATGGATAGGTAACTACGTTGTATACGGTCCTGCTGTTCGCAATTTGGAGCGGATAAGTTCATTTATTGTAATTTTATTGGCTTTTTCGCGTTGAGCTTCGCTTTTCCAGTCGCCAGCCTTCCCTTCTTTTATAGTGGATAGTGGGGCGAGTGACAAAAGTGGTAAAAATGCATTTAAACCGGTTAGGACACATCAAGGGACAATAAAGTAAAGGTAAGAAGTCTTTATTGTGTAATATTTTCGATTTTTCTATCGCTTCTCAATTCCGTGACAAATCGTATTTTTACCTATATTTCATTACTGTGTACCTTCTGTGTACCGGCTTCGAATCTGTAATTTGATGTGACTCACACACCACGGTTCGGCTGCCTGTGCATTCTATGGCTTTGGGACGATTTTTAGTCTTAGGAAACAATCTCTTTGGCTATTAGGGAGCTTACGCAACCACGACGGCGACGGTAGAGAGAATGACACAAAACAATAGGTTTACTGCGCCTTTCAAAAACATGCGGAATTTAAAATTGAAATTTCCACCAACGGTTGCGTTATTCCCTGCCGTCAATCATAGTTAAAAAATCAACTAAACTGCAATACCGTGAACAATCTATTGTGTCACATTGGATCAAATACAAACAGTGATAAGCAACAGACCACTGCAAGGACCGATCAAACAATGTGGAAAGGCATTCTCTCGAAATGGCACTACGGTCGGCCAAACCTGACATGATCAGCGCTCAAAACTAGAAAGCAGACACAGACAGCTGTTTCGGGCTTGTTATGCCCTCGTCAGTGTGCCGTAACTAGAACATAATGAGAATCGGTAACTTCACCTATCTCATATATGTCGCTAATCATTCCAGAAAGAGCTGTGATAGGGTAAATCGCACAACGGTCACGCCACAAACAACTGTGGCAAATGGCCAAAGGGCGATTCACCCTAACAACCGATACGTGTCAGCGCCATAGGGAGAGAAACAAGGAATGGCCAAACCATTCTTCTCCTTTAGATAATAGATCCGATCTATGTGCATTCTATCTTAAGGAGAAGAATGGTTTGGCCATTCCTTGTTTCTCTCCCTATGGCGCTGACATCCTTTTTTCAAGTGACGTTTTCCTTGGCGTTGCCGTCCTCGTTGCGTAAGCTCTCTATTAACTCAGAAGGCAGCGCTGATACTTCAATTCCATAGGTTTTAGACAGAGCGGTTATAGAGTGGTTTTCAATTGAGCGTCAAAAGTAATTTCACAATTGCGTTGATTTTGCATTGCTACGCTTTGTGATTGCCTAAAAAAATCTCGCGCCGATTTCTCAACCAATCAGAAGTAAAAACGAAAGCAATCGCTATTTGCTCCCACGCGTTTTCCCGCGCTTGGCGACGGCTACAATCTACATGAATTTGATTCAAGCTCTGATTGGTTCATCGTATTGTCAGGGTCTGCTATGATTGGCCAGAGTAATTACGTCGGTTTTAGTTTTACGACACTTTGTTGAAAGACGCTCAGTATAATAAAAGTAATGTGATAATACTACATTAAGTTGTACCTCTTTTGACAGATGACGTTCATACCAGAACCTGTCGCCGTCTCTGATTCTCAAGAAATTACGCATCACAATTCTGGAGAATAAAAAGAAAAGATTCCTCTACAATCCAATCGAAAGGTTACTTTATTTCAACTAACTACGATTTACTGAATGAGCCGGAATTGGTCTTGCGAAGATTAAATTGGAAAATGTCCCAGCAAACCAGAACCGCGCCTGAAACGGTTTTCACACAGCCCCACTCATAGGGGATAGGAACTGAGTTTGTTTGATTTAGGCTTTACTCATTCACTGCCTTTTTTGAAGACACAAGAGTAGTTTGTTGGGGTGGGATGGGATGAGATGGGATGGGATGGGGCGGGACGGGATGGGACTGGAACGGGACGAGACGAAGTAAAAACCCGACAAAACTCAGCGCGACGAAAGTTTTCAAGAACGGACGAAACTATCGTCGCGCTGATTTTTACCGGGTTTTTCCTTCGTTCAGCCTAAACTAACTACCCCTGGATCTCCAAGGGGCAAACGAATATAAACCTCCAGCTAAGTCATATTTTTCCATTTTCCATTTCATTCAATGAACAATTCTTTACATAAAACAATATCATAGTCAGCGTTTTTATCTCAGAATGCCATTTTGTTAGCCCTCAACTCTTCAAAGTATATCGTTCTTTGATCCCTTTACAGTTGGACTAGATGTGAACAATGCACCAACTAGCATATTTGTGGCCAATCAGAAAAGGTGCAGGCCGACTTCTGTGTTAGTTTTGAAAAATATCTCCTAACGCTGTACGTAGGCTTATAGCTTTTACTCACGTTCTGAAAGTCGGGCCCATCTCACTACCCTCTTCGTGGTCCTCGGCCAAGCCTCCTACCCATAGGTCAACATTGTTTATATCCTGATAAAGGTCTTTCATCTTCGACGCAGCTTCGGAATCTTTTGTGATCTCTGAAAAACTGGTAAGTCCTTCAAAAAAAAAGAGTTAACTAGTCTTTTCATCCAAACGTTGGAACGATTATAGAATTCAGCGACGTTTGTGACATGTGTCAGAAGTCTCAGAACGCTATGTAGAACAAGGCATAAAACGATGGGCATTATTGTGATTCAGTGAGATAATAAAGTGGCTTTAATTTAGCTCAAAAGTTAAAAACCGCTTTTGTATAAAAAAGACTGAAATAAAGACTTGGGATCATTCTAAGTATTAAGAAAGTTTTCTCAAGACGAACTTGGCCGAACGATCTGAAAAATGTTTTACAAGTTTTGATGAGATGAGATCTGGGGAAATGAAAAGAGATGACATACGCCTGACTTGATACTAGATGGGATATATTTCTGTGCTGTAGGAGAAGTTATAATTGGGATAAAAAGCAAAATAGATAAGACGGGATGAGAAGCGAAGACGAGAAGAAACGAGATTGATGGAAGACGAGATGGGTGAGAGCTCAGACAAAATGATATGATATGAGACGAGAACCGGGATCAGATGGCAGATACGATGATGACATATGAGCTCTCTTATGAGCCGACTCGTGAATACGAAGGTAGAGTCTAAATGCTATAGCTCAGAAGGAGGTCGGACACCTTAATGAGAATATACTAGTAGTAATCATAGATTATAGTGCGTCCGCCTTATACCGTAGCACCTCGTCTTGACCTACGTAGTACCTCAGTTTCAGCCACTGTTGAAAGGGGTTATGTCACGAGATATGTCACGCAGGCAAAAACGTCGGGCCGACATCAAACAAATTCACGCTATCGCCGTGGAATCGGGCAAAAACCTTTAATTCTGCCGTGCTGTGTACTCCGAAGGGTCTCAGATTTTTCCGACATAAATAGTATATTTGTCTTGATTTCATTTCGGTTTAAATTTCTCCGATTCTGAAATGATACGTCTCAGTACTTGGTGTGATATCCGCAAGGAGTTTACCGACTAAATAAATGTAGATATCTCAATGTCTGGAAGTTGCATCCAGCATGTTTAATCAAGATGGCGCAGATTTGGTACCGACACTTTTCTCGATTCGTTACGCCTAGACGACGCGCTAAGCATGCTGGATACTATTGTGACGTTTCAAGATGGCGCAGATTTGGTACCGACACTTTTCTCGAATCGTTCCGCCTAGCCGACAAGATTAAGAAGCGTCTCCTTCGTCGACGCAATAACGGAGTAACTGGTTAGCTTTCTGTTGAGGTTAGGGTTAGCAGTTTATACAGTTAAATTTAGGCCTAAACAACCCGAGAAGCTTGGTGGTACTCTGGTATCTAGCTTATCACAGGTTCAATCCTGAATGGGGATTTTAGATTTTCTTTTTTACACTTAAAAATTTATTGAAAATAAAATTGTAAGTGTCGACATTAAGGTGTCCGACGTCCTTAGCTTCTGGATGGTATGATTTGTTCTTGACCCCAGCAGATCCCACTGCTAGAACTCGTTCAACGCTTCGCATATTCACAAGTTTAACAAGCGACGTGAGTTAGGTTTATTAGACAAGGACCTGGGTTCTAGTGACGTCATTAGTGTGTTTACAACTGTTCGCGTCACTCGTTTTACAGTGGAGTTTTAGCAACTTGTGGAAGGATTATTTCGATTAAATATGGCTGGGATCGACGGACGCGTATTTTAGTCCCGGGTTCGTCCCTTTCTCCGCGATGTTTTGTTGTGATCGAACACACGAATGACGTCACAAATACCTTTTTGGCCGCGCTCAAAATGTCGCAAATTTCAGGCCCCGGTGGGAGTTTTCAAACCGCTAAAAATAGTGCATCCTCTCCGCGCAAAAGAGGAAAACGACAGAAAATGAAATAAAGGTGATATAAACAATATAAAACCCTAAAACAAAACGGTAGTGAAATTTCACTTCATGTGCACTTTAAGAATGATAACAAAGCGGATGAAATCACAGTGATATTATATGTGATGTAGCGACAAAAGTAAAATGTAATCATAATGAGATGAGACGAGATGACATGAAATCATCAACACTACATAGATGCCATGTGAGCTAACGAGCGAAATTATACACGTTCGTTCCATCGGTACAAATTTAGTCATATGAAGGAATAAGAACTTGCAACCGGCACTAATGTCTGTTAGCAGTCACAAACCTGTTAAGCCAAGCGCTTTTCTCACAGTGTTGTAGTCCGGCAAACCATGATCTCTTCCACGCTGAATGTTCTTTGAAGCCAGATCTGAACCAAGTTGACGACCGGATGGAAATAAGGCATTTCTCATATCATCCACCATCTAGTTGAACCAAAGATGTAAAACAAAGCAATTTTATAGGCACTTAATGACATTGTGGAACCTTAATTTCAGGACATTGCACGTTCCAGACACTACAGGATTGTTGTCCTGGTAGCCTCCTGTATCTGATAATTAGGTTCCGTTCAGACATGGTGTTCTGAATCGATGCCATGGTAGGGGCACGTATGTGAACGTAATTTCCTGGAGCACTACTTTCAAGGGTACTCTTGCAACGTTCGCGGGCACAGACACTAGTCTGCGCACTATTCGCTGGGTGGGCTCCAGACTCTAAATTAACAAAATGGTAAAATGGACAGCAGAAAGTGAAGATGATGATGATCATGATAATGATGATAGTGATAAGGATGATGATGTTGATGATGAGTGTTCAGTGATGATGGCGATAGCGATGACGATGATGATAATGATGGTGATGTTGTTGTTGTTGATGATAATGATGATGATGATGATGATGATGATGATGATGGAGACGGCGATAGCGATGGTGATAAAGATGATGGTGCTTATATAACTAGCACACCATTAAAGTCTTGCGTCGCTTTCCAATAAAATTATGAAAATCAACACTCGTTAAACACAAACCTTTAAATCGACCTCCTGTGCTGCTTGTCTTACTGCGCCTCTCAAGATAGGGTCCAGTCCACCTTCCCTCGACACTCTTTCAGGCGAAAAGTAAGCGTCCCTCAGAGCGAGGTTTCCATACGGAGACATCGTACCATCCTCTTCATACCGCCACAAGTGAGTGTTGACCTGACTGTGACCGAATCTAAGATAAATCAATTATATACAGATTAAACGTTAAATCATTACACGAAAGGATTGCATTCAACCGGCTGCTAACAGTTAAGGCCCGGCCAAACGAACGCAACATTTCAACGCAACATCTTGCAACACTGTTGTGCGCAACTTGTTAACACGCGTTTGGCCACCCATGCGAACGGGGTAAAGCTATTATTGGCGGGTGTCCCTCGTCTTTGGCGTCATGCGCAGTGTTTATAGACAAGACACCTCAGTTGGCTTTTACCGTAGTTCTTTCCACCCAGGTATATAAATGGGTATGTAAATCTATATAGGGGTATAAATTAACACTTCTAGCAGTTTTGTGTTACAATAACAGGAACTATACCCAAGTTTAACGTTTCCCGGTCCGTGTCTCTTCACCAAAATTTACTTTGTCAGTCTCAAAGTTAACGCTGCATTCTTGGGATAAAAGGAATGAGCACATGTGCGGATGCTTTTGTTTAAAGCCAACGATATTTATGATTGTACGGGAGAAGCTAAATGGCGTGTGTGAGTGGGCCGTGGGTCGTGGGTCGTGGGTCGTGCTTCATGGGTTTTTGTTCAAAGATTTAATAAGGAAGAATGCCAGATGACAAGCACTTAAGTTTAATTTTTTTTATCTTATCCTACTCTCAACTCGCAGTTTAAAGATGTAACAAGATATAATGGTCCACGGCTTAATCGAGTGAAAAACAATTTATCCATTATCGACTTTTGTGAGACATCCAAAAAACGAGCCTGTTCAGGCCTTAAAGTATCAACTTTACATCAATGTCGTCAAAAGTGTTAGTAAACGTTAATGGAATAATGCAAAAACTTTGCATTTTTAATCACAGCATCGTCTTAAATCCTACTAAAACGTTTCGACATAAGGTTCCTTCTACTTTACCTCCATATCCACAAATAAATTCCCTCCTGATTACCTCTTCCGTTTCCTTACAACTGACAGTAACAGGGAAGTAAGATCCTAAGCAAAACTCTCGATGCCCGATAAAACGTATATCGACAAAGTCGTTTTGCAAGCTCTTGTTGTCGGTTTGGTGAATGATAATCGATCTGCTCCAGATAATGGCCACAATTGATAAGCGTGATGAGATGGACTTAGTATGATTTGACAGAGGCCTAACTCGACCAAATGGTCGACAACATTGTTCGATCTCCATATCAACTAAAATGGTGTGAATCATAACAACAAGGATGATGTTAACAACGTAAATAAACAACTTTGGATGAAAGCAAATGGACTTTCATTAGAGCCGTTTTCACCGCCAAATAGTTGACTTTCTTAAACGACAAAAATTTCGAATTGCCTTTGCCATAGGGCCTTTGAAAGCAGCATAAAAAATATGTATATGCTGTCAGTTGTTAATATCGATACACGATCACGCACGACCCAGGACGCACCATGCACGCCCAACGACGCACGACCCACCCACGCCATTTAGACAATCTATCTCTGATTGTACACGTATGAAATAAAAAATGAAATAAGGCCCTGAAGATGACTAAATTAGTCGAAAACGTTCGGTTTTTTCTTTTAACTTTTAGCCCTGTAAATAGTTTTTTGAATTTGTTAAAGATGTTAACGTTATGATAATGTGTATATGAAGATAAATTCATATGAACCGCGGAGAAAGATTTAAAGAGTATGTGATCATCGCGGTTATACGGCAGCAACTGAAGAAAAGCTGAAAAAAAAAATCCTTTGGTCCTCGATGGGATTCATGACATCAAACCATTATTTATCAGAAGACATAATGACGAACTAAAATTTATTTGTTAAATATCCGTGAAATGATGAATATGATAATGTGTATATGAAAATAAATTCATATGAATATTAAGTGTGAAAAGTAATTACACAATTGATTTGCTTTTTCATTGCTACGCTTTGTGCTTAGCTAAAAAATCTCGCGCCACTTTCTCGACCAATCAGAAGTAAACCCAAAACCAATCGTGACTTGCTCGCACGCGTTTTCCCGCCCTTGGCGCCGCCGACATGTAATTGCTTTGAGCTCTGATTGGTTCATTGGATTGTTTACGACTGCTGTGATTGGTCAGAGTAATTACTTTGGTTTTGGTTTTACGACACTCAATTGAAAACTGCTCTATACCGCAACTGAAGGAGTTCCAATTAGAGCCTGAAAACAAAGTTAAAGGCTCATGTTCGCCTTGGGGACCTATATTTTGCATGGGCCTTTAACGTTATGTTACCTGAAGGCTGCAGTTGACATCATGTTACTCATGCCAACGTCCACGTTGTTATCGTACCCCTGATACACAGGAATGTACTCTGTGCCTCCGAACAACGACGGTAGGTACTCACGAAACGTGATGGCCTGGATCTCAGCCACTATCAGGCGACGTGCGGCCTGGAATATTTGCTCATCAGTAGCCTGGGAACAAAACAAGTTACAATATATCTCTGTTGGCATGTCGGTTACATTCATATAGCATATATAATAATATATATAGTAAAACCTTGATCAACAAAATGTACTCTTCCTAGGAGCCGTACAATTGCAAGTCTACTCACTATGAAGCTAGAAATACTAATAAGTACTATTAAAAATTATAGTAATATAGGTTAAGTACAATTTTAAATACCTTTTAAGACATGTTATATTTGCATGTAATAAAGCACAAGAAACAACTATAAAGCTCAAATTTGATGTTTTCAAAAAGCAGCAAGAGGAGTGGTTTGCTTAGCTGCAGGCGTTAGACTATTCCACGAGACAGAACTTCTAAAACTTCCATTTAAGGGCTTATTCACCTCAATTTCTGAGAATTAACAATTATTGGATGAGGTTGAGCATGATAGCGATAATTATCAAGGCCAAAGTTTGTGTTATCTGCCGAAGCCGAAGGCTGAGGCGGATAATACAAACTGAGGCCTTGATAATTATCGCTATCATGCGAAAATCGAATCCAATAATTGTTTTATTATGCACTTGTAAAGACAAGAGCGCGCACAAAAAAGTGATCAATGCACAGCAGTTAACTTGTAAGTAAACAACTTACGTCACTTCTGCATGCATAAAACTATTGTCTGTAGGTATGACGTCACTTCTACATATATAAAATTCATTGTCTGTAGGTATGACGTAACAGAAACAGCAAGCAATAATTAGCTGCGTGCTTATAGCCAATCAAAATCGAGCTAGTGACACCAATGTATAATAATGATTGTTAAAGGGGCCATGTCACCAATATTAGTGTCATTTTAAAGGCCCACCTTCACCCAAGAGATGTTGCGGTCGTTTGTTTTTGTTTTGAAATGCTCCATTGTTCATACGTGTGATCTGATTCGTTGCACGCATTCAAGCGTGAATTTCGTGTTACACGAAAATCAGCACAGAAAGTGATCACGGCGCGCACAGCATTTTGGGTGAACTTAGGCCTTTGAAAAGCTAGAAGACAAAGTTATATCAGTGGGAACGCAAAAATAATGGTCCCGTGTTGTTTAAAATTGCTTTACGAGTATAATGAAACTATTAACAAGTGTCTCTGACTACAGATGGCCAGGATGGAAGTGGATTGCAACTTGAAAAAATTGGCCAATTTTTTTCACATCATAAGCCAGAGGGTTGATTTTATTGACCGCATTAGGGAGTCCACATTCGCCTTTGAAATTCACACGTTTAAATAAATCTTAATTAGTTTTCACACATTCCTGTTCGTACCCAGTTATCCCTATCTTAAAAATTATTAATAGGCTCGCTCTGTGTTTAACGGAAGCCAACGATATGCAGTATGGTCAGACTGGCACAGAGTAGTGCAATACAATACAATGGTCAGTTATGATCTTACTATAAATAACAAAGTAGCCACTTATCAGCCACTTAAGTTTATATTTATAGTCAGGTTCTAGGTATTATTTTTAGTCGATAAACAAAGCCGAATTCTAGAAGGAATTTTTTTCATTGTGGCTATGGTCTAGCGAATAGCCCTCGAATTTAGTCGTCCGGATCCGGATCCGGATCACGTTCAATCACAACTAGCCGAGAAATAACTTATCATAAACTGCAACTTTGTTATTTATAGACCGTTTTTTTTTTCGTAAGCAGTTTGTTTTCTGGCTATGAGAACAACCCCAGAGAAGGATGTTGCAGGGAATGCCAAATAAAAGAAATTAAGGAATTCTTGAAATACAGCTAATTACCGTTAGCGAAACATACATTCAAATGGACAGAGTAGGATCATTCTGTCGCTTTTTGTCTACTAGGTAATATGTCGATAAAATTCACCTTAGTTAGTTAATAAGTGCTTCTAATTGGAGACGTTCACTCAACGAGATACACAAATAATCTAATTTAACTCACGTCATTCTCTTGCTTAAGGCAGGTAGCATTACGAAGCACTTTGAACTTTCCAAACCGCGTCTTTCAATGACAAGTGTCATTGAAAGACGCGGTTTGATAAATTAGTTTTTAATTGCGGTGTGGGATTTAAGTATATTTTAAGTCGATAAACAAAGCCGAATTCTAGAGGTATTTTTTCATTGTGGCTATGGTCTAGCGAACAGCTCTCGAAATTAGTCGACTCCGCAACTAGAAATAGCTTAGCATAAACTGCAACTTTGTTATTCATAGATCGTTTTCATTTTCGTAAGCAGTTTGTTTTCTGGCTATGAGAGCAACCCCAGAGAAAGGATGTTGCAGGGAATGCCGCAAATAAAAGAAATTACTGATTAAGAAATTCTTGAAATACAGCTAAATTTTCTTTATTACTGTTTCTGTTCAGTTCAAAGATTCAAAAGACCACTGATTTGCATCCTCGCTTTAGAAAAGTCTTTTAACTGAGTGAAAAATACTTGTTTTAGTTTCGCAAATGGACGCTCAGCTGCACGGCCAAAAATTTAAAAATGCTGCAATGTTACTGATATGAAGAACCTGTTGCGAGACTGATATGCAGGATTCACACCTAGCGAGCTAATAATCCCCCACAAATATTTGAAGAACGCGACGTTAAACGTCGGCTTGGTCCTAAAATCGGGGCTCTGGCTTGTTATGATTTGTTCAATGTGTTTTGGAAAATTTGCTTAAAACTGATTATGGTTTATTCTTTCTACAAGTATTTACTTGATATCTTGTTCTTCGTGTTTTAAGAGCATTTTGTGTTTGAAATAAGATGTCCAGTTTTAATTCTAGCAAAGTCTGAGACAAAAACATAAAATCCGCCATAAGATAGCCCCCTTAAGCAGCCCAAGTTCATAGCTCCATCCCATCTTTTGCAGTTTATGATATTTCCGTGCGCTAACGCCTTTAACAACTTATTGTTGAATTAGTGTTGATGTACAAAATGTACCTGAGGATTTGAACTTTTGTATTCATCGCAGAGTCGGTTGTGTTCGCGTACAAACAGAGTATGAAGTGCAACCAAACCCGGCTGTTCATTGGCTCGTGAATCCCCTGCAGCAAACAGACGACTTGCGTCACGGCCAACTGGATTGTCATTCGATAATGCCTGCGTGTTTTCCTGTTTACAAAACAAACACACAAAATGAATTGTATTCTTTCTCATGTAATTTATATGATTTTGTTCAAAGTTATTTAGCATCTAACGTTTGAGAAAATACTGGGGAATTAATGACTGTTTATTTTTGTTTGCTGTTCGTAAAGATTGTATACCATGGTACCCAAAATAATTTAAAGCAACTTAAAGATATCTTTTAATCGAAATGTATGTTTACCTCTTCAACCTTCTATGGATGAATTCAGAGTGCGTTATAATCTGATACTTAATTTGTAACTTACAGGTAAGAGATCAGCAAGTCCAACTTTCAACTTTCCGTCTTTAAATTCACGTAGCGCCTTGTTTCTTTCTTCTGTTTCACCGTACACGACAGAACCATCGATGTAGGACGTTAGTTTGTTCACCTGTTGTCTTGAGGTGTTGGTACTTCGGCCCGTGCATCTAACGAACGACACAAAAAATGTTATGATTAAGATAGTTTGCCAGACATGCCTTACATCCTCCCTGAGAAAGGGTCTTTAACCCTTTCACTCCCAGAGTCAATTATGGTGACATGTCACCGCGGTCAAACGTCTGAGGCGTTTTTCGTTTTATTAGTGGGATCGATTTCATTTAATATTAAATGGAAAAATGGGCAAGGATGTATAAAAAAATTAGTTGACGTTACTATCTTTTAATTTTTCTTAAAATGATGAGCTTTTTTCCGTTGAAAACTGATCAAAACTCTTTGCGCCTGATCAAAATTATCTTGGCAAATGGCGCCGACAATTCTGCAGTTCACAGTTTTTAAACACTTTAGAACGTTTTTGGTAAACTTTCAAAACGTTTGGTAAATTGACAGTGTATTGGCAGTATATTAAACTTTAAACAGTGAAAACGACAACCTTATAACTTTTAAGTACTTTGCTTAACTTTTGCAAATTTCTCTCGTTTGACCGCGGTTAAGGTAACATGTAATGTAGATCTAACTTTTGAGTCTGTTGACGAAATCCTATGATGTGACCATTCAAATGAAACCTCTTCGGTAGTACTTTTGCATGGTACCATTTGTTTTTCAATATTTTACAAAATGAAATTTGAGATTTTAGATGAATGAAACAAAGGGTTAATAAATTTCTTGTTCCAAAAATAAGGTGGGGGTGAAGTTTATATGATAGGAAGGGCTTAATACAGGATTCACGGGAGAGAAAGCTTGCCACCTCTTAACTCATAGAACTTGAGGTAACTCTATCACTCAAATGACTATCAAACCTGTTAAAATTCGTCCGCACAAAAGAAAGGTACACGTTTCCTTCATTCTGTTGGTCAAAATGAATATCTCCCTGTGACATAAAAGAAGATGAGAAAACCACTGGTTATACTCAACAAAAAACAAAGAGAGAACAATTATCGCGTTCGAAGAACGCAATCCTAATTTCGTGTTGGTTGTCCTGTGGTTTATGTGCAGTAAAATTTGAGATTTTTTGGTGGCCGGTCTTCCAAATGGCCGCCCCTATTTGTTTTTTTTCAGGGGCTCATTTCCGCCGGAAATTCCTTCGAATGCGTCTACATAATCTGTGATTACTGCTAGTAAATTAGTTTAAGACACGTCCTTTTAAAGCATTTTTTAAACTGACCTTTGGAACTTTAATGGGCAGCCAAACGTCACTCACAACGTCTGTAAATTCACGGTTTTTCAGCGTACCAGACGAATCCGTGTCATGCGCCAGGAACTACAAGATGATAATAGAGACATGATAATAGACGAGATAGAGAAAAGGAAAAGTACACAAGGACACAACCATTTTGTCACAATAGATTTACAACAATCAATAGTAACCGTAAGAGCCTTTTATTCTATTTACCAGATATATATGTTCAGCTGCATTTTCAAACCCTATTCTAGGCAAGGCACCAAAACTCCCTACCCTATCACAGATTCTCTGTGTTTCAGAAACCCTGTCTTCATACATGATACCCTATTCTAGACCAAGACTCTCTGATTTCTATACCCTATCCCAGACGTACTAAACTTTTTGAAAACCATACCGCTCACAGCGGCACATACCCATATAGATTATATATGAGAGTGCCACCACCTCCCCACCCCCACCCCCCCCCCCCCCCCCCCCCCCCACGCCCATGGCAGGAAACGTAAATCGAGACCTGAGATATATAAGGAAATAAAGGCATAAGATTTTAACGAAAGGTAAAAACAGATAACGAACGCAGTGAAATAATACATGAATGATTAATAAATAAAAAGGAAGAAAGAAAGGAAGGAGCAAACGAACGAACTAATGAACACAAAAATTAAACAAACCGATGATTAAATGAACAACGAATGACTGAAAGTTCGGTGGACTGTCTGACCTTGTGGCTAATTAAATTTATGATTGAATAAAGAGATTACCTGCCCAAAATTAGGACTAAAATCACTGAGGCGGCGAACACTAATCTTTGATTCAATCTGCAATAAAATGAAAGCGTTAAATTACTGGATTTATTGGGCCACAACAGGGAGATATATTGATATAATAATAGGATAATAGATAAGTCTTTGATAAACAACCTCGAGCTACGCGTAGGTTGGCGCGTTCTCAATATCGCGCGCTTAGAACTACTTATTTTAAGCTCTAACTCATTTCTGCACAGATAACCCGAAAGCGTACTATAAGTCAGAGTTTGTGAGACTGTAAAATTTGTTCTAGAATATTTCCCCGTTTCCTTCCAAAAGCTGTAACTCAACGGTATAAAAGTGTTAAAGCGTCACCTGTTGCCTTTCCCTGTTTTCTTATCGCTTATCCTCGACGGTGGTTATCGCCAGTGTAGCGTACATAAAATAGAGAGGGAAAAGCTCTCTAGGTACGCTGCACTGGTGGGTTCGACCTTTGATAAGAACCTCGTCCAAAACGACCTAATAAACAATACAAAGAAACCCTCAAAGTAAACGTTTTTGTTTGTGCCTTTTGTGAACGTGTATGCGTCTATCTAGAGGTACTTTTATTCCTTTCTTCTGGAGAGAATGCTATTCCCCCGAATATGCCAATCTTGGTAGGACCAGGGTTGCTGCAACCCTTGGTCCTTGCCTTGGTAGAGATATATTGCGAAATACTATTATGTAAAAGATCAACAGGATTAGAACCACCGAACTTCACATCTCATGCTCACATTACTACTGAGCCACTTGAAGATTCCTCTTCCATATGAAAAGCAGGGAGTTTCTCTTTAACATGGTTGGGATAACTGATAGGTGCATCTAAAAAGGAACCTTTATCTCCGACAATGTTTCTATGCATCATGAAGAATAACATTGAGTATTACAGCCTACCTGTTGAAAGAGCTCATTGCTTATTTTTCTTGGCGAGGGTCTATTAGACCCAAATCCATTAACTGCGTCAATGTATTTGCAATTCCCATTTTGCCTCTGTTCAGGAGTGCAAGCGCCCGCGGGCAGAGCGATACCGTCAGCGTACATCGGCGGTGCATCACGTGGCAGGTCTTCCTGTGCAGCACCCCATCTCACGTGATCTTTATTGTTCGAGATACCGTCCAGACGTCTGTAAAACAACATAAATTTGATTTTGAAAAATTTTAAAATTGAAAATTGCTCCTTTACTTAATTTGTTAAATAGAACACTAAGAGAAAGTATAAAGTGAACTTTTTATCGAAGAGAAAATACACCATAATCAGAGTTTTAACGAGTTTTCCGCAAGACAGAAGCGATAAAATTGAAAAAATTAGCCCAATTTTTTCAAGATGCAATCCATTTTCATCCTGGCCATCTGCAGCCCAAGATACTTATTTTTACTCTAAGAGAACTATAGAATAACTTCAAACAAAGCTGGACTCTTATTTTTAAGTTTTCACTGACATAAAGATGTCTTTTGGCTTTTTAAAATAACACTAAAAATGGTGACATAGGCCTTTTAAGGGACCTTTAAGGGACTTTAAGGGACCTTTAGGGACCTTAAGGGACATGGCCCCTTTAAGGGGCATGTTTCAGGTTACTTGTGTAGCGAAAGTACCATTTACCAATCTGAAAACAGCAAACTGTACTTAATCAAGAAGCAAGGTTGCATGTGATAATTTTTAGATTTGTCGGGGGACTTGTCTGCGTGAACAGCGGCTTTTTAAAATCCCTACTTATACTGGTAGTAATATTTCTTCGCCAGTTTTAGTACAAGTTTCTACATAGTTAAGCTAATAGGGGCTGATAGGGACAAAAACATCGAACAAAGACATTTCTCAGGTTTCACAGCCATTTTGCTTCATTGACTATGGTTTCTACCTGGCCGATTTCAAAGTCAAAATGAAATACATATAATGCCTGTGTTTTGTACTGTATCTACCTATTGACGAGCTATTACAGTAATATATATATATACATATGTGACAAGTCAATACGCAATTTGACCAGTCCAAGGTTGTGGGTATTTGTTAAGGATGCTGGTGAAAATTTAAATCATGCATTTTTTGGTTGCTAAAATTAAGAAAACAGGTATTCAGGCGATTAATTATTAAGCTACAGAGCAGAACTTTATGACCTTTAATTGGTGTTGAGTTGTTGCATAGTTTCTTGATATTTTCGTATATAAGCAAGATTTATTGGGACCCGTTTTGATGTTTTGTCGACTTTCGATGCTTTTGAAGGTCGAAAATGATAAAACATTCGGATATTTCAGCAGAGATCCGTTTCCATGAGATTCGTTGACTGTTCTTAAACTGAGTACTTTAGAGCTGTGTTCAGTCTTAACATTAGCATTAACTTTAAACTAACTTGTATAATTTCAGACCAAAAGCTGTTTTGTCCTTTAGTTTTAAATTTGCGCTTTGCCTGAATAACTTGGGTTACTCGAACAAAAGTTGAACATCTATTGTGGTTGTACACGGTCAAGGCCGAAAAATGATAACAAAAACATCGAACAAAGACATTTCTCAGGTTTCATAACCATTCCGCCTTATTAGCTATGGTTTAAGCTTTTCGGTTATTTCAGTCGCTTATTTCAGAAGCAGAAAGTTTAGGGAAAGCAACCCGAACTTTACTACCTGCTTACGTCTTTCCGAAAATCCTAGCTGATCTTATTTCGTATCCAAAAATACATTTTTTCCTTCCGAAAACAAAAGGCCTTAAATTTTAAGAAGTTACGAAAGTTATCCGAACAGATATTCCACAGAGACGATTCGTTGCGTGTCCCTGTTTCTTAAAAGTTGATGTCTCTGTTAGGGCCGATTTACACGGTACACCTTTGTTGCATGCGACACGCTCACGGCATGCTTACGACATGACTTGAGCTGATTTACACGGAGTAATTCGTGTTGTAAGCATGTCGTAAGCATGTTTTAAGCGTGTCGCATGCGACAAAGTTGTACCGTGTAAATCGGCCCTTAAAGTTATGAAGCTCTTGGCACGAGCAAAATGAAATCTTCGGTCAAGTTTTCACTCTGGATTAAGCTTTCAGTGCTTTCTTTAAGCTTTCAAACAACTTGACCAGCGCTGGCGCTATAGCTATCTCGAACAAAACTGACTTGTTACCCTTGGATACTGTTATACAAATATTTTATTAAAACGACGAATCCGTGCTTTCCCTAATGCCCGGGACAAACGTCGAACTTTTCATGAGTCGAACTAAATTGCAGTTTGGGGTCGACCCAAATTAATTATTTTCGTCTGTTGGGTCAAACGTCGAACTTAATTCAGACGAACCAAATTCAACACGTTCTATCTGTCTGCTCCAGACGGATAGAACGTGTTGGTCGATCCAAATGAGTCCGTCGAATTTAATTGAGACAAACGTCGCCACATTCGCTGAATTTAGTTCGACTCATGAAAAGTTCGACGTTTGTCCCGGACCTAATATAGTTCGAATATTTCTAGCATCACCGCCACACTGCGAGCCAAAAGTGTTTAACACTGCCCTGCATGGTTTACCGGTAACCCAGTTCTAAACTTAAAACAAGAATTAACATCGATGACAGATCTGATAAAGGGTATCGAAAATCTTTTATTTGGCCAGAAATATATTGTCGGGATTTTGTAAAACGGGAAGGATTCCTCCATCGGAATTCGGAGGAGTGTAATCCCAGGAGTACATCGTTTAATAATTCTGTCACCCCTTGCCTTTTACCTGTTATCGACGGCAAAGGTTAAGATGGCAGGTTTGGTGAAAGATTATGGATAAAACGTCTATTTAGCCTAGAACAGGAGTCATTCCTCCATCAGAATTCGGAAGAGTACAACCTCAGGGGTACATCGTTAATAATTCAATCACCACCTTACCTTTCATCTGTTATCGACGGTACCGGTCCTATTATTCTAACTCCTTGGCATTCGCTTGCAATAAGAGCGATAAATGGCTGAATTAGAAGGACACATAAAGAAACGACGGTTGCTTTCTTTAAAACCATTATATCAAGCCACCCTCTGTTGATTCTGTAGCTACATACAAAATAGTATTAATTAATACACTTACGGATAGCTTAGAAACTCTCGATTTGGGTTGGGAATAGAGCACATATCTTACCTCTTGGAGCATCTGTTTATTTGTTTAGAGAAAGTTGTACTGTTCTCCAAGAGTTATCTTGAAATTTGGAAGATCGTGTTTATGGAATAGTTGATTGTCATACAAACTGCTTAAATGAAGACACTTTTCGGAGCCCATTTAAGGAATACAATAGATCTATTTTAACACCACCCTTTAACCTTATAAACCAACTAAAATTTTCTTGTTGAATGAGTTTCAATTAAAGAATAGAACTTGACAGACCGCCTAGCGTGAAGCATAGAGAAAATTATTAACTTGTATTGTGTCCATGAACGTGCTTTCCTGCGGCGCCGGTTTTGACACAAGCACAAAAAAGCTAAAGATCGTACGGGCCAAATATTTCTATTGCGTCCATGAACATGTTTCACTGCGGCGCAAGCATAAAGAAGAGTGCACAGGCCGCCCAAACTCAAGCTGCGATCGAGTCTTTGGACTCACAGCTAGAGATTTGGGCTTCCTTTGAAGAGCGTTTTTTTTTAGATTGATCATAAAATGATTTATACGATCAATTACTTGTTTGACAAGGCCAACACAAGGCCAAGGCGTGTGCCTTAAACAAACTAATTAAACAAATGGTGGTGGAATTTCACCCCCAGAAAAACTCCCTATTTTTAATCTCCAGAGGTTGGCATCTCTGCAGAAGCAGTAGTTTGGACGGATAAAATGCAGATTGTAAGGATGGAAGTGGATAACAGTTCATCAAATTTGATTTCGTGACTGGTGGTCATTTTGTTATTTTGCCACTCTACTTAATATTTCTGTGCAAGTTTTAAGCAAGCTCCTGGCCATAGCCAGGAAAACACGATATATCAACCGGGGCACTGCTTCAATTTAACAGTATATTCTTGTGTAAGTGTATATATAAAGATACAATTCGCCTTCGAGTTCACTTCGCAACGTCTTGGCACCACACCTCGAGAGCAAAAGTTTCATTTTCATAAATTCAATTTCGGGTGATATATTTTTTGTAGGTTTTTGTTTTTGAAGTCTTTGCTTTACCCTTCAGGGTATATTCGTGACGAAGCGATCTTTATGGATCATAAAAGCTGGAACCTGGCGTAATTAACTCACCGCAAAGGAAGGGAATGGGAAAACGCGTAGAGCAAGACGGAATTCCTGACGAATGCATTTAACCTTATCAATTATCTAGCACACAACAGGCGGTTTTGAAAGTTATGCTCGTTTATTACGATTTATTGAACAAAAACGGTTGGCTGGAGTTGAATTGTCGGCACGATAATAGCCTTATTGAAATTGAATTGGATGTTGAGCATTCCATCTTTAGCGAGTGTCGTAACACCCGCAGCTTGTGACACGGAATAAACTTGTGAAGAAAGAACGTTTTCAAGCTAAATTGAATGCTCTTTTCGTGACTAACACGTAAGCTATTTATATTGACGGTCAGTTTTTCCCAGTCACAGTCAAACTCAACAACATTGCTGAAAAAGATGGCCCTAATGGCTTCAAAAAGAGGAAGAATAATTTCCATCTGTGTCTTCATGATTTCATTTTTAATCCGCATTTCAACTTCTTCCACGCCAACGATAATCTCTATGCAAGACTGGTACGAAATCCGAGATGGTAGTTACTCAACAGAGCGGCGTGTTGACGACAAAGGAGATCCATGGACTAAGAAAGTGAGCTTGGACAGGCTTGAGGTGCTTGCGAACGACGCGGCCATCAACCTGACTTTTGAAAGCTGCATCAGTGATAAATCAACCCAGGGGAATAGGTATGCGGACCATGTTGGACAAAGCTCGAAGTTTCAAGAAGTGCATCAGGTATTTTTTTGTTTTGTATATAAAAAGAATAATTACACTCTTCTCTTTCTGCGCTACTACATTTACTAAGGAAAACTCCAGAATGATTAATTACTTACTAATATATTTTTATTATTCATAAAACAGTTCAATGCACCATTAATTGAAAGAACTATGGCTGACCTGACGAGACCTTTCTGAATTGTTAACTCGTCGAACATCACGTTTCGAAGTTCCGCTAACATTTAATGATGGAGGCAATTGCATAAGCAAAAACCAACTTTTGTTTCTTTTCGTTTGTTTAAAGCCTTTTTGCGTTTCTTTTAAACATTTAATTATATTAAACATGTACAGCTTGTAACTTCCTGTATAAGTGGAAAGCAAAACAAAGATTGTTGTTCAAAACGTTTTTTTTTACAGTAGATGCGCGCTTTTTTGAACTTCTTTCTTTATACACATACACTGCACACATCGATTTCATTGATACGCGACGCCTTCAAATCAAAACTCTTCTGAGCAGTTGGCAATCCGTCAATCATACCTTATATGGAAGGAGTAAAAAAACCTACTTTCGCTTTGCCCGCTTGTCATCAACGCGTTTTAAAATGCTATGAAACGTTCTGTTTCTGGTGAGGATTTTGTTTTCGAAACTAAAACTAAATGAATTTGCTAGTGAAGCGGCCATTTATCAACGACTTATGATTGTCCCATCAACTTCATTTTACAAATTGAACTTGATCAGAGAACCGCTTCGCTTTGCAACTGCTTCGCTTTGCAACTGCTTCGGGATTTTTTTCGTAAGAAAATCGACTGACAACCAAACATATCATTACATCAGTAAAATAGAAAGCGTTTCTTATATCTAAGCATTTAAGGTTTATTCGCTTTAAAAGAATCTGCAATATGTGTTGCTGGCCTTTTAAGGAATTTGAATTAGCGTGTTGTGGTAGAAAAAAATATCAATTCTGTATTTTCGAATTGCCAAAAATACACTTTGTTTGCCCCCAAATTTTGTATAAACTATTGTTTTGAAATGCTCTTGGGAATATGCAGTCCTCCCAAGAGCATTGACAAACAATAGTTTATGCAAAATTCGGGGGGCAAACAAAGTGTATTATGGGAAATTCGAAAATAGAGAATTGGTTGTTTTGACACTAGGGTTTCTAAGTATATCCTAAGTGCAGTTGAAACCTACTTTGATGAAAATGGGTACAATGTACGTACTAAATCACACTTTGTAACCATGGAAACGTGTCTATTTGAAAGGAGAAACAGAAGCCAACTTAAAGACATGAGCAGCGGCGCAAACAATTGATAGCGACTGACAGCTTATGTTCCGATTAATACACTTACTCGTCAAGTGTGATCTCCAAACTTGAGAATCTCAAGTTGAGATACACTGAGATTGTAGTGTGAAACCAACAAATAGCGCGTAGTGGGAGTAAATTAATTGAAACTATTCTTCCTCATTTTTTTTTTACAGTAAAAAATCAAATTACCCGCTAAAGGCCCTGTCACACTATTGCGTATTAAAGAAACGTATGAGTGGCGTATGAAAATTCATAAAATAATTTTCATACGCACAAAATTCCCTTGAAAATACAGCGTATGACCAGCGTACCTGACTTATGAGTAACGTCCCTTTGGCGTAACTCTCGCGTATTCAGCGTATGCCTAGCGTATGTTTAGCGTATAAACCATACGTCCGAATACGCACAAAATTTTTAAGCATGCTTAAAAAAATTTTCTGCCTCGCCGTATGCTAGCGTATGCCACCGTATACGAACCTGCTTGAAACGTATACAACCTATGCCTAACGTACCCCTAGCGTATGTCAGCGTATACCAGCGTATGAGTGATATTTTTCATACGCTGGCATACGTTAGTACGATACGCAATAGTGTGACAGGGCCATAAACTGCAAAACAGTTACTGCAGTATAAAATGAAACTGGTTTCTTTTCGAAGTTGCACTACTCACTGCGTATTTTTAAAACGTGTTAGGGTTATTTGTCGAGAATATCAATGTAAATAGTATCCTATTTACACCGGTCTTACCCATACTCCTTTGAGTTATGGAAGAATGGCGGGCACTTTCGAATACGGAGGCAAAAAGTTAGTATACAAAGGGAGGGAAGGGCGGGATAGAAAGTGACCAAAAGGAGCGGAGTACAGGCAAGATGAAACAAGGCTGAACGCGACGCATGAGCAAGTACGAACCAAACAACTTCTTTCTCGAAGTGATAATTTATTCCTTGAGGTGACTCCTTTTATATCGCTTTGGGTAAGACCGCTGTAAATAGTATCCTATTTACACCGGTCTTACCCATACTCCTTTGAGTTATGGAAGAATGGCGGCCACAGAAAAGATGCAAACGGGTTCCCCGTAACACAAACAACCGAGACTTGACTAAGGACCGCAATCTTAAACACCCAGACTAAACTAAGAACCCCAACAAAAAAAACCCACACTAAACTAAGGACCCCAATTTAAAATACCCATACTAAACTATAAGAGACCCCAGACTAAAAGAAGCAGTAGTGGGGCCAACACAGAGTCCTGTCCCATTCTAAAACACGCCTATAACTGGGGTAGGGGACGTTTTGGGGGAGAGGACGCTAGAGGAGCCGTGAAGAAATATGCTTGTTGCAGGGCTCTGTCATTCCCTGAGTCACGTCTAAAGGCATACCCCTATAATCAACCCAACGCAGGTGGGGAGCAGAATGGCTAATAGGGTTGAAATCATCCGACATCTCCCAGTATGGAATGGAAAAAATGACCGACTAGAAGGCGCTTAATGGGAGGCTACAAGGGAAAGACAAAAGAAAAGGCGTGTGAGAGGGTAAAAGGGGCAAGCGCGACGGGACTCAGGGAATGACAGCTTGGAGCCCCGGTAATCCGAGCGGGAATAAGATTCCCGTTCCAAACAGTCATTCCAAGAGTAAGGGAATAAAGGAAGGCGAAACATAAACACGCGTAAAGGAAAATAGGCTTGAAGCAAAGGGAACAAGGATATATGCAAATACAGAATAAAGGAGGTGCAAAAGGATGTGCGCATACATAAAACAAATTCTAACGAGCAGCGGTGAAAAAGGGGGCTAAAAACAAGGGGCAAAGAACAATAGAGGCTGAATAGAATAAGCCAAAACGTGATAATTAAAACCTTAAACAAGGCCAGGAAACAAAAACGGCCATACAACAAATAAATCCATAGACGCAGCATGACACAATAAAACAAAACGAGAAGCAAAACGGAGAGGAAATAAAATCGAGACAAAACAAAATACGCATAGGCAAAAATATAGCGAAAATTATAACCTATAATAAAAAACAACTTTAACTGCATTAACACAAAAATATACTTGCACAACCAGGATACTGCCTGACAACGAAATAACACCCAGACATAGGATTGAGATAGAAAATTCCCGCAAAACAAACTTAAGCCATGGGACTAGAGGCGCCAAACATTGAACAAAACAGAAAGCAATTAAATAAATAGCCGAAAACAAGTAGGCAGCAGGAAACGAACAAATATAGCGGAAAACAGATAAATAATTTACCAGTAAGCAAGATAAAACAGATACGAGTATATGTAACCAACAAACCGTAATGAACACTTCTGCTCTGGAGCCACAAACAAAACAATATCAGGGATTGCGTCCCTGTAACTAACATGCAAAACGCTCAACAGAGTCAGGAAACAAAAGACTTTTTAAAAACTTCTGCTCTGGAGCCACAAACAATACATGCAATACCAGGGAACAAGTAATTAGGCAAATTGCGTCGCTGTAACTAAGAAAAAACGCTCGACAGAGTCAGGAAAATACCAAAAATGCCGTAAACAACTTCTGCTCTGGAGCCACAAACAATACAATACCAGGGAACGAGTAATAGCAAATTTGCGTCCGTGGAACTAACGAAACGCTCGACAGAGTCAGGAAAATACCAAAATGCCGTAATTAACTTCTGCTCTGGAGCCACAAACAATACAATACCAGGGAACGAGTAATTTAGCAATTTGCGTCCCTGCAACTTAAGAAAACGCTCGACAGAGTCAGGAAAATACCAAAATGCCGTAATTAACTTCTGCTCTGGAGCCACAAACAATACAATACCAGGGAACGAGTAATTTAGCAATTTGCGTCCCTGTAACTAAGAAAACGCTCGACAGAGTCAGGAAAATGCCAAAATGCCGTAAACAACTTCTGCTCTGGAGCCACAAACAATACAATACCAGGGGAACGAGCAATTTAGCAATTTTCGTCACTGGAACTAACAAAACGCTCGACAGAGTCAGGAAAATACCAAAATGCCGTAAACAACTTCTGCTCTGGAGCCATAAACAATACAATAAGCCAGAGACGGATGACGATGAAATAAATGACACGCGGGCGAAGGAAGAAACCACCGGAACGGGAATAAAGAAAAGGCAAGAAAATTACCTATTGGGGGGCGCCAGGAGCAGCAGGCGGGTTAACGTTCTCTTAAGCAACGGGAGCAGGCTGCTGCGCTTGAGGAACTTGAAGTTGTGGAACTTGGGGAACTTGATTTTGCTGTGCTTGTTCAGCAATGGCTAGTTGCACCGGACAACTTCTTTCTCGAAGTGATAATTTATTCCTTGAGGTGACTCCTTTTATATCGCTTTGGGTAAGACCGCTGTAAATAGAGCTTGGTCCGCGATAAATTGAAATTCTCGTGCAGTTTTTTTCGGCCTGAAAACCAAATTGTTATCATGATCTCGACTCAATAATTTTAGCAATGACAAAGCTCTCTTTCTATCCTGAATGTTTTACTCGTATCCCGCAACAACACTAAAATTGATTACAGGAACTATTTAGGTATTTTAAATTTAATAAAAGCAATTGGAAACATCAAGAATACCAATTAAGATAATACATCAACTAAGAAAAAATATGTCAAGAAAGGTTTCTTGCTATACAAAACGAGTAATCTCTTAAGTAACAATCCGTGTAAGAAGTAGGCAATTCTCTATGGTTCCGATGCATTTCGCTTTCCCCACATAAGAATGTTTAGATTTTCGTACTGAGAATACGTCAACCTATGGACAACATGGTTTTGAAATAAAATTTACTGAAACCTTATTTTAAAGCGATGTTTCTTTTGCGTTACAAGATTTCATCCAATCGTGAGACTCCAAAACAATGGCCAAGAAAGACTTCTAATTTTCCATGTTCCCCACATAGAATTTTTGTTGCATTAAAAATCACAATAGTTTTTACTAAAAGGGAATCATAAATAGTAAACTAGAGATAAATAAATGCGCTGCCTGATGAAGTTATGGTAGATTTTCATGTTTTAGCCAATGAGGTGGACGGTTTCAACAATAGCACAATTCACACCTTTCTGCATTCCGTGGATTTGGGTTGCCTACTTCTTACACGGATTGTTACTTAATTAATACTTTAATTCTGATAAAACTGTTAAATATAAAGCAAGATCAGCTTTAGCTGAGGGCCGGGAGAACTGCCTCTTCCATCAGTTTTGGAGCAAAGAAAAGAGCATAGTTGATTAAATTTTCATAATCTGCCATGGTACAGTAACAGTACGGACTCTTCTAGAAGGTAGTAATTGGTTCAAAACATGAAAGAACTTTTTGATTTCTTTTGTGTCAGCATTTATTGTTAGTATCATGTTGTATCAGATTGCGTGCAAGACATGCTGTGACACATCACCACAGGAAAGTACTCCCGCTGCAGTGTAGTCAGTTGAGCGGGCGTGTTAATCACGAAAACAAATTCCCCCTTCGGCGGCTCGCATAACTTTCGCTCGCTCGGTCCAGGCGATAGCCGGACGATCGCGTCTGCCCGCCCGCTCCACTACCCAGAAAGGGACTGCTAGCAGTCTATGTAGCTCTTATTTAAGTTATCATTTTTTAGGGTTTCATGATGACTGAAAAAAAGATTAAAGAGAAACATGAAAATTTAGATTTATCAATTGAGTTAATAAGGTCACTTGTCGTAACTGAATTGGCCACCGTGAATAGGTTCAAAACCTGGCGTTTCGAGCCGCTAGCCCGTCGTCAGAGCGAATCCAATTATTCACTCTGCATTTAATGAGACTTACATTTCTTACTAAAAATGTCTAATACTCGTTCGCCTATAACTCTTGAACGAAATGCTTTTGCGCTTCAAAATTTGGCCAATATGTGTAGTTTTAAACTCTCTACAATTCCATAAACATTTTGGAATCGAAATATATTGTTTAATGCTTCTGAATATTGATATGACGTAAGTAAAAACCCAGAATTAAATGTGCATTTTAAAAATTCGGGTGTCAATTATGAAATGCACGCAGAGGTTAATTTTTTTTAAAACTTGACTCGTGACTCGAACTTTACTCGTGAAATGAGAACACTCGTATTTACCGTTCTAGAAGTTATTTCTTCATTGTCTCTATGCTCTAGCGAACAGCCTCGAACCTAATCGTTTCGAACATATTGATCACGTTTCGATCACAACCAGTAAATAATTAATTATGTGTCTACTTCAGTTAGAGCTATTTTCGTATGACCTAGAAATAATTACGGGTGAACCCTGAACCAAACTCAGCAAACGAACCGGAAAGAAACAATTTGATTGGTCAGTTTAGCGAACTGAAGCAAACACTCACGGTTTTTTTTCTTTTTCAAAGACTTCGATATCAACTCAAAAATTTTGTTTCTTTTTAACAGCATTGATCCCTTTATTTGTAGATCAGTTGCTGCTTTTATTTTCGATATCATGAATTATAGATACAAAATATTATTTCAGAAGTAAATTTAATTAGAAATTAATCTAGACAATCTATGTAGCTTAGGTAATGCCATGTATAGATATGGAAATACCTCGATAAATTGTTGTTGTTGTTTTTGGTTGGTTAAGCAAACACGCAAAGCTTAAGCGAACGGATTGCGAGCTAAAAAGTAGTTATTTTCTTTGACATCACTCGCTTTACAGCATTTTGATAGGTCAAAAGAACAAGCTTTTTTCCATATGAGAGATGTTTTTAGCGGGAAAACGAGCAAACCTGGGTTTTGTGCATTCCTTTATCTAATTTCATCATCAAAGCCGGCGCCCCTTGACCGATACGGTGAACTGCAAACCGTTGTCTGAACGAAATTGCTTCACTTTAATGCCATAATTTTGTTTGTGGGGTGAAATTATTTCGACCTTGGCCACCGTGGGCGTGATTTCAAATATTTGCTGCTCCCGTTGGCGCTGTAGCCTGCGAATACAGCCAACTCTCAGCGCTTACTTCTCTCAAGCCAGCTTTCTCTTCTTTCAATTTTTGATCATTTTTATACTTCTTTTTCTTTAATTATGATCCTTTTATGAATTTAACGAGTTGTCGTGTACTTAGTACGTTGGCCACCGATGAGCAAAACGATTTAACAAAATACAAATGGCTCGAATATAAAAGATTTGCTTTATTTTGTGCCAAGGAACAGTTGAAAACGCATTGATTTCAACACGATGACTGGTCTCATACGCAGCCGTCTTCAGGGTCCTAAAAATAACGGTTCAAGGAGACAACCACAGGAGCGGGAAGATGAGAGACCCTGGGAACGAGGTTGCGTAGGAGACTACACGATGACAAATATAAGTCGGCCCTTACATCTCATTGTACTGTTCTGGTTTACTTTTAAAGGACAACAATTCTGTCAGTAGGGCTTGACGTCTTCACGGAACTATAGGTGAACTAACCTGGAACGCTACCAGATATTACAAATAAACCACTCACAAATCCTTAGAAAAGTTTTCTAAGGATTTGTGAGAGGCACGAGGAGGTACTGACTGTACGTAAAGTTTCTCACGAGCAGAGGCAAATATTATTTCACTAGTACTGGACAGGTTAGAATTTAAAGAGATAATTTCCCGACCCATTCTTCATGTGAGAGAAGGAACTGTTAGTGACTGCTCAATTTTCTGTCATTCACGTGACAGTTTTTTTTTTGTGTTTGTTCTTCACAGCAAGCTGGATTCCACCATGTTCACCGTAGTATCAGTGCCTTAAGTCCTCATTGTGTGTTTGATGTGGTAATACCTCATCAGAACTCTTCCTACAAAGCGAGGATTCCCGGTGAGTACTGTACCCCTGAGCACGCTACTGGCGGGGCAGCGGTCGGTGATTATGACGGAGATGGAATGGAAGATATATACTTCACTGTATTTCACGAAAGAAGTGTGCTGTACAAAAATAATGGTAAGTGAGTTTTCATTTAAGTTTCATAAAAAATATGGCTATCATGTGACCTTCACCACAATTGTAAAACTGTTTAAAAAAAATACATTTTTCAAAGCTTGTTTCGCATAGCTTCAAACTTCAAATGGTATTTTGGCGACTCATGCAGTAGCGGGAAAGTCATTTCAAACTAAAACCACAGCGAACTTCGGCGAGTTTCACCGCGGTGCCAAATACTCGTTACGCATAAAATCACTCGACCTACAGCCTTCTGATTTCATTTGTTGTCTAGTGTTTAGAACCCAGATGAAACACTTGCACTCCTTTGTGTAATATTACACATAGTTTTGGGCGCCTAGAAAATCATCTTCAATTGCTTCACAATTGCAAGTTTAAAATTAATTCATTAATAATGTACATGAAAAATGAAAAAAAATTCCTCATTTCTGATTGGCTAGCTAAGAGCAGTGCAGTTCAAGTGTAACATCAGTGCAAATTACAAATCTTGAAATTCTTTATAAAAGTTATTGTAAATCTTATTGAAAACGTTCTTTCGGGATTTCATATGCAAAGGAATCTTTGAGTTTCTAGTATCGTTGAGTATTATGGGTTGATCTTCATCAGCCAATCAGTAACTTAAGTGTCAAATACCCGTCAAATGCTCACTTCCTGTCTGCAATAAGATCGTCACTTCCTCAATGTAAATGTTTTCATGTATAATTATTTTAAATAAGTATTTTGAGCTTTTTGAAAAATTCACTTGTGCAAATAACTCACAAATTAAACTCGAAATCGTATGATTACCATTACAAAGTTAAAGGTGTTAGGATCAGAATAGGTATGTTCCCTGGAATACTCCTGTTCTAACATGGTGATATAATACACCTTCCACTTTTTTTCCTAACATTAGGAGATGGAACATTCACTGACGTCACCAAAGATACTGGTATTGGGCCCAGTGCCCTCGCCAACGGTGCTGTCTGGGCTGACTTTGATCAGGATGGAGACCTGGATCTTTATGTGACAACAGTTGGTGATACCAGACATTACCTGTATATTAATTACGGAGGACACTTCAGGGAAGAAGCTATGCAGAGAAACTGCTCAATGCAGACAAGTGATAAAAGAAAACTTTCTGGAATGACACCAAATGTTGGCGATTTTGATCGCGATGGATATGTTGACATTTACGTCACAGAATGGATTCCGCATACCTTGGGAAAGGTGATTAAGAAAAAAACAAACTTGCTCTTTTTGCTTATTTAGTCAAAAGAACAAATCCCTCCCCTGAATAAAAAAAGAAACGATTTTTAATCCTAAATGTTTACGTACTTACGTTTGGCAAGAAATCAAATTGATAAATCTGTCATTTTTAACAGAATATCTTTCTTGACTTTCTTTAATTATCCTTTTTGTATACTGTCGGGAGCGGGCGTGATTGTCAAGGGATAAAAACGTCGAGTTATATTAGGTCGATGTTTCGAACAATCTTTGTCTTTCGATTCCCACTGTAAACTAGAGGATAAGCTAATAAGTTCACTACAGACGTCCTATGTTTTTAAGATACTGGGGGCGTGAACAATCGTGTATATAATTATTATTAATTTTAATGTATATAGAAACGTTTTTAATTTGTAGCTAGAAACACGACCCCACAAACAAGATTTTTGCTTTAACTTATATCGTGCATAAATAAAGGATGTTGTTGTTGTTGCTGTTGCGAGAGCGGGGGGTATTTTTCGAGCGCTTCGGATGTGCTCTCGTCCATAATATTTTCAGTGATAAACAACTACTATAAACATATTTTTTTGTTCTTAACACAGTAATTAACAGCTGTTACGTGTTGAATTTTTAACTTTCACACTCTCATTTCAGCCGTCAGTGTCTAGGCTTCTTAAGAACAAAGGTCACGTGTCACCGGGGTAGGTTTTTAAAGTTAGTTTATTGCGGAGGTTTCTTGCTGTTGAGAGTTAAAGGGGCTCTGTCACCATTTGCTATGTCACTATTTTTATTGCCACTTCAAAAAGCCGAAAGAAATCTTTATGTCAGTGAAAACCCAAAAATACGGGTCCAGTTTTGTTTGAAATTATTCTACTAGTGCTCTAAGAGTAAATATCAGTGTCTTGGCCTGCAGATGGCCAGGATGGGAATGGATTGCATCTTGAAAAATTTGGGCTAATTTTTCAAGTTTATCGCTTCTGTCTTGGAAAACTCGCTACAACTCTGATTATGGTTTATTTTCTCTTCGATAATTCACTTGATATCTTCCTCTTTAGTGTTCTATAAGCATTTTGTGCACGATACTGAAGGTACTTAGTTTTAATTTGGGGCAGTTTTGTCCCAAAAAAACTCAAATTCACCATGACTCCTTCAAATAAACTTCTTTCAAGTCACGTTTCAAAGACAAAAAAGAATTAGAAATTCTAGATAAATTATGGCTCCTTAATATCGTTCATTTTTGCTTCAGTTTCTTTGAAGACGTTACCCTCAATGCCATGGTGGATTTTGATGGTTGTTATAACGGCTCCGCACTTAATCAAGGAACCTACACCTATGGATCTTCATTTACAGTGAGTCAATATGTCTGGAAGTCAACTTTGCGCGACATAGTTCAGCATTAACTACTGAGTTCCATAATCGATCCTTCGCTCATTTAGTATGGCTCTAACGTTTGAGTCTTGGATGAAATCCTACAGTGTGACCATTCAAATGAAAGCTATCGCTATTATTATTATCGAGCAGCAATTCCCTGTGGTGCTGTTTGTTATGATGTACAAGATGATTCTAACTTTTGAGTCTGTGGATGAAACCCTAAAGTACGACAGCTCAAATGAAAGCCATTGAGCAGTTCCCCTAGTGCTGTTTATTATGTTTTACAAGGTGGTTCTAACTTTTGAGTCTGTGGTCGATGAAATACTAAAGTGTGACCATTCAAATGAAAGCTATTGAGCAGTACTTTCCTGTGGCGCTGTTTATTGTGCTGTACAAGGTGGTTCTAACTTTTGAGCCTGTTGGTTGATGAAATCCTAAATTGTGACCAATCAAATCAAAGCTATCGAGCAGTGTTTTCCTTTCATTATGACACGGTGTGAATTTCTAAGAGGAGATAGAGGGGTTCTACTACGGGATTTTTCGACACGCGAACTTTCAACGGAAACACAGCCAAAAGTTGTTAAGAGCGGATAGCCATCATTGAACTGAGAAACTTCTTTGTTTCTCAAATAATAGTTTTACTGACATTTGAGCATGTTTGTTGCAGGATTTTGACAATGATGGCTGGCCAGAGCTGCTTGTGACTGCAGGTTTTGGCGACAGTAAAATGTTCTGGAACACGCAACAAAGCAACTTTACAGAATGTACGAAATCTTGTGTCCTGAGTGCAATGCAGGTATTCTTTATTTTTATTTCTTTCTGGACATTTCATTGCCAAGGTACAGAATCACGTGACTTGCCAATCACGCTACGCCCTATACCCACTCCAAATCACATATGTTCGCGTTTCCCTCAAACGTTTTTTGTGTCACAGTAAGGCTTTATAATCAGATTTGAGTATTGTTTACTCCCAGCATAAGGACTTAATCACAGGTGTTACTTGCCCTGTTATCATTTATTCATTGAATAAGCATACTGCTTTCATCTGTGGTTAGGAGCTCTTAACTGCAGCGACCACCAATCTTTGGTAATCTTCTGAATGCTTTGGAAAATGTTTCCACTATCTGCGGATAATATTCGGAGAATTTTCGAATTTTCTTTGAAAAATCAATAAAAACGTAAATTTGAGAAGCGAGAAATTAGTTACAACCTAAGGGACTCTGAGGATAAACTTAATGTTCCATTGCCGCGCACAAACTATTATAAAAATAGTTTCAGTTATAGTGGCGCCATGCTCTGGAACAGCCTTTCTCATAATGTAAGGAAAGCTGAGTCCCTTGGGCAATTTAAACGACTTCTCAAAGAGGAACTATAAGGCACGGCATTCGTGGAAAGCAGCTTTTTATTATTTATTAAATTCTTCATATATAGATATTTTTTAATATTAGTTTATTGCTTTGTGTTAGTATTATAATGATTTTTAGCTGACGAATTTTTACCGTGTTTAAATAAAGATTATCTATCTATCTATCTATCTATCTACAAACAATTCAGTCCTAGTGAATTGACTGGTAAAATTACATAATAAGAAAGAGGTGGTCGCTTTAGACATCTACAGGTGAAAGCTTTAAAAGTAAAGTGGTCGCACAGACAAGTGGTCGCATAGACAAGTGGTCGCATAGACAAGCAGTTGTATAGACAAGCGATTACAAAGACAAGTGATCGCATAGACAACTGGTCGCATGGACAAGTAGTCGCATAGACAAGTGGTCGCATAGACAAGTGGTCGCATAGATAAGTGGTCGCATAGATAAGTGGTCGCATAGACAAGTGGTCTCAAATGAAGGTTCGAAAGAATTTTCTGTTAATGTTTTTTAGAATGCTATGGGTCATGCGATTGGAGACTGGGATAATGATGGTTACCTGGACTGGTTTTCTACCGCCACGTGGAAAAACCAGAGTGAATGCTCCATGTCTGGCTGCACGTTTGTTAGCAGTGGAAACGTGTTATACCGCAATCAGGGAGGAAGGCAGTTTGAAGACGCTACAAATCAGGTAGGTGAAGAGAGTGTCTAAGGTGCTGTGTTGTTGGAGGAGTGAGATACTAAAATCTGGTATGATTGCAAAGCTGACGTCTAGAGCTTCCCTCCTTCTTCAGAGCAAATAAAGGGATTGTGGGTCGTACCAAAAATTTCATTTCAAAATGAAAGTGTCTCAAAAGTTTTGTCGCCGAATGACGGTAGCTAGCGACAAGAATTTGAACAAACCTGTGACCTTCACATTAAAAGTACCACTTCTCACCCACCACAAATCAGGTGCAAAAGAAAATGACGGATCGATCGAGGTGTTATGAAATATTCAAGCCATTTACGAGTAAAATACATGTTAATGCAAAATCTTCTTTTCGAGCAGGCGGAAGTAGCAAACGGTGGAATGGGATGGGGAGCAGCGTTCATGGACTTTGATAACGATGGATATTTAGATTTCATCTCCACCAGCGGTACGTTTGTATCAGTAAGAGTTCTGTGTTATTCTAAGACTTTCATCTACGTTAAGTGTATTAACTTAAAAAAACTGGTGTTTTTTGCTACCCTATCTTATTTATTCTAGTCTAGTCTAGTCCTAACCAAAGACGCAACTCGTTATGTGCACCCACAAGGAGCTCCCCATACCGTTCAGGGGTTAACAATGTGTGTTTTTGTACCACTGAAAGTCATTCAATGCCAAATGTCCACAGCTGAGTCGTGCATGGAACCAAATAATATAACGAAGAGATCTATGACGGTGTTTTTTGAAACCTGTACGCTTAGAAGTTTTTGTACAATCTCGCAAATCGATATACAATTGCGAAAACTTTAGGGTAATATTTCTTTTTGACCCGGGTACCTCACCTACAAGACGAGATTCTGGTCTGACAAGCCTTCCCGTCACTTTTCTATTGACGCCCCTCAGGTAGTGGTGGGGGGATGGGTGGGAACAGAGGGTGGGAGAGGGTGGGGCATGAAATTCAGCCAGTCTTTATTACATTCACTCCCAAAAGGAAACATTGCATTGCAATATACCTTCAGTGGCAAAAGGACATTAGATTAAGAGAAACGAATTTGGGAGTTGCGGATGGCTAGTCATGATTGCTAGTAGATTACGTTTTCCGTTGCAGGAAGTGATTCGAGTAAGATGCATTTATGGCAAAACCTCGGAGCTGGTCAAAACGGAAAAACTAAAGAGGTAACTACTGAATACTTATTTTATATCATCCCTACTCCTACGTTAAGCGACCGGTATCAATCATTTAAGGTCAGTTTGTAAGTCATATAGAACGGTTTTCAACTGAGTGTAGAAAGTTATTTCGCGATCGCGATTGCTTTGTTTTTGCATTGCTACACCTTGTGATTGGCTAAAAAATCTCGCGCCACTTTCTTAACCAATCAGAAGTAAAACCAAAACCAATCGCGACTTGCCCGCACGCGTTTTCCCGCGCATGGAGTCGGTTTCATGTATTTGCTTCGAGTTGTGATTGGCTAAAAAATCTCGCGCCACTTTCTCGACCAATCAGAAGTAAAACCAAAACCAATCGCGACTTGCTCGCACGCGTTTTCCCGCGCTTGGAGCCGGTTTCATGTATTTGCTTTAAGGTGATTCCATCGAAAAGGAAGTTGTAAAGAAAAAAATTTAAAACTTTACACAGTTATTTATTACATCTAGTACATCAGAAAAATACAATGAAAGGAGGGGGTCTTGAGCGAGAGGCAACCATTATTTCCAGAAAGTAATTATTAGCAAAGAAACATTAGTAGTATTGTTATGATAACAGAACAATGTCATCGTGAAAAGCCTTGAAGTTGCCGAAAAAGAGAAACCAATGAAATAATAGGGCAATTTAAGCATCTGCACGCTCCCAGTGAAATCAAAATTGCAAAAAAATACACAAACATCTTTGCATTAGGCGACGCGAGTGAAGTTAGAACTATAAAATCCAAGTCTTGTTTTGTTTACATAAAAACGCTTTTCAACCTATGTAATGAATGAACAAACACATAAAAATGGACAACAAAATCTTCTTTTGAAACATTTTATTCAAATATCTATTAGTTTATGTTTAAAAGCAAAACGCGTACCATTTATAGCGCATCGAGACCGAGCCGAATCAACTCGACTGAATTTGAACAGGTTTTATAAACATTTCTCCAAAACTAACGAGAACAAAAAGAAAAAGTCAATCACGAATTGATATCAACATAAATTCCCATCGGCTGCTTGGAAATTCTTTAAAACTCCGCTTATTCGGTTCTGTAATCCGAAGAAATTATATTGCCCCGCAATGATAAAAACGTAGGAAGTTCCTCGAAGCAAGATTATATCCCCGAAAGCTCTTCTTTTTCCATTACAGCGTCTTTTGAGTATTCCTTAATTAGTATCCCTGTCTTGAGTAGCAAACCGCGAAAAAATGCAGGGAAACTGTTTTCTCCGGCTCTCCGCTAAACACAACAAGAGTGTTTACCGTAGCTGACGTGACATCGGCCGTGTAGCCGCGCGAAAAACAAAGCCTCGCTTTGGTTTCAAAATTGCTAAGGCCCCGGATGTTGCGTGACGTCATACGCGCCCGCGAGCTAGCCCTGCCCAACGGACGAACGGACACACTCGTGGACGCGCCCGCGAAACATTCCGCTAGCCATGACCATGAAAAATGACGGGCATAGGTTCTCTGAGTATGGAGCTCTGCGAGCGGGCCTTCGGCCTGCGAGAGCTCCGCTATGAAATGTTATCTTTCGTTTCTTTTTTTAAGGTGTCCGCCTTGTATGGATTAAGCGGCAGAGGAAAAGGACGAGGCCTGCTAAAATGGGACTATGATGGTAATACAATATAGTAACAGGCCTATGACTTTACTAGTATTACCTCTATGCTGCTTGCAATCCTACTTGCAATAAGAAGCGAGTTTACACTGAACAAGAAGTTTAAATAGAACAAAAGGAATATACCGTATGGCCTGAAATTTTAACGTTTGTTGTGGATTTCTTGCTGAATGCGGAAATGAACGTTTTGAAAACTTTACAGTCGATTTGATTTTATGCCACCTATTTTGGACAATTTTCCATAAAAATGTTTCAGTTGACAACAGCTGGTCACAACTAACCCCTTTATCTACATCTTAATCGTTCACAATTCTTCTATAGATGATGGTGATGAAGACATCATTGTGTGTAACAACGTGGGGGCACCGTTCGTTTATCGATATCAACAAAAGGAGCCAAACAACTGGATAAGGATTCGTGTAGTACATAGGTTAGCTTTTTATTCACTTGGTATTATACATTAGATTTCAAATACATTCTTGGTAACCCTGCAATGGACTGAAAACAGACACCGGAGAATTGGCTGAAAAATTTTTAGGTAAGGGGCTGAAAACCTGTTAAGCGCACAAACAGGATATTCATCTCGATAATCAGCGTTATTTCTACGTTCACTTTAGGTGTCTTCAAAATATGCAAAAGTTATGTGACAGTATTGGTGCCCGAGTGCAAGTTACCATGGGAAATAGTCACACACAGGTGAGGCAATATGTGGGCTTATTACATAAGTAATGTGGTACACATGTTGAAAAGTAAAATTTATTTGGTTTGTTGAGCGATTCAAATTTAGCACTGCTAATAAACTGATTTCACTGCATGGTTTCTTTTTTATTTGTACAATAAAACTGGAACTGTTTTCTGTGAGGCAGGAGCTTTTTGTTTGTTTGTTTGTTTGTAACTTTGCCGGGCTTTTGCAAATAATAGTTTTAAGGCCGGAACACACTAGGGGACATGTTGCGGGAACATAAAGCGGGGTCAAGCCCCTTCGTGTGCACAGCATAGGCGCATGTTGCAGGGACAGTACGCAAGCTGGTGCACATAAAGCGGTATAAAAATCACAGAAATCACTGAGGGCGCCTACTACTGAAGGCTCATGGGATAATCAATGGGGCGTTTTTATTGGTTCATTTCTATTTTGTAGCGGGGACAGTTTGCAAGAGCAGTACACACAATGCGACATCGAAATGGAGGGCATTTTGTCCCTGCTTTATGACGCACGAATTAAACCAGCTGAATTTTATGCAACATGTTGCGGGGACAAAATTGTGTCCCCGCAACAGAACTTTTTCGCAAAAACGGGGATGTCACACGAGGAAAACTGTCGCTGCAACATGTCCCCGCTTCATGTCCCCGCAACATGTCCCCTAATGTGTGCCGGCCTTTATGTATCTTTAAAGAGGCAATGTCACGGGGTTTTTGTTGTGCTTTCATCAAAAGTGCACAAAATTTCAACAAAGTACCATTACTTAAAGACTCTCTGGCGACCACGATGCAACGCGCGCGTCTGTTATTGTTTTGGTTCATTCATTCAGAGTTATCAGTAATGGCGGCCTAAGCGGGAGGAAAGCGCGCGTTTTGACAACGTTTATTATTCGTGATCAGCACTATGTCTGACCTTGAAATTTCTGTAGATTCGATGGGAGAGCAACCACTACCAAGGTTAAATAACTACGGGAGTGTGGTAAGTTAAATGTTCGCTTCCAAAACGCCTTGAAAACCTTCATTTGACTGAATTGATTTCGTAACTTGCGACCAGATCGCAGAAGAAGAAGATCAACAAGACCCTCAGCCCAGCAGAACCTACTGCAAATGCAAGTCTGCGTGCAAAACCAAGCAAAAGAATGGAACAGGCCGTGGCTGTCCTTGCCGTACGGCCAATTTGCCTTGCGTTCCAGGGCAGTGTAAATGTGGAACTTCAAGGACACCATGTGCGAATACGGTGAGTATTGTAACGCTGTTTGTATCGTGACTTCGCAGTCATAGCATGATAAATCTAAGGCTATGAAAAGCGACCAAGTTGTTATAAAATATTGATATTACCTCTGAAATATTTGCAGAATACTCAAACTGTGTCTCGAGAACGCTTACCAGCAAGCTCATTAGAGAGACAAAGACGTGATGTTGAAAATGCTCGTGAAGAAATCCGGGTGAGAAATTTATTTTATTCACATCTTTTTAGACTTATCGATGGATCCTGTTTTATATGTTACAGCGAGCAAGTTTATTTTACCCTATTGTGACGTCTATTTTCTTCTTCTTTTCAAGGGTTTCGTTGATGCTCTGGACGAAGAACAGCGGAGCAGGTTGCTTGTAGCTGTTCTGAACAATGGCAGAGGAAGTCTTGATTACGCCCGGAGGCTACTAGAGAATGCTGAGGATAACGGGGCCGGAGATGATCCACAACCTGACCCAACTAATAATGGCCCAAGATGGTGCATCTGCCACAATTGCATCAACATGCCCAGCCCAGACGAAAATAAGTGCTGCAAGCGGAGGGAATGTATTACCTCTTATGAACTTTTCGATAATCTCTGCATTGATCGCCATGTGCTGGAGTTGTCAATTCGCGCAAGGTGTGACATTCGGGTAGAACCCCTAGATTTCAGCATGGCAAGCTTTAGGAAGGCTGCCTATAGACAGTTTACTTTGTGGGAGCACGGGTACCTGGGAAAGGGTAACCGAAGAGTCCTTCCTTCGTGCGCAGTAACAAAAATCCGTGCTCAGTACCCATCGCCTGACAATGTTTACATGGGCTTCAGAGCTGAATAAGCACTGCAAATGTGTAGTTCCTGAAAATATTCATACTTGCCCCATGGAAGGCAAACGGGGGTAAGGCTCTACAGATTCCAAATGCTAATGAAACAAAATTTGTACAGTATGTTACAAGAAACACGTTTCTGTCTCTTGTAATTCACATATTTATGTGATTTTCAGCAGTCTGTTGCAGTTGGGTTATATGTCTCGAAGCAAAATAACAGATGTTATTTTATTTATTTATATTTTATTTACACAAAACTGTTTTTCTATTTATTACAGCCTCATCGTACCCAGTCGCTATTAATCGGTTTTTGGGGTGTTTGAAGATTGGATACTAGGGTGAATTGAGGCACGTGGGACCCTTCCCATGACACTTGCGTGCCTCAATTAACCCTAGTATCCAATCTTCTCTCGCCCCAAAAACCAATTAAGAGCGATTAGGTACAAGTCTGTATTTATTGATAATTAAAGATTGTATTAGAATCACTACTGTTATTCTTGGTCTCTCCCCCCCCCCCCCCCCCCCCCCCCTACAACATACATATACAATGCCTCTCCAACATGAACCATTCACGCACCATCAAAGCTCAAAGCATGAAAAATGAAACGAGAGTTTGAGGAGACTGTATAACCAAAATGCATCTTACAAGCTTAATAATATACAGTGCAGATTACAAAATCTAAAAAAAAAATTCCAAAAAAAAGATGCAAAATTTTTCATGTATAATAATAAGTATTCATACGGTTTTCTTGTTCAATTTGGGATTAATTTGCACTTGTGAGTTTTTCAAAAAGCTCGAATTGCTCAAAAGCGGCTCGTGCAATTTGAGCTTTTGAAAAACTCATTCGTGCAAATTAATCCCAAATTGAACGAGAAACCGTATGATTACCTATATAAAGTAAGTTGAACAAAATTTTTACAATGTAGACATATGCACTGTGCGTATCATGCAGATACATGTACCAATACAAAATGGACTGGAGATCTACTAATCTCCCTTTTTTGACCCAAATCTACTTCTATATTCCTTTACAAGGTCAGCCAATTCTGGGCTTTCCCGCAAGGCAATGGTAGGTGCCAGATGCCTTGGGTGCTCATCTGGAAGGGAAACAACCCTTCCAGCACTTTCTTCATCATCCACTCTTCCTTTCAGAATGCTGGCCATCAAGACAGGGATGTATTCAAAGGACTTTTCTGCTTTGACTGGTTCAGGGTGCCATCGTTTGGTGCGCTTTGAGTACTGTTTCTTCCACAATGCCTGACCATCTTTTGTGACAGCTTGTGGACGAAAACTGTGCATATTGTGGTCTAGTGCAGCAAGAAACATCCGAAGACAGAAAGCAGGAAAGCTGTGAAAATAAAGGAACTTCTTAAATCATGGTGCAGTGTAGTAATTTTTGTAGCTTAGGATACTTTAGGAATGGTGACTGTCAATGTCCCATACAAACTGGCTTTTAATTTGAAAAGGAAACTATCTTTAGTCCATAACAATTTTTGACATAGGTTCACCTAGACATATAAAATTTGACTTAGAATAATTATGTACTTACTCAAAGGAATTCCTTTTTGGGGCATACTTGAGCATCATGCTGTTGAAGTTTTCCAAAAAGCTGGTATGCCTAAAATGAAAGATGCAAAATAACTTTAAACGAGACTCGTTATGGGCAACTAAGAGGAGACTGTAATCATATTCATGGAGAAAAAAATAACATATTTTGACGGCATTGACTTTAGCACTAGTGTCTGAAGCTTTATTATGTAAAATATAAAAAAACAGTGATGATATTTAGGTCTTTAATAGATAGGGTCCCAAAAATATATCTTGAGGTTGTCAAATTCCCCCTAAAGGGCTAGGGGAACTACATATTATTGGCAATCCAACAACAAGACTGAAGCAGTGTAATGAAAAACTATAGCCATGAAATACAGCTGGTATGTTATATGTTTCTCTCCACCCTTGGTGTCTCATAAAAATATTTCACCTGGTGGATGCATCAGGCAAGTGTCTTGCTTGGACCTCTGTTCTTTTCTTTTTGGCAGGTGTAGAGCAAAACTCTGGAGTAGCTGCAAAAGAGAATCAAAAGAATGTTCAGGAATACCCTAAATTTTGATTATTGCAACATCGATTATTTGTGTTATCGATTAACTCACGAGCCAAATAAAAAATATTTCATGTCTTGTGCAATCTGCATCATGGGCATTATAAAGCCAGTATCATATATGTAAACAAGCTTCCTCACCTAAGCTGTAGTCCAGTACAGGAAAACTACTGACATCAGCGATGGTTCCTTCCTCGGTTCTGTTAACAACACACGAGCTACAGAAACAAAACGAGAGACGTAAGAAGAGTACATAAACAAAATTAGATGTATGATTTCCATTTAGGGTTCGGAAATAAAAGATTATAACAAGTGAGATTCAAACAGAAAATTGTAAGTGTCACTTACTGTAGTAAAACTTCTGCAAATTCGCTATCCGTAAGCTTGGAATAGCCCAAAGAATTCTTCTGACTCCTCCAGTGGTCGCGAACTGATTCTCTCAAATAAATCACCTTCAAAGGCTCGGGTCTCCGAGGTCTTCCACCAGAATTTGAAGAAGCCGCCATACTCGCAGTTACATCGTTCAACCGCTCAGCCGTACAAAAATTTTTAGAATCACGATTAAAACAAAATATCCGCTTTTTAGTAAAGGACAACAATGAAACTCTTTGTACGAAACGCTAAGTGCTTGATAATCCGAAGGATTGCTCTGATTCTGAACGATTTTTGCGAGCGAACAACAGACGACGGGAAAATGGAGGTTTCGTATCATACGAAACCTCAGCTGACGCGCGCGTTGCATCGTGGTCGCCAGAGAGTCTTTAAACATAAAATTACTCTTAACACCGAGACGAGAACATTTAGTGATTACTCGATTAAGTAAGAGCAAAAGATTTTCTCGAGACACACGGGGACAACTTGAAGTGGGCCACAGACCTAGTTACTTTGGCTTTTGCTTGGCAGCACACATTAGAAAGCCACACTATCAAGAGGTGCCGATACAGTGACTTTCTATTACCACACAAGTTCCTTGACAACTTGTCTTTCATCTCAGACACAGGAAATCGGTTCCAGTACACATTTCTTGGGTCAGAGCTCTCTGGTTGCTCACTTTGGACTGGGGCCAAACAGCGGTAATGTCACCCTTAATGTCACGTGGCAATCTGGTCTCATGGTGACATATAGTAACGTGCCTCCTAATACAAGACTACGAGTTATGCAGCCTAACAGGTAACTAAAGACTGTTAGTATATACTGAAACAGTGGACAGCATTGTTGACGCGCTCTGATTGGCTACTGAAACTCAGAATAGCAAGTACTATTCACCTCCCAGCAATTTGCGCGCGAAAATTGTAATCGTTGACAGGAATAAATGAATTAAAAGGCATCATTTTCGTTATATTATCTCACTGTTTCACCTCAGTGTAGGTGGGTAGTGGTGGGTAGTGGTGGACCCACCTCTACTTCGGTGAATAGTTGTTAATTACCGGTGCAAAATAGCTGATCCGGTAAATGACAAAAAAATTGCATTCTGATTGATTCCTTGAGTCAAGGCCTGAATTTTGCTGCACGGAACGCAAGGATGGATCGCTAACGAATTACTTAATGTTAATTTGACTAGTTTATCTTTTAAAAAGCTAGTTGTGCAAAAAGAAACCTGTTTGTGAATGAAATTCCAGTGTGACCATTATAGACTATTGAGCAGTACTTTCTTGTAGTGTTGTCGGTATTTTGCAGTGTAAAGTGTTTTTAGCTTTTAAATTTTTGGACGAAATTCTAAAAGTTAGGTCACCAGGATTAAAGGAGCTAAGTCATGGTGATTTTGAGGTTTTCGGGTCAAAACCGTCCCAAATTAAAACTAAGTACCTTTTTCGTACACGAAATGCTTAAAGAACACTAACAGGAAGATATCAAGTGAATTTTAGCAGAGAAAATAAACCATAATCGGAGTTAGTTTTAGCGAATTTTCTAAGACACAAGCGATAAACTTGAAAAAATTGGCCCAATTTTTTCAAGATACAATCCATTTCCATCCTGGCCATCTGCAGCCCAAGACACTTATTTTTACTTTTAGAGCACTAGTAGAATAATTTTAAACAAAACTGGATTCTTATTTTTGGAATTTCACTGATATAAAGATGTATTTTGGCTTTTTAAAGTAACGCTAAAAATGGTGACATAGCCCCTTTAAATAAATTTAAAGCTATTGAAGAGTAATTTTCCGTGGTGCTGTTTTTTCAATGTTCAAATTGAAATCTTGAATGTTCTGCGCAATTAACGGTCTACTGACTATTTTAAACGTTTCTTTTAGTTCTGATTCAGGGAAAACGTTTCCATATTCTTCTCTCGACAAATGTTTCTCTTTACAAGTTACAGCCATTGCTAAACAGGTAGGCCAGAGTACTCAATCTCTCAGTAAATACCCAAAATGGTTCCTCTGCCAAGGAGTATTTCCGTATTAAAATACCGAAATTCGAAACTGAAAAATGGAATATATTTAAAAAAAATCTCATCTTTAAAAGACACTTACGGTGAAGCAAGACGATTAGGCTTGACAAGAAACAATAACAACAACAACAACAACAACAAAAATTTTTCGGACTAAGTTCATATTGAAATGAAATCAACAAGACTTATTTTCAGGCTGTTCTGATTATAGACGAGCAAATAAATGTCCTAAAGTACGCGCCCTACTAACGTACATTCCCGGGGGGATGCTCCGCCCCAAAGTTCAAACCCTTACCGTTTCATATACCGTTTTTGACAGAAAAGGTACCCCTTTCATCACCTTTCATTGAAAATGGTACCCCTTTCATATACCTTTCATTGAAAATGATACTCCTTTCATATAGCCTTTACGTGCGTCTGTTTGATATATTTTGAACGACCGTTTTTATAATACTTAAATGGCAGTTTTCCTTACCTTTTTTTATGCTTCAACTCGTGTTTTCGCTACCCTTTCCTATTCTTCGTGAAATCCCTACCCTTTCATATACTTCAACTCGTGAAATCCCTACCCTTTCATATACCTCCAGCCTCAAAAAGGTACCCCTTTCGGGCGGAGCATCCCCGTATAGCCCATTATAGGGAGTACCCCCCCCCCCCCCCGGGCGTACATTCAGTTGAGTCTCTAGTAATGGGTAATACACTTTAAGTAAGTAGTATATTCCAAACAAGAGGCAAGTGATTTTCGCGCGGCTCTGATTGGCCGCTAAAATTAGGAATAGTATTTGCAATGGCTATTTACAACTACCCATACTACCTTGCGGTGTTGGCTTTGAGCTTTCATCCGACAACGTTAATTGAAATAGCTGTATACTAAAACAATTATTCAATCAATGTCGGTGAAGAGTGGTGGATATTTGCACAGAAACCACTTTCACACGGATACGCCTTTCTTTCGTGTCCACATTAAGATCATTTTACAGTGGGGTGATAGTTTCGTGATGTTGAGTTGGAAATATAAAGCATTATATGATTGTGAATAGATCCTACAGTATTTCTGACATGCCTAAGCTAGGACTTCACGTTGCAGTGAAATTACTTCATCCGGGTTGTTTAACTATTTCTTTCTCCAGCCTTCCAAGTCAACAGTCACTGTCAATCCAGATGGGAAAACAGTAAAGTTTAAATTGAATTCCGGTGTTAGCTACACGGAGCTAAGCAACGAGACCTTTACATACACAGTGGGTCTGGTACCTAGTCCAGGCGGACAGCCGCTGACTTCCAACACCACCTCATATGTTGTGTTTACACGTAGCACTGCCAGCGGATGCCAGGCGCCAGGACAGGTGCCAAGTGTCACAGATGAAAGGTAGAGAATGAGATCCTTGGTCAAATTATTACGCGATATGCTCCTATTGACAATATGATTTTTATATGCTTCAAGTGCCACATATAATATCAAATTCCATCATCGAATTCTTAAACTGCAGTGCACTTTTTACGTTTTTGAAGGTTTTGTTACAGATGTCCATAGTGCTCCCTTGACGGGGATCTAGTTGTGCGCATGCGTAAGGTTCTGGTACAGAGATTGTGTAGTATGTCCTATGGAGTCTATGGTTTCGTGGCACGCCCGGTCCTAAAATAGGTATCCACATTTACACAGGCATTACTGAGGACTGCAGCTCTCGCATGGCTTGATTGAAGCTGAGCTGCAGGATTGAGCATTGTGTAAGCTGCAGATGGTGTAGTGAGCTACTAATGTATCGCCAGTTCTATGTAGTCCCTAAATTCCATTCGAGGTTAGAAAATAAGATGTGAAATAATTAAGGTCACAAATAATTGCAACATATGAAGTGCGGAATTAGCCTGTGAACAGACTCTTAATTAGGGGCCTGATAGAGTTAAAAATAATTGCGAGCGGAGCGAAGAAATCCGTGTGGCCCGAGGAGGTGCAAGTAGGGGACGGCACTCCATTCCCTCAATCTTTTCTCTAGTATACTCCCAACAAGGAAACTGTTTACAGGCAAATGAGGGTTTTGCGTGAACATTTTTTTTCTAGGCGTCTAAACGGTACCTCGAACAATAAAGTTCACGTGGAATGGGGTGCTGCACAGGAGGACCTACCACGTGATGCACCGCCGATGTACACTGACGGTATCGTTATGCCCGCGGGCGCTAACAGGCCATCACCGAGAAAAATCAGCAATGAACTCTTTCAGCAGGTACGTGGGTTAGAGATAGAATCACCAGAGAGCCTATCATTACTGAATCCTCTGTTCTTTATTGCATTGTCTATACTTTCCCTTATTTTCTATCAGACCAACCAACGAGTAGTGTTTAGAATTTTGATTTAGGTCTTTTTTTTTTTGCGCAGATTGAATCCAAGATCAGTGCCCGCAGACTCAGTGATTTTAGTCCAAATTTTGGGCAGGTAACAGCTTTTAATTATTCGTCTGTCAGTCCATCAGTCAGGCGGACAGTCGGTCAGCCAGTCAGCCAATTAGCTAGCCATCATGGCAGTCAGTATGTCAGTAAGGTTATGTCAGTCAGCTAGTCTAAAGAGAGCCATCCATTCAATACATTTGTCGTACTGTAAGGTAGTGTATCCATCACTTACATGTATTAGTTAACTGATTGCTCATTCCGTCAATTCATCAATTCCAGTAACTGGAATCCCATCTAATCAAACACGTCGCAAACTTCTCATGCCGCCCCACAAACGTGTACAATCAGTCACTTAACGTTCCAAACTGGATTCCGGATTCCAGTTACGAGATTCCAGCAAGTGGATTCTGGATTCCAGTCAAAGAAATCCAGAATCCAGTCACTGGAATCCAGAATTTATTTACTGATATCCCGTCACTGGAATCCGGAACCCCGAGGTACTGGAATCCAGAAAAAACGAAATGAATTCTGGTATTTTTAGTAAAATAACTCCATCGTGAAAATTAGAATTTCCAGATTGGGCATCCCTTGTCCCTTGAGAGGCCTTCAAAATAAATTTGCACATGGGGGGGGGGGTTTGAGGGGAAAGACCAAAGGAATCCGCCTAAAGCTACATGTCCTGCTAACTCACTTTCAGCTGCCAGTATTCTATTCACTGCACCCGTCATCATTCTCTGTCTTTCTGCAGGGTTCAGAATCCTTGTTACGTCAAATAACTTGAATGGCTTGATTTTACTCATGCGCTGTAAAGTCAAAGATACAACAGAACAGTACAGAGGCTTTTTCTCAATTGCTCTTTCAATGCCAAGCTCAAAAGGTCAATTCTCCCTACTTTTTACCAGATATTTCTTTTAATTTTGGCTCGGAGTATTTATGAGTACATCCAAGACAATATCCCTCACCCTATGAATTAATAACCCCTTAAAGAAATGGACAAGGAGGGCTATACAAGATACCACATACCTCTCTAATTGTCATTGGCTACTAATCTAATTATCTGATCTAAATATTAATTAATTATCTACTTATCACCGTCCTACCTATCTAATTAATATAATTTAAGATGCGAATTCCAGTAACGTTCTGTGTACAAGAAGCTTGCACCGTTAGTAAAACGAAGGTTAGAATCCTTTTCTTAGTTTTTACTCGAGATAGAGTCGCGGGTGCACAACCAAGATACCATCTAAGATACCAACCAAGATACCATCTATTAAGGTGGTGGGGGAAGTGGAAAATGAACAGACCCCTGTATTTTTTGTAGAATGGTACTGGGTTCTCCGCTACACAAAGTGAGTCCTCTTCGGGTATACTTGTTATGACCACTTTCTTAATAACGATTCTAGCCCGGGGGGGGTACTCCTCGGAATTTTTGGTGGGGGTTTGCCGCCCGGTTCTCCAAATCCTGACCCTATTTCAGACCAAAACATGCCATTTTCCACACCCGTTTTCAGTCCTGGCCTCTAAAATCCATACCCGTTTTTAGACCGCTTAGGTTAGAACGAATGATATATTTCGGTTATTTCTCTTTCTCTTTTATTCATTTGGAGTTGAAAAAACAAATACGTTTATCCGCTGTCGTGTTTCCCTTGATTTCAGACCATAATGGTCAAAATCTATACCCGTTTTTAGACCAAAACGGCTCAAAAACCGTACCCTTTGGGCCGCACATACCTATATATGTGAAATCTGCAAAGGACCGCAAACGATAATGCTGCTAACGGTATACGTAGGATCTACGGAAGACCTAACCAGCAAAATATGAACAAACATACAATAAACTGCAGGGCTGATCTGACTACGTATATCTGGCTACGTACATCTTACATCGAGTGACAAGTGAGTACATAGTACGGAACCTGATATCGTGAACGGGTCATTGTGAAATCTATTTGCGCTGGCTTCTTGTTGGCGACATTTAGTTCGCTACACCATGCTGATGAGTTGCAATAACAACGAAACGGCTGTCCACGGTTGCGATCCTACTTTATCGGTTTCTGTCGTGATGGTGTCTCGCGAAGTCTTTTTTGCGTAGTCAGATCAGCATTGCAGTTTATTGTATGTTCATACCTATATAGCTCATATATGGGAGTACCCCCCAGGGATTCTAGTCAACTGCCTGCTTCACGATGCACTAAATTGTTGATAGAAAATAAATTTAGTAGTTTGGCCATCAAGCAACTTTTCAGAAGCCATTATTGCGGAGGTAGAAGAGTAGTACGACAAATAACAGCCGTTTTTTGTTTGAGAGAGTTTAACTGTTTTATATAAATTACAATGAAGGAGAATAGGTTGATAAGAAATAGAACACAAACCGCGGTGATAAACATATTGAACTTATTCATTTTTTATAAAACTTGACGTTTCGTATGCTACTACATACATTTCAAAAGTGACCGTTACAGTGTTGAAAACTATACTTATATAGTATTGAAAAGGGACTGGGACCGAGATTAAGTACAAAACTTAACAGTTGATCTAAAAAAAGAAACAGCTAATTAATAAAGCATCAGCTTCCGCGCTACTGACGTCTGCATTAAAAGCTGGCTTCAGTTCTTGTATAAACAATGTTTCTTTAATTTTACAGTGGAAATCAGTTTTGCCCGACGCTAAGATATCAAAATGATCCCACTTGATGTTATGTCCAGTGGTGTTGACATGGTCAGCAATGGCTGATGTGCGGTCATGCAAAGCGAGGGCCTTAAAATGCTCAGTTTTTCTATCATGAAGCCGTCGTTTAGTTTTACCAATGTAAAATTCTTCACAATCCCAACAACTGGCTTTGTAAATAACTTTAGACTGTTGAAAACGATTCAAGCGTTCCTTGTACGGGAAGAAAGATTTGATGCGGCGAGTGTTTTGGAAAATAATTTTAAGGTTGACACAACAGTAAAAATTGTATACACAAGATTTAAGACATTTAGAGATTTGGTTGCTATGTAAACCTAAATAAGGTAGCAGGATAATAATATCCTTCTTAGGACTGAACAGTCCCTTTTCAATACTATATAAGTATAGTTTTCAACACTGTAACGGTCACTTTTGAAAATGTATGTAGTAGCATACGAAACGTCAAGTTTTATAAAAAATGAATAAGTTCAATATGTTTATCACCGCGGTTTGTGTTCTATTTCTTATCAAGCTACGATGGCCCCAGAACAAAAGTCTTTAAGGAGAATAGGATTTTGGCAAAAATAACAAAACCAAGTGCGCAGACTGATGCCGTAACTGAGCCCCCTAAAAGTAAATTAATACTTATCAGTTGTGGATCTTTGGAAACAAAAGGCGTCGGAAAGAAAGATAAATATTTGTACTGACATTTAGGCTGCGTTTTTTTGGGGGGAAATCCGAATAAGGATTCTTGAATTTTCTTGATTCTTGCGTTTTTTTCCCACTAAAATCCAAAAACGGATCATGAATTCCTTTGTATCCATTCTCCGGTGAGATTAATTAAATCAAATCTAAATTCCGATTTTTGAGTATTTTTTTTATAATGAATTCGATTTGATCATCGATGACCACGGACGATATCTGAACTGCGCTACGTGTCTAGGCTTCATTACCAGCCGCTGTTCGGGAATTGAGCCAGCGCTCCTCCCACGAAAAAACGGCTGGACATTAGTGGTCTTGTTTTCAATCGATCGAATTTTTAGTGATTGAGCGATCGACGTTTTAGCGATAATATGGCAACCAGCCTTAAGCAGCTAACGTAGTGGACACAACTGGATCTGTTCGGATTATTTCGCTGAATATTTCAGCGGCAGAAAAATTTCAGGGAAGTGAAATTTTCATGCTGCTGTTACCTTTCCGAAAATCCCAGCTGACCTTATTTTGTATTCAAAACGACATCTTTTGTCCCTCTGAATACAAATGTTCCATGTTATAAACGTTCAAGGTTTTGGGAGCAGGGGTGGTGTAGTGGTGAGAGCACTTGCCTCCCACCAATGTGGCCCGGGTTCGATCCTCGGTCCCGGCGTCATATGTGGGTTGAGTTTGTTGTTGGTTCTCTCCTTGCTCCAAGAGGTTTTTCTCTGGGTACTCCGGTTTCCCCCTTCTCCTCAAAAACCAACATTCTAAATTCGATCTTGAAAGAGGACCTGCATGAAAACCAGCTACAGCTGATGCGGCTTTCCTCTCTAAATATAGTTATTTTATATATATATATATATATATATATATATATTACTAAAGAAGTTTTTAGCTAGTTGATTCCGAATATTTAACCTTTTCACTCCCAGAGTCAATTATGCAAACATTAGTTCTAACTTTTGAGCCTGTGACGAAATTCTGTGGTGTGACCATTTTGCAAAATGAAGTTTGGGATTTTTCTTGAATTTTTATTTTTGGCACTCTTAGGAGATAAGGTGGTAAGACGACTAAGTGCATTGGATGATCGACAAGTCATCGAGCGACTTGCAATACAAACAGTCATCTTTCGATTAATTTCCTTAATTATATATATAAAATAAGCGATTTATTGTCACATCTTGGCCTAATTCCTTTTAGCGTAATGCATTACCACTCGAAAGAAGTGTTTTTGCACTTGCACTCGGTCAGTGTACAGCGAACCTCACTCTAAATATTAACCTTAGCTTTAAGCTTAGATAATTTACCTCGAATCAATGATTGCTTCCTTTAAATAATGGTCCCCTTTAAAGAAAATAAAATAAAATAAATACTCCCCCGCCATCAGCTGTTTTTCGAGGCTATGGGAGAAGCTAAAAATGAATGTAAGTAATTTAATATTTCACTGGCTGGATCAGGATGACTTATCACGTATTTTCTCCATTTAAGTCATGAATAATTTATTTAAATCAGCCATTTCAGACACCTGTTTTAGACACAAACAAAACGCATCAAATTGAACGGAATATCAACTTTTAGCGTTTTAGCGCCGCTTGGGTTGAGTTTCTCTTTACAGTAAATGGATTTCCGGAGTTATTAGGTATAACTAACCAGTCCAATATTTGAGGCAACCTTGTCAGTGAGACATCATGGTCTGGTAACTTTGAAAGAAAAACAGCAAAAAAGAAGCCCTACTCCTTTCAAGGACAAACATCTCGCGAACCTAAAGAAAAAACGTTTACGAAAAAGAAAACTTCAGTGTTCTGTATAAGTTATTCAAAGTTCTACACAATGTCCGAAGCTACGGAGGTGTATTTATCGTACATCGCAATTTGCGTTTTTAACGGTTTCTTATGTCATATCGCCATCGTGTTAAACATTTTCACAATCCACGCGATACGAAAAACATCGTCATTACCAAAGACGTTAAAAACATTACTTCTGAGTCTGGTTGTTTCTGATATTGGTGTTGGTTTACTGGTTCAACCTTTGTACATCACAGTCACTGTAATGGAGATGAAACAAGGTATTGTCAAAAATTCAACTTATGATACCACAAACACAGTGTTTCTCATCTCGGCTTACCTATTCTGTTATGCTTCATTCTTTGGCGTTTTCGCTCTAAGTGTAGACAGATTCCTCGCTATTCATCTTCATCTCAGATACCAGGAACTTGTAACTCACAAGCGCGTTGTCGCTGTTGTGATTTCAATGTGGGTTTTCAGTGAGTTTCTTTCATTGCTTACTTTATGGATTCCAAAGAATGCCAGGTACCTCATTTTCACAAGTATTGTGGTTATTTTTCTTATTATTACAACACTGTTTTATTGCAAGATTTATTCCACTGTACGTTACCACAAAAATCAAGTTCAGGTTCTGCAAGTACAACAAGTGGCACAGAACGGTGAAATGGCGAATGCAGAAAGGATGAGAAAATCTGCAGTTGGTATATTTTACGTGTATCTCGTGTTCTTGGTTTGTTATTTACCGGACATCAGTATTCATGTAGTCATTTATGAAAGCGCTGGACAGAGTATCTTAATAAAGCATTTGCATTATTATTTGGCGACACTGGTGTTTCTCAATTCATCTCTCAATCCTCTGATTTATTGCTGGAAGATGAGAAACATTCGACACACCATCATGGACATACTGCGGAATATTTTCCCAAGACACGACTGAGAAAAGCTGCTGTCAGACCCAATTCGTGCAAAAGTATTCGTCTTATTTTATACTGTACGCACAATTCTTGACACCTCAGAACAGCAATCCTGCATTTTATCTCCCAACTATCACTTCTGTTTTGCTCTGTAGAATATTTTTAGCCAATTTAAATGTATATTTGGTGGCATTTGTCGATATAACATGGAAATAAGTTTAGCGAAATTTTGTTAGATCAGTAATGGCTTCAATATGGCTTCGAAGCATCGCTACAGTTTCCTTTTGCTAATTTTTATTATTAATTGTTTGTCAAAATATTGTCTTGTTATTGTTTACATTTAGTAAACACCAGATACGGACACAAACAGCTTTCCATCATTGTGGATATTCCGCGAAGTGTCCGAAATCTGAAGTGTGTGTTCGAGTCACCACTGTATAAGAAAAGCTTTGTTAAGTTCAAGGGAGGCAACCAACTAAAACAGTTTCGTATTATTACTCCATACACTGACATTTTTTCACGTTTTTTATGGATACAGTGTGTGTTTTAATGTAAAACTATTGAGAACATATCGCGCTTGTGAAAATGGTTAGAATTCAAAAGAATTTTTCATAGTAGTGTAACAGTCTGGTTTGGGTGCACCTTGGAGCGCGTTAATTTCAAGTTAAGGTAATTCCACTGAAATAGACTTACAATAGATCTTGTTCAAACTTTTCCTACGAGATATTCATTATATATGAGAACTTCAACTTAAAAATAAAAAATGGGGGTGCCCGTGTTGGTTAACCCTATTCGGCCTGGGGGGGGGGGGGGGCTAACTTTCAACATTCATAACTTCTTCAATATGTATTCAAACACCACCAAACTTTGTGACTTTTCCTAAAATTTATCTGGCAACAATTTTATGTGACAATTTTTTGATCACGTGACTTGATGTTTCCATGGCAACAAGATTTTGACAGCCATGTTTTTGAAATTTGCATATTTATACCTTTGAATGAAGAAAAATCAATGTTTATTACTATAACTTTTATATTTTTACGTCATTTAGCGTTTATTTATTGGTTTTGATTAATTTTGAATGAATTTGGACGGTTTTTAAGAGGTTTTAAAAAAATTCTGAAATCCAAGATGGCGGATCCAAGATGGCGGCCGTATAACTAATTCCTCGCGAAGCGAGGTTTATAAATTTGTCGGCCCTCGGGAGCTAAGCCGCGCGAATTCGAGCGAAAAAAAAAAAAAAAAAAAAAAAAATATATATATATATATATATATACAATTATGTATACAATGTGCCCTCCCGGTTATTACCATAATGGCTTTATGGCAACTCCTGAACTTGGGCACAGGATGTACGGTTACACATTGTTGGATTGCATTGTGGAGTCACGAGAGTGCTCAAACTGCAAGTAGTGAGTATATATATATATATATATATATACTTGATGGTGGTCCGGCAGTTGCCTGGCAACAAAAATCGCGACCGCTGACAATAGCGCACTCTCATGTCTATCCGTGTTTATTCATGGCGGCCGGGCCGACGGGTTTACCCTTACTCATCGTCGGTGAAACACGACCAATTTCTGATGCAAATCAGAAAGAACAACAACGCTGGATTCAACAAGTGGCTGGAAATCCTTGCCCGAGACAATTAACCACCGAAACTCCGCTGGAGCGAGAACGGAAACTTGAAATTCAGCGCGATCGAGCAACGAAGAAACAACGAGACCATCGATTACAAAGACTTCGAACAGCCTAGGCACACCGTTTGAGTACGTTCAAACGCTTTGAGAAAATGCTGCCATTAGAATTCTGAACGAAACCGATCAGGAGAGGCGACATCGACTGGAAGTGTTGGACAAAAAGATTCTCTTTATAGACGCAACGAGAGGCGGCAAGATTACACGATCAGCTAAATACTCGTGACGAATATCTTTCATACGGTAGGGAAAAGCAAACACGGATTACAGGAAAGGCTCAGAGAAGAAGAACGATTAAGAAATCTAGCTCAAATCACCGCACTTTAATCCGCTCTCCAATGCTCTTCAATTCAAACAACCTACATTTAAAGGCAAGTAAGCTTAAGCTTCAAAAAACAAGATTTTAAGTAGCTAAACAACTGACAGGCAGATGATAAGAGGATATTTTTTCCAATATAATATATTAGTACTCGAACACTGGAAACTATTCTCTAAGTACATACTGTAAATTGATGTTTATTGAAATTCTCACTAAGGTCACTAATATAAGGAACTTTGATTAAAGCTTACAAGACATGACATTGTATGACAATGCGACATTTTAATTACTATTATCTATGATATGTTAGAATGTTTTACTATTCTATGTTACTGTAGTCTCACTGCTGTTTTTCAGTAAGATTAAATTATTATTTTTACTACAACTGCACCACCATTGAGTTGTTATTTTTTATGCAACATCACTCTTCAGCAACAGTAAACTCCTGCCATCTCAACCATTCAAGCGAACAGTAAATTGGGTAAGCAATTATTTGATACCCAGTATATAGAACAAAAACTACAGCAGTATCTAAACGGAACAAGTTAATTTGGGAGATAGCACTCACAAGCTTCAAAAATGGAATTTAATCGAGACAGCAGGAGTTAGTTGTATTCCTGATAAACAAACTCTCACCCAATCAAAATAAACAGAACACCACTGCATATTATCCTGGACCCATGTCCACAACAGTACTATAAATCCACTTTTAGCAAACCAATTTTCCTTCTGACAAAAATTAATGAAGATAGGTTCGGGGGGGGGGGGGGGGGGGGGGGGGGGGGGAAGAGGGAGGGAAGGGCCTGTGGATCTTTTGGTACCCAGTCCCATAGCAAGTTACAGCAACCCACAGCTCAAAACCCAAAACTGACCAGTACCAGCTCCCATTTATTTTATTTTAGGAATACAGGGTACTAAGTAGAAGTTAAATGGAAGCGACTAGGAACGAAAATGTCTCAACTTTAAATTTCGGGGCCATTGCTGGCATGTAACTCAACCTCTTCAGTCAAATCACAAATTCCTTCTCTCTCTCTCTCCCACATTGCTAAAATTTTGCAGTGCATCCTTCCCCGAGCTTCGCGAGGTTCTGCGAGACACGTACTTCTAGTTACCTAATAATTATGTCATATGACGTCATCGTTCCATTATGCGGACCGCAAAGGAGACAGTTTTGGACGTACTATATACCCTCTAGGTTTCATTGTTCTTGAAGTTACGAGGGGGGCTCAGAAACTCAAAAAAAGCCCAGGCTGAATGGGGTTAAGGAGCTGTCAGGCATAGAATATTGAGAATATGCCCTATTTTGGCATTTTAGCAGTGTTGTTATAGAAGTGCATTGTCATTATTTGAAAACTCCTCAAAACTCAGAAACTTGTAGAACATGCAAAAGAAGACATCGCATACATTCCGTTGGACCATAGTTAATCGAGGGACTGGTTATGAAACCTTGCAGACTTCAATGGCGATAACAAAGGAACTACAATTTGTGTTGAACCGTACTAGCTTGACCGTGCACATCTTTTGTTTTTTGATCACACGCTATGACTGAATAACTTAATAGCACCATTTCTATTGGTCAGTTGCTTGAACAAAAGTTCAACATCTGTCGTGTTCTGCACGGTCAAAGCCGAAAAACGATAACAAAAACTCGCTGTTGCATGAATTGTTGTTTAATTTCACTTCTCAAGCCCTTCGGAAACGAAGGGCATTGCAGCGTTCAACAAGGAGACGACATTTGCGCTAACGTGTTTCGTCTGGCTTAGATTGAAACTACCTCGTGAAGTAGTTTCAATCATGCTCAGAATAAACATGTTTCGATCATGATTCGTGCAATGTGCCGCCTGATGTGAACAAATTTCCTAGCGAAACATGTTTCATTCGTGATCAGACTAAACGTGTTTCGCCCTAGTGTGAACACAGCATTAGACCCGGGACAAACGTCGAACTTTTCATGAGTCGAACTAAATTCAGCGAATTAAGTTCATGAGAAGTTCGACGTTTGTCTCAATTAAATTCGACGGACTCATTTGGATCGACCATGAACACGTTCTATCCGTCTGGAGCAGACGGATAGAACGTGTTGAATTTGGTTCGTCTGAATTAAGTTCGACGTTTGACCCAACAGACGAAAATAATTAATTTGGGTCGACCCAAACTGCAATTAAGTTCGACTCATGAAAAGTTCGACGTTTGTCCCGGGCTTTAGTCTCAAAGGAAACCTCAGTCTATGTTCTAAATGTGCGTGCGCTCGTGCACGCGCTAATGACGCAAGAAAATAGTGGTGCGCAATGCAAAACCGTGGAATCACCTTAACTTTGAAAAAGGGAATTACAAAACCGCGTGGTAAAAACATTTGGAAATGACGTTAATTGACTTGCCTTTTTTTTTTTTAATTTCTTTTATATTAAAAAATTCATAAGGAAAATACAAAAGAAATGTAAATCCTGATTCAGAACAGAATACAGAATACTAATTGGAAGGCTGATAAACTTCATCGCTATCGTTATGTTATAAGTAAGATAAAATAATGGCTCGCCTGTATAAGAACCAGTATAAGAACCTTTTTTTTATAAGAACGTCGGCGCTGAAATTGACCAAAATTTGAAGATCGCGTGCTAAGAACATACCCAGGCTGAAATTTAGTCAACAACGCTTTACGTATCCTCTTATTTTTATCATGTTTAAAATGAGCTAAATTTACAATAATTCAACTTAGTAATTTGCAGTCCAGCTGACACCAAAAATGAGAAGGCATAAAAATTAACAAATGGTAAACGCCTCAGCGTGAACTGCTGAGTTATAGAATCGCGTGGGAGGTTTAAGCACGAAAGGAACGTAATATTGCCTCGGAGCGACTCTATTGATTTATGGATGTTATAGTCGTACACGATGATATACACGTCAGTACCAAAACTGAAAAATGATGCATGATGTTTTTTTTTTTAAGATTTTGTTATCAAACAAATGGTAAATACCAGAGCTGTGCACTTTTAAGTTATGGATGCACTTGGGAAGTTTGCTAAGCACGTTGCTAAGCACGAAATTTAGAAGCTAGTTTAAAAGTCGCTCGGGGCGACTCCTACGCTTCTATCATGCTTAGAAAACTTCCAATTAGTGCATCCATAACTCAAAAGTGCAGAGCTGTGGCGTTTACTCTTTGTGATATAGTAAACATGTATACTAAACATTTTTGAAACGGTTAGCCTTTCTTTCCTTTGCATTCAAATCTAGTATTTACTGAAATACTATAACATTTATGTATATGTAAGAATAGTTAAGAACGTTTTCACCCTCAAATTGCTCAAGAAATAAGAAAGTTCAGCCATTGCATGGCTCAGTTGGTCTTAGTTCAAAATTACACGTTCTTATATGTACACAAAACCCACTGCGGGCTACAGTTCAATATGTATGTCTGTGTACTTGGAGGGTAATGAGGACTAGCTTGTAACAATGAACATAGTAAATTTGATGCTGCTATATATTACCATATATCTTAAAGTGACAAGTGTATTTTTAACGGTATTAAGTAATTAATACAGTCCAGTATCAACTTGACTCAGAGCAAGCATATTTTAAATCAATGTTTTGATAGTGTTCTCACGTTTCCTGACACCATCCAAGCGTGGATACGTGACGAAAAAACATGAGCTTAAGGTTGCGTTTTTAGGGGAAAATCCGTATTCGGATTCTTGAATCCAAAAACAGATTTTGCGTTTGTTTTTACTAAAATCCAAAAACGGATTATGAGTCCGGTCTTTGGTGCAACTTTATTTTGTTTCTTTTACAATTTTACATCATACTCAATTTAGGTGCGATTTCGGTGCATATATTTTGAATATTATTTGTTAAAGCAGAGAGAAAATCACAAGCGAATACCAACTGTTTTTTCACACAATATAATCCATTTTTGGACTTTACTTTTTTTCAGTCGTGAAGAATCCATTTCATCTGAGATCACAAATCCGTTTTCGGATTCTCCTTCAAAAGCAGCCTAATTTCGCTTAGCCGTGGCAAAAATATTTTAAAACGAGTTTGGCTTACAGACATGTTTTGCAATGGCTAAGATATATTTCAGCCACGGTTAATCGCGGTTTCCGGCTTTCAAATTTGACAGAAACAAACAACTAACTATGAGGGCGAAAGTTCACGGGACGGGCAAACTTTAAAGTGCCACTATGATCAAAAATATACATTTTCTGTTCTCTTCATATTTTGAAAATATAAGTACTCGTTACTTACCTTGCGAAGTTTCAACTCAAAACTCGTACGGGAAGTGCCATTATTTTAACTTTACATTTCGAATTCGGCTTGCCGCCATTACTCAATAAATATATATAGATAGGCCAAGCCTAACAGCGTCGCACTTTGAACAAGCTTAACTAAGGTGAAACTTAACTAAGGTGAAAGGTTGGAAGCACAAGAATTAAGATTGACGAACGGGCTATTTTCAATTTTAGCAATTCTCAAAAACAGTATTACCCGACCGTCTGCACAGTACATTTAGACCGTACAAAAGTTCACAAAAACAACTTTTCTCTGTCTAGAATAACTAGTACGACTACTTTCCGAATAAAATACAGTTTTCGTTTGTTAAAAATTGCCCGAGAAACTGATTTGGAAATCAAGTTGCAAAAATACACAAACATATTTGCATAAGGCGACGCGAGTGAAGACAGAAAACCTAAGTCTTGTTTTGTTTTTACATAAAATCGCTTTTTAATCTATGTAATGAATGAACAAAGACATAAAAACGGACAACACAATCTTCTTTCGAAAAATTTTATTCAAATCTCCATTAATTTATGTTTAAAAGCAGAACACGTACCATTTATAGCGCATCAAGGCAGAGCTGTCCTCGTTGAAATTCAAGATAACAACACGACCTAATTTGAACGTTTCATAAACATGTCTCCAAAACTAAGAGAACACAAAAGAAAATCAAAAATTGATATCAACATAAATTCCCATCGAAAAATGTGATTTATTTTACCTTTAAAGCACTGGACTGCTTGGAAATTCGTTAAAACTCCGCTTCTTCGGTTCTGAAATCCGTAATAAAAACAAGGCATCTCCCCGCATTGCTCCTGCATTGGTAATATGAAGTTCCTCGAAGCAAGATTTTATCCCTGAAAGCTCTTCTTTTTCTACTAAAGCGGCTTCTGAGTATCCCTTAATTAGTATCCCTGTCTTGAGTAGCAAAGCGCGAAAAAATGCAGGGAAATAACGACTTTACTGCTCCGCCTAACACTGCGAAAGATCTAACTTTTTTAAAACTTTAAAAAGTGTTTACCGAGCTGACGGCTGTGTAGCCGCGCGTGTGGCGTTATACGCGCATGTTTTGCGACGTCATACGCGCCCGCGAACTGGCTAGTCCTGCGCGACGGCGGCCGGTGACGGCGGCCGGCGGCGGGCACACGCGCGCCCGCGAAACATTCCGCTAGCCATGACCATGAAAAATGAGGGCATAGGTTCTATGAGTATGGGGCTGCGCAGCCGGGCCTTCGGCCCGGCGAGTGCTCCGCTAAAAACTGACCGGGACTTGAACCCTGAGAGTTGGATCGAGTTGGCCTAAAGATTTTGTGACGTCAATAACTCAACACGTGCCTTTTGGCTTTATTGTCTGTGACCCGGAGGGAACCGCGTTGAGTCATTGACATCACAAATCAAGTCACGTGTACCAGATCGCAAACCAGTAGAACGTGGGCTCGGATTTATGAACGGAGTAATGGCGGACGGATTTTACGTGATTTTCGTGGGTTTTCGGCCAGCTATTTCTGGGCTGTGTAATAATATATTAATCTAATTTATAGCAATTCGCATTTGTCTAAACCTATTAGAAATATTTGCTTTAAGAAAAGCGGAAAAGAAATACAAAAATTTTCGTCGAAGTGGCACTTTAAATATTTGATGAATAATCATATCACGTTTGATATCCAAAAGACCCTTTTACCGATACGGCAGCCATATTGAAATTGCCCCCTGGGCATCCATAATGTCATTGAAATTAATGTATTCCTTTGTTAACAATTAATTTCAATGGTCATTATGGGATGTCCAGGGTGCGAAATCAATATGGCTGCCGTATGGGTAAAAAGGTCTATTAGGTCATGTTTCTTCGTCACCTGTCTCCGCTCAAATGCAACCGACGGTAGAAACACGAGTGGAGGTTTGTAAAAAACGAAATTGAGTGGAGACACTATAGTCTAACGAGAGTGTAATAATATCGAAATGCGACTTGTACATGTATAGTTAATAAAATAAGATTCTGTTATATTATCGTTTTTGAAAACTTCCGTTTTGTCGTCCACCCGTAACCAATAAATTTATGCTTATTTTTTCAAAACCCACTTGAGTGCGAGTTTTTCCACGTACTATTTTTATACAACGAACTAAAACGTAGTTCCGTTAAGTGTGGACAGGAACGTAGCATCAAGCTAAACTACTCATAAAACACAAACTCTATTGTAGGAAATTTTAGCCATTTCAAACGTCTTTAATAAGGTAGGCAGGCGATAGCTACTCCCATATAAAAATGTATGTATAATGTACTTTCTTTGTATAGCCAAAGGTTACATCGAAATGTCCACCGGCGGAAAAATAAGTTCCCCTTTCAACAAAAAAAACAGTTATCGTCGGACAAAGTACTTTTAAGTATTTAAAAACGCAACAGAATCGATAAGCAATAAATTAAACCAACTTTCATATTTTACTAACAGTAAACTGACAAAAATTCGACTAACAATAAACGGATTGAAACTTGAATCTGCAGCACGAGCTGACCGATCACTCTTTTGTTACTTTTTCTATTTCACAATCAATATAATAAAAGGGATCATTATTTTTGAGTTTCTACTGATGAAAACTAGCAGTAATCACAGATTATGGAGACGCGTTCCAAGGAATTTCCGGCGGAAATGAGCCCCTGAAAAAACCAATAGGGGCGGCCATTTGGAAGACCGTCTACCAAAATATCTCAAATTTTACTGCACATAAACCACAGGACAACCAACACGAAATTAGGATTGCGTTCTTCGAACGCGATAACTATTTTGGCATTTAATGTAACACTAAAAATGGTGAGAGCCCCTTTAACTGGACAAGCTTATCAGACCAGCAGCCATCAACGGACGATACAGTCGATGCTATAGAGCGTTTGCACGTGACGTCACGGTGGCCATATTGGTGTCCCAAAACAATGAAATGGCAGCCATATTGGTGTCCAAAACGAATCCTATGGGACTTTAGCTTCAAGTTTATTCAAACATTTCCTATTGTTTTAGCACTTCAATATGGCCGCCAGTCACGTGAGTGAAAACACTCTGATTTTGGTAGTTTCTTGGTGTTGCGGATGGTGTGATCACCAAATGACGTAAAACAAAAGATTCAAAAGACACTGAACAATACCCACACCACAACACAAAAGCTAACCAACAATGGCTTCCGCAACACCAAGAAACACCCCTGATTTTACTCTCAGGTGGTTGAAACATCAGTCATCAAAAACAGTCTTTAATAATCTCAACCGATAGATCATTCTTGTAGACAAATCAGAACAGTTAAGCTTGCTTCAACGTTTTCAGACAACAAAATAGACATAGTCAGTAGACAACTCTAGCCATTTAAGATTGGTTTATCAATATCTTCGACCCAAAGGGTAGTTATTCTTGGTCCTTGCCCTTGGTTTTGTCTTTAGATAAGACATTATGCCAACTCGACTTGTGCAAACGTTTGTAGAAAATGATCACCTCAGTTACTGGAATCTGGAATCCAGTTACTGGAATCCAGAATCCAGTAACTGGATTCTGGATTCCAATAACTGGATTCCACATTCCAGTGACTGGATTCTGGATTCCAGTGACTGGAATTTGGATTCCAATAACTGGATTCCGCATTCCAGTGACTTGATTCCGCATTCCAATGACTGGATTCTGGATTCCAGTGACTGGATTTTGGATTCTTTGACCATGGATTTAGATTTCAAACATTCCTTGATATAGCATTTCGTATTCTATGGTGATTCCTCACATGAAGCGGTTAGTTGCTCCAACACAGCACAAAACCTTTTTTGTTTGTACACAGACAAGGTCAAATACACTAACATATTGCAAATCAGTTTAAGGGCTTCAAAACAACTGTCTTCTATTATAAATGTGATATCTAGTGTCGTTTTGTACGCGAGAAAAATATTGGTAATGCCAATCTCACTTTTCGCTTTCTTTATTATTTCTAGTTTCTTGCGCACGACACGGATTCATCAAGTCCACTGAAAACTCGCGATTTTGATGTTTTGAGTGACGTATTACTGCCTATTGAAGTTCCAAAGGTCAGTTGAGAGTACACAAAACATATGTCAGTATTTATGTTGTCTGTATGCAGATTAACTAAAATTTTCCTTGGATTTCATTGAACATTGCAAGGAAACATCGTTTGTTGGCTGCTGTTTCAAAACAGCTAAATTTTCAGAGCCTAAGATTGTTATAACATACCATTTATTAACGTATTCTTGTGTTAAAAAGAGTAAATTTTATTTTGTCTACCACAGGGAGATATTCATTTTGACCGACAGAACAAGGGAAACGTTTACCTTCCTTTTGTGCGAACTACGTTTAACAGGTTCGATAAGATAATGATTGCAATTTATTTCTAATAACTCTTTTCTTCGTCCCCTTTCCCGCGAAGAATGGAAATAGGAGATATCTTCGCGCAGGTTACCAAAAATGTAATCGTGTTTATTTGAAATGCATATCTTGTAATTTAAACAATTAAGCTGGGGGAGGGCATTTACTTAATTTCTCCTCTTCGTTCCCAGTGGAACATAAGGCCACAACAGTATTTTTCCATTTGGACCTGTTCTGTGCAATACGTTGTGCCACGCCCCAGGTTAGACCTATCTCTGTAAGCTCTGTCATTATAGTCCTTCGCCAGGTTATTTTTGGCCTTTCCCGTTTCGGAGAACTTCCATAAAAAAGTGAGAGATATCGTCGGACCTTTGAAGGATTCCCAGAAGGCAGTGAGAATCTAGTTTTATGCAAACAGTTCTTACACTATATCTTTACTCCAGCTTAATACCATAAAACGTTCCGGGATAAGTATATAACAGTGGTCATTTTAGATTTAAGCAACATAAGCGGTACCCGGCCACGACCTTTAATCCAATGAATCTGTCTTGTTGGTCAATAGCAAGATATATAGGACAAGAAATTGGCGGGTTCTAGACCGGTTCGCTCTCTCTCTATGTTTGTAGCACATGTGGCAGACGGATCTTATTGACCAATAGCAAGATATCAGATAAGCAATGGGTTTTAAACCAGTTCACCTTCTCTCTATGTTTTTAACGCATGTGGCAGACGAAACTTGAGCGCAGAGAGGCAGAGTTCAGTTTACTTCGTTCTTGATAGTATTTTTAAAGTGCTACTATGATCAAAATTTTGCTTTTCCCTTTGTTTTCAGTTTTGGAAAGAAGTGCTGACTACTTCCCATGCCAAATTTTAATTTCAAATGTCAACGGGAAGATCAATTATTTCGAACGTGAAGTTCAGCTTCGGCTTGCCGCCAATACTGATGACGTTATATGATGTCATCTAGTCAACACAAAAAAGGCTGCGTCCCGGGGTCTAATACATTTGTGGAAAGGCTGATTTCAAATAGACAAAGAATAATTGCAGAATAATTGCAGGCTTGCGTTTAACGAACTAAGTAATGGCGAACGGGATTACTACGGTTTTCAGGCAGCTATTTCCAGCTTAGTAAGCTTATATTGTTCTAAACTAAAGTGATTTGTGTTATTATAAACCCACTGCCAGAATGAATTGAAGTAATTTTCGTCGTAGTAGCACTTTTTAAAGTGCTACTCCTGCCGTTACCGCATATTTAATTAACGATCTTTTCATTATTAGATGCACAGGCCGAAGTACCAACACCCCAAGACAACAGGTGAACAAACTAACGTCCTACATCGATGGTTCTGTCGTGTACGGTGAAACAGAAGAAAGAAACAAGGCGCTACGTGAATTTAAAGACGGAAAGTTAAAAGTTGATGGTGATCTTTTGCCCGTAAGTTAAAAGTTTTCAAAAGAAATAAGTCAAGTTATTTTACGCAGTTTTAAGTGGAATGCACCTTAACAACTGTTGGAAAGTTGTTGCTAGGAACACTTTTTCGTGGTTAGCAATTTTCATGTGTCATAAACTGCTAAAATGGTGGAAAGTTGAAATTGAATCGCCAAATCGACATTGCGCTTGTGCGACTAGAGCCAGTCTTCATCGCGCGTAAGAATGAAAAATCACAAAAAAAATAAGAGGAAAAGAAATAAACATTTTAATCTATTTTTAGCGGGTGACGGGTAGTTCAACTTTTCATATCACCTCTAGCATAGGATTACACTTTTGGAGGCTAAAAAGAAAACTATCAAAGAACATTTATGAAAATACACCATTATGCTCAACTCTCATAAAAAAGGAAGAGACTTATATAGCGCACCGTATCACATGTCTCATGGCACTTTACATACACTTATGAGAATGAGATCGGACGTCAGCTTATGAAAGCTCTATCGGCCCATTGTTGATCTCATCTCTCCCACCCCACCCATGAACAATGTACGACACTGAGGTTGGTCACAGCCAGGGTTTTGTTACGTCCTCAGTGGTTCTTTTACGTCCCCATCGGAGACGGGACCGCCATTTCAAAGTGGTCATACGAGCCACGTGAAGGTCTAACCATTTGCAGATGTCATAGAAAAGGCAGCCCCTTCGTCCTCAATTATTTTTAGACCCTGAGTGTTGGTCCGGCCGGGGAAACTACACTATACTTATACTAGTAGTAATCATAGATTATAGTGCGTCTCCTTATCCCGTGGCACCTCGTCTTAGCCTAGTACCTCAGTTTCATGAATTAATTCAGCAACTGTTGAAAAGGGCTATGTCACGAGATATGTCACGCAGGCAAAAACGTCGGGCCGTCATCAAACAAATTCACGCTATCGCCATGGAATCGGGCAAAATCCTGCCGTGCTGTGTACTCCGAAAGGTCTCAGATTTTTCCGACATATAAATAGTATATTTGTCTTGATTTGATTTCGGTTATTTCTCCGATTCTGAAATCATACTCCCAGTACATGAACCAATACCGGAACCGGAAATGAGAAATTTCGACGTTTAAGTCACGCAACATTCAACGTGAAATTTCGCAAGATTTTTCGGATAAAATTACAACTACCAATTGCAAGTAAGACACAAGACTGTTGAATATAATTCCTTTATTAGGTAGACAAATTTTAGTCACAAAACTGCGAAATCTTTAGTCGCAAATGCGCCCGATACAGGCGAAATTTCGAGCACTGTAAAGTTAAATTATCTGCGTTCGCCTGGCGCGGCCGGTCAGTGAATTATTGCTACAAGACATAAGCGAATTGCACCGTACCGTAGAACATCGCGAAGAACGACGTCGGTATTAAGGTGAAAGCTTCCCAAATCAGGCAGAGAACCACAGCAAAATCAAGATAGAACATTCAAAACATACCAGAACGGCAGCGAGGAAAATCTGTAACTTCTTGCTTGATTCCAAAGAGACCCAACAACTTACTTGGTCCGGAGAAGAACCTTTCGTCCAATTTTTCCACTGCGTACTTTTACTAGGCATTGAAATATTGAGCCGTACGATTCCAAAATCGGGAAAATATCCGAAACTAAATCAAGACAAATAGATTATTCACATGTGACATTTCGGAACCCCAGCTCCCCAGGATGATGCCTGATTTCCACGCGATGCCAACCTCGTTCCTAGGGCCTCTCTCTCTTCAGCTGACGTAGCTGAAGAGAGAGAGACCCTGGGAACGAGGTTGACGCGATGCTGGATACTATTGTGACGTTTCAAAATGGCGCAGATTTAGTACCGACACTTTTCTCGATTCGTTCCGCTTAGCCTAGACGACGCGCTAAGAATGCTGGATACTATTGTGACGTTTCAAAATGGCGCAGATTTGGTACCGACACATTTCTCGATTCGTTCCGCTTAGCCGACAAGATTAGGAAGCGTCTCCTTCGTCGACGCAACAACGCGTTTGTCTTTTGTTCGTCTAGGCAGCGCTCTATTGCCAGAGGTTTAATTTTTTAAACACTCATACCTCTTCTTACAGCTATTTAAAATGCTGTCATGTCTGTTGAATGTAATCTCTGTGTTATTTATTTTATACATTAGACATTAACACATTCAGGTGATCAAACTGAGTAATTATTAATGATGTATTTTGTAAACAGGAAAACACGCAGGCATTATCGAATGACAATCCTGTTGGCACTGATCCAAGTCGTCTGTTTGCTGCAGGGGATTCACGAGCCAATGAACAGCCGGGTTTGATTGCACTTCATACTCTGTTTGTTCGCGAACACAACAGACTCTGCGATGAATACAAAAGTTCAAATCCTCAGGTACAGCAACACATTCAATAATAATTTGCTTTTCACGGAAGCGTGGGGAAATGAGGTAAACAAAAAAAGAAGGGGCTATGACCTTTATAGGTAACTATAACTAAAAATTGCTGTTCAAATTAGTAGCTGGAAACCCTGAACCCATTCACTCACGGAATCAAACCTTGCTCATGTAACAGGATTCTAACTTGTAAGACTTACTCAATCTCTGCGTGAAATGGTACTAACAGTGAACGTTTTCTGCGTCCCCACATGCGTCCAGCTCCAGAATTTTTTTGGAGTGCGCACCCGCAAAAAAATTCTGGAGCTCGACTCATGAAGGGACGGGGCAGAAAACGTTCACTGTAAGTACCGCTTCACGCAGAGATTCATTCTTTCTTTGTGTTCACAGAAGGTGATTTAATCTCATTAAATATGCTGTGCTGAACAGACACACGGCCAAATGGAATCTATTTGTTTTATACAATGAAAAGAAAAGTAAAAAGAGTAAAATTACGAACTTGCCTCGTAGCGCTCGACTGTTCGAAGATTTGTTTCAGTTTAGGTATTTTTCAAGTCGCCAAGAACACTTTTCGTCTTGGTTTCTTCTTTTTCCTGCTCGTAAACAGCTCAAGCTAAACATTTTTCGAGGCTTTCACTTGCTCAATCCAGAATAATCTCGCAAACATTTTCACAAGTGTGCGTCATGTTGGACAAAACAAAGCAAACAATTTTTCTATGACGTCAGCCGTACGTCTGTACTCTGAGGTCCGGTTCAGACGTCGAACTTTTCATGAGCCGAACTTAATTCGAATTTGGACCGACCCAAATTAACAAAAGTACGCCTGTTGATTCAGACGCCAAACTTAATTAGCCGAACTTAATTCAGTTTGAAAAGAAACAAATCGAAAGGTCAGCTATTTTCAGGCAAAGTGTAAACATGGCGGACGATGCCAGAACACGCACCAGTCGTCCCATATAAAATAAGTTATAATAATTTATGCGATTAGGTTCGGCTCATGAAAGGTTCGGTGTCTGAATCAAAGCCGTTCCAAAGCCGAAATTCCCGGTTGGGCCAGGCGGGAAGAACGGCTTAGCTGTTCCAAATTCAAATAGGCGTTCTTAACTGATTCAAACGCCGAACTTTTCATGTACTTAATTCAAGGTATTAGGTTCGGCTCATGAAAAGTTCGGCGTCTGAACCGTGCCTGATAGATCATAGGAAACGACCAATCACAGAGTGCGTAGTATCCAGTTCATTGATACTTGCTTATTGCTCGTTATTTTTCAAGGTGAAATTTTGATTTGTTTTTTTGTTCAATCTTGGATACCCTTGGAATTAAAGGGTAAAATGTAACATGCCATTATCATAAATGTTAAAAGTCTTTCGTTCCCAGGTTACCGACGATGAGCAAATATTTCAGGCCGCGCGTCGCCTGGTAGCGGCTGAGATCCAGGCTATCACGTTCCGTGAGTACTTGCCGTCGTTGTTGGGGGGCACGGAGTACATTCCTGCTTATCAAGGGTACAATCAGAGCATAGATGTTGGTATGAGCAACATGATGTCAACAGCAGCCTTCAGGTAACATAAGATTGCACATACGCTACAGTAGAACCCCGCTAACTCGAACTCGGTTAACTCGAACTAACCTCTAACTCGAACAAAATCAGATTTCCCCCGGTTAGATTTGACCCTATTTTTTCGGGAATTTACTATCAGCTAACTCAGTCGAACTAGGTTAACTCGAACTCTTCGCTAAATCGAGCTAATTTTGCTTTCCTTTGGCTCAAATTTACCTCGATATTAAACTCGAACTTAATTTCATAATCGTCGGTCGGTAAACCTTAAAGTGTCAGAACATAGCTGATTGATGTGTCGAAATCTTTAATCTTTAATCCTTATTCAGTTGTATTCATGATCAAAAATTAAAATGTCCTTAACTACATCTCATCCTTTGTTTTGTCCCTAATATTTTCTTAAAATTTTGCCTAAACGTTCTTATCAAAGGGCTCTTATAAAACAAACTAGATGTACCAAAATGACTCGTGATTGTGAATGAATTGAATGATAAAACCACATTACGATATTAGGGAGCTTAAGCAACCACGACGGTGACGGCAGCGAGAACGGCACAAAACAATAGGTTTAATGAGTAAAATCAATGCCTCTGCACGTGCGTTTTACATTTTGGTACATTTCTTTGCCGTTCCCTGCAAAACAACAACGTCAAATGATCAAATTATAGGTTTTCTGGAGAACGTGAACCGACGACGGTTAATTTTCCTTTCTCCGTTTGAACGGGAAAGCCATCCCTTCAAATTCAGCTCCTGGACAATCCAGTCACATTAGACAAACTGAACAAATTGGAATAACTACAAAGTAGTTTAAAATAGCGTGAATCCTTTTTTCAAGTGACGTTTTCCTTGGCGTTGCCGTCGTCGTTGCTTAAGTTCCCTATTGTCAGTTAACAGGATACTTAAAATTCAACACTCCGTGCGCTAACTCAAACCCTCGCTAACTCGACTGTATTAATGGTATGCCCTCGTCATTGTCAAAGTGCTGCGGATCCACAAACCGAAGGCGAACATTAACAGCATATTAGCTTCCTAATTTTAAATTTCATCCTATCTTTTCTGGACGAGGTACCGATAAAAGAATTCTAGATTTGTGGTAGAACTCTCACCACATCGAGAACGCAGAGCTAAAAATTTAAGCGAGCCTTTCGCTGATGGTGGTCAGCTTTTCGCGCCTATCAGTTGGCTAATTCTAAGACTTGCTATCAGTAATCAGACAGATAAATTTTTTAGGAGCACACAACACTTGTTTCGGTGAAAACGCTGTTCGGTCGAAGGCCTTGGGCATTTAAAAATTCGTAATTAATTATACTGAAAATTTTCTTTAGCAATGTCGCCTGAATTTTCATCTAAAAATTTATAAAACGCCTTCTAAGTTCAAAAGGGATAAAAATTTTGTTTTGGATAAGAAATAAGATCAGCTAGGAACTAAGAAACTAAAATGATCCGGAAAACAGTACAAACGCCATTCCAAGAGTTTTATTTAACTCTTTCTAACGTTTGAGTCTGTTGACGAAATCCTATGCTGTGATCATTTAAATGAAACCTCTTCGGCAGTTCTATTGAATGGCACCATTTGTTTTTCAATATTTCATTATGGTTTATTACAAAAGGAAATTTGGGATTTTTCTTGAATTTTTTTATTTGGCACTCTTGGGAGTTAAAGGTTAAACACTTCTCGTTGGGTGCCCTTGATATTTTGCTCGGAATTGTTTGTCACTGTCACTCTTCGATAAACAATTTACTGTCTGAATTTTGCTTAAAGATACTGAGAGGTGAGATTGGACGTGAGCAACCGTAAATTGTGCCAATTATAAGAGTAAGTTCTACATTAAATGTGGAATTCTTCAAACGGAAAATCATCTAAAAGTACTTCGAAATAAAATTGCAATCGTTCAAAGATATTTTTTGCCTTAGTTTAACGTAGAACTCAGCGAGTCTCGGTGGTAAAGTAACTGATTCAGGATCGGTCGCATTTTTGCTTCAAGTCTTCTGATCTCTTTTTTGAAGTAATTGTTTAAGTTTTGGAAAATTGGCGTCAGTGATTTTAATTTTAAAGTCGCTTGACCTGAACTCGAATTCTTTATCAAGTCCGGAAAACGGCCAAGAACCTGTAAACACTATGGTTTTGACACTTTGTGATACATTGTTGTTACATCATAGATTCGGTCACAGTCAGGTCAACACTCATTTGTGGCGGTATGAAGAGGATGGTACGATGTCTCCATATGGACACCTCCCTCTAAGAGACGCTTACTTTTCGCCTGAAAAAATATCGAGGGAGGGTGGAGTGGACCCTGTCTTTAGAGGCGCGGTAAGGCAAGCAGCACAGGAAGTCGATTTAAAGGTTTGTGTTTGACAAGTCTTGCTAATTACCATTTCTTTCTCTGCAAATATTCACCCTACCAGTGGTTCAAGACAGGTTTTCCCTCGATCCAAAGCTAAGAATGTGCAGGTTCCACTTCTGGGTCAGTAACGGCTTTCCATTCACTTCCGGGCACACGGACACCAGACTCCACCCTCATAGGATGTTAGTGGTCCTCCTTATAGTCTTGTTAGCTTTTTACGGTACATGCTCCCCTTATCGCGTAAACGGTTTATTCTTATATGAGAGGTATCTGAGATGGAATTTTGTTTGTGGTTTAGATGGTGGATGACATGCGAAACGTTTTGTTTCCGTCCGGTCGTGGACTTGGTTCAGATCTGGCGTCCAAGAACATACAGCGTGGAAGAGATCACGGTTTGCCGGATTACAACACTGTGAGAAAGAAGCTCGGTTTAACAGGTTGGTGAATGAAACGCAAAATGTGGGTTTTGAATTCTTTTTAATGCTAACTATTTAAGTTGCTGTATTCTTGGCAAAAGGACAAACGTTAATATAATTATCATATTTTATTTAACTTAGCAGTCAGCAAACCAAACTGTCTGTTTGACAGTCAGACAAGTAGCCAGTCAGTACAAATGTAAGTCAATCTATGATTGGTCAGCCAGTCTGTTAGTCATTTGTTGGTCAGTCAGTCAGTCAGTCAGTCGGTCGGTCGGTCGGTCGGTCGGTCGGTCCGTCAGTCAGTCCGTCCGTCCGTCCGTCCGTCCATCCGTCCGTCCGTTAGTCAGTCAGTCAGTGAATCATTCAGTCAGTAGGTCAGTCAGTCAGTGAATCATTCAGTCAGTCGGTCAGTCAGTGAATCATTCAGTCAGTAGGTCAGTCAGTCAGTGAATCATTCAGTCAGTAGGTCGGTCAGTCAGTGAATCATTCAGTCAGTAGGTCAGTCAGTGAATCATTCAGTCAGTAGGTCAGTCAGTCAGTGAATCATTCAGTCAGTAGGTCGGTCAGTCAATCAGTCAGTCAGTCGGTCAGTCAGTGAATCATTCAGTCAGTAGGTCAGTCAGTCAGTGAATCATTCAGTCAGTCGGTCAGTCAGTGAATCATTCAGTCAGTAGGTCAGTCAGTCAGTGAATCATTCAGTCAGTAGGTCAGTCAGTGAATCATTCAGTCAGTAGGTCGGTCAGTCAGTGAATCATTCAGTCAGTAGGTCGGTCAGTCAATCAGTCAGTCAGTCGGTCAGTCAGTGAATCATTCAGTCAGTAGGTCAGTCAGTCAGTGAATCATTCAGTCAGTAGGTCAGTCAGTGAATCATTCAGTCAGTAGGTCGGTCAGTCAGTGAATCATTCAGTCAGTAGGTCAGTCAGTCGGTCAGTCAGTGAGTCATTCAGTGAGTCAGTCAGTGAGTCATTCAGTGAGTCAGTCAGTGAGTCAGTCAGTGAGTCATTCAGTCAGTTAGTCAGTCAGTCAGTCATTCAGTCAGTGAGTCAGTGAGTCAGTGAGTCAGTGAGTCAGTGAGTCAGTGAGTCAGTGAGTCAGTGAGTCAGTGAGTCAGTCAGTTAGTCCGGGTCATTCAGTCAGTCAGTCAGTCATTCAGTCTGTCAGTCATTTCATTAGCCGGATCAATCAGTCAGTAAGACAGACAGTCAGTCATTCTATTAGCTGGATCAATCCGTTCGTCAGTCAGTCAGTCATGCCATTAGCCGGACCAATCCGTCAGTAAGTCAGACAGTCAATCAGTCATTCCATTAGCCGGATCAATACGTCAGTCAGTCAGTACGTCAGTCAGTCCATTAGCCGGATCAATCAATCAGTCAGACAGTCAGACAGACAGACAGACAGTCAGACAGTCAGACAGTCAGACAGTCAGACAGTCAGACAGTCAGACAGTCAGACAGTCAGACAGTCAGTCTGTCAGACAGTCAGTCAGTCATTCAGTCAGTCCATTAGCCGGATCAATCAGTCAGTAAGTCAGTTAGTCAAATAATGTGCTATCGTTAAATGGCATGGATTCCTTTTCTCTCCAGCAACATATTTAAATTGTTGAAAACCTGAAATTTAATTTATATAGATGACGCTTAGTATGTTTTTTTTTTCACTAAAGGTCTTACAAGTTTTTCAGAGATCACTAAAGACTCTGAGGCTGCCTCGAAGATGAAAGACCTTTATCAGGACATAAACAATGTTGACTTATGGGTAGGAGGCTTGGCCGAGGACCACGAGAGTGGCAGTGAAATGGGGCCGACTTTCAGAACGTGAGTAAAAAGCAAAAGCTTCATAGTTAACAGCCCGCAGTATATTTCAACAAAATATCGTATTTTCCTGGAGTTTTGTTGGCTACCAGGGCTTGATATATAACTTCCCAATGTTAATTCTCCCCCTGGATGGGATGCTTATTCCATCGCAGGGCTATCCCCAGAATTATGTTGCCGTTACCCATTTATACACCTGGGTGGAGAGAGACAATGTGGAGTAAAGTTTCTTGTCTACAAAGGCAGAGACCAGGTCTCGAGCCACCGATCTTTACATTAAAAGTCCAACGCGCTAACCGCTACAAAACACAGTCGAAAAACCGGATGATATCAATTGTTTTAACGCATCTATTTATAGCATGCACTATAATTTTGCAATCCTTCAAATTTCTTAGATTTTAGAGGACTAAGTTTGTGCCTTTGTTTTAAATATATGTGTTGATGATCACACACCATGAACAAGAATTTTGTTTCTTACAGAATTGTGATGCGCAATTTCTTGAGAATCAGAGACGGCGACAGGTTTTGGTATGAACGTTATCTGACAAAAGAGGTAACTAGAGTGATTTTTAAAATAAATGATAGCTTTCTTTATAGTTTGTTTCACGATATAGTCACTTTAGATGTGGATCGCGACGTCTCGACCGCTTTACTGCTGGCCTTCATCAGGCGATGGAGTCGACCTGAGTCTGCATGAGCGATTACAGTGATTTTTTTTATTAGCAAATGAACAAGTGACCGGTCAATAGGTCTTATGCATGATGACGTCATCAGCTCAAAATTCACCACCAAGCCTCGTCTGTACGAAATTCCTTGCAAACCTTTGACAATATTCTTTTCAATTTTGCTCCTTTGAGAATACATTGATGAGATTGTCACAGCCACACTTCGAAAGCGAGGCTTGGGGGTGAAATTAGGGGCGGGCACGAAGCTCTCGGAACGCCTTCACAGGATTGGCTGAGAAAACAATAGAGGCTCTAAAGAGCTTCGTGGCACCTGAGGCGAAATTAGCTAGTCTGACGTAAAAATGCATAAGGACTTTTATAGTTGGTGAGGATAGAGTGTTTTTCAGTGGAATGTTGTAAAACCAACACCATAGTAATCACTTGCCAACAGACTGGTTTTCACTTGAGTATCGTAAACCAAAACCAAGGTTATTACTCTGACCAATCACAACAGTCGCAGACAATCCTATGAACCAATCAGAACTCGTAGCGAATACATGTAGCCACCGCTAAGCGCGGGAAAACGCGTGCGAGCAAGTCACGATTGATTTTGTTCTTGATTTTGACTGGTTAAGATATAGTGTCGTGAGACTTTTTAGCCAATCACAAATCATAGTAATGCAAAACTACAGCAATAGAAAACTTACTTTCAACACTCACTTGAAGGCCCAGTATCACCCAAAATGCATTACTCGCCCAATGCCTCGACGATTGAATTTAACGCAGTCGAAAATTCCCGAAAGAGCCAATCACGAGCGAGATCGTCATTTGAAAACAAAGACAAATGGGTGATACTGGGCCTTTAAAAACCGCCCTAACAACAGACGCAGGTAATCCTATGAACCAACCAGAACTCAAACAAATACATGTAGCTGGCGCCAATCGCGGGAAAACGCATTGGAGCAAGTGACATAAACGCGCGCATAATAGTGAGGCTGCTATATATAAGGTTGGGATATAAAATAATTTATAAAATAATTTAGGCAAGCTAGCTTGCTGGATCAAGCAAAGGTATTATAAAGAAGGCTAAATCATGTATTACGTTGTCGTAAAACACTATTAGCATTCAAGAACACACTGGGAGGAATGAAGAATTTACTAGAAGGAGATGAAGTGTTTCCAATGTTATTAGTAATATATGCCTTGTTCTTCTTTATATACTTTATATTTAATAAATATATAATTTATAAAGCTTAAGTGTATAATTTAAGTTAAAACTCAAACTAAAGTAAAAGCTCTATTTGATATTTTTCGAACAAAATCTTACATTGCTTACAGAAAATTTCTTTCTATTACCGTAAATTAAAAGAAAGAGCTTTGATTCTTTCCACTAGAGAATTACGTTTTTCTTGAGAAACGCACTTAACATGCAATGAAACACCGTGTCACTGTTCTGTGGTTTATACGCTGATAAATCATGGTTTCTAACCAATCAGAGCGGATGCAGCTCGCTCACGTTAATATTATAAACACGTTTATTTTAACCACATTTACACTTAACCTTTGCTTCACATCAACAGGAAATTGACAAGGTGAACTCCTTGACGCTCGGCAAAATCATCCGCCTGAACACTGGATTCAAAACCGCGCCAGATAATGTGTTCTTCTCAACAGAGTATTGCGCAGGCGTGAAAGATTTCCAGTGTTTACCGAAAACTGCAGAACCGTCGGTGACGGAGGCCAGTACGAGTAAGACCGCGAGAAATGCGCTAATAGCGATAAGTGTTATCATGTTTGTGGTGGTGGTAATACTTGTGGCTGTCCTGTTATGGTTTTGGTACCGTTCACGGCAAAAGACGACGAAGGTTGTTCCGGTAAAAGAAGCGCCCAATAACCCAGACAATCGTAGGGCAAATAATAACGTGCCCGTCGTATCAAACTAGTTTAACCGGCCATGTTTTTCCTGTTCCAGGCATTAAGATTCTGTGGGAAATAAAGAAAAGGCGGTGCGCGAGAAAAAAAAAATTTGCGACTCTGTTCTGATGTAGATCCTCCAGAGTCTTAACCATCGCAAACACTTTCATTTTTAGGTAGCTAGCTGGACTGTAAAACGGTCCGTATTTAAGGACGTTCGCGCTAATTGATTATGCGCATCCTTACTGCGCACGCAATTCATGTCGCAACGCCATGCTACGTCATGCACGAGCGCGCGCGCAAGAGAAGAAATCTAAGCACATAAAGGGCTAATAGCCGTTGCGTTAACTTTGTTAAGATTTAACTCGCTTGGATGGTCGGTGACCCCCAATTTTTTTTTCATAGATAATTTTTTTTGCCAATTCTCGACAGATTGTGAAAAAATGAACAAAAAATCAATGTAGGAAGTTTAAATTTTTTCCATTTTTCTACCCGCGCGCCGTCGAATCCTGCCAACTTGCGGCTGTCAGAGTTTGCAAATGCCGTCGTTTAAAGATGAAATTTACTTCAAGGAACGTCACCAGTTGAATGAATTTACTGAACAGACCTACTCGCATAAAATTTGGGAAAGAAAGTTGCATTTTAGAGATTCATTTGCAATATTTTTAGACTAACAGACATTGGGGTCACATCCCGTAAGAAAGACCAATTTTTCAAAATTAGGGTTGCCTTTCAGATAGCTTATTTCAGAAACGAAGTCGGTGACCCCCTCATTTTTTTACATTTCTGACACGAGTTACTCATAACCTAGCTGTAGCAAAAGTTTTATAAAAAGATCAATGTTAGAAGATTTTCGCGCGAACGTCCTTAAAGGGGATATGTCACCATTTTCAGGGTTACTTTATTAAGCCCAAAGCTCCATACTTATAGAACCTATGCCCGTCATTTTTCATGGTCATGGCTAGCGGAATGTTTCGCGAGCGCGTTCGTGCTTGTGTGCCTCCGAGCGTCGCGCAGGGCTAACTCGCGGGCGCGTATGACGTCGCAAAACATACGCGTATGACGTCACGCAACATCCGGGATGTTAAGACTGAACATAAGTCTCTTGGGCTGCAAATGGCCAGGATGGAAATTGATTGCAACTTGAAAAATAAGGCTGAGTTTTTTAAGTTTACTATCTTGTGTCTTGGAAAATGCATTAAAACTCTCATAATGATACATTCTCTCTTCGAAAATTCACTTGATATCTTCCTTTTAGTGTTCTGTAAGCATTTCGTGTCTGACAGGGTATCAAGTTTTAATGTGGGATAGGTTTGACCCAGTGACGTCAAAATCTCCATGACATAGCCTCTTTAAAGCAAGTTCGTCGAAAAGTGAACTAAAGGCGAACGCGAGGGCTGGACTCAAAACTATTGGAGAGAGTGTGAATATAAACAAAACATGTTTTCTTTCTTCGCCACACGCGCCCTAGCTACCGGCGCGCAAGGCGGATGCTCACGAGGATCGGTGCTTTGCTCCTTTCTCCATAAGCCTTAGAAGAAAAAACGACAGTTTTGTGTTTATTAACGAGCTGCTTTTTCTTCGTTTTTCACTATCTAAACGCTTGGATCAGGTTAACTCAAGTTGATAGTTTGACTTTAAAATGGCGGTCATAGGCCGATAACCTAGTTTCGTACCATCCTACGCACCAACAAAGTATTTTTGGCAAGGAAAAGGATATTTTACAGCTTAATGGTCCTTAGGTTCGTGGTTTTCAAAAAATAATAGAGAGCTTAAGCAACGACGACGGCAACGCCATGAAAAACGTCACTCAGTGAAAAAAGGATTCGCGCTTTTTTAAACTACTTTGCAGTTGCTCCAATTTGTTTAGTTTGTCTAATGTGTCTGGATTGTCCAGGAGCTAAATTTGAAGGAATGGCTTACCAGTTCAAATGGAAAAAGGAAAATTAACCGTCGCGTGTTCACGTTCTCCATAAAACCTACAATTTGATCATTTGACGTTGTTGTTTTGCAGGGAACGGCAAAGAAATTTACTAAAATGTAAAGCGCACGTGCAACACGTGCAGAGGCATTGTTTTCGCTCATTAAACCTATTGTTTCGTGCCGTTCTCGCTGCCGTCACCGTTGTGGTTGCTTAAGCTCTCTAATTAACAACTATTCACCACTACCCACCTACACTGAGGTGAATAGTTGTTTTAGTATATACTGAAACAGTGAGATAATATAACGAAAACGATGCTTTTTAACTCATTTATTCCTGTCAACGATTACAATTTTCGCGCGCAAATTGCTAAGAGGTGAATAGCACTTGCTATTCCGAGTTTCAGTAGCCAATCAGAGCGCGCCAACAATGCTATCCACTGTTTCATTATAGGGATGATATCTGTTTACAAACATTCTTTTTGTTATTCAAATGTGCCAGCCACTGGAACAAAGAACCCTTTGTTTCGGCAGCCAATAAAGCTCTGGTTGGCACATTAATAACAATTAATGATGTCATTGATATCTTCCCTATATATTAAATAAGTTTATCCAGTGGATAAGCGCAAATGGTTGGAGTTTCTAATTAAGGTAGTTTTGGGTAAAGAATTAATGATAAACATAAACAACTAAAATTAATATTTTTAAAGTTGTTTAATTCTTGTACTTGAACGAATGAACGCCTCCTTTCAATTTAAAGCCCCGTGAGCGTCTCCCAAATGGTCGCGTCTTTTAAGATTATAATATTCTGCACGATAAAAATTGTTCTGACCTTGAATATTTTACTTCGTTGTAACAAAGTTTGTACAGTCTTAGGAGCCTATAACTGCTAGAATTTTGTTTTAGGTGTATTCTTCGTGAACTAATTTGGTTAACCAAATCATTTTTAGTACATTCCTTATATTCCTTATACAGCTTTTTCAATTAACGTTGTCGGGTGAAAGCTCAAAGCCTACAAGTCAAGACCGAACGAGTAAACCAAGCGCCTGTTCCAGGCATGCAGATAGTTGGGAGCGGCGAAACGAAAAGAAACGGCGCGAAAGAGCGATGCGACGAGCGGGAAAACGTTTCTTTTGCGCCGCTCCCAACTATCTTGGCTTGTAGCTTTGAGCTTTCATCCGACAACGTTAAAGTGCCATATGATAAAAATATACATTTTCTGTTATTTTCATATTTTAAAAATATAAGTACTCGTTACTTACCTTGCGAAGTTTCAAGTCAAAACTCGTACGGGAAGTGCCATTATTTTAACTTTGCATTTCGAATTCGGCTTGCCGCCATTACTCAATTCAAAAATGACCGGGACCGAACCCTGAGAGTTGGATGGAGTTGGCCTAATGATTTTGTGACGTCGATGACTCAACAAGTCACGTGTACCAGATCGCAAACCAGTAGAACGTGGGCTCGGATTTATGAACGGAGTAATGGCGGACGGATTTTACGTGATTTTCGTGGGTTTTCGGCCAGCTATTTCTCGGCTGTGTAAGAATATATCAATCTAATTTATAGTAGCTTTTTACATTTTGATAGGTTTTAGTGAACTGGGAGTAAAAAGGAATGTAAAAACCAGCTTCCAAAAAGCGACACTACTCTATGGGTCTTTATGGAGCCACATTATAATTTAAAGTGCAGTAGTATGGGAATTGTAAACAAAACAGCTCATTATTTTTAGCTTAATTCTCTTATAATAATTTTAAATCTTATTAGTTAGTACTTTTAGTTAGGTGTCTCCAATTAGTTTCTTGTAAACTAGAACGAATGACACGTTAATAAAGTTATTATTATTATTATTATTAGCTTGTCAAATTGTTACTAAGGGGCTAATTATATGGCGAATTTCAGCCCGGTAGGCGGGCTGGAATTTTGTTAAAGGCCCGTTTACACAGGCGATTTTTGTGGCGATTTTTGCGGCGATTCCAAATCGCGCGTGTAAACTAGCGGCGACATTTTTACGTCAAAGTAGGTTTTTGTCACCCTCCAGCGGAAAAATCGCCGGTAAATCGCGTCTAAATTCGAGCAAGTTCGAAATAGCAGCGATTTCGTGGCGACAAATCGCCACGAAATCGCCGCTAGTTTACACGCGCGATTTGGAATCGCCGCGTAAATCGCCGCAAAAATCGCCACAAAAATCGCCTGTGTAAACGGGCCTTAAAGATTATACACGACGAATTTCAGCCTGGGCTGACAGCCCACGCCGCCATCTTGTTTCATTGAAAACAAATTATTGCGCATGCCCAAGTGCACTTTTCTACCCAGGTGACCTCACTTTTCAGCCTGAGCTGAAATTTCATTCATTCTGATTACGTGAGGTTTTTCAGCCCGTTTGCCCGGGCTGAAATTTCCAGCCCGGTTCTTGGGCTGAACTTTTTTTATGTAATCGCAAACGTCATTTTAAGCAGATTTGTTCAAGAAACCAGGCTGAAATTTCAGCCCACCTAACCGGGCTGAAATTTAAGTCTGGGCTGAAATTCGCCATGTAATTGGCCCCTAAAATATGACATTCCTCTTTAATGACCACGCGAAAACTTAAAATATTTTTTAACCGCCTGCACGAGTAAATGAAGCTTGGTGTTGTGCTGTGTACTCTGCGCATGCGCAGTAGACGCACAAAAAATGTGGGAAGGGGTTCAGAGCCACCTTAACTTTTATCTGGGTCTGAACCCCTTACCACATAGCTTTTTAAACTTTGCAAAAAGTTGTATCTTAACATAGACCCTATTCATAAATGGCAGCCGATTTATTTATTCTTTTATATTCATGCTAATCAGCCCAACTAGCCTCATTTTAGAGCAAAAATTCTTTTGAATTTTGTACATGCTAACGAGGCTAGTTGGGCTGATTAGCATGAATATAAAAGAATAATAAACCGGCCGCCATTTATGAATAGGGTCTATGCTAATTACAATTCGATAATTAAAAATAAAAACTGGTCACCGAGCTGGGTATTTTTTAAATTTATAAGTAATGTTTTTTGTTAATATTGGCGTTTTGATAATTTTTTTAAAAATTAAAATGCTTTTTTTAGAAGCTAAAATAATTATAAATTAATTGTTATGATTGTTGTATTGACGCTAATGAAAATTTAATTCTTGGTTATGGAGGGCGAAAAGTGTTATTAAAATAAGTGTAGCATAATCGACGAAGTAATCGGGCGAGCAACTCCTCATTTTGCTTATAAGGTCATCTTTTTCGTTACATTTTCCTTGCCTAACCCAGTAGTCTGTTAGATCTTGGTAGCGGTTTGTTCGCTTGAGCTGGGTTTCCAAAGTCAACTTTTCACAGATAGGGCAAATATCCGAATGATATGAAGTTAACCGGTATTTTTGCCTCCACTTAAAATATTGATTGTAAGCGGTGTTGTTATTGTCGAGGTAGAGAAGGTAATCTGCGAAATCTTTCACAGTTTTGAAATCCATTACGTTTATGTAAGAACCAGGAATGGCAAGTTTGGTGTAGTCTGCACCTCCTAACACAACTGGTACAACGTTCTCATCTCCTGTGATGAAAAATAAAAACAACGAAACATGGACTATCAGAAAAGCAGAAACTTATCCCGGCCTCAATCCTTATTCGGACTTTAATCGCGACCAGAAAAAAATCGCAAAAGTATCAAAACGTACGGAACGAGTAAACTTGCAGGAAAGACAACTTACCAGATGCACTTTTTTCGAAACCCAACCACCCCCTACACCCCCCACCAACCGAACAAAAAATGGTCAGGAAAAAAGCCGGCTTTAGATTTTATCTTTTGAATCTCACAGCAGTATGTTTTTAGTGTTAAGAATTTCTCGGATTTTTGAAAAAATACAACCCCCGCCAAAAAAGAAAAAGAAAGAAAAACTTTTGGATTCAAGAATCTGGATTTAGATTTTCCCTAAACTAAAGCACTCTTGTACCCGAAGCGACGTAAGGTAAGCATCGTCATTTGTCAATTTAATAGGCCATTTCCGAGTTGCCTTTAGCCTCTCTATCAAAGCGAGGCTTGCATGTGAATGAAAACTCATTTTCATATGAAATTAAGGTTTCGCACCTAGCCTCGCTTTGATAGAGAGGCTAAAGGCAACTCGGAAATGACCTATTGAATTTTATTTTCACTCATAAATAAAACAACACACCAAAACAAGAAAACTACAAATAACTGGGGTACACAATAACCCGCGAGCAAGCTCGCGGGCTCGGGGTTCATTCACCCCTCCCGCTACCCCAATCCCTGAGCCCGAGAGCTTCCTTGCAGGCTAGATACATAACCTTATCGCAAACGGTTGTGATTGGACGAAAAACCCGCGGGAAATTTTAACTAAAAATAAACAAGGCTGTGAAAACGCCGTGACATCGACGTCGTATGAGAGTTGCTCGCTCCAGGTAATAAGCTCCTGAACCTTGGTATGTCTCTACACCTAATTGAACTACAATAATAGCGTTCCGCCCGGATTCTAAAAATAGAAAACTCGCGCAGCATCATGGGATTGAAATGCGTACAAACATTCAAGAACTATGCAGGAAGCTACGAAAAAGAGGCGGTACGCACCTCTCGGAACGCCTCACAAGATTGGCTAAGAAAACAATAGAACAAACAACAGAACAATGGACCCTAGACCTAAAAACAATACAAGTGCGTGATAACCAGGTCCAATGAAATTAGAGGTTCTGAAGAGGTGCGTGGCTACTGACGAAAAAAGCAGGTGCTACGAAGAACTGTTCTTGGGTACAACTCGACAATTATCCTCAACATGTACAGGAATCGCAAAAACTGGTGTTTCCGAGGCAGCCATTTTGAAATATTTGTCCGCATTTCGATCCCACAATGCAATGCTGCCAAATATGACGTCACCTGGGCGGAACGCTATTGCAGACAGAAGTAGTTGGGAGGGTTGTAAAAATGAAAAGCATAACAGCTGAATTACATCCATGCTCTGTTGACGTTAAATAATAATAACCTGTCAATCTTCAGAGTCACCGCTTATGTTCCTTTCGTAAACGGTTGATGCCATTTTTAACGGTCGATGCCATTATTAGCATCCATTAGTAACCAAGCCTTTTGTAATGGTCGGTGCCATTTCTCTCTAGTTTATGCCTGGACTGGGACGAAAGTAGGCTATCATTATTAGATAAATTTGGGCCTCGGTAAAGCGATTATTAGATCTAAGCTAGATTCGCGGTTAGGTAAGATTTAGGGATATGGTCACCCGTTATTGAAATATTTGCTGGAGTTGTTTCACGGCGGACCCGAGTTCAACTCTTCGACCACGCTTGTAAAATAGCCAACTGGTTTGCCTCCTGCCAGTTGGGATTTTTAAAAAAATGTTATGTTTATATTTTGCAATATTTGTTTCTGTATTTGAAGTGGCGTGCCTGTGAAATAGCTTGATAGCTAAGTGCTCGTCCACTATAAACAACATTTATTTGTATTTTTTGTATTTGTATTAAGAAAAGCACCTTTTATAATTAAATTTTTCTTGGGTTTGCCGGATCTACCCAGTGGTGTAGTGGTGAAGGAGGGATGTTAACATGCAAGAGGTTCCGGGTTCGATTAGATTGCATTTTTCTTTTCCTGAAATAGTGAAAAATTTCCTAAGTATCGCTAAAATGGCAGCGACCGTTTACGAAGGGGACAATTGCAGAGTCGCCCCCACTCCCCCATTACAGTGTTGGGACCTTCGCCAACAATTTCGCATTAAAGAAGTCCATTTATATCCAACGAAGGGGGCCGGAAGAATTGAAAGGTAAAAACTGCCCAACCTTATCGATACATTTCATCAGACAAATCACGACTCGCTTACCTAAATGACTCCAGTATTTTTCGGTGATGTAGTCTTCGCACAGTGCATTTTCAAAACTAAGGTAGAATTTGTACTGCTTAATAATGTTTTTGCAAGCATCTCCCGTGCTGTTGCAGGACCTCGATTGGCCAAATTCTCTCGAACAAGATCCATAGACATCAACTGGGATGTACTTTTGAAGCTTATGAACAAAAGAATTTCTCAGCCCAGCGCCACAATTGCTAACCATCCAGGAAACAAGCTTAGTTTTTCCAAGAGAGAAGTCCTGCTGTGCAATGTTCGCAAATGGAATCTCTTCAAAGTTTCCATAAGGCGCAAAAAAATCAGAATCAGCTCTATATGTCATAGTCAAATCAAACATGCCGTTCAAAGGCGCTGTATTGGGAGTTACGTTTGGGGTTTCGTGTAGATAATAAATCCAGAACTGCCATGGGGGCTTGTATTTTAAAAGCGATTTCAAATGACGCAAACTTGGCATATCTCTTGCATGAAATAGGACCAACTCGCTTTCGGGATATCGCCGTTTATCATACGTCAAATCAAACATCTCTTTCGTGCAGTTATTTTTACGTTTGCCTGGACAATCACCATCAATGTTATTAATGTAAATCCACTCCTTGATGCCAAAGAATTCTGTGTACACCAATAAAACGAACGATTTCCGAGTCACGTTTGCTGACCTTGGCGCTGCAGATCTCAGAAATGTCATTGGTGGAGTTTGCAATTGTCTTAAAGTACTTGAGTTCAGCCATAGAGTCATTAACATCACTACTATGTATACAAATAATAGGCACATTAATATGAACGTTCGTGGTATCTTATCCGCCATTTTTGTAAAGCAAACTGATTCACTTATTAGTCTGATCTCTGAAGACACCGTTTTCCAAATCACGTACACGATGTCGAACCAAACTGTAGGGAATGACTCGATCTTTTTTTTTCTCAAAGTCAGTAAAGCCTCTGTATGTCAGCAAGTGCAGGAATTATAGAACTGCCAAGAAGTAAATTCCTAACATAACGAAAAAAAAAAAACATTATTTCATATCTCAAATAGTCAAGAAATCTACAGGGAGGAGGGATGTCTTTTTCTTTTCCTGACTGAAGAATTGTTTTCTGGATGAGAATAAGGCACAAATGTATGCAACCCAACGAACTAGTTCTAAAACCTCGCCCTATGTAACTCGTGAAGACGCGAAGCGTAATGAATGAGTTACAGTACTGGGCCAGAAATATGTAAATTTTCACTCCTTCCTTCCATCGGTTTTCAATAAAAATGCCTACCTTATTTCTGTTGTGTGTTTCTTAGGGCGCTTACCATTTGTCAGAATTGGTTGGCCAGACCGGTCCGTTTGTCACTAGAATGCATCTTTTTGAAGGCTTGTTCCTACAAACCCATCGAAAGGGTGCATACTACTGTATTTCCAAGTTTACCAGTCTGGCCGACCAGTTCTAGCAAATAATGGAATAATGATCAATAATATTAACGAATTGAGCGGTCTGGCCGGCCAGTTCTGACAAATGGTAAGCGCCCACATCTCCGATGTAGTTTCTGGGCTATTTTAGTAGGATTTTTAGTGAGTTTTAAATCCTCACTCAACAGAAGTAAGGTTGACAATTTTTATTGAAAATCGGTTCCTATTTTTAGCCCCAGGATTGCTCAAATTACAACGCCCACAGAACGCTGAACAAAGGGCAGATCATATGTAGTTTACAATAAAACTCGTAGAGCTTAAGCTACCTGACCTGCAGGGGCACCCAACTAGGGATGTTTAAGAAAACGACTGGAATAGCGCTCTGCTGTTTTTCCGTATCATTTTAGAGCCTTTAAGGTGGCTTCATATGGCCATTGGCCAGTCTTCCAAATAAAATATACATGATCTTATCGCTGTTTTTCGAGAGTTTTGTTTCGCGATACTAGGAATAATATACACATACACGTAGCTTAGGCTGTCTCCTTTACGAAGAAGTCTACTGAATTTAGCAGTCTTGTCTCGTTACTATAGCAACCACTGATTGAGTTGTTGGGCTTGTTGTTCAAGGCTAGCTAACCTCTCGAGGGCTTTTCTCGGTTTTTACACGGTAAATATGCAGGATTTTTGGCGAAAAAGTATAAACATTCAGTAAGTCTTATATGACAAAGCCATAAAACAATCGGTAAATAATTTTCGGCAATTTACTCACTTTTCGTTTTTTTACGTTTATTGGGTTTGTGTATGTACAAAAATTGTTGTCTTTTCTCTGTGATCGCGAACCAAGAAAATCCTACCAATTTGCCAATTTTTGTAAAATATTACCGTGTGAAACGCGCGCAGTTAACGTTTTAGCCACCGTAAAAACCTCTATTTTCGTGACGTCATCAAAATAAACTAACACGCGCTCGCGCCATTTTCGTGCCCATGCCTCGCGCTCCAACTATGTGAATTTAATACAGTTTGAGCAAAGGAGGATTTTTCAGGTATCCCATGACGCCTAGCGCGTAATTATCGATCGTGATGTGTCAAATTTCCTGCGATGGCGAGTACACATGGTGAAATTTTACTGATCTTCGCGAGACGTTTTCCTCGTTTCCAACGCGATAAAAGGTGAATCAAGTCGTTATTTGGTTTCTATATACATTAAAGTTTACTTAGATATCATTTGATCCGAGCCTGTTTGTCTATGTATCGCAATATTTTTGTCTTTGTTTCAAGTGGCATGCATGGCTGATCCACCTCGTTTCTTTGTTGTGTTTTAACCCTTGATCTGTTTTGCCATGTTTCGTTTTTAATCCTGGGGACATTAGCATATAATTACGCCTGATAGTGTCCGGAGAGTGACTCTTTTAAATGCAATACAAGGTCCCCTTAAGTCCCCACGTTTTGTAGGAAAGTATGACCGTTAAATTTTGGTCAAAATCTGCGCCAAAACGTTGTTGAAATTCGCTTCGATCGCGTAGATTCTTTGTTTAGGTTTTTATAGTCGAAGGAAAAATCGTATTTAGTGTAATTGCAGCTTCCTTTTATGAGTTTGGTCAAATCATATGATCGTTTGACACTTTCCTTCGCTTCGAAGCTAATAAATCGCTTGATGTTTATGTTTTTACAAGTGATATGGAAGATGGCAATATTTTTTCATCTACCGGAAATCCGGAAATCGAAGTCTAAATTGTCATCGATGCCTTTCAATTTGTCCGTATTCAGAAATAGACAAAGTCGCCGCTCTCTTTACTTTTTGGGGAGGCAAACATGTACTAAATACCGTTGGGAACCTACAACAAGCCAGATTAGAAGATGTGATATGTTTAACTGCTTAAATCTACGCGGTGGACGATGCGCTCGCTTCGAGCAACTCCATGGCAAATGACTGGTCACGCAATTTTCAGTTGATAATATAGTTCATTCGCGTTGCATCATGGGATACCTGAAAAAATCCTCCTTTAGTTTGAGCTTTCGGTTCTTTTCGCTGCATATTTCAACAGCGAAAGGAATCTAATCCCCGAATTTGCTCGCTGCTTTCACCTTTCCGAAAATCCTAGCCGACCTTCTTTCGTACCCAAAAACGACATTTTTATTCCCCCGAAAACAGTGTTACATTGTAGGTGACAATAAACATGAGGAAGAAAGCCTCAATAAACGATAGCTACCCCCAAGGAACACTGCCTTAGGCACAATAAACATGAGGAACAAAACCTCAAAAACAATAAAATATCCAAAGGAACCAAGCATTACATTTATATTGCAATAAACATGAGGAACCATAGGGTGCCCAAGTGATTAGTGTGACACGCGTGTTTGCGTTGTGTTGTTTTATGAAATATAAAGGTTTGTATACAGTTATTTCAATTAACGTTGTCGGATGAAAAAGCGTAAAAGCCAAGACCGCAAGGTAGTATGGGATTTTTATACAATGGGTATTTACAACTACCCATACTACCTTGTGGTCTTGGCTTTGAGCTTAGTCATCCGACAACGTTTCAAAACAAGTCAAAACAAGTCGTTTCAAACAAGACCAATTTTGAGTTCAAACGAAACAAGACACTGTGGGAGCGTATTATACTTGGGCGTCGTTGTATCAGGCATATTGGAAAATAAATGTCTTGGGAATAAGCATGCACGTTAGTTCACGGTTTGATGATAGGGAGTATTGGGATAGTGTGAGCAGTCTAACAAAGAAGCGCGTTAACCTTCGAAAACAAGAAAACATAGCACACTAAGCGTGCGAGATCGCACGCAAATTATTAAAATAGCGTGTCCTCTGTGTCAGAAGACTAGAGTACTGAAAAATACAAATCGATGCCTACTTTGTACTAATCGTTGAAAAAAAAAGGCCGTATATCAGAGTTTCCCAATTGTTGTTATTGGTTTTAGCTAAATCTTGTAACTAGCTGGTGTGTGTTTCCGACACTTTTGAAGTGAATGCAAATGAAGTCACAAGGTGGCCTTTCGAAGCCATGAATCTTTCAGTTTATTTTGCCCGGTCCGGACCCGGGGTCAAAACAACTTTTTGAATTTAAAGTTTTGCTAGAAGTATTCCCGCAATTATTATAATAAATTTCAAATGAAACTTATAAATTTAATCAAAGTTAACGACAGAAGTGATAATTTCAGGAGGAGAGAAACAAATTTAGCCCTCTGAAAAACCTTATCACATGAAATTTTCGCGATTTTGCGAAAATTTTGTAGTTTGAATCACTTTAATTTCGCGTTAAAACGACTTTGATTTTGATGATGGCGTCAGTTTCTGGTACTGTCCAACATTCCTTTCCCTGCGGCCTGAGAGGCTTTCACGTGTATAAAGAGATTTGGAAAACTTAAAGGTCGAGGACGTTCTTTCTTGCATTCATGAAAGAAATAGCCAACATGATTGATACGCAATAGCTGCGATAAAATTGTTTCCGGGACGACTATCAAATGTAACACTTGGTCATCTGCCACGTGAGATCAGCCGCTTTACAAGATTACTTATTTCAAGAGGCGCTGATGTCTTCGTGACTGTAAAAAGACGCACACTTTGACGGTCACCACTTATACTAGGAGGCTTGGAGATTCCAGTAGAGGAGACAATAAGAATGGAAACATCTACAACTCATAGTTAATAGAACAAACTGGTTATGAAACTCAGTCAGTCCTTTGTTCTATGTTTTTGTTCTCCATTTCTTTTGTTCGTTTGCCTTGACCCTGCACAAAACACAAAAGGTATTGAAATGCATATGAGCAACTGACCAGTAGAAACATTTGGGCTCACACGTTAAACAAAACAATGTGCAGGGTCACGGTTCGTTCAACATAAAACAAAGCAGCTTTGTACACTCTGTTTGAAATTTGTTGAGCTTCATAACCAGTTTGTTCTATTAACTATGTACAACTGAAGTATCTGGAAGCTATTGAGAGGTTTTTAAACCTCTCAATAGCTTAAAAGCAGCTAATGGAACAGTATTACAAGGAGCCACTAAAGTGCTGTCTGGACTGGAGATAGAAAGCAGTAGTGATGAGGAGGACCAAGACATTGCCTCAGAATAGTTAAAAATATGATTCTATAAACGTTTCAATGGTAATAAACTCATTCTTTCTTGATTATTGACATCATACGAGTCACCTAATTTTCGTGTCATGTTGTGTTCGCGACACTTATTGTTCGCGTCACTTAAATTTCGCGATATTTTTGAAATCGCGAAATTCGCGAAATTAACCGAGCGAAGCGGCTCGGTAAATATCCACCACTACCCATCTACACTGAGGTGAATAGTTGTTTTAGTATATAATACAACGAAATTAAGAAATTTACATCGGTTTTCCGTGGTGTGGACTCTTATTTACCACTATTTACGTCATCACATGGTCAAAATGTTGTGGACTCACGAGGCGCAGCCGTATTTTTTACAACAATATTTAGAAAAAAATACAAGGAAAAATCGAAGTCTTGTTACAAAACGTGATAGCAAAGAAAGAGCAAGCGTTGTCTATAACTTTCTCGCAATCTGATTGTTGTTTTTTCAAGCGCGCGTGATGTTAGCATCAGCACCGTTGTCTGGACTCTCATTTACCATTCACGTCGACCAATCAGATTGCGAGTTTAGCGGCAATTGTGGTAAAAATGATGCTTTTTAATTCATTTATTCCTGTCAACGATTACATTTTCGCGCGCAAATTGCTGGGAGGTGAATAGCACTTGCTATTCCGAGTTTCAGTAGCCAATCAGAGCGCGCCAACAATGCTATCCACTGTTTCAGTATATACTAATAAGGTATATTTTGTCAGTTGAGGTAAAAATGTTGCAATTTGCATGATGTAAAAAGTAATTTGAAACATTTCCAGTAACGCATAACGCAGTTATTTCATAAAACATCTCGCAATCAGACACACGAAAATATATCCAATTTTTATTCCTCTGTATCCGAAACATAGAAGAAAAAAATTAAATGAAAAAGTGATCGCTTTAAGGTTATTTTCGCCCTAGAAACATTCACTAGCGCAAGCGAAACTCGCAAGAAACGTAGCGCACGTGCATTGTTTACATCTTCTATCGGCGATGAATTTTTGCATCCGAAGTTTCAGTTGGTTGTTCTGTTCTTTCAACTTCAGGTTCTGTCCTCGTGTACCGGTTCACAAGGGATTTCACATTGTATTCCCTTTGTTTATAGCCTGCCACACACTTGAGAAAACAGCTGAGCTAACTACCTCGCGAGGAATTTAGCTCATCACTTTCTTCAAGTGTGCGGCAGGCTTATCAGGGGTATTATCAGGGGCGTAGCTACCTGTACGCACGTACGCACATGCGTACCTGAAAAGGTTGAAAAAAAGAGAAAGATTTGGGACTTGAGAGTGGGGGGAGGAGGTAGGGGGAGTGTTTGAAAATTGATTATGCGCACCTCTGAAAAAGTCCTGATTATGTCCTGATTATTTATTACAATTCATGGCAACTAACGAAAAAAAAAAGAAAAAAGAAAATAATAATAATAATAATAATAATAATAATAATAATAATAAAAGAAAGGCCATTGGAGTTGCACAAAAAAGCCAGAGACCCCAAACAAGGCGCAACACCATTAATACTATTTACATAAAAATATTATATTAACAGAGATATTATGTCCTATATACAATTAAAATGCAAAACAGTCAGGCGCAGTTTGACAAATCATCTAGACCCGGCAATTCCATCAACAGACTAAAGATCACCAAGCCGGCCTAGATACACCGCAACACCACGCCTAAATGAGTGCAAGTCATGACTAAAGCGAACTTCACGCGGTAGACAGTTCCAGCTATCCACAATTCTGTTAAAGTATGAATTTTTAAAGCTGGTGGTCACAGCAAAGTTTTTCTTTATGCCCGTGTAGTGTATTGTTTAGTCTTTTGTTTTTGTCCTTGTGTACCGGTACACCTGGCCAGAACCCAACTTGACGACGGAAATAAAAAATCGTGAAAGGCAAACAACGGAAAGAAGCGCAATTAATTGGGATTCCTACCACGCTTATATTTCTTCCTTCGCTGTCCAGTGTTCACTTTTTATTAAACAAACGCTATGTATTCGTCTAAATTTTCTTCATGTTCGTTTAAACATGTTTTAGCGGGTTTCCGTCCTTAAGGTATCGTAGAATTCATCGCGAGAATGTCAAAAGTTTCCTTATACGCATATTGAATATGAAACTGTTAGATGCAACAGAGAAAACACAACTCGCACTTTGTCACGTTCGCCTCGCATCGACAGGCAACAGGTTAAAATGAACAAACCCATTCCCGTCCCCAGAGTTGCGCAATTTTGCCAATTTGAGCACTACGAAACTGCATTTTACGCTCAAGTAATAATGTTGTTTAGCTACACTAATTTCGCATTTATTTTGTGGTATTATTTTGGCGTTAGTTTTGTCCCCTGACCGCTATTTTCTGTTTTATTCAAAATTGAAGTTTAGCATGTTAACGATGTTGCGAGGAAGGAATCAATTCAGGATGAATAAATGAACCATCTACACTAAAATCGAAATAAATCCCGAAATATCAAATTCCTTATATTACCTTCAGAGCTTCACACTCCTAAGGTCTATAATAAATTCTCTTTTATCCTCTTGTCAAGTTGCGGCACCATACCATCCGTCGAAGTGGCGAAAAACAAGGGACTCAGTTACAAACATATTTCTACTAAATTTGCTTTCTCGGTTTGCTCGGTGCCAGCTCGAAGGTACATTACTTATTCGTCCCTAGACGTAGACTGTTTACTTTTAAAACTAGTAGTAATCATAGATTATAGTGCGTCTCCTTATCCCGTGGCACCTCGTCTTGACCTAGTACCTCAGTTTCATGAATTAATTCAGCCACTGCTTAAAAGGGCTATGTCGCGAGATATGTCACACAGGCACAAACGTCGGGCCGACATCAAACAAATTCACGCTATCGCCGTGGGATCGGGAAAAATCCTACCGTGCTGTGTACTCCGAAAGGTTTCAGATTTTTCCGACATATAAATAGTATATTTGTCTTGATTTCATTTCTGTTTAATATTTCTCCGATTCTGAAATCATACTCCTCAGTACATGTACTAATACTGGAACCGGGCGCAATTTCGAGCACTGTAAAGTTAATCTGCGTTCGCCTGGCGCGGCCGGTCAGTGAATTATTGCTACAAGACATACAGCGAATTGCACCGTACCGTAGAACATCGCGAAGAACGACGTCGGTATTTAGGTGAAAGCTTCCCAAATCAGGCAGAGAACCACAGCAAAATCAAGATAGAACATTCAAAACATACCAGAACGGTAGCGAGGAAAATCCGATAACTTCTTGCTTGATTCCAAAGAGACCCAACAACTTACTTGGTCCGGAGAAGAACCTTCGTCCAATTTTTCCAGTGCGTACTTTTAGTAGGCATTGAAATGTTGAGCCGTACGATTCCAAAATCGGGAAAATATCCGAAACTAAATCAAGACAAATAGATTATTCACATGTGACATTTCAGAACCCCAGCTCCCCAGGATGATGCCTGATGAATGCTGGATACTATTGTGACGTTTCAAGATGGCGCAGATTTGGTACCAACACTTTTCTCGATTCGTTCCGCCTAGACGACGCGCTAAGCATGCTGGATACTATTGTGACGTTTCAAGATGGCGCAGATTTGGTACCGACACTTTTCTCGATTCGTTCCGCCTAGCCGACAAGATTAGGAAGCGTCTCCTTCGTCGACGCAACAACATAACGCAAGCCACACATCACGCCAGGCGTGTCACGGCCACCTGTTGGGCTGCCTTTGGAGGAACTAAGCCTCAATAAACGATAAGGAACACAGCCTTAGGCAAAATATACATGAGGAACAAAACCTCAAAAACAATAAAATACCCAAAGGAACCAAGCGTTACATTACATCTTTCAGTTTTCATTTTTCTATGACAATGTCATTGTATTCAGGTGCAACTACCCCAAACAACACCCCCTCAGACTAAAATTATAAACACGAGGAACAAAACCCCAAAAGGAAGCAAGGAACCAAACCTAAAAGGTAACAATAAACATGAGGCACAAAGCCACAATAAATGGTAACTACCCCAAGGAAAACAGCCGTAGGCAAAATACTGACGTGAAATAACAAACCTTCGAATAACAATCAATAACCCAAGGAACCAAATCTTAAATGAACAGGTCAGGCACACAGTCACAAAAATATACATTAAATAACCGTCATGTCAGGGTTCTGAACATCGCAAAAAATTAAAATAGTTTACGTGGAACAGTAGCCCATGCTAACTGAATCGGTAAAAGGAGCGAAAGGAGTTTTGTTTGGTGGGAAATAATATAAACTGATAGATATACCTGCATCTCAAAATGGCGCCTCGATAACTGCGATACAGAATGTACTGAACAGTGACCGGGAATTCATATGAACTCCATCAGGTAAGTCTAACAAGGGATTAGGGAAACCCTATGTTGCAAAAAAAAAAATTTCAGGAATGGGGCAAGGTAATGTTGAGTAAAGATGCGGCCTTGCTCTCATCATTACCAGCATACAACCGTGACCGATTACACGAACCGAGTAAAATTTTTATTGAAGCAACAACCAAACAAGATCCTATCAGAAAACACCCCCTCTGGCCTTCTAGCAGTCGTTAGTGCCTATGTCCAGAACAGAAATTATGGAAATGGACGAACACACAACCTCGTGTGTCTCCGCAATCTCTTCACTGGCGATTGGCCGCCATTACCAATTCAATACAAACAAACCTTGGTATCATCAGTTTCGCCAGCTCGATCGGTCGTCCGCCTGCCGATCAAAATTCGACTTGAGATCGTTCCCTAACCTCCAAACAACCGGGCTGTGGGAGGAAACATAGCCACCGAGGAAACAGAAAGAAGAATGAACCAAACAAAACCACATGGAAGCGAGAATAAAGAACGTCAAGTCTGAATTAGACGCAAAGAGAACCGAAACTAAAAAGCTTCAAGACGACTTCAATCGATAAGGCGAGAGAAAATACCTCGCAAATGATAAAATATAACGACAAAATATTATAACTCACCTCGAATCATGCACTCAATAAAGACACAACAGTTTGGAAAAACAACGTGACGGCGGATTCCCTGTGTCGCAATTGTCACACCGGCCAGTCGGAAGGTTGGGTTTGCGTGCTTGCGAATTGCTCCTGTCGGAACGATCTGATAAAAAAGTAAGGCTGGTTTACAGTACGGCTATATTTGTTAATCCAATATTTCGAAAGACACGGTCTTTCTTCTTCAGGGTCTTACAGAAAAGGGCTCATCCTCGGTGTAAAAACCTGCCGACTTACTGCCGGGAGCGACAAACAAGAGGCGGCTTTTTTCGCAAGCTTAGAAAAGCATGCTTGCGTGACATTTACAAAGTGTTCAAATCGAGTGATTTTTTTAAAATTCATATGATGTAGATTTTCAACGTTATTTGTCTGCCATCCATCGGAGAATAGTATATATCCCTATTCCTAAACCCTAACCCTGACCTTAACCCTATAAAGAGGGTCTATAAAATTCTTCGCCGAAGTGAGATGAGAGAAAGTAAGAACGGTTCCTATATCGAGCCAGACACTGCTTGTGAATTTAAATAATAAACAATAAACGCAATAATAAATGGTTCTTGGAGATGTGAAATTTCTCTTCACGTGCTTTATAACTCTATATCTCCTCGTTCGCTGCGCTCTCGTAAGATATCAAGTTGAACACTTCGAAGATAAATTTCATAACTCGTCCGCGCGCCAATGTATATTTCGATTATTTTCAGACCTGTAACCTGTATTATACTTCAGATACTTCGATTACCGGTATCCCTACTCAGCAATCATAACATACTCTTTATAATTTCATCCCACTTTCCGCGTTCTACGTGGCTTACATGCAATCGATCAACTCAGCGAGCTGTGTGCTTCACTGAACAGAAATGAAAACTTTAACTTGTGGTTCCTACTTTGCCTAACTGTGGAATACCCGCGGCCACTTATTTGCATCTCGTTGAATAAGAATGGATCCTTTTGTTTTCATATGACTCGTTCTTAACGTTCAGGGATATGTAAATAAGTGGCCGGCTATTCTATAATCGCTCCATTCCACTTGAACGAAATTTTTAATGCAATTACTTTTTTCGGTATAAATGTTAAATTACAAAACGCTTATCGTTTCGTTCATGCACATATGTTTATGACTCATATGTATATGAAATACAATCAGTAACAAAATTTAAGCCACTTGCGAGATGACTCGCTTATCGTTTCCTTTACATAAACGAAGAGTGCGACACGTGCTAAATCAGAGAATAGTATATCAGTGCTAACTGTAAGAGAATAGATTCCTATTCCTATTCCTAAATCAACGAAACGATAAGCGCGTATCTTCTCGCTTGAAATTCGTTATGTATTATTTTTTTGTAATACACCATAGGCTGTAATAGTTCACCAGTATGCCACGGTCTTTTGAAACACACGGCAAAGATCTTCGTGTTCGGTGTAACCCCGAAACTAATAAGCAAATTTAAGAAAGGAACTTACTGCTTGCACTCTTGAACTTTGAGGTTAGTGGGCGAAACACGGCGCTAAATCGTGCGTTCACACACTGTTGATACGCCGAATGAGTTTTCTTTGACAATTGACAACAGAATCACATTAACATGCAACTCGCCGAAGACTCATAAATTAAGAATAACCCGTTCCGATTTATTTCCATTTCGCTTGGGAACCATTCCCACGGGAGTCGCGAAAAGAGAGTCGCAGGAAATAATTGTAAGCGTTGCTAAAATTGGGCCTGATCGCAAGAATGAGAAATTAAAATAAATTCGAGTTTTTTTCTCTTGTTGCAGGTTAACTCAAGAAAGAGTGTTGTAAAATTAAGGCTGAATGTTTACCTTTTTGCCTTCAATACGCCGTATTCTGGATCGCAATTATACATATAATCGCCCCAACTAATAATTGGCCTCAATCGAGGGGTTGCTGTATTAGAAAATATAATAATAATGATAGTTTTGTAGTGACCTGTTTTGAATCGCTTTTTTTTTTTTGGGGGGGGGGGGGGGGGGGAAATGTATGAGGCGGGAACTGACCTGCTTTTAATAAATCGGCCATTGCGGGATCCGATGTTGTGTGGGCTGAATTTTGGTTAACTTTTTGCACAATCTGTCAAGAATGAGAAAAGAAAATTATCTAGCCAAAAAAGTAGGGATCACCGACTATCCAAGCGAGTTTAATGTAAGCAAACCCAACAGCTCCCGCCAGCCCTCATTCTCGTCTCTAGAGCCATCGTTTCGTGTGGTCAGCGGTTGCACGAGACCGAATTAAAAAAGAAACCGTGGAGCTCTGGGAACGAGAATGTCCAACCCTTAGATTTTTTCGGCCATTGCGCGCGCTCGTGGAGAGTAGCAGGCTTTTTCGCGATTCCACAGTACCGAAGTCCTGATCCTCTTTGACGTTGTTCCCACAGGCCATCATACTCGCACCACCCGGCCTGTGGTACCAGCGGTGAAGGCTGGCACAATCATTGCTGATTTAAAATGATTCCCATCGCCATAGGTTACTCCAAATAACTTGTAAACAGTTAGTGACCCATTAGCTTCGATGGTGATATCGTCAGGAAGTGACAGACGTCTGAAACTCGCCCATTTCTTGACAGAATGTCAACGTTAAATGGCAAGGCAATCGGCATTCCTTGAATGAAAACCCGTTGAGATTCTGACCTTAAGCCCTGCAAACACAACGAAGAGCTTTTTGGCTGCTTTTTGCAAAGGCAAGGTGAAGGAGTTGTCTTGTGCAGTCAAATGGAAAGACACATCTTGAAGCTATTTTCTGCTGTATTTGCTTTCGCATCACTGAGCAATATTTCAGTTTTGAAACTAATATTTTTTAATAGTTTATCTGACTTCTCTGCAAACATTTTTTTACACATATCGTGTTTGCAAACAATTTATTTTGTCCTTCCAGGCCCTGCAAACAATTTTTTTCAATATTTCTCAACACCCCCCCCCCCCCCCCAGAAAAATAATGGTCCGTCCCTAATTCGGGTTGAAATGAAATATGAAATGGCCCTATAGGATCAAAATAGTTTAACAAGGGTTAAATTTACGTACAAAGCAGACTGAATGAAACTCCGGGGAGGGCGCGGGTGGGAGGGGGTTGACTCCCATCTTCTTAAAGTGACGGGGGTGATTGTGGTACCTTTTAGGGGTTAAAATTTAAAATTCGTGGTTTGTCATGGAACCCCTGAAGGGTATAAGACAAAATGAATGCAAGGCTGGCTCTACGGCAATGAGCTGATTTATTTAGCGGCCAATAGACAAATTCGGCTAACGCATTGTTGTACCCACTTCAGAACTCTTTGTTGGTCATATTTCCATATCAATGAAGCATTGACATGGCAATTATATGGAAAGACTGTGAACAAACGATGTTATAGAGCGTTTTCACTTGACGTCATAGCCGCCATATTGGTGTTCCCGTACAAAAGAATTTTAATTAACTTCTTTTGTTAGGAACACCAACATGGCTGCCATGGCCTTTGTCATTTGAGTCCCACGGGACTGAAGGTCACGTGAGTGAAAACGCTCTATTCCCAGCAGAAGGTTTGAATAGGCCATTTCCGAGTTACGTTATGCCTCGTTGTCAAAGCGAGGGTTGGTGCACAACCTTTCATATGAAGATGAGTTTTATTTGAATTTGAATAAAAAACCATTTTCAAATGAAAGGTTGTGCACCTAGCCTCGCTTTGACAACGAGGTATAACGTACTCGGAAATGGCCTATTGGGTACAACAATGCGTTAGCCGAATTTGTCCTATATTTCGGCTAACAAAATTAGCTTTCCTCAGGGCCAGGTCTTATTGTAACTTCAAACAACAAGGCAGAGTGTTTCGTGGAACACAACAAGTACATTTACTTCCATGATGGCGTCGAGCACATGCCCTTTGCTCATGCGCAATACAAGTATAGGAGCGCAATGTGTATATACAATATCCCCCTTTTCCTAAGAAGGTGTAAACGGGTGACAAGTGATAGAACAACAACAATGACTAAACTATGCTTGACAGTTGGAGTATGCCTAAGCACGAGAGTCTAAAACGTCCTAGCATAAAATATAATCGTTCAAATAACTGGGGATGTGCCGTTCTCGAGAAGGCCTCCCAGTATGTCCAGTGTTCGGTGCTGTAACGTTCAGATATCTGGGGATTCGCCCTTCTTGAACAGGGCTTCCAGATTGTTCAATGTTCCTTGTTGAAGCGACTACTTTCTTGACCATGGATAAATTTCTGAACAATCGTGCCTCTCCTCTGGCAAGTTCGACGCTGACTCCCTTCTTCCTGATGACCGTAAAAGGCCTTGGGTCATATCTTGTGGTTAACTTGTTGGCGCGCTTTTGAAGTAACAACACTTGATCCTTGTTTGCGTTGCAAACATTTGATTGAGGTGGTTAATGGCTGTAGCTGCTGAACTTGAGTGTGTGACGTGGACCTCAGGATACTTTGAGGTCTCATCAACAGCAACAAAGAGGTACTCGCCTGTTGGGAATGGGCCGCAGTAGTCAACATGAATTGTGTGCCAAACTTGTCTTGGCGGATCTGTCATTCTGAGGGGCTCTGGGGGAGGCTTTGGGCCCACGATTTGGCAACCAAAGCATTCACGCACATATCTCTCAGCTTGCATGTCCATGCCAGGCCACCAAACTCTTTGCCGGAGATGCTGTTTAACTTTGGTGATGCCTTGGTGCCCCTCGTGTGCTAGCTGAAGGATGCGAGGCCTCAGTACATCAGGAATTACAATTCGATTGTTTCGCAGAACAAGGCCTCGTTTCTGGCAAAGTTCCTCTTTTAGAGCTTGAAAGGGCTTTGGTGCAGTTTTCCAGTTGTCAGTGTCAAGACACTCTTTGACGATTTTTAGTGTGGGATCAGATTCTGATGCAACGAGCAGTTCTTGGAGGGTGATTGCAGAGGGAAGAGAATCCACAATAAGAGCGTTTATGTAGTCTTCTACTGGATCTCTGGGTGTGTCGGTCTGCACCGGTTTGCGTGAAAGGATGTCAACAGCATTTTCGATTCCAGGTTGGTAAACGATTCGGGGGTTGTAATGTTGTAGTCGCAATCGCCAACGTTCAATTCTTGGTGATGGGTTACCACGACCATTGAGGAGAACTTCCAAGGGTTTGTGATCACCAACCAAGTCGAATTGACTGCCATGAATGTAAAAATGAAATTTTTCACATGCCCACACTCCAGATAAGGCTTCTCTTTCTGTTTGGCTGTAACGCTGCTCCACTGGTGAGAGACTACGGCTTGCATATGAGACAGGCCTTATAGATCCATCAGGATGTTTCTGAGTTAAGGCACCACTAATTCCAATCTTGCAAGCATCATGGCGTACTTGAGTGGGTAGGGAGGGGTCAAAATGAGCTAGAACAGTGTCACTCGAGATAAGGTTACACAGCTTGTCAAAGGCGTCAGATTGCACAGGGCCCCATGACCATGGAGAGTTCTTGTGTGTAAGTCGTCGTATAGGCTCTGTCATAGCAGCTAAGTTTGGGACAAAACGGGCCACTGTGTTGACTAATCCTAGAAAGCTTCTTGCTTCGGTGGCTGTGGTAGGTGGCTGCATTTGTTTGATTGCCTGGACACGATCCTTATCTGGGGACACTCCTAGTGCTGAGATGTGGAATCCATAATAGGCCAGTTCTGTGACACCGAACAAACACTTCGCTGGGTTGACCGTGAGATTTTTTTCTTGGAGACGAAGCAACGTTTTCTCTAGGGATTTGTCGTGTTCTTCTTTAGTGGTGCCATGGACAAGGATGTCGTCGGCAATGTTCCTGACGTTTGGACATCCCTCTAAGACTTGGCCAATGACATGCTGACATATCTCGGATCCCACAGATGCTCCATACGGCAGGCGCTTGTATCGCCGGAGACCAACGTGAGTTTTGAATGTTGTCAGGTGGCGAGAAGGTTCAGCAAGTTCAATTTGATGATAACATTCCTTGAGATCAATCTTAGAAAAGAACTTGGACCCGTTCAGGTCTTGGAGAATTTCTTCTGAAGTTGGATACGGGTGGTGTGTACGAAAAAGAGCTTCGTTAGGCTTGCACATATTTACACACAGTCTTATATCTCCATTAGGCTTGTCGACAATGACGACTGGTGATACCCAGGGTGTGGGGCCAGTGACAGACTCGATTATGTCCTGGTCTTCGAGTTGTTTCAGCTTAGCTTCCACCTTGGCACGGTAGTGTATGGGCGTAGGACGTGAATTTTGTGCCATGGGCTGTACAGTTGGGTCAATGCTAAGCTCAAGTTGGTAGTCCTTCAGTTTCCCGATCTCACCACTAAACACTGCTGGGAACTTCTCAAGGAGGTAATGGTATTCCCCGTGAGTGGGAGAATACAGCGAGGGGAATTGGTATAGGGTTGTCTTCTCCATATGGGCGAAGTTTCACATCTGTCGGATTTAAAGGCAACGTTTTAGCAGCGTTTAGTGTTTCATAAGTTGCATAGTCAATAGTGTTCGCTGTTGCACCTGAATCAATACAGACTTAGACAGGGGTACCTTCAATGTCAACTGTGATGTCTGCCTTTGCTTGTCTAGGGTTGAGTTGAAATGCATCACAATTTTCATCAACAGGAGAATGACATGCGTACTGGACCTTCGGGTTCTCAGCCTGCTGCAACTGTGGACGGCCCAGTGTTGGGGTTCTCTTCATACAAACACGGCCAAAATGGTGTTGAATTCCACATTGAGAACAGGTCTTACGAAAGGCAGGGCACCTGGGGGTTCTTGGCTTGTGGTCCGCCTGGTTTCCACAATGTGTGCATTGTCGTCGCCTGGCAGAGATAAAATTCGCTCGCTCGTCTTCTTCTAGATCTGTCGGTGTTGTAAGCTGGTGAGCGTGTTCGGAGTGGTCCTGGGACGAGGTATTTTCAATGTTTGTCGCTTGAAAATTGGCCGATTCCATTGAACGGGCAATGTCCAATAAAGAGCTGAGTGTTACTGACGATTTTTCACGCAACAGGCGTCTACGGAGTATGGCGGACGAACAATGTTCAATTAACTGATCCTTGATGGCTTCATCGAGACAATATTTGTCGAATTCACAATTTTCCCCAAGACGGCGCAGACGAGTGACGTACTGGTCGATCGGTTCATTTGGCGCTTGATGTGCCCGACGGAACGAATGTCGTTCGAACTGTAAATTCTTTTGAGGGGAGAAATACGTCTCCAGCGAAGTGATAGCTTCCGTGTACGTAGTGCCAGTGTCCGAGAGCGTAGCAAAGATGTCCTGGACGGCTGGCCCGGCGAGGTGAAGTAGCAAAGCTCGTTTCCGATTGTCGACCGTAATTCCTCGTGCATCGATGTAATATTGTAGTCTGGTTTTCCACCTGGTCCATCGCGGACCGACGCTACCAGCCTGTTCGAAGGGATCAAAGGGTGGTATGGATGTGATTTCTGCCATCCTCGTCGCCAAAATATTGTAACTTCAAACAACAAGGCAGAGTGTTTCGTGGAAGACAACAAGTACATTTACTTCCATGATGGCGTCGAGCACATGCCCTTTGCTCATGCGCAATACAAGTATAGGAGCGCAATGTGTATATACAATAGGTCTATACTGAAGAAAAATACTATTAACGGCTCTTTAAATTTGAATTTAAAAAATACATGAGTGGTTAATGATTGACTAATACAACTGAAATATAATTGCTAGTAGCAATCGGGGATTATAAGTGCGTTCGAAGGGAATTTTTTTTTGTTAAGAGGAGTAAGTTAATTGGGTGCTACACAGAAACTATCCCCCCTTCCCCCTTATCAAGGGAGAGGTTGTACATTTTAGACTACAAGTTCTCCCTGGTTTGGCCTGGAAAGAGGAAATGGTTGGAGAGGGGGTACGAGGGCATGTTGCATGACTTTTTGCGTGTCTACTTTTGTCTAAGAGCTTAGGGAATAGAAGGGGTGATTGCCTGGAGGTTCGCCCCGAGGTCCTAACCGTTACCCTTTTATATGATATTTTTTGGAGAAAAGGTACTCCTTTTATATATCTTCTATAACCAAATGGTACGCCATTCACATACCTACAGCAGAAACACTGTAATCCTACAGTGTACTTTTGAAATGAACTTAATCAACCCTCTTGTGTACTGGCGTTACAATGAGTAAATCAAGGCAACGTTTGGTGGTTTCTTCGAGACATCTTGGAAAGGTCATTTTAAATACCTAAATGACAGTTTCGGACTACCGTTTTCTATACTTCACCTCTTCAAGAGTTTTCAAAAGACGCAATAAAAGGAAACGAGAGGAATCATTTTTAGTTTAGTTGATGCACAAGTTGTTTGCTGAAGATTTGAGGTAGTCTATAGTGATTCAAAGTTAAAATATGGTATTGTGAGTCTAAACTGAAGTTAAAGAAAATAAGTCTCTATTTCAGCTGTAACTTGAATTGAACTTTAATCACAACAGAACAACTCGGTAGACGAGCTACACAACTCGCACACACTTCCCTAAAACTTTGACGAAGCATATTGAAAACCATAAGAGATTGCCTGACAACTTATTTGAAAGAAAAGCTACAGTAAGGACACTACTTTACTTACCAAGAGTAGAGCAGAGTAAAACCTTTCAAATAAAAACAATTTCACAAACGAGCAGCGAGCTGACAAAGAGTAGAGCTGAGTAAAACATTTTAAAACCGTATAATAGCGAATTTAATGTCGTTAAATAGCGTCATCAATCAAAGTACAAATTAAAGTTCAAAAATGAAACATTCCGTAGATGTGTAGTTGCTCTTTATCATTTTTTTCTTTCAACCATGCAATTGCTGACTCGAGAGAAATTACTACGTTTAGAAACTCGATAATATTCATCTTTTCTCTCAAACTGACAATTTTATTCGCCATGCGATCGCGACATTAATTCGCTATTTTAGCGCGCGCTAATACAGTTGCTTTCGCTATATAGCGCGGCACCAAAGCCAACCGTTCCACTCACGAGCAGCCAGCTGACGCTAGCGAAAGCGAAAGCGAAATATGAAGGCATCACCACGCGAGTACGCGCGTCAAAGCGATGCAAATGTGTGTCGACACAGAAAATCTCAATTTTTTTCGCTATACACACAAAATTAGGCTTGCGTTCTCCTTCGTCGAACGCTATAAGATAACATGATTTTTAGGTATGCATCTTAACAATTAAGGCAATATATAGAAGTTTAAACCAATGTTCATTTCGTAGGTTTATGCCGTCTGGTGGTAAAGTTTTTCCTTTATATACGAGGTATGGGTCTTCTTTGCAGCGGGATGTGCTGTGAGTAAGTTATGAAAATTTATTTCTTGGTTATGGAGGGCGAAAAGTGTTATTAAAATGAGTGTAGCATAATCGATGAAGTAATCGGGCGAGCAACTCCTCCACATTTTGCTTACAAGGTCGTCTTTTTCATTACATTTTCCTTGCCTAACCCAGTAGTCTGTTAGATCTTGGTAGCGGTTTGTTCGCTTGAGCTCGGTTTCCAAAGTCAACTTTTCACAGATAGGGCAAATAGGCGAATGAATTGAAGTTAACCGGTATTTTTGCCTCCACTTAAAATATTGATTGAAAGCGGTGTTGTTATTGTCGAGGTAGACAAGGTAAGCTGCAAAATCTTTCACAGTCTTGAAATCCATTACGTTAATGTAGGAACCAGGAATGGCAAGTTTGGTGTAGTCTGCACCTCCTAACACAACTGGTACAATGTTCTCATCTCCTGTGATAAAAAATAAAAACAACGCGAAACATGGACTATCAGAAAAGCAGAAACTTATCCGGGCCTCAATCCCTTATTCGGACTTTAAACGTGACCTGAAAAAATCGCAAAAGTATCAAAACGTACGGAACGAGTAAACTTGCAGGAAAGACAACTTACCAGATGCACTTTTTTCGAAACCCAACTACCACCCCCACCCTCCTCCCCCCGAACAAAAAATGGTCAGGAAAAAAGCTGGCTTTACATTTGATCTTTTGAATCTCACAGCAGTATGTTTTTAGTGTTAAAGTGCCTATGAAATGAATTTTTTTCTTCGTTTTTCATTAGTTTATTATGTCCAAAGAACGAAAACAATAATCATTTCCCGAGAAAAAGAAAGAAAATCGGTTTTTTAGCCCCTCGAAGATGCGTCACTTCGGTTGAAAAGTGGCTCCAATTTTTCGAAAGCCTGGGGCGAGTAGGCGTGCGTGATGACGTAAATTACGTAAATAGTATGACACATTGGTTTGTTTACGCTATAATTCCCTTGGAATCCTTTGGCGTGATGGTCATTTTGCCAACGTTTTTGGCTGTACAAATGTCAGACAGCGCCTAATTTGTTTCTTTACAGTCCTCTGAAGGTGAAGAGAATCAGTTTCGGATCACTCTTGATCAACTGAAATGATCGTGTCCACTGTAGTTTTGCCGCAGTGAGACGAACCGACTGTGCCGCTTGAGCGAAGGAAGTGAACAAGAAGAAGACGGACTTTGATTTAGATTATTAAACGTGAAAGGTATACATTTCAGTAGCACAGCGTCTCAGTGGTTCGCCAGTTGAGTTGTAAGCTTATTGAACGCAGAGGCGTTTTTGTTATTTCTTTTTAGTGGCTCGTTGACTAGCGTTTATCGAACGCGAACGATATATTTGTAGTACAAACATTAGCGACTCGGCCGGTCTTCTCTTAGGTTCATTGACGAGCGTGGAGGTTATGAACTTATTTTATCGGCTTGGCAATTCGCCCGTCTACTTAAAGTTCTTTTTTCAATGCGTAGGATATGTCTTGGCGGCTAGCTAGTTGAAAGTTTCTAAATTATACTGATATGTTATGCATATCCGAGGTGGTGTTTTTCAGGCGGCTTGCTGAATTGAATGTGAATGGTGTATTTTTAGCGGCAAGGCGCCTTGATAGCGTATTTATTTATTTAAAATGTTTGAACTCAAGTATATACGTAATAATTATGCTTCTTAGTTCAGTGTCTTGCCAGCGATTGAACGTTTCTGGAAATTTTAACCACTTGGCGGCTTGTAAGTGAGTTCAAAGTATCGTGTTTACATTTATGTCTGATTTATATTTCATTGTATAAAAATTGATCTGATCGAACACGCAATGATTCAGCGATGTATTTTGTTCCGAGTAGTCTTACGCATTTGTACATGTAGATTTTTGATAGATCTTCAGTAGAATAGACGCCTTCTAGTGAACACTTGCGTCGCTGCACTTTGAATTTTATAATTCGGAATATCGTATAAACATTTATATTACTCGCCAGTCAGTGCCGACCGAGTCAGTATATTTTTGCAGGCGTCACTGACTTCGACGGCTCTCCAGTCGAGCCGAGGCTTGAAGGAACTTCCAAACAGGATATGGATTGGGAAAATTATGCTTGATTAAACGGCCTCATCGGCCGGAATTTTTTCTTTTGCAAAATAATATTAATCTTAACAATGAGCGCTTTCATTGAAAACAACGTCCCTTGACGTACCCTTTCCGATGTCGGCGAACAAATTGCAAATGGCGCAGTTAATAATCAGAACACGGAGAACACGAAAGAGATCATTTACGATTTTATGGAACAAGAGCTACAAATTCAAAACGTTCGAAGCAGAATTGAATTCCAGCGCGTCCACCGGGTAGGGAAAGCCAAAGGTAAGAAATCCCGCCCTATTATTGCAAAGTTCCTACGATATTCTGACCGTGAAGAAGTCTTATCTCAGGCTAGAAAATTACTGAAAGACAAGATTTATTGTGTCTTCGAAGATATGCCTAAAGAACTTTATGAATTAAGAAAAGCACAACTTCAAAAACTGCAGAATGCAAAAAAGAAGGGGGACACAGCGTATTTCAGTAGAAAATATCCTGATAAACTTTTCATAAATGGTAAATACATTCCGTATTAAATTAACTTTCTTTTTCTCCAAATGCTAATCTATGATATGTTCTGCTATTATTTGGCCTTATAGGTGGTTTTCATGTTACGTCATCGCCGCCATGCTGGTGGACATAAACAATAGTTCTCTCATTAGCTCCTTTTGTTCGTCCACCAGCATTTGTTCGTTTCACTATTGTTATCTATGTCTCTAGAGATTGGTTGCAAACCACCTATTTTCTTTCTTTTTCTCTTTTTTTTTCCTACCACCTTTAGTGAATATTTAATTACGTACTGATTAGCATAAACATAACCATCATCCAGTAGGTAAGAAAATAAAGGCAATGAGCCAGAACAATTGTATCTAAGGCAAAACAAATGTATTTAAGTTAGATAAATAGCGGTTGCCCTAATTGATAAATGATATGGATATTCTACAAACGATCCTAGAGATACAAACATTAACCAAGACGAGAAAAGAGTTAGCACTTATTCTTGATCACACATTCCTAGTGCAGGATTTTGTCTTTGTATTTGTATTTTGTATTTGTATCTGTTTGTTTAAGTTTGTTTGTTCTTCGTGTCAATGCCTATTTGTAGCTAAGATGCCACCAAGCTTTATACATAAGAGTTCACGTCCTTTTTAATCAACAGCGTTAGTAATATGCAACTTTCGGTTGTCCGAAGTTCCTTCTGCACTCTAAATGGAATATATTTAAGGTTAAAATTTCGTTATGACCGCTAATTTAAAATTAGTCTCTTTAAACGTAAAGGGCATTAGTAATTTTAGAAAAAGACGAACAATTTATACGTGGTGCCGTAAACAGAAGGCAGATATTATCTTTTTGCAAGAAACGCATTCAAAGAAAGAGACAGAGGTGCAATGGAAAAATGAATGGGGTGGCGAAATCCTTTTCTCACATGGAACCCCTAATTCATGCGGAACAGCAATATTGATCAGAAATAATACTAATTACACACTTCTCTCGACAACTCCAGATCCCATGGGTCGTTTCATTATATTGAAAGCCCAAATCGATGACAAAGTGTATGTTCTTGTTAATATTTATGCACCGAACAAAGATAAAAATCTAATTAAGTTTTTTAGAAAATTTCATAGCTTGCTTGAAACTGAAAACTTAGACTCAGAGGAAAACATCATATTAGGTGGCGATTTTAACTGTCCGTTAAATCCCGCTCTCGATAAGCATGGTGGTATCATGATTCCAAGAAGAGCAGCAATTGATAGTATTGAAAGTTTACAAAGCGAATTGGACTTAGTTGATATTTGGAGAGTCAAGAATCCTCAAACGAGGAGTTACACTTGGAGTCAAAAATCCCCTACAGTATTGTGTCGTCTAGACATCTGGCTAATTTCCAATAATCTCTGTGATTTTATAAATTCTACTGAAATACTGCCTGCGATACGCACAGATCATGCAGCAATAACCTTAGCCCTAGGTGAAATCGGAGAGATAAAAGGTCCTGGTATATGGAAAATGAATGTTTCGCTTTTAGATGATGAAAACCATTTAGAACAGTTACGAATTAATATATTCAAATGGAAACTAGAGGGTGAAAATGAACTGTCTGACAAACGCTGCGTTTGGGACTGGATCAAATATAGTAAGATTACACGCTATTAGTTACTCCAAAGAAAAAGCTAAACTTAGATATGAGAAAGAGCAGCAGATTCAACGGGAACTTGAAGAAGCTAACAGGCTGTTTGAAAATAACCCTAGTGCCTCAAATAGACTGCGATTAGATGAAATTAAAGAGAAACTAGAACTCTTATATGAGGAAAAAGTTAAAGGAATCGTCATACGAGCAAGAGCACGCTGGCATGAGTATGGTGAAAGGAGTACTAAATACTTTTTAAATTTAGAAAAGAGAAATCATGTAAAAAAACACATCCGAAAATTGCTAATAAGTGGTTCAATAACTACAGACCCATATCAGATACTTTCCGAACAAAAACGCTTTTATCAAAATCTTTACAAAACGAATGATTCCGAAGAGGCTTCAGGTTCCACAGAGGTATTTTTAAATAGTCTAAATATTCCTAAGCTATCGGAAGAACAAAGACAATCATGTGAAGGTAGAATAACTACCGAGGAATGCAGAACAATTATAGAAACGTTCCAAAACAATAAATCACCAGGGAATGATGGTCTCCCCATTGAATTTTACAAAAGCTGCTGGGATTTCATTAGTGAACCTTTCATGGACTGCGTCAATGAATCCTTTAACAAAGAAGAAATGTCTAATTCCCAAAGGCAGGCTGTAATCACTTTAATAGAAAAAAAAGTAAAAGATCGCACGTTAATAGAAAATTGGAGGTCCCTATCTCTTGTCAATGTTGACGCTAAGATAATATCAAAAGTGATTGCTACTAGAATTAAAGATGTGTTACCCTTTATAATCCATCATAATCAAACTGGTTATGTAAAAGAGCGCTATATTGGTGAAACGGTTAGATCGATTTTTGACATCATGGATTTAACAGATAAGGAAAAAATGCCTGGTCTGTTGATATTTATTGATTTTGAAAAAGCATTTGATTCTTTAGAATGGAACTTCCTATTTAATTGTCTAAATGTCTTTAACTTTGGTCCAAATTTCAAGCGTTGGATTAAAACTTTTTACACAAATATTAAAAGCTGCGTGGTAAATAACGGATTGTGTTCTGACTATTTACAGCGGTCTTACCCAAAGCGATATAAAAGGAGTCACCTCAAGGAATAAATTATCACTTCGAGAAAGAAGTTGTTCGTTCAACTCGATCATGGCCGAAGCGAACCAAGATTTACAAGCTCCAGAAGCTGAAGTGCCTCAAGTGCCTCAAGTGCCTCAAGTCCAGCAGCCTGCTCAGGATAATGTGCAACAGCCTGCTCCTCCTGGCGCCGCTCAAGGGGTAGTTTTCTTGCCTTTTTCTTTGTTCCCATTTCCGTGGTTTCTTCCTCCGCCCACGTGTCATTTATTTCATAGTGGTCTTCTCTGACTCCGGAGCAGAGGTTGGTTTTTCGTGGCAATTGTTTTTCACGTTTCCTTGCTCTTCCTAGTGTTTTTGTTAGTTACAGGGACGCAAATTGCTAAATTACTCGTTCCCTGGTATTTTATGGTTGTGGCTCCAGAGCAGAAGTTATTTACGGCATTTGGCATTTACCTGACTCTGTCGAGCGTTTTGTTTGTTACAGGGACGCAAATTGGTAAATTACTCGTTCCCTGGTATTTTATAGTTGTGGCTCCAGAGCAGAAGTTATTTACGGCATTTGGCATTTACCTGACTCTGTCGAGCGTTTTGTTAGTTACGGGGACGTAAATTGCTAAATTACTCGTTCCCTGGTATTTTATAGTTGTGGCTCCAGAGCAGAAGTTATTTACGGCATTTGGTATTTACCTGGCTCTGTCGAGCGTTTTGTTAGTTACAGGGACATAAATTGCTAAATTACTCGTTCCCTGGTATTTTATGGTTGTGGCTCCAGAGCAGAAGTTATTTACGGCATTTGGTATTTTCCTGACTCTGTGGAGCGTCTTTTTTTGTCAGTTACAGGGACATAAATTGCTAAATTACTCGTTCCCTGGTATTTTATGGTTGTGGCTCCAGAGCAGAAGTTATTTACGGCATTTGGTATTTACCTGGCTCTGTCGAGCGTTTTCTTAGTTACAGGGACGCAAATTGCTAAATTACTCGTTCCCTGGTATTGTATTGTTTGTGGCTCCAGAGCAGAAGTATTTATTACGGTTTGTTGGTTACATATACTCGTATCTGTTTTATCTTGCTTACTGGTAAATTATTTATCTGTTTTCCGCTATATTTGTTCGTTTCCTGCTGCCTACTTGTTTTCGGCTATTTATTTAATTGCTTTCTGTTTTGTTCAATGTTTGGCGCCTCTAGCCCCATGGCTTAAGTTTGTTTTGCGGGAATTTTCTATCTCAATCCTATGTCTGGGTGTTATTTCGTTGTCAGGAAGTATCCTGGTTGTGCAAGTATATTTTGTGTTAATGCAGTTAAAGTTGTTTTTTTATTATAGGTTATAATTTTCACTATATTTTTGCCTATGCGTATTTTGTTTTGTCTCGATTTTATTTCTTCTCCGTTTTGCTTCTCGTTTTGTTTTATTGTGTCATGCTGCGTCTATGGATTTATTTGTTGTATGGCCGTTTTTGTTTCCTGGCCTTGTTTAAGGTTTTAATTATCACGTTTTGGCTTATTCTATTCAGCCTCTATTGTTCTTTGCCCCTTGTTTTTAGCCCCTTTTTTCACCGCTGCTCGTTAGAATTTGTTTTATGCATGCGCACATCCTTTTGCACCTCCTTTATTCTGTATTTGCATATATCCTTGTTCCCTTCGCTTCAAGCCTATTTTCCTTTACGCGTGTTTATGTTTCGCCTTCCTTTATTTCCTTACTCTTGGAATGACTGTTTGGAACGGGAGTCTCATTCCCTCTCGGATTACCGGGGCTCCAAGCTGTCATTCCCTGAGTCCCGTCGCGCTTGCCCCTTTTACCCTCTCACACGCCTTTTCTTTTGTCTTTCCCTTGTAGCCTCCCATTAAGCGCCTTCTAGTCGGTCATTTTTTCCATTCCATACTGGGAGATGTCGGATGATTTCAACCCTATTAGCCATTCTGCTCCCCACCTGCGTTGGATTTATTATAGGGGTATGCCTTTAGACGTGACTCAGGGAATGACAGAGCCCTGCAACGAGCATATTTCTCCAGCTTTCCTTAAAGAAGTCCTTCACGGCTCCTCTAGCGTCCTCTCCCCCAAAACGTCCCCTACCCCAGTAATAGGCGTGTTTTAGAATGGGACAGGACTCTGTGTTGGCCCCACTACTGCTTCTTTTAGTCTGGGGTCTGGGGGTCTCTTATAGTTTAGTATGGGTATTTTAAATTGGGGTCCTTAGTTTAGTGTGGGTATTTTATGTTGGGGTCCTTAGTTTAGTCTGGGTGTTTAAGATTGCGGTCCTTAGTCAAGTCTCGGTTGTTTGTGTTACGGGGAACCCGTTTGCATCTTTTCTGTGGCCGCCATTCTTCCATAACTCAAAGGAGTATGGGTAAGACCGGTGTAAATAGGATACTATTTACAGCGGTCTTACCCAAAGCGATATAAAAGGAGTCACCTCAAGGAATAAATTATCACTTCGAGAAAGAAGTTGTTTGGTTCGTACTTGCTCATGCGTCGCGTTCAGCCTTGTGTCATCTTGCCTGTACTCCGCTCCTTTTGGTCACTTTCTATCCCGCCCTTCCCTCCCTTTGTATACTAACTTTTTGCCTCCGTATTCGAAAGTGGCCGCCATTCTTCCATAACTCAAAGGAGTATGGGTAAGACCGGTGTAAATAGGATACTATTTTGAACTCACACGTGGCGTCAGGCAGGGTGACCCTCTTTCCCCGTATCTTTTTCTTTTAGCTGTGGAAACTTTATCAATCGCCATTAGAGCAAATGAAGAAATAAAAGGAATAGTAATAAATCAAGAAGAAACCAAACTTCTCCAATACGCTGACGACACCACTGCTGTACTCTCTGATTTAGAGTCAGCTCATAAACTCTTCCAATTGCTTGCTAAGTTCAAGGAGCTTTCTGGTTTAAAAGTAAACAGCTCTAAGACTGAAGGATTGTGGATTGGATCATTGAAGAACAATGAAATTAAGCCTCTAGGAATTAAATGGCCCACAGAGCCAATAAAAGCCCTCGGTGTCTTTTTTACCTACAACCAAAAATTGTCATATATCAAGAATTTTTCTGAGAAAATCGACGACATTAAAAAACTGATCAACATTTGGTCCTCGAGAGGGTTTTCTATCTACGGTAAGGTTACTTTAATTAAATCACTCCTCATACCAAAGATCGTTTATACCTCCTCTTTGTTACCTACACCTGAGCACATTGTTAAGGATTTAAATCATTTATTGTATAAGTTTTTATGGAAAGGTAAAGATAAAGTAACAAGAGCGTCAGCAATAAATAATTATGAAGAAGGGGGCATCAAAATGGTGGACATTGAAAGTTTGATAAAGTCTCTGCGCCTTTCCTGGCTTAAAAGAATATTTGGTGACAACTCAGGCGCATGGAAAAACTACCTAGAATATATTTTAAAAAACTATGGAGGTCTAATGCTTTTTAAATGCAATTATAATGCTAACGATCTTCAAATTACCTCCAACTTTTATTTAGAACTGCTTCAATGGTGGTCAGAATTCCGAGAAGAAAATGCTCTCAATGACGATTGGCATTATATAATTTGGAATAATCAAGATATCAGAATAGACAACAAGCCTTTTTTTTACAAGAAATATTATGACATTGGTGTCTGGAATATAAGCGACTTACATTATGACCTAAGCAATATGGAATCCTATGAACAGATCGCTCAAAATGTTACAAAGACAAACTTCCTGGAATGGACTAGTATGCGACATTCAATACCAGCTAACTTAAAAATTCTTAATTGCTCGGATTCCAGTAGCTTTAATGCAATTCCTTCTTTTAAAATCAATGATGGCATGTTCGACATAACAAAAAGGAAATCAAAGGATTATTATTCTTTTTTAATAAAAAAAGAAGGCTTGTTTTCCAAATCATGCGCAAAAATTAAAGTTGGATTTTGATTTATCTAACGACGATCTTAAAAAAACATTCCTCTTGCCCCATTCTGTCGCTTTTGAACCTTATGTCAAAGCCTTTCAATTTAAAGTACTTAATTCTATACTTTTTACCAACTCAAAGTTGTTCAAAATCGGGTACAGGACAGATAATTTGTGCTCTTTTTGCAAAAAGGAATCAGAAACGATTAAACACTTCCTCTGTGATTGTCCTTATTCGAATTCATTTTGGAAATGTGTTGAATCATACTATTTTGTGTTAAGAAAACAACTTGTTCACCTAACTTTAAAGGAAATTTGGATTGGCGTTCTAACTTCCAAGTGCCCCTTGCTTAATTATCTTATACTTATAGGGAAAATATATTTGTGGAGTTGCAGAAGGAATGAAGTACTTCCGAACATAGATAGTTTTATAGTTAGGGTAAATATTAAATATGAAACAGAAAAATATATATGTACCAAGAATAAAAGTCTAAAAAAATTAATGGGCAAGTGGAGTTTGTAATCTAATTAATCTAAAAGGATTTTGTAAGTAATTAATTTACATAAAGCACTGTTAAATTCATAGACATAGTATTAGAATAAGCTGATGTAGGGATTGTATGATTGTATGTATGTATAGGTGTGAGTATATATATGTTGTGATAATTATTGTCATTGTTGTACTTTGGAATTAATAATAATAAAAAAAAAAAAAAAAATCTTAACAATGAGCGCTTTCATTGAAAACAACGTCCCTTGACGTACCCTTTCCGATGTCGGCGAACAAATTTCGAGTATTTCGCCGGCCTATTTTCCTCTGGAGCAAAATAAAGCTTTGTTACACCCTCTGTTATCGAAGAATTCTAATATCTCGTATGTTTGAGGCCGCTCGCCACATAATATTGGTCCACCTCTCGCGACGTCTCTTGTCAGCTCTCTTGTTCTCTATATTCCCGCAGCAGTTTGTACAACTATTTACGTCACAGTGTAATATGACACTGGTTTTGGCCGCGCACAAATTGGAGCCACTTTTTAGCGCCAACAACCTAACTTTGAGACCATAAAATAAGCGTTTCGCATCATCCCTAACACTTTAAACCTTTTATTCCAAGGTCTAAAAAGGTGAAACTTTCGATACATCAAAAAATAATTACATTTCATAGACACTTTAAGAATTTCTTGGATTTTTGAAAGACAACCTCCTGCCAAAAAAGGAAAAAGAAGAAAGAAAGAAAGAAAAACTTTTGGATTCAAGAACCTGGATTTAGATTTTCCCTAAACTAAAGCTCTCTTGCAGAAGGTTATTACCCGCGAAGCGACGTAAGATAAGCGTCATTTGTCAATTCAATTGAATTTTATTTTCACTCATAAATAAAACAACACACTAAAATACGAAAACTACAAATAACTGGATACATAACCTCTTCGCAAACGGTTGCGATTGGACGGAAGGATTCCAAACTCGCGGGAAATTTAAACTAAAAATAAATAACTCTGTGAAAACGCCGTGACATGACGTAGTAGTGAGAGTTGCACACTTCGGATAATGGGCTCCTGAACCTTAGTTTGTCTTTACGCATAACTGAACTACAATTGTAGACAGAAGTAGTTAGGAAGGTTGTAAAAATGAATAGCATAAGAGCTAAATTACATCGATGCTCTGTTAATGTTAAATAATGATCATCTGTCAATTTTCAGTGTCACTCCCACTCCCCCTGTTGGGATCTCAGCCAACAATTTCGCATTAAAAAAAGTCCATTTATAACCAACATAGTAAAAGAGGGAGGGGAGAGGAAGACTTGAAAGGTAAAAACTGCCCAACCTTCCCAACACTTGTCTATGATTGTAATCCTATTGATACATTTCATCAGACAAATCACGACTCGCTTACCTAAATGACTCCAGTATTTTTCGGTGATGTAGTCTTCGCACAGTGCATTTTCAAAACTAAGGTAGAATTTGTACTGCTTAATAATGTTTTTGCAAGCATCTCCCTCGTTGTTGCAGGACCTCGATTCGCCAAATTCTCCCGAACACGATCCGTAAACATCAACTGGGATGTACTTTTGAAGCTTATGAACAAAAGAATTTCTCAGCCCAGCGCCACAATTGCTAACCATCCAGGAAACAAGCTTAGTTTTTCCAAGAGAGAAGTCCTGCTGTGCAGTGTTCGCAAATGAAATCTCCTCAAAGTTTCCATAAGGCGCAAAAAAATCAGAATCAGCTCTATATGTCATAGTCAAATCAAACATGCCGTTCAAAGGCGCTGTATTGGGAGTTACGTTTGGGCTTTCGAGTAGATAATAAATCCAGAACTGCCACGAGGGCTTGTATTTGAAAAGCGATTTCAAATGACGCAAACTTGGCATATCTCTTGCATGAAATACGACCAACTCGCTTTCGGGATATCGCCGTTTATCGTACGTCAAATCAAACATCTCTTTCGTGCAGTTATTTTTACGTTTGCCTGGACAATCACCATCAATGTTATTAATGTAAATCCACTCCTTGAGGCCAAAGAATTCTGTGTACACCAATAAAACGAACGATTTCCGAGTCACGTTTGCTGACCTTGGCACTGCAGATCTCAAAAATGTCATTCTTGGTAGAGTTTGCAATTGTTTTAATTTATTTGGCTTCAGCCAAAGAGTCATTAAGATCACTACTACAAATAACAGGCACACTAATATGAACGCTCGTAGCATTTTATCCGCCATTTTTTGTGAAGCAAACTGATTCACTTATCGTCTGAGCTCTGAAGGCACCGTTTTCCAATCACGTACACGATGTCGAACCAAACTGTAGGGAATGACTAGATATTTTTTCTCTCAAAGTCAGTAAAGCCACCATATGTCAGCAAGTGCAGGAATTATAGAAGTGTCGAGAAGTAAATTCCTAACATAACGAAATGAAAAAAGAAAAGAACATTATTTCACATCTCAAATAGTAAAAAAATCTACATGCAGGGAGGAGGGATGTCTTTTTTTTATTGACCTGACTGAATAATTGTTGTCTGGATAAGTATAAGGCACAAACTATGCGACCCAACGAACTAGTTCCACTTGAACAAACAGTAGCAAAATGTAGGTGGATCTTTGTGTAGATCAGGATCAGCGATGAACTAAATAAAAAAAACCTTTAACATGCAAGACTGATCAGAAAAAAAGAATCTGTCATCTCCGAATATTGATTGGTGTACTTTATATGCAGTTAATTGTGTGCTTAGCCGTTGTTTTTCTCTCTTTTTTTTGTTTATTCGCTTGTGTATTTGTTTATTAATTAAAGCTTAAATATATATATATAAATATTTTGCGTGTGTGTGTTTTTTGTGTATCTGTCTGTTTATAACAACTTTGATATCTACTTACTCTCACTCACTCAGCGCGATTAGCTTTTGCTATTTCTGAGTGGCTGTGCTCTTTTCCTCTCACAGTTATTTCCTTTTAATGATTTCTGTACTTCTGTATTAAGAGCACAATAAAGATTGTTGTTGTTGTTGTCAGACAGCAAATTCGTTCGATTTCTTTTAATAATGTTTGCCCGATATTTCGGTAAGACAAAACTAACCTTCATCAGGGGCTAAACTTAGCTTTCTCATAGCTTTCTTAGCCCCTGATGAAGTCCGTCGAAGTGGCGAAAAAACGAACATATTTCTACTAAATTTGCTTCTCGATATGCTCGGTGCCAGCTCGAAGGTACATTACTATTCATGAGGCAATTTTTAAACACACCCATCCCTGGACGCCACACGTCACGCCAGGCGTGTCACGGCTACCTGTTGGGCTGCCTTGGGAGGAACAAAGCTTCAATGAACGATAAGAAACACAGCCTTAGGCAAAATATACATGAGGAACAAAACCTCAATAAAATGCCCAAAGGAACCACAGCGTTACACTGCATTTTTCAGTTTTAATTTTTCTATACCCCGAACACAGGTAAAAATTATAAAACTATAATAACGGTAAAACCACAACGACAAACCAGTGAAGAGTACCGGATCTATTGTAGACCTGGATCAGTAAAAATCTTGAAATAGTAAAGGTAAAAACGGCAAACTGATCCTTACGGCAAGAAGAAAAGATGGAGACAGAAGTGAAATAAAAAAACAAACAGTTGAATATATTTGCCCGATATTTCGGTTTGCAAAACAAACCTTCTACGGGGGCTGCGCTAAAAAAACAAAAATGAATACAGAAATAAAATGACCGTTACATATAAATCATTTGAAATATGATTTAAAAATTATAAACACGAGGAACAAAACCCCCAAACACTGAATAAAATACAGCAAGTAACCAAGCCTGAGGTAACAATAAACATGAAGAACAAAGTCACAATAAATAATAGCTACCCCAAGGAAAACAGCCGTAGGCAAAATACTGACGTGAAATAACAAAACTTCGACAAACAATAAATATACCAAGGAACCAAATCTTAGGTTAAATGAACAGGTCAGGCACACAGTCACAAATATATACATTAACATCGTAAAAAATTAAAATAGTTTAAGCAGAACAGTCGCCCATGCATGCTAACTGAACCAGTACTGAAAAGGAGCGGAAGGAGTTTTGTTTGGTGGGAAATAATAACTGATAGATATACCTGCATCTCAAAATGGTGTCTCGATAACTGCGATACAGGATGTACTAACAGTGGCCGGGAATTCATGTGAACTCCATCAGGTAAGTCTACCAGCTATGCTGCCAACAAACCATGGTTAGGAATGGGGTAAGTTAATGGTTGAGTAAAGATGCGGCCTCCGCTCATCATCACCAGCATACCACCGATGTGACCGATTACACGAACCGAGTAAAGTTTTTATTCAAGCAACAACCAAACAAGATCCTTTCAGAACCCACCACCTCTGGCCTTCTAGCAGTCGTTAGTACCAATTTCCAGAATGAGAAATTATGGAAATGGCCGAACACACAAAACCTCCTGACTGTCTCTGCAATGTCTGCACCGGCGCGGGGATGTGGGCGCCGCCGCCATTAATACCAATTCAAGGCAAACAAACCATGGCATCATCAGTTTCGCCAGCTCGGTCGTCCGCCTGCCGATCAAAATTCGACTTGAGATTGTTCCTTAACCTCCAAACAACCGGGCTGTGGGAGGGAAAATAGCCACCGAGGAAACAGACAGAAGAATCAACCAAACAAACGCTGAACAAAACCACATGGAAGCGAGAATAAAGAACGTCAAGTCTTAACCGCTCAATTCGACGCAAAAAGAACCGAAACTAAAAAGCTTCAAGGGGAGGTACAAAAAAACGCCGACTTACAATCGATAAGGCGAGATAAAATACCTCGCAAACGGTAAAATATAACGACAAAATATTATAACTTACCTCGAAAAACGCACTCAATTATGACAAATGGCGAGTCGACAAATGGAAATTATAAAATTATCAAGCACCGGCATGAAACAGGTGATTTGTAGTACGTGACCACAACATAAGCCATGGAGGAGGATTACGACAACTGTCAGTAACTCTTTCTCACCAAGGATTTCCTTTTTTTACTTTCTATAGAAAACATTCATTGAAGAAACGCTTTATGCCGTAATTGCGCGTTTTCGCAAGCTTTAGAAAAGCATGCTTGCGTGACATTTACAAAGCGTTCAAAAACATCATGAAAGAAAGAGTGATCAAGTGGTTTTAATTTATATATAGATTTTTGGTCGGAGAATAGTATTTACCGATTAAGGGGTTATATTCCTATTCCTAAACCCTAACCCTGACCTTAACTCTATAAAAAAAGAGAAAGAGAAAGTAAGAACGGTTCCTACTTAGTTTGTGAATTTAAATAATAAACACAATAATTATAATAAATGGTTCTTGGAGATGTGAAATTTCTCTTCTCGTGTTTTAACTCGATATCTCCCCGTTCACTGCGCCCACTCGTAAGATATCAAGTTGAACACACTCGAAGATAAATTTCATATCTCTGCGCGCCCATGCCATGCTGTCGGAATGCTTGATGCCCATATTCTTTTGTCGGACCTTTGTGCGTATGTTTTGTTTTCAATGGTTATTAGCGCCATATAATTAACTTTATAATAAATCTGATAATTGTGGGCAGTGCTGTACAGACTGTTTCCTGTGCTGTTGTTAATTCATTTTTAAACATTTTTCAAAATGTATTTTCAGACCTGCATGTAACCTGCATTCTTGGGTTACCAGTATCCAAGCTGCTCAGTAATCATGAGTAATCATAACATACACTTTATAATTTCTTTCCACTTTTCGCGTTCTTCGCGGCTCATGATCACATACAATCAAAATATTAACTCAGTGATCTGTATGCTATACTGATGCTATACTGATTCTATACTAAACGGAAAACGAAAACTTAAACATGTGGTTCACACCTTGGCTAAACTGTAGAATACCCGGTCACTTATTTGCATCCCGTTAAATAAGAATGGTCCAATATGTAAATAAGTGGCCGGGTATTCTAAAATCGCTCCGTTCTACTTAACGAAATTTTTTATTCAAGTAATTTCTGCGGTATAAATGTTAAATTACATAACAAAATAAAAAAAGCACTCGCTTATCGTTTCGTTTTGCATATATGACACATAACCGAAAATTAAAGCCCGCCACGAGCTTTATATTACTCCTCTGATCGTTCCGTTATGTATATGAAATACATCAGATCAGTAACAAAATTTAAGCCACGAGATACTCGTTTATCGTTTCGTTATACATAAACAAACCCCGAAACAAAGCAAATTTAAGAAAGGAACTTACCACTTACACTCTTGAACTTTGAGGCTAGTGGGCGAAACACGGCGCTAAATCGTGCTTTCAGACACACTGGTGATACGCCGAAATGAGTTTTCTTTGAGAATTGACAACAGAATTACATTAACATGCAACCCGGCAAGACTTATAAATTAAGAATAACCCGTTCCAAATTATTTTCATTTCGCTTGGGAACCATTCCCACGGGAGACGCTAAATGAAAACAGATCGGAAATATATATATATATATATATATATATATATATATATATATTCTCCCCAGCTAATAACTGGCCTCAGTCGGGGGGTTGCGGTATTAGAAAATAAAATAATAATGATAATTTTGTAGTGAGCTGCTTTGAAGCGCTTTTCGTCGGTAATATGGGGAAATGTATGACGCGGGAACACCTGCTTTTAATAATTTGCCATTGCGGAATCCGATGTTGGGGGGTGGTGGGGTAGAGACTCCCATCTTTAAGTGACTGGGGTTATCGTGGTACCTTTTCGGGGGTTAAAATTTAAAATTCGTGGTTTGGCACGGAACAAACATTTTTTTATATGCGACACCTGCTGCAAACAATTTTTTTAATCAAAATTTCCAACAAAATTTCCAGTATTAATTAAGAAAATATATTTGCTTCTATTTTCCATTTCGTTATATGAATCGAAAATCAATTTTAGCTCAGAAAAACTGGCACTAATCTACAATGTAGTGAACATGATAAAAAATAATAAATGTTACTCCACTATTGCTATGTGCCTATACTAATGCAAGTACCTAACTGGTATACTGCTATTTCAATATAGGTTGTCAGTTAGCGACCAAGCCTACGCGCGAAAACAGCGAAACCTATGCGTCTTTGAAGACAATGAAACCACTGCCAAACTACAACATAAATATTTGCATCAAACGATTTTTACACTTGGTTTCTACCCATACGACTTTGCGGTCTGGGCGCGTACGCCTTGGTCAAGTCCAAATCATACCGTCCAGAAGGACGTCGGACACCTTATTGAGACTTATATAACGGAGTAAATAGTTAGCTTTCAGTTGAGGTTGGGGGTAACAGTTTATATAGTTAAATTTAGGACTCAACAACCCGAGAAGCTAGGTGGTACAGTGGTACGGTAGGCTATGTAAGCCTAAGCCTAACTGAGGTCGCAGGTTCAATCCTGAGTGGGGATTTTAGATTTTCTTTTTTACACTTAAAAATTTATTGAAAGTAAAATTCTAAGTGTCAACATTACGTTATATAAGTCTTAATAAGGTGTCTGACGTCCTTTTGGACGGTATGATTTAGGCACAACCGTACGCCTTAACGCTCACCAAAGACCTTTTTTGAAGTAGCTTTACATGTCTGTTTAACGAGTGGCAAGTCCACAATCAGTTCAATCAACCAAAGCCAAGTAATGATGCCCCACCGAAACCCAAAGAAGTTGAAGGCAAGGTCAACGTGCATGTCCCTTTGAATTTTTTTTAATTCCACTGGAGGAGATATTATCCGGGTCTCTTAAGAGCCACTTGAGAAAAGATATTGTAAATTATGGTACGCTCACCCAAATTCATTGAAACAAACATTGAACAATGGCTTTATTCTACAAATGTGTTACGAAAAGGACAGCGGCTTCCTGAACCTTCGAGCACTGGAAGACTGGGCACTGACTAAAGAGGGGAGAGAGAGAGAGCGCAGGCTTTCTATTCTATTATGTATCCATCCCTGTGATGAAGCTCTGTCGAAAGAATCGACATACATGAAGTAAAAGTGATTTCCGTGATTATGGAGAGAATTAAAAAAAATAGATATCCTAAGGCCAGCTCTTATCAGGCACAAAGATTCGAGTTCTCTAACTCAGATGCACAAGCCATTATGGAATATGACAAGAAACTGAAGGAATTGATGGACAAATTATTGGATGCTATGAAGTTAGCAAAAGGTGGGCTGTCGGAAAATGAGATGGGAAAGGACGTGGGGTGAAAACCAAAGAAGCTAACAAGTGGTATGATGTGATTGCTAAAATCACTGTATTGCAAGAGCAACTTAAAGCAGACCAGCGGAGGATTGATAAGCTCAAGGCAACCTTTGCAGAGAAGTTTGATACTGAGAAGTTTAAAAGAATCATTAAAACGAGCAAACAGAAAAAGAGCAAACAAAAGGAGGAAAGAAAGAAAGTTAACAGCAAGACAACGATGCCTTCTGAAGGCCAGGATTCAAAAGAGGTGGCCAACAGCAAGATGTGAAGAGTGATTCGAGAAAGGAGCAGCACAACATAAAGCTTTCTGAGGCAAGTGAGCAAAAGAAAATGAAGTTAGCTGAAGAGGAAAAAAGTGTACAGCAAGGATGTGAGAAGAATTTGTGTTGTAATGAGTTTGAAAAACAGTGGAGCATATTTGATGAGCCTGGATCAGACACAAATGCTGAATCAGACTCAGATAACTCTGATAAAGTCAGAATATGTTTAACCCTTAAACTGCACAGTTTCCAATATATGATTTTATTCATGTGACTTGATTTGTTTCACGTGACATAAGTTCTCAGATATTTTACGTCAAGAGACTTGTAAGAAAATTGCAGAGGAAATGTGTTTCAACTCTTTCATTTAAACACTTTAAGAGAAAAATAGGCTTTTGTGCTTTTCATTTATATCAATATTTAATCACATCCAGATACATGGAGTTTGTTGTTCACAGGAATCCCATATAGAAATGTTGAAGACAGATTTGTCTGTTGGACAATATAAAATTTCCATGGCTTAAAAAAATTTACATGTTTGTTGTTTACAGTATTCCCATGTAGGGTTGTTGAAATGCCTTTTAGTTATTAATTGTAAACTGACAACTAGTTGGGGCTCAATGATTATTGGTTCTTGTTCACAGTCATTTTCAAGAATCAAGAATTTGAAGTGTAAAATTTTTATTTCTCATGTGAAATGGACTACAGAATTGTTACAGTAGCTTGTTTCTTATATACTGACTAAAGTTGTGTGACTCCAGAAAATATCCATTACCTCCCCTATAGGGAATGGGAATTCGAGATGAATGAGGGTCAGTTTCCTTTGTTTCCCAGGGGTTCAAACCCTTTTTACATAAAAATAAGGATTGTATTTTAAATTCGAAAATCCCAGAGGGGTGGGGTAAGGGGCCATTGGTCAGACCTCCTTCCCCGTGTGAGGATTTCCAGGAAATATGCCTTCTTGTTACTGTGGTTATATAGTTTCAGTAGTTTTATAGGCCATACTTGCAGCAAACATTTTTTCTTTATTTTTTGCTTGCGTACAATTTATTTCAGTGTTTATAGCCTCTGCAAACAATTTATTTCAAAATTTTCCACCCCCCCCCCCCCCCCCCCCCCGGTCAAAAAAATAATGGTCCGTCCCTAATCGGCTCCTTTTCAAATTTTCCACGATTACCCAAGTCAATTTTATATGGGAGACCCACCCGGGAATGAAATATCATTTTGTGAACCATGCCCCGTCCACTAGGGATAATGCTTAACGTCCCGGACTCAATCAGTACACTCGACTGAGCTTAATCTAAACGTTTATTACTTTTCGCATTCACTCTTACAACGGGCGTGCACAGAGCTACTCTGATCACTTGTAAAGAATCACTCTAACTTATGCTACAATACTCTTCATCGCAATTGGCTGTTGCTAAGCGATAATCAAATGAGAGTTCGTACAATGTTCCTATTGTTTTGCAATCAATGGCTAAACTCTGAATAAACCTGTTACGGACTTAGACAAATGCGAAGTCTCCGAATATCAAATGTCCAAAATGGCTCCTTGAGGGGACTTATTAGCCTACAGGAGGTCAGGGCTAATTCAGCGCACTTTGAAGCTAAAACCGATTTAGGAATTTATAATGCATTAATAATTGACTCACAAAAAAGACGTACATTTGTTCTTTTTTAAAATTAACTAACAGTAGTGATTTAATTTCTTTTGCGAATGATTTGCGTCGCTGGTGCTCCCCATATAATTTTATAGTATCGAATTTATAGTGTCCGCTTAAAAGAGGGGTCCGCTAACTTAATCGAAGGTGTGAGTCCGCTTAATATGGGGTCCGCTTACTACAGGTTTCACGGTAGGCTATTCTTTATACAATTCAGCCTTTTCTGGTTTCCTTTTCGAGCAATTCAGAAATAATTAAAACTTAATAACGAGTATAAGTCCCCCGGGGAGGGGGGGAGGTACTCAGCAATGTTTTGTACGGGGATACTCCGTCCCAAGGTCCAAACCCTTACCCTTTCATATACCGTTTTTGACAGAAAAGGTACCCCTTTCATATACCTTTCTTTGAAAATGGTACCCCTTTCATATAGCCTTTACGTGCAATTGTTTGCCGGATATATTTTGAAAGGCTCATTTTTATAATACTTAAATGGCAGTTTTCCCTACCTTTTTTATGCTTCAACTCATGTTTTCGCTATTGTTTCCTCAGTATTCTTCGTGAAATCCCTACCCTTTCATATACTTCAGCTCGTGAAATCTCGACCCTTTCATATACCTCCAGCCTAAAAAAGGTACCCCTTTCGGGCGGAGCATCCGCGTATAGCCCATTATAGGGAGTACCCCCTTCCCCCTCGGGTATAAGTCACTTCTTACCGTCTCTCCTCTACTGCTTTAAGGAATAGCAAAATGACATTTCCATGTCAGAAAACGGAAAGAACTATAGCGCTTTGTAGGGACCATAGATGAAGAAACTTGGAGCGCCTCATGAGATGCTAGATCATTTTAGAAAAATGACATTATGCTTGCACATCATTAGCCTGCGAATACAGCCGCTAGGGGCGTTCGCGCGGCCGGGAGCGATGAGAGGCGGCTGTATTCGCAGGCTAGAACATCATGGAGTTTTGCATTAACACGAAGATTCAATAACGCCAATAGAGTTTCTTTTTAATTTAAACACGCATTCTTTAGAGAGAATAAACATTCATTTTTCTTATTTGATTGTTCGATAAAACTTATACAATTTCAATAACAACACAGGTAATGTTAAATAATAAATAATAAAATCAATTTATATTACGCGTGTTACATTTGAATATGTTCACACGCGCATTGCATTATTTTAGTTTAACTAAAAATCTATATTGACAAAATAAAAATTCACAAGGTAAAAGTTACAAATTAAAAATTTTAAAACCATCAACAAATTACTATCGAATAAAAGAAAAGTATTACTGAAAAGCTAGCCTAAAAAGGTGCGTCTTTAATGCTACTTTAAATGCTAAAATGCTTGTGATAGAGCGAATGGATGTTGGCAGATTATTAGAATTTTTTGTTTTGGCGCGGCTGACCAAAATGCTCTATCGACCTCTATCACCAAGCGTAGGATAAGATTTACCACTGGGTGGCAGAGTGTTGGAGCATTACGTGCTCAAAAAAACTATATCTCGAACTCAAACTATATCTCGAGTGATTCCTAACTATTATAAGATTCATATGATATTCTGGAGCTAAACCATTGAGACATTTAAAAGTTAATAACGATATTTTAAAATAAATACGATACTTAATCGGAAGCCAATGAAGAGAATTCAGCAGCGGTGTTGCATGGCAAAATCTAGGTGAGCCAGTCACAAGTCGAGCCGCAGCGTTTTGAACACGTTGAATTTAAACAATATGAGAGGCTGGAAGACCATACTGTAGTAAACTATTACAGTAATCAATCTTACTTGAAATAAACACATTTACTAAACACTCAGTATCTATCTTAAGAACAAGATGTTGTTAAATATATTTCATTTTATAGCTTTCAATATGCTATCTGTAAAGGCAGTGTGGTATGTATGGTTTTGCATGAACCGATACCACATTTCCGAACATTAACGGTGTTCATATTTATCTCTGAGTGGGATATAATTCCTTGACTTCTTGTCTCTTCCCGACTGTGCACCGTGTCAACTTCGTCCCCTGCAGCTGGATCTTTGAAGAAAAATAACTCTTTTATAATTTCATTGTATTCTGATTAAAATTAGACAAATGAATATCCATTTCCACTTTAAAGCGATACCATGGTTAACTAGCGTTCTGATGTATCAGAATTTCCCATTCATAAACGGTCGATGCCATAGGTTAAATAATCGCTTCATCTAGGCCCAATTTTTTCTAATAATCATAGCCTACTTGCGTCCTCATCCAGGCATAAATAAACTGAAGCAGAAATGGCATGGACCATTACAAAAGGCTTTGTTAATGGCATCGACCGTTTACGAAAAGGAAATCAGCATCGCCGTCTTGATCAGATGCCACCAAAAATTAAAATGTTTCTTTTTTTAGCTAATGATTACACATCTATTGTAATGAATGTTGCAGTGACGTCAATGAAAATTTATTTCTTAGGCCCTGTTTACACAGAAGGAGGGTGACCCTGCAAGAAGGGGCACCCTTCTCTATTGTATTTCCCGGTTTCGTTTACATGAGAGCTAGGGTCACCCTAGGGGGAGGGTTACCCTATCTGCCTGCTAGGGTCACCCTCCTTGGAGGGCTAACTTTTGCCATGTAAAAGTTCGAGCTAAGGTCACCCTCCCTGAGAAGGACGGTCAAGTTTTGCGGGCTCAGATTAGTGACACACTTCCGATGGGTCTGGCTTCTCTCGGCTTGAATTGGTGTAAACATGTAAACAGATCCTTAGAAATGAAGGGCCAAATAAACGGTAATAGACGGTATTTGTATTCTCGGTATTGAACTGGAACTAGCTTGCAGTTGAGGCTCATGCGGGGGAACTTTTCACATGCAAATATTTTTAATGACATTCCCCCGCATTAGCCTCGACTGCAAGCTAGTTCCAGTTCAATACCGAGAATACGAATATCGTCCATAGAAATTTTAACTCCACATTTTTCTTAAAAGATTGTCTTTTTCATTACATTTTCCTTGCTTAACCCAGTAGTCTGTTAGATCTTGGTAGCGGTTTGTTCGCTTGAGCTGGGTTTCCAAAGTCATCTTTTTACAGAAGCGGCAAATAAACGATAGGCGTGTAGATAACCGGAATTTTTGCCTCCACTTAAAATATTGATTGTAAGCGGAGTTGTTCTTGTTCAGGTATTGAAGGTAATCTGCAAAATCTTTAACAGTCTTGAAGTCCATTACGTTAATGTAAGAACCAGGAATGGCAAGTTTGGTGTAGTCTGCACCTCCTAACACAACTGGTACGATGTTCTCATCTCCTGTGATGAAAAATAGAAACAACGAATCACGGACTACAGTCACCTGTCTCGTAAGCGACCACTTCCCGTAAGCGACCACTTTGTAAACACCTGTTTTGTTTCTCAGTCAAATACTGTTTGTCTTAATTTTTCTCTTAAGCGACTATGGAAGGCCAAATGGTGCAAAATTCAAGAACTCTAATATTTGATCACATTCAAGGATAACGATCACATTCAAGGATAACGATCACATTCAACAACCACATTCACATTCAACATATCTAAATTAATCAATTTCAACAGTATCCTATTTACACCGGTCTTACCTGTACTCCTTTGAGATGTGGAGGACTGGCGGCCACTTTCATATACGGAGGCAAAAGTAGTATAACAAGGGAGGGAAGGGCGGGATAGAAAGTGGCCAAGGGGAGCGGAGTACAGGCAAGATGACATAAGGCTGTAGGTGACGCAAGAGCAAGTTACAAACCGAACAACTTCTTTCTCGAAGTGATAATTTATTCCTTGTGGCGACTCCTTTATACCGCTTTGGGTAAGACCGCTGTAAATAGTATCCTATTTACACCGGTCTTACCTGTACTCCTTTGAGATGTGGAGGACTGGCGGCCACAGAAAAGGATGCAAACGGACACCCGTAACACAAAGGAGACTAAACTAAGGACCCCAATCTAAAAACACCCACACTAAACTATAACATACCCCAGACTAAAACAAGCGATTGGGGGTGGGGGGGGGGGGGGGGGGGGGGGGGGGCTAACACGAAGTCCTGCCCCATTCCGAAACACGCCTATTACTGGGGTAGGGGACGTTTTGGGGGAGAGGACGCTAGAGGAGCCGTGAAGGACTTCTTTAAGGAAAGCTGGAGAAATATGCTTGTTGCAGGGCTCTGTCATTCCCTGAGTCACGTCTAAAGGCATACCCCTATAATCAACCCAACGCAGGTGGGGAGCAGAATGGCTAATAGGGTTGAAATCATCCGACATCTCCCAGTATGGAATGGAAAAAATGACCGACTAGAAGGCGCTTAATGGGAGGCTACAAGGGAAAGACAAAAGAAAAGGCGTGTGAGAGGGTAAAAGGGGCAAGCGCGACGGGACTCAGGGAATGACAGCTTGGAGCCCCGGTAATCCGAGAGGGAATAAGATTCCCGTTCCAAACAGTCATTCCAAGAGTAACGGAATAAAGGAAGGCGAAACATAAACACGCGTAAAGGAAAATAGGCTTGAAGCAAAGGGAACAAGGATATATGCAAATACAGAATAAAAGGGGTGCAAAAGGATGTGCGCATGCATAAAACAAATTCTAACGAGCAGCGGTGAAAAAAGGGGCTAAAAACAAGGGGCAAAGAACAATAGAGACTGAATAGAATAAGCCAAAACGTGATAATTAAAACCTTAAACAAGGCCAGGAAACAAAAACGGCCATACAACAAATAAATCCATAGACGCAGCATGACACAATAAAACAAAACGAGAAGCAAAACGGAGAAGAAATAAAATCGAGACAAAACAAAATACGCATAGGCAAAAATATAGTGAAAATTATAACCTATAATAAAAAACAACTTTAACTGCATTAACACAAAATATACTTGCACAACCAGGATACTGCCTGACAACGAAATAACACCCAGACATAGGATTGAGATAGAAAATTCCCGCAAAACAAACTTAAGCCATGGGGCTAGAGGCGCCAAACATTGAACAAAACAGAAAGCAATTAAATAAATAGCCGAAAACAAGTAGGCAGCAGGAAACGAACAAATATAGCGGAAAACAGATAAATAATTTACCAGTAAGCAAGATAAAACAGATACGAGTATATGTAACCAACAAACCGTAATAAACACTTCTGCTCTGGAGCCACAAACAAAACAATATCAGGGATTGCGTCCCTGTAACTAACATGCAAAACGCTCAACAGAGTCAGGAAACAAAAGACTTTTTAAAAACTTCTGCTCTGGAGCCACAAACAATACATGCAATACCAGGGAACAAGTAATTAGGCAAATTGCGTCGCTGTAACTAAGAAAAAACGCTCGACAGAGTCAGGAAAATACCAAAAATGCCGTAAACAACTTCTGCTCTGGAGCCACAAACAATACAATACCAGGGAACGAGTAATAGCAAATTTGCGTCCGTGGAACTAACGAAACGCTCGACAGAGTCAGGAAAACGCCAAAATGCCGTAAACAATTTCTGCTCTGGAGCCACAAACAATACAATACCAGGGAACGAGTAATTTAGCAATTTGCGTCCCTGTAACTAAGAAAACGCTCGACAGAGTCAGGAAAATGCCAAAATGCCGTAAACAATTTCTGCTCTGGAGCCACAAACAATACAATACCAGGGGAACGAGCAATTTAGCAATTTTCGTCCCTGGAACTAACAAAACGCTCGACAGAGTCAGGAAAATACCAAAATGTCGTAAACAACTTCTGCTCTGGAGCCATAAACAATACAATAAGCCAGAGACGGATGACGATGAAATAAATGACACGCGGGCGAAGGAAGAAACCACAGGAACGGGAATAAAGAAAAGGCAAGAAAATTACCTCTTGGGGGGCGCCAGGAGCAGCAGGCGGGTTAACGTTCTCTTAAGCAACGGGAGCAGGCTGCTGCGCTTGAGGAACTTGAAGTTGTGGAACTTGGGGAACTTGATTTTGCTGTGCTTGTTCAGCCATGGCTAGTTGCACCGGACAACTTCTTTCTCGAAGTGATAATTTATTCCTTGTGGCGACTCCTTTATACCGCTTTGGGTAAGACCGCTGTAAATAGTCATCTCGATCACATTTCGACACATTCAAGGTCACACATCACATTCAACAAGCACATTCACATTCAACATATGTAAATTATCAATCACATTCAACAGACATCTCGATCACATTCAAGAACATTATTTAAATGTCAACATATCCCATAATGTTTTGCGCTACTGTCGACGCAAAATAGACAGGCTGAACACGACTACTACTCGCCTTTAAATCACAGCTATGAATTTGTTCTCTTCAATTATATTGACCTTTTGATCTCGGCGGATCTCAAATTGATAGCCGGGAGGATTTCATGCTGTCCAGGACCGTTAAAATTTTATTATTTCTTTATGCATTGTTCAGTGCTAGCACAATTGGCATACATTGCGGTTTCTTTGGCTCACTTTTGTTGCAAGATAAATACTCAGTATCGGCTAAAGTTTGTTATCGCTTTGAAAGCGTTAGGATTGTTAAATTTCTCAGGCCGTGATTTAGTGTCTTGCAACAAAAGTGAGACGAAGAAACCGCAATGTATGCCAATAGAGCTTGCACCGTACAACGGCATATAAAATAAATAATATAATTCTATAAACGGCTCTGGACAGCATGAAATCCTCCTATCAATATGAGAGATATAAATACGCGGAGATCAAAAGGTCAATGTCATGGAAGAGAACAAACTCATAGCTACTAGCTGTGAGCTAAAGGCGCAAATCTCTCAGACATCTCACTGGGAAAGCTTCATGCTGTTTATACTAACATAGTATGTAGATACCAGTGTTACAATCATTCACTAAAAGTTTCAGGTTTTAACGATGTTTTGCTTCCGATTTGGAAAGGTCACGCAATTCGTCATGCTATTTCAGATAAGCCGTGAAAATAAACAAAATTGAGCCAGTTGAAAGTTATTTTTGCATCATACATGCTTATAAGCCGATTTAATGGAACTAAAAGTGAATCCAATCTTTTGTGATGGGATTTTTGCGTAATTGGCCGTCATGTTGGTGTAAGTGGTAAAAAGGCCAAGATAGCCGCTCAATACAATGTCTAATCATTCGTCCGCCTTTAACTCTTGAACGAAATGCTCTGGCGCTTCAAAATTTGGCCCAGATGTGTAGTTTTAAACCCTCTACAATTCCATAAACATTTTGGAATCGAAATCTGTTTTTTAATGCTTCCGGAATTTTGATATGAAATGCAAGCCAAGAATGATTTTTAAGCCACTGGCTACGTCGACAGTAGCGCAAATCATTATGGGATATGTTGACATTTGAAAAATGTTCTTGAATGTGATCGAGATGTCTGTTGAATGTGATTGATAATTTACATATGTTGAATGTGAATGTGCTTGTTGAATGTGATGTGTGACCTTGAATGTGATCGAGATGACTGTTGAAATTGATTAATTTAGATATGTTGAATGTGAATGTGTTGTTGAATGTGATCGTTATCCTTGAATGTGATCAAATTAGAGTTCTTGAATTTTGCACCATTTGGCCTTCCATAAGCGACCACCTCCCTTTTTAAGCGACCACTTTTTCCTGGTCGCTAAAGAGAGAGTTGACTGTATATCAGAAATGAAAGCAGAAACTTATCCTGGTCTCGATCTGAGTTATTAACTGGAATCTTACCTGACTTAATCATGACCTGAAAAAATAATGAAAGAAAGAAAGAGAGGTACGGAACAAGTGAACTTCCACGAAAGAAAGCTTGTCAGATCTACACAACCCCCCACCCTCCCACCCCGACCAAAGAAAGAAAACGGTAAAAAGAAAACCAGCATTTAATGGATTTGAATGTCACAGCAGTATGGATTCAACGAGTTCATTATTTGTTTTGGCGTTAAGATTTTTGGAAAAAGAATCCCCCGAGCCCCCTCCCCCCCCTCCCCCTCACCACAAAAAACAACAACAAACAAACAAACAAAAGAAAGAATAATAATAATAAAAAGAAACTAAACAAAACAAAAGAAAAACCTTTAGATTCAAGAATCCGGATTTAGATATTCTCTAAACTAAAGCACCCTTAGTATGTGTGTACACATAAAAAAAAACCAGGACTATTGTACATTTCATCAGACAAATCACGACTCGCTCACCTAAATGACTCCAGTATTTTTCAGTGATGTAGTCTTTGCACAATGCATTTTCAAAACTAAGGTAGAATTTGTACTGCTTAATAACGTTTTTGCAAGCACCTCCACTGTTGTCGCAGGACCTCGATTGGCCAAATTGTCGCGAGCAGGATCCAAAAACATCAACTGAGATATAATTTTGAAGCTTATGAACAAACGAATTTCTTAGCCCAGCGCCACAATTGCTAACCATCCAGGAAACAAGCTTGGTTTTTCCAAGAGAGAAGTCCTGCTGTGCAGTGTTCGCGAATGGAATCTGCTCATAGTCTCCATAAGGCGCAAAAAAATCAGAATCAGCTCTATATGTCATAGTCAAATCAAACATGCCGTTCAAAGGCGTTGTATTGGGAGTGGCGTTTGGGCTTTCCATTAGAAAATAAATCCAGAACTGCCAAGGGGGCTTGTCTTTTAAAATCGTTTTCAAATGATCCAAACTTGGCATATCTCTGGCGTGAAATACAACAAACTCACTTTCCGAAAATCGCCGTTTATCGTAAGTCAAATCAAACATGTCTTTCGTGCAGTTACTTTCAGGTATTCCTGGACAACCATCATCAATTGTAATCCACTCCTTGATCCCAAAGAATTGTGTGTACACCAATATGACGAATGATTTCCGAGTCACCGGTCTCACTGACATCATCGGTGGATTTCGAATTTGACGCAATTCACTTAGTGGGTTCAGTGACAGAGTTATAAACAGTGTTATTGCAACTAACAGACAAGCTAATATGAACGCATTTACCATCTGCTCCCCCATTTTATTTAAGGCTAACTCACTGACTTGAGGCCAGAATTTATAATCTGAGCTCTGAAGACACCGTTTTCCAATCACGTGCACGATGTGGAACAACACTCAATGTTGGGAATGACTCGATCTTTTTTCTCTGAAAGTCAGTAAAGCCTCCGTATGTCAGCAAGTGCAGGAATTATACAAGTGTCAAGAAGTAAATTCCTAACAACAAAAGAAAAAAAAAACATACTTTGTTATCTCAATACAATAGTCAACAAAACATTCATAGCGGAGGACTTTCATATCCTGTCCTCCTCTTACCGTTGCGCCAATGTATTCAAGGCCACACCTCTCGTGCATTCCGACGTACTAAAAATCTTAACGACTTACTAGTCAGATCTAAACGACGCACCACTGCGCCCTCTAACCCACATCCTGGCTCCTTTCGTTGTGGCAACAACCGCTGCTGTACATGCAAATACATCAATGACGGACAAACAGATTACACATTTCACTCTACAGCAGAGGAGGTTGGGCACGGGCCGAAAGGTACCCTGGTAGGGGTAGTCGACCAATCAAATCAACGTATTCATTCTCAGTCTTTTCTGCGAGAATTTCTCCACGCAACATTTCATGGTTTATTAGTGTGTTTTTCTTCAAAAATGAAGTCCGCTTTTTACAGTAAAGGAGTTTTCATGAAAGTTATGTTGCTACTTTTTCTATTTACTTGTTTACATTACAACTTTTGTAGTAGAATTCGCTATTATTAGGCTTCCTCGCAAGCCGGTCCAATATGGCGGCTTTCGTCCACGTTGTGTAGTCAACCATCGCGTTCGTCTCTTGACGCTATATCGCGTGGGTTCTAGCCACAAAACATCGCACTATCTTTTGTAGAAAAAGCTATTCTTTTAATTTAGGACGTCGTATCACATCGTACCTCTCACCAATTTTCTGTTATTTGCGATTAAAGTTTGGTCATTTTCGTAGGTTATCACAAGTGTGCGTAAGCTGTAATTTCTAAGGTTGCTTCGACCTTTTGAGATCAAAGTTTCTGTCTACTCTTCTGAGGGAAAACATGATATCTGATTCATATTCTTGTGCAATCTACACTCTAATCATGAGATTTGAACATTGCAATTTATATGTGAGCTTTTATAACCTTAATAACCAAAGGCTTATATGTTTGTTATTGTTTTCTTTTCATGGAGTGGCTTCCTAATGAAGTCTATTCTTTTTCTAGGTTCAACAGCAAAATGTGGAGCCCTTCAGTCTGCTCTTTTTCCTGAAAATAGCAGCCAAACAAGAATTACATTTTTATTGCTTGACCCAAAATATTGGGGCTTGAGGCATGCATATGGCAGTGAGGGTTTTGGTCTGTCATTATCATGTCTTGTCAGTAAAGTACTGCCCTTAGCAAAAATCCAAAGCTCTTGAGACCCACAATTGGGTTGAGAACTGTGAATTATTGTCATTGAGTAAATGCCCCGATATTGTCAGTTGTTTCATATTTTAGCAGATAATTATCAATAAGGTGTTATTATTATGAATTGCTATAATTATTTTGATTACTATTAATTGTTTTCTATTATAATATCAACTCCATTTAACTATGATATGCAGGGACATAGCTAGGATTTTCAAAGGGGTGTCACGCCCAGGGTACTTCCAAAATGTCATGTCGACATCATCCACACTGTGTTTTACTAAAATCATCTCACAAAGGGGGGGGGGGGGGGGGGGGGGGGGGGTCACGGGCACCCCAGGAACCCCTAGCTATGCCTTGATTATCAAGGAAAGGGTGGGGGGGGGGGGGGGGGGGAGGGGTGGGTAAGCCAGCAGGTGAAATTTCAGTTTCTGTTTCCCATTTCTGTACTGACTTCTCAAAAGGCTTCATTTACTTTTTATTTACCACTTACCCTATAAAACCATGAAGTAGGATGGGGGAGCTTGTAGTGAAAATAGTTCTGCTTCAAATAGAAACATTTCAACACTTCTTTCCTTGCTCCACCACTAATTGGCATTTAAATTTTGAGGGAATTGTTTAATGGTTTACATAAATACCTCATTAAGAATTATCTGTCTGTTAGGAAAGTTGTTAGTTAAAATTACTGAAACAACTACAGTTTGCTCCCTTTCTGCAACCATTCTCTATTGTTGTACTTTGACTGTTGTAAGCAACTATCCTTCCTAAGTGACCACCTTTCCAATTCCTGGTTGCTTATGACATAGTCAATTGCAGATTTGTTATAAATTACCTAAGACTTGTGCTCAAGTGAAAGAACATATAGTTGTTCTCATGTGCAGTCTTGATTGTTTTGCTCTAATTACATTCCAAGTAAGAGGACCCAAAGAAAAAATGGTTCCTTAGTACCTTGAATTGTTTTACCACACACTCAGAGTAGAGGGCCAAAACACTCTGCATTTTCATTTTCAAGCCCAGAAGTTTGAATTCCTTTTTGCCTGAGGTCCTCCTAATCACAATTTTCTACCAGGTCTTTATGGCCAGAATTGGATTTCTTTCTAGAAGGTTGGTTCCAGTGTTCGGATGCAAAAATGTATGTTAGTCACTGCTTTATTTCCATTAGATTTAGGTTTTTAAATCATGTTTTCCTCCTGAAGTTTTAACAAGGAATAATCTGTGATATATTATATAAAAAAGTCAACAGTTGTCAGATTTAAAATGGTCAATGGGAACGAAATCTGTTTTTGTAAACTTATTATTGATTTCATTGATTATTTGTTGTTTTACATGATTTTACAGTTTTATTATTTATTTATGTATTTATACTTCGCAACAACACAAATCCAGCACTACCAGCATAAAGTACAACAAAATTGCCTTCGTGTATTTCAAAATTCAGGGTAGGGACAAAACGTGGGGTACCACATGGCCTAGGCCATCTGGTGTACATGTAGGCCATGGGGTAGGCCATGCGGTAGGCCATGGGGTAGGCCATGGGGTAGGCCATGGGGTAGGCCATGGGGTACTGTAGGCCACGGCCTACCGGTGGTTAATTTCTTAAAAAAAAATCCTAAAAAATAAATAAATACCGTAAAATCTATACCGTAAAATCTCTGTGGTGTTGAGTTCCAGCCTTGTACAGTTACATACAACTTAAAGACAGAGAGTTTGCAGGGCTCGAGACTAACTTTTTAGCTAACTACAGGTTTAATTTCACTAGCCAAAATAAATTTTCACTGTCCAGACTTGTACGGGGTGTGGTAAGGGGGGGAGGGGGGGGGGGGAGGGGGAGTTTCAGTGACAATTAAACAATTAAAGGAGCCAAAATAGTTAAGCAAAAAATCTCCGAGACGTTTAGTACTGCTATTGTTTTTCTTTTTTCAACTGAATTGAACATATTTTACTCCGTTTTAACTTATATTTAATTTGTAAATATAAAAATCAAATCAATTTCAAAATCATTCAAACTCTCAAACAAGAAAGATACTTTCTTTTGGGAAAAAAATGTGCATGTGACCTCTTTGACCTCATTGTTTATGCTTATTGGATACGTGATGCCTAGAAGTTCCGCTTGATTTCACGCATGATAAATCAACAGTGTAGAGCTATGGCCTATGGCCTACCCTATGGCCCACCCTAAATTTCATATTTTTACTTAAAAAAATCAAAATAAAGAAAAATAAGAACTACTTACGGTCACTTACGCTCAGAGATCAAACGTTGAATTCAGATCGATCGATGGCAGCCATGTTTTTTTTTTTATCAAACTCGTTCCCAGGGTCTTTTTGGCGTCACTTTTGAAGATACAATAAACTGCAGGGCTGATCTGACTACGTAGAAAAAGACTTTGCGAGACACCACTACGACAGAAACCGATAAAGTAGGATCGCAACCGTGGACAGCTGTTTCGTTGTTATTGCAACTCATCAGCACGGTGTAGCGAACTAAATTTCGCCAGCAAGAAGCCAGCGCAAATAGAGTACACAATGACCCGTTCACTATATCAGGTTCCGTACTATGTACTCACTTGTCACTTGTCACTTGTCACTCGAATCACGCGCTGCCACATCACGTGTTCCGAGGAACAAAGAGCCCACAGTGTCGCATAGATGTCTCGCAAAGAAAAATGTAGATGGACAAAGCCGATCTGAACATCAAAACGCATGGACAAAACCATGCTTAAAGAACACAGCATTTCGGATCAATAAAGACCTACGGCCCCAAAATATAAAAATAAAAGTAAAATCTGCAAAGGACCGCAAACGATAATGCTGCTAATGGTATACGTAGGATCTGCAAGAGACCTAACCAGCCAAAAGATAAACAAACATACAATAAACTGCAGGGCTGATCTGACTACGTAAAAAAAGACTTTGCGAGACACCACTACGACAGAAACCGATAAAGTAGGATCGCAACCGTAGTCAGATCAGCCCTGCAGTTTATTGTATGTTTGTTCGAGTGACAAATTCCTGCAAAGCTTTATATTTTTAGAACAATATTTTATATCCAGGAGCAGATGGTCAGAACACAAATAAATCACACTGAAGTCGTTGTAGAATGTTAGCGACTTATGGGTGCTTGGGGAGGATCAAATGTTCTATCTTTTCATTGGCTTGTTTAGTTTAGCCAATAACAATGGTTTATTTTTGACCCGACGTAAGTTGTTTCTTTGTAGGCTTTTCAGCTGATTTCATAAGCATGTAAGATATTTTCTGACACAAGGAATGGCTCTTTTATAGTAGTACAGTGGCATTGTAGGTACATGTATATCTCAATGGATGAGAAATACTTTGTTTATGTGTTGTACAACAAGCTTGTAATTGCAGGGGCGGCGCTACCGGTGGGGCAGGTGGGGCATTTGCCCCACCAACTTTCGACAGCTCAAAATGGCGGTGGGCGGAGATGAATAGTGTAGCAACATCCTTTGACCAGATGTGATGGCGGGGCGCTTTAATGCATTAGAGTTTGCAAAATAAATATTCCGTGAATTAATCAAAAGCCTACAATTTTAGCATCGGAGATATTGTGTCTTTAGACTGGAGATTGGATATTGTGAACCAAGCATTTCAATACCCCTTGAGTTACTCGGACGTCAGCTATCGGACTCCAGCTACCGACAAATCCATCAAACAAATCCATTAATGCTGTGAGTTAGCGCTCGGCCTCTGCCCTAATGTCACAAGAAAGATTAAATCATTGCATTATCCAGACATTGCATTTACTGACAAATTGAACATGGCTGATATTGGAAATCAGTTTCTTTCTGCCTCCAATGACAGAGAAAATCGCTTTGGAAAATTCGTTTCCAAAGCCTTCCCATACTGAAAAGAATTGCAGAGAATATTCGAGTGACAGTCGAATTCACTTTGAACAAACAACCAAAATGGAGTTACACCCAAGTTTCAGAAAGTGTTTCGTGTAACTACATGTACTTTTCATGAGAATTAAACTGAACTCAAAGCTGGCCTTGGAAACTGTTTCTCCGGTCTCAGGAACGCTGGAAATAGCATTTCAGAGAGTTTCATTTCAAAAATTCCCCGGGGGAACATGCCCCCGGACCCCCCTAGAAGCTCGCGCCTTCGGCGCTCGGCACAGGAGATTCGCCCCACTAACATTATATTTCCGGCGCCGCCCCTGTAATTGTAAGATGGTTGGGTGTACTACGATGCGCTGTGGAAGCGACATCAACAGGGGGCTAGTGTAAAGAAAATTGTAGGGGCAGTTACAACACCACGGCAGGCTTCATGCTATATCAAGCTGCTGTTACATCAGATCTGACTTGCTATAGTATTCCTGTCTCTAGTATGGCCATTCTAGTATTCCTAACACGTGTATGTGTCTGGCATTAAAACATATAGACTCGCAAAAAAAAAATCGTGCAAGCAAATCATGGCAAAAAGAAAAATCCTGCACAGTCTCGAGCGTAGAAAAAATATCCTGCACCAAAAAATTGCCCAACCCCCCCCTCAAAAATCTAATGGTCCGTCCCTTACATGTCCAAATACGCTGAGTTCAAGAAGCGATATCTCGGCCAATTCTCTCAAAAGGCATCGTTGACAATCGTACCGCTCGCTGTACAATAAAATTAATGTCTTGTGTCTAGCAATAATTTCTGTTAGTGGTTTTTACATGAACAGAAACCTTTTTTCGTCCTCTCTTTGAACCTGAATCGAACAGCGGATTGTAGCACTAAATTGGGTACTCGATATAAGGCGCACTACAATTCACAGAATTCAGTGTTTGTTTCTGGCGATAAACTGCTATTATTCACAGGTAACTATGATGGGAAATATTTTTCTAGGTTTACTGAAACTAATAAAAGTTATATACGAATATGTGAATAAAAAAGTACTTGTGCTTTATTTTCCTTGGCCCTGCTAACATAGATGTTAGCAGGGGCGGGGGGGGGGGGGGGGGGGGGGGGTACTCTCCGAAAATTTGGGTGGGGGTGTGCGGCACGCTTCTTAAAGCCCTTACCCTATTTCAGGCCAAAATATGCGATTTTCCCTACCCTATTTCAGACCCTATTTCAAACCGCATTTCTCAAGGGATAAAAAAGTAGCTTCTTTTAAAAGCCATACCAGAAACCCATAAGTCGGTTGAAACGTGTAACGCGCATTTACAGCTTCCGAATATTCATTTTTTGCTTAGTACCATATTTGGAGACCCCTCGGTCCCCCGAGATTGAAAGCAAGTTGTTCTAGCGAATTGATTGGTTAATATTTTTATCTTGATTTTCCAAATATGGCTATAACAACCTTCTTAGCAAAATGAATATAATCGGAAGCTTGTTTTGAAGCGTACAGGAGACAGTTGCACGTTTCAACCCACTTATGGGTTTCTGTACCCAATTCCAGACCAGAGTGTGCAAACCATAGCCTATTTCAGACCAAAACGGCTTGAAAACCTTACCCTTTAGGGCCGCACATACCTATATATAGCTTATATAAGGGAGCACCCCACCCCCCCCCCCCCCCCCCCCCCCCCCCCCCCCCCCCGGGAGGGATGTACCACCATGATGGCTACAATTTGGCACCGAACAGCAAGAACAATAACAATAATAAAACTAACAATTATAGGTCATAGTAAAACTAACAATTATAGGTCATAATAAAACTAACAATTCACTGTTTTAATAGTTTAGCTTTTAGATGGATACGTGCTCACCTACGCAGTAAACGTTTGTTGTGTTGTGTTGAATAAAAGAAAATTGTATTCACTTGTTGTCTCTTCAGTTTTAATAAATAAGGCCGCGATTATAACCAATTTTAATGGCCAGAAATTCCCTCGTTAAAGCCGATAATAATTGGTAAAAATTAAGAAAATGAGTGTGGCATCGATTTCTACCGATTGATCGATACAATCAATATCCGGCAATCAAATTTTACCGATTGACTTCGTAGGGCTTATTTGTTCAGGTCGTCCCAAGGGGCCGATTACATGGAGAATTTCAGCACGGGCTGAAATTTCAGCCTGGTTAGGCGTGCTGAAATTTCAGCCCGGTTAATAGTTAAGGTTAGGCGTGCTGAGATTTCAGCCCGGTTTCTTGAACAAATCTTCTTAAAACGACGTTTGCGATTACATGAAGAAAGCTTCAGCCCGGGCTGAAATTTCCATCCCGGTTTTTGTTTAAAAGGAAGCGGTGTTATTCTCTGTATATAGTTTTTAGAATATTAATCTTACTGTATCTTATCTTATCTTATCTTTTTTACGTGGGTTTTAGCGTTATTTTACAATTAACGATTATTTATACACGACCCCACAAGCTGTTAAGCTTTAAATTCCATCGTGTTTAAATAAAGGTTTTTATTTATTATATTTACTTAAACCGGGCTGAAAAGCGAGGAAGAAAAGTACACTTGGGCATCATGCACAATGATTTGTTTTCAATGAAACAAGATGGCGGCGTGGGCTGTCAGCTCGGGTTATGTAATCGCAACAAAATTCCAGCCCACCTACCGGGCTGAAATTTGCCATGAAATCGGCCCCTAAATATATTATAGAGATTTATTTAGTTATGAACTCACCGGATAAATTAAAGTAATAAACAAGTCGAAAAGGAAAACAAAAATTTTCGTCGTAGTACCACGTTATAGGGGGACAAGTACATTAACATTTACATTTACATCCAATTTACAGTGCCAGATCCATCCTTTTTATATAGGGATGATATCTGTTTACAAACATTCTTTTTGTTATTCAAATGTGCCAGCCACTGGAACAAAAGAACCCTTTGTTTCGGCAGCCAATAAGGCTCTGGTTGGCACATTAATAACTGACAATTGGTGACGTCATTGATATCTTCCCTATAGATACAAGTGAAAACGCGCCTTTTTCATGACGATTTGATGAAGTTTTAAACGCGCCTTTTTAATGAAGATTTAAAGAATTTGTAGTAATAGATGGGCACCAAAATAGTACCTGGTCCGCTTGCGTGGGTATCAACTATCTGTTGATGCTCCAAAAATCATTTTCTTCCTTCTATTCCTTCTCTAAACCTCTTAAAATTACATTGAAATTCAGGTTAATTATAAGTCTGTCCCAGGCATTCTGGGGCCAGAGCCCGGTTGTTCAAAAGGTGGATAACGCTATCCACCGGATAAATCACTATCCAGCGGATAACACAATGGATTTTGTTAAGACTTTTCCACGGAGCGTCGCGAAAGAAAAAAAAAACTTGTCTTCGTCAGCACTCGCAATTTTATTTTCGTGCGCCGCCTCTCCTTCGCTGCCCACTATCTGAACACCTGGAATAGTCTAAAACACGTTTTTACGCTCTAGTTTCTTTAGACATCGATATCGATAAAACTCGGATCGACTGGCCTCTCCGGTTGGTTACCGTTGTTTTCTTACCTTTTTTGTTTTTTGTTTTGCTATCCGCGGTCTTCCTCTTAACCGTTCAAACTAAACTTCAATCGCCTAATCGATTGATGAAAATACGTGGAATGCAAAATACTGAGCGAGTCGAATTAATTATATGACAGCTGAGCTGTTCATATGGATCGTGCTCGGTAGCTATTGGCTAAATCGAGATAATTATGAAAACAATTTACATTTTGATTTCTAAGACTGAGTAAAGCCGGCAGTAGAAACGGAATGTTGCCCCCAGCCCTGATTTAGACCCGAAATAAAACTGTGTTGCGAGAAAGGAAACTAGAGTACATGTATATTCTTCGTTCTAAAAACGTGTTTAATTGCGCGAATGGAAACTGGAGTTTACACGATTGTCTTAGCGTTTCCCTTGGTTCGAGAAAGCAAGCATATACATGTAAGAATTTGCATCAAGTGAAAACGAAAATTGACATGCTCTCATGCTTGCGCTCATGCTTATGTTGGGGCCGTTTTAACTGGACATTCTTCGGTTCTAAACTGAACGTGTTGCGCGAAAGGAAACTTAAGCCTTACACAGTTGCTCTTTATTCGACAAACTACACATCAAATCATTGTGCATGTGGCTGTGGTCCGACCCGGGGGCGGGGGGGGGGGGGGGGGGGGGGGGGGGGGATACTCTCGCCAAGGTTCTCAAATCCTGACCCTATTTAAGGGTAGAAAATCGAGATTTGATACTCTTTTAAGGATCAGTTTTAACAGACCATATCTTTTTCATTTTGCGCGTTGGGGTGGGTACTGCAATTTAGTGACCCTATCTAAGGAATATCTAAGGACCACAATACCAAAAATACCAAAAAGGATACCCTATTTAAGGAAACCCTACCCTATCGGGCGGCACATACCCATATAGCGTATATAAGGGAGTACCCCCCTCCCCCCCCCCTCCCCCCCCCTCCCCCCCCTCCCCCCCCCCTCCCCCCCCCCCTCCCCCCCCTCACCGGGTGGTCTGAGTACATGTAAATGAGTATTTCAATTTTGGAAAACATTTTTGCGGAAATTCCCAGATTTTTGGCTCGCTTTTATTTGACTCTAAGGATCTGTCGTGTTTTCCGTAATTTCAAGTGATTTTTATAAAATCGAATACTACTTCGCGGACTTGAAGCTTGAAGCATGATTACAATGATGTTTGTGCGAATTGCTGAAAAGCTTACGAGTATTCCGACTTATTAATGACAAATAAAGCATCATCTACGTACCTCCTTTTGAAGCCTCGGTTTTATGTTTTAGTAGTCGGTCACTTACCGCTATACGGTTTGCCGTTTTCTTGAAACATAGCAAAGACACTTTCACCGGATGGATCGACGCACAAGAGACCAACAAAATTAAATGCATATCAAGTTAATTGGAGCCTAAGAATGGCGATAAAACGCGATAAACATCGATAACTAGATATGCAGCAAAATAATTATTTCCCATGGTTTCGAAATTTATGTCTAGTCTGCCGCAAAGAGATCAAATACATTTTTTGCTGAATATTAACTACAATACCTATTAATAGTTTTTAAGTCTGTTTTTGCCTACGTGCCCAGATTAGGAATTATTTGGTGCGAAAAGGAATGTGTGAGAACAAACTAAGATTTATTCAAACGCGTAAATTTCCAAGGCGAATGTGGGACCCGCTAATGTCAATAAAATCGACCCTCTGGCTCGTGATGGAGCGTTTACTGCAAGTCCGCGCATTTCGATAACGCGTGCCCGGCCGCACAACAAACCTCTGGGGTGGTTAGTCTGTGACTGTCTGTGCAAAAACGCTGAGCAAATGGCTTCCGTTTGTGTAAAGATTTGAGGAACTTTTTTCCCGTTTGTGTTTACATCTGATGGCAAAAACAGGCGTTGTCGGGAAAAAAGAACAAACCATGTAAGATATGACCGAATGGTTTCCTAGGAGGCGAAGATAAACTTTGTGTTCTCAGATAAACGAAGTATTCTTTCGGGTTCTTCATTGCAGAAGTACATTTGGTGTCAGTTTTATAACCCATTTTACTGACAAGAAATGTATTTGTAGCTAAGATTTGATACAGGAATCGGTAGTGGAATACACTGAATGATCAATTTAGTACTTCTGGTGCATTTAAAAGCTATTCCTGAAAAGCGTTGTTCCATTTTTGTTGGTTAGGTACTGGGTGATCATGAGTTTTGATCTCAATTAGTTTTTGATAAGCCGGTCTAGTGGGTTTCTGTGATTTCAAAAAGGTTGATTAAAAAATTTCTTCTTTTTTAACATTGGTTGTTATGTTAGGATTTTGTTTTTTCCATAACGCTTTGAGAGCAGAAGTCACTCCATAAATGGTTAGTGGACATATGTTTATGTGGTATTTGTTTTCAATATTCTGGTGGTGAAAGAAAACAATTTTGTTTTTCCTTAATCATTTGGTTCACCTGGAAAACTCCTTGTTGGTGCCAAATTTTATAGTAGATTGGTTTATTCATAATTCTGATAAGTGAATTGTACCATAAGTCTTGTGAGAGAAAAGAATCTGCTGATGTTATTTGTTCCTGGTAGTTCAATTCAGCCCCGAAATTTCAATAAACTCTTTAAAAAAAGGGAGCAAGAGATTAAGAGATATTTTTCGTGTCTTTGTTGTTTAGATTGTTTACTACTGGGCCTCCAAAGTTTTCCAGCTCGACGTCCAAAAATAGTTTCCATTTTCCCTTGTTTTTTTCGTCCAAATATTTTTTGATCCATGCGGATTTTAGTGCTTTGTTAAAGGATACGTTGTCGATCATTTTAAAGGCCCATTATACTATCTTTTCAGGCCGTTGCTAGGGAAAAATCAGTTTGCTCTAGCTCGGCAAATTTTTGCTTATATGTGACCAAATTTGAACAGCAATCTTTAAGTACGCCTGTGGTTCGGGTTGTGACGTCACCAGGCTACGCCCAATGTCACGTGACCCAAAACAGAAAAATGAGCGTAACTTCAGAAACTTACAGTTTTATCAAAATTTTTTTGCATAATTTGATTTTATACACCATTTAAAAAAATCGTAAGCATGCGTTTTCTTCAAGGATGAAAAGTAAAAATATGAGGAAAAATGTGTTCTCAAAACCACGTTTTTGCATCTTAATTTTTTGTTTTTTGATTTTTCGCAAAAAGCATGCTTAAGTTTCACGAAAAATCTTTTACCTTTCGATTGAATTTTTTAAAAATAAATTAGCCTCTATTTGCGCCGAGTTAGGTTCGCCTTTGTCTTTACCGGAAGTAGGTGGCCTGTTTTCAGCCTGGGCTTCCTGTGCTATAAATTGGAAACTGCCGAACTCTTGAAGTAAGACCTTCATTTTGTTAGGATTTGTTGAGTATGGTTATCGTTTGTGAAGTACGTTTCAACCTTCACTCGAAAAAGTTGCCTTTCTTTGCAGACAAGGAGAAACGAGTCATGCCTGTGTCTGTCAGATCACAAGCCTTCGATCACTTTAGCAGGCATGGGTGAGCAGGAAAATGCCTTCAAATCAAAAACGTCCAAAGCATTGTTTTGGGAACTCACGCATCTGTGAGACGGTTTCTCTTGAATTTGAAGAGCAGTATGGCACTTACATAAAAAAGAAAGAAACTTTTCTTTCTCTTTCTTTTCAAACAACAGTCGACAATCTTAGGAGCAAAAAATATAGAGGTCAATATAATTACTAGATATCCTCCAACGACAATTTTTTCCCCCCTCTAAAATAGCAACAAAGCCATTAGAGCAGTCCTATTTGTTTTATCAGAAGCTTATTAGTTTTGTGCTTCTGATTTTATCACATGCAATGTTTTTAAGTTATATACAGATTGAAACGGAAAAGATGCAATGTTATTTTGTTTTGTTTGCCCAAATTATGCGCCGTTTAATTTGTTTTAACTTATGTGCAAACGGTTATCTCAGTTAAGTGGCCATTTTTGGCGGAATAGCTCGAAAGAAATCATACAGTTAAGAAGTACTCGATTATCATTAAAGTGGAAGGCAGAATAGGCGAAGTCAAAAGACAAAAGTCCAAGGTTGAAGTCCGTGTTTTGAATAACAAGAAACCTTATGCAACACCTCCAGCGTCGAATCCATATAAATCGATGCTTCAATTTGTTTTCATTCAATGAAAATATAGCTTAAATCTAAAACGTAAACATCTTTTTTCAATAGGTACAACGCACTGTCTTACTTTTTTAATTTGAATTTTTTTTTATTTTTTCACTGAAGTTTTTGCCTGAAATTGCATCGTATCAACACACAATGACAATTTATCAGTTAATCCCGAAGTTAAACAATCTTCCACGGACGGAAAAACGTATGAGTAATAAAATTAAACGAATTGAAAATAAATTTTTTATTAATAATTTCCATCAAACAAATTTGAACTCATTGTACTTTGTTCATTCACACTTCTGTACAACTTTGACGGCTTCTAAGTTTATACGAAATCGGCCCTGAAAAATACGTAAAAACTGTAGCTACGAGAAAAACAAACGCGCTACGCTTCGCGTTGAATTGTAAAAACTCGAGCACTTTTCTGCAAATGTTAAAATCTTACTCACAGGTTGGCTCCAGATATATCCTCTAACTTCTCAGTCCAGAATTCCTCGGCAGTTGACCTGGTCAGCATTGACAAAAAGAAAAGAAAAAACGGTACGAAGACTGAAGCAGTAGGAATAAACTTTCAGCAAATTCCGATATCTGTGAACTGATCAGTTGAGCGTTCTTACTCCTTCAGTTATTTCTACGTTTTGAATCAGCTTGAAAACCGTCCAAGACGAATCTTTCCAGAGAAAAAAATATCCAGCTTCAAATAAGTTTAAGTACTAACCAAGAATTCAGGAGTTGAACGAGACGAACTTCAAATTTGGCATTGTTTAGGACAGTTTTGAATTTGTACGGACTCTCGCGCGAAGCTGCCTGTCACTTTCACCGGAAGTAAAATTGTACTTGATTTAGCTCTGCATAGCAACCGCATTACCTATCAACGGAATACTATAATGGGCCCTTAAGACCTCCCTTTGTGTAGTCTCTAATTATAACATTTCTCTTTATTTTGTCTCCTTTTCCGTTCCAAAGTAAGCTGAAAAAAGGACATTTGTTTCGTTTATAATTTGAGGGTTTGTTGGAAGAGATGACAAGAGGTGGCAGTTAATGACAGTGATTTTTCTAATCAGGCTGAGTCTGCGAAAAGTCCAACTGTCTAAGCAATTTCGCATTTTTTCTAATCTGTTTTCCGAGAAATTGAGATTGACTGTGGTATCAGAGTTTGTTGAAAACCAAATGCCTGGTGCCTTAACTTTCGAGTTTTTCCAGTTAAAAGTTTGTTCAGGACCGAGAGTGTTTCATCTTTACCAGCACACGAACCAATCCGCCTTATTGTAATGATGCATTCATTATAAAACCACACTCTCAATGAATGGGTTCTATTCGATGGAGTTGCGTGGCAAATATACTTTGTATTTTTAATAAGTCGGACATCCACACAGCTGTTACTTTCAGTCGATAAAAGATCCACCGTGACAAAGGCTTTCTATAGCATTCACATTACCATGGTCAAAATTCTATGCCCAATCATCAGTAGCCTGGAGTATTAATGAAGTTACTGTAGAGTGAAAAGATTGAAAGCCCGACTGGTGGCTAGAGAGGAAATTATAATCCATGAGAAAGCCAAAGACCTGATCGTAAATAATTCTTTCGAAGACCTTTGCCACCACTGGGATAATAGAGATGGGGCGTTTAATAAGTCAGCATGATCCCCTTGTTTGAATATCATCGGCATCACTTTCGAACACTTCCATTCTTAGGGGGAAAGTGCAATTTGTGAATTTAATTACACACAAGTTATGTTTTAACAAGTAATATTTTGTACATAATCTTGACACAGAGATCAATAATATTATCTATTTTATTTTACTCTTTAAAATTTGTAGACTTTTAGGGTAGCATCGTTGTATATGATGGTTTGATTTAATACTGTGTTGCACGAAGGATATAAACCATCAAACTTTTTTGGCCCCCCTCTTCCCCAGAGTAAAACCTTTCTGCCCCCCTATACAGGAGGGTTAAACTTCGTTTGCCCCCCCCCCCCCCCCCCATTTGCCAGCCCCCCGCCCTCCCCATAAATAATGAACACTCCCTAAGGCCGGAAACCTTTCCAAAGCGTTCTAAGACCCCAGGGCTTCAGAGACAGATTTTTCCGAGCCATCGGGGATGAGAGTTGTGTCATCAGCACATTGGCTAATTTTGATCGATCGTTTTCTTTAACCGTTAAACCTTTTATATTGACATGATTGTTTCTGATTGTTTCTGTGCATATGCTGTCAGTATTCATTTAAGTGCTTTTCTCACGCTCGCATGTTTTTGTTGTCGGCACTGATAGGCTCCTGACATGCCTTATTTGCAACCTTCGATCGCAGTATTCCATTGGTCGTATCATATATATGGTTTTTTCCCCCGACGTTTCTTCAATCTGAGGAATATATTTGAGAAAAATTATTTTACTCATAACGAGGAAGACTGAGCGATGTTACTGTAAAATACTCCATATGTTGCGCGAGTCCACCAAAAAAAGAACGGCTTCAAGAGCTGTAGCCTGCCGGAAGCGATGAGAGGCGGCTGTATTCGCAGGCTCAAAGAATGGAAGACAATTTACCACGGGCTTAGAGGGAGGGTCGGACACCTTATTGAGACTTATATAACGGAGTAACTGGTTAGCTTTCAGTAGGGGTAGCAGTTTATATAGTTAAATTTAGGACAAAGCAACCCAAGAAGCTAGGTAGTACAGTGGTATGGTAGGCTATGTAAGCCTAAGCCTAGCTGAGGTCACAGGTTCAATCCTGAGTGGTGACTTTAGATTTTCTGTTTTACACTTAAAAATGTATTGAAAATAAAATTCTAAGTGTCGGCATTACGTTATATAAGTCTCAATAAGGTGTCCCACCCTCCCTCTACGCCTGTGGTAAATTGTCTCCCCGAAGTTCGAGCTGAAGCAGCGGAAAAGAACTGGAGCGAGTCAGAATAGGAAGAGTGAGACTGAGGAGATACACGCGCACTGCGCGCGTGAGGATCGGCGCGATTGTTTTGTAGCTGGGCAATATTACGACATGAATGCTCCCTCAACAAAGCATACCTAATGGTTTGTGTCTAACTCCCGAGTACTGAAGACCTTACGGCGTCACCACGTGGCCTTGTAATTGTGAGGAACCAATAAAAATAAAAATAAATAAATCACTTTATTTAAGGTGGCTGAACACAGTTTTACTGTACCTATGCATCATTCATTGTCATTTTAAAACCACTTACGACTGGGCGCCCAAAATTGGCTTTATATTTTGATATTTTTGTTGAGCTTTTAGGGTGTTGCCATGGCAACACGGTGGATTGGAAATCAGCCTGCAATATTTGGTTTCGTTTATTTTCAGAAAATCTAGTCATTAGATTTTGTCTATCATTTGTCTCTAGTATACTCGTAAAAATTTTCGCATGTTAACACTAGTCTCATGTAATTTTGACAGAGGGATCTTCCGTAATTTGTTGTTTAATATGTTTGCGTTTTGTAAAAATCTCCTCTGTTAGATTTCAAAGTTTTGGTGGCAGTTGAGTTCGGCATATTCGGAACTATTAGGGACGGACCATTAGATTTTTTTTTTTTTTGGGGGGGGGGGGGGGGGGGGGTTGGGCAATTTTTTGTTGCAGGATATTTTTTTCTACGCTCGAGACTGTGCAGGATTTTTCTTTTTGCCATGATTTGCTTGCATGATATTTTTTTTGCGAGTCTATATGTTTTAATGCCTGACACATATACGTGTTAGGAATACTATAAAGGCGATACTAGAGACAGGAATACTATAGCAAGTCAGATCTGATGTAACAGCAGCTTGATAGCATGAAGCCTGGCCGCGGTGTTGTAACTGCCCCTACAATTTTCTTTACACCAGACCCCTGTTGATGTCGCTTCCACAGCCCATCGTAGTACACCCAACCATCTTACAATTACAGGGGCGGCGCCGAAAATATAATGTTGGTGGGCGAATCTCCTGTGCCGAGCGCCGAAGGCGCGAGTTTCTAGGGGGGTCTGAAATGCTATTTCCAGCGTTCCTGAGACCGGAGAAACAGTTTCCAAGGCCAGCTTTGAGTTCAGTTTAATTCTCATGAAAAGTACATGTACACGAAACACTTTCTGAAACTTGGGTGTAACTCCATTTTGGTTGTTTGTTCAAAGTAAATTCGACTGTCACTCGAATATTCTCTGTCAATTCTTTTCAGTATGGGAAGGCTTTGGAAACGAATTTTCCAAAGCGATTTTGTCTGTCATTAGAGGCAGAAAGAAACTGATTTCCAATATCAGCCATGTTCAATTTGTCAGTTAATGCAATGTCTGGATAATGCAATGATTTAATCTTTCTTGTGACATAGTTTGTTCGTAGATATGTCTTGAGCCTTCTTAGGGCAGAGGCCGAGCGCTAACTCACAGCATTGATGGATTTGTTTGATGGATTTGTCGGTAGCTGGAGTCCGATAGCTGAAGTCCGAGTAACTCATTAAAGGGATATTGAAATGCTTGGTTCACAATATCCAATCTCCAGTCTAAAGTCAGTCACAATATCTCCGATGCAAAAATTGTAGGCTTTTGATTAATTAACGGAATATTTATTTTGCAAACTCTAATGCTTTAAAGCGCCCCGCCATCAGATCAGTCAGTCAGATCTGGTCAAATGATGTTGCTACACTATTCATCTCCGCCCACCGCCATTTTGAGCTGTCGAAAGTTGGTGGGGCAAATGCCCCACCTGCCCCACCGGTAGCGCCGCCCCTGCAATTACAAGCTTGTTGTACAACACATAAACAAAGTATTTCTCATCCATTGAGATATACATGTACTTACAATGCCACTGTACAACTATAAAAGAGCCATTCCTTGTGTCAGAAAATATCTTATATGCTTATGAAATCAGCTAAAAAGCCTACAAAGAAACACAACTTACGTCGGGTCAAAAATAAACCATTGTTATTGGCTAAACTAAACAAGCCAATGAAAAGATAGAACATTTTATCCTCCCCAAGTGCATATAAGTCGCTAAAATTCTACAACGTCAGTGTGATTTATTTCAACCTCGTTCCCAGGGTCTCTCTTCTTCCCGCCCCCTGGAGCGAGAGAGAGAGAGAGACCCTGGCTTAGGGTTGTGCTCAAAGAATACCGTTCAGAAGGACGTCGGACACCTTATTAAGACTTATATAACGTAATGTCGACACTTAGAATTTTATTTTCAATAAATTTTTAAGTGTAAAAAAGAAAATCTAAAATCCCCCACTCAGGATTGAACCTGTGATCTCAGCTAGGCTTAGGCTTAGATAAGCTTCTCGGGTTGTTCAGGCCTAAATTTAACTATATAAACTGCTACCCATAACATCAACTGAAAGCTAACCAGTTACTCCGTTATATAAGTTTCAATAAGGTGTCCGACGTCCTTCTGAACGGTATTCTTTAGGCTTAACCCTGGCTCAGGCTGGTCACGTGTCTCCCAGAATCTGGGAGATTCCAATTAAAGGACACGGGGGAGGGGCGGCAAAGTGTGAAATTTGTCTGCTCTAGTTGGGCATTGCGAAACAAATGCAAAAGCGTTCGGCGGCTCGCGAAAAATGTGAAGCGGCGGTCATCCTCAGACTTCGAAAACATATCCACATGGTCTGGTTCTGAAAGTGTAAGTTGCTTTAGGATCAGAGGAATTGTCACGGCGCTTGAAGATTTACCGCAGTAAAGCTAATTTTGAACTTGCTACAGAATTCAATCCAATTTTCTTACTTGACGCCGCAAAGTTCGCGCTCTTGATTTATGGCATTGTTCCGGACTGGGATGAATTATTGCTACATACTGCTTAACAGGCGATCTTTAAGCTTCATTCGAAAGGCACATTAAAGTGCTGCCGTCTGTTCTCTGGCGATGGCAAAGCAAGAAAGAAGCGGCCGCCACGGACCAAATGTTTGCACGCTGATCAACAGTACACTTTTATAACAAGAAACGATCGAGAGAAGACAATGAAAGCTTTTATTCTTCGTGTGTGAGGCATGTTGTTTTGTTACTATGTTCACCAGTTCCAGTCGTTTGGATGTCTATACATTGTTCATTTATATACTTGTGATTATATACTTGTGGTACTTGCTTCGCGTTCGCCTCGCGCTTCGCGTTCGCCTGCCGCGCTCGCCTGAAACGCTTAAAAAAATAACGCCTGTTCTGCAGGCTATTTTTTTCTCTCCTCGCGCTCCGCGCTCGCCTCGCGCTTCGCGTTCGCCTGCCGCGCTCGCCTGAAACGCTTAAAAAAATAACGCCTGTTCTGCAGGCTTCAGCTGAAACAACAACCGTCGCGCACAGCACGAGCCTTGCCACTGTACAGAAAACAAGGCAACGTTATCAAATACTGTCTACCCCTCCTTAGGATTATAATTGTCCACGAGACACGTGACCAGCCTGAGCCAGGGTCTCTCTCTCGCTCCAGGGGAGGGAAGAAGAGAGACTCTGGGAACGAGGTTGGATTTATTTGTGTTCTGACCATCTGCTTCTGGATATAAAATAGTGTTCTAAAAATATAAAGCTTTGCAGGAATTTTTTTCCTGGGGTTTTTGTTTAGCACGATATTTTTTTTGCAGTTCAAGGCCGTGCTCGAATTTTTTTTGGTATTTGCCCAACCCCCCCCCCTCCTCAAAAATCTAATGGTCCGTCCCTTATTGTGCCAAATTTCGTGACATTCTAATGAGTGGTTCCGTAGCATGCGTTGCATTTGACTGGGTTCTCGATCCAAAGACAAAAACGACCAAAACGGCAGTGTATTTCTTCAGTGGTTCTATATATTATCTATTGATTCAACAAACATTTTTACAAACAACAAATTGTTTCATTTTAAGACGAAAAACAACACTTTCGCGATCCACGCTAAGCAAAATAAAATGATCGCTGAATACGCGCCACGTTTGTTTTTCTCAAAAATTTGCGCGCGCTGACTCACGTAAGCAGCTGAAATTGAAGAGCGCGCGTAGCAAACTGCCGGTTCAGCCACCTTAAGTGTCGAAGTATTTAGCACTGCATGCAGTGCTAATTGGGGACATTTAATAAATATCCAAAGTAAACCAAACATTGTTAAGAATCCCAACTGGTAGACTGCTAGCTGTCTCTTTTCAGTAAATCGAGCGGGCGAGCTAATCGCGAAAACACTTTCGCTCGCTCGCCGCTGCTGATTTCTCTTTCGTAAACGTTCGATGCCATTTTTAACGGTCGATGCCATTATTAGCAAACGGTCGATGCCATTTTTAACGGTCGATGCCATCATTAGCATTCATTAGTAACCAAGCCTTTTTGTAATGGTCGATGCTATTTCTCTCTAGTTTATGCCTGGATTGGGACGAAATAGGCTATCATTATTAGATCGAATTGGGCCTAGGTAAAGCGATCATTAGATCTAAGCTAGATTCACGGTTACGTAAGATTTAGGGTTAGGGTGACCTGTTATTGATATATATTAAGAAAAGCACCTTTTATAATTAAATTTTTCTTGGGTTTGCCGGATCAACCCAGTGGTCTAGTGGTAAGAGAGAGATGTTAGCATGCAGAGGTTCCGGGTTCGATTCCAGGTAATTATATTCCATTTTTCTTTTTCTGATAGAAAAAATAATTCTATAATTGGTGAAAATTTTTCTAAGTGTCGCTAAAATGGCAACGACCGTTTACGAAAGGGAAATGCGCCTCGCCGCTCGGTCAATCGCCCGCTCGACTATCCAAAGAGGGACTGCTAGCAGTCTACCAATTGATGGGAGGCCAGCTGGGAGGCTAACCAATTGGCTATTTCAGAGTGTGGTTAAAGATTTGAACAAGGAACTACCGTGTTACTAATCCAGCTGGTGGTCAGAGAGAGAGACTTAACTGAACCGGGAATTTGGTTTTATCGACTGAGTCGATAAGGTAAATTAGCCACCGTAAAAAGATTCGAGAAAGCTGACGTTTCGAGTGCTAGCCCTTCGTCGGAGCGAATCAAGGGATTGTGGGTTAACTGAACCGAGGCCTCCTGATTTTAAGGTGGTCTTATACCCAAAAATACGATGTCTAGCTTGCAACGTTGGTTTTTTGGAAAATGGCCGTTTTTCTCAAATAACACAAATTCACGGATTGAGAAACCTGTAAGCAAGGTATCTCTCTTGTATTTTAGCCAAATTTTCTGAAATTTTCAGGAGCATGAAAGAATATAATTCTCTAGGAGGTAAACCTAAAAAACCTCCATTTTCTGAAACAATACTGTAGTAATTAAACTTTTGTACTATTGTTATTTTGTATTTTTCACATTAATGCCTCCCCCCCGCCCGAAAAAAATGGAAACGCATTGTTTTGCGAGGTTTAGATCCTAGATGGATCATTTATGCACAAAGTAAAGTTGACTCCATTGGAAACCGACCATTTGGTGGAAAGTTATTGTGCTTATAACAGGCGGCCTTATTTCAACTTAAGGGGCTGGTTAATAATTAACCAATGGGAAATTCGACCTAAAGTGGCAGATTTTGAACTCAGAGTACAAAACTATATATCAGGATGGTGGAATTTTCCCATAAAATTGTTTTGGAAAAAAAAACATATTTTTTGTATAAGACCACCTTAAGTCAGCGGTTGAGTGACGCACCAAAATAAGACAGAACATGTTAATATTAGGAATGGACTAATGAATGTCACTGGTAAAGGGTTTGACGGGTGACAAACTTTACCCTTCAAACCTAGCCTCTTCCAGGCGTTCAGTTAGTGGGGCGCGAAAGAAAAATCGGGCGCAGGAGAAAAAAACCGAGGCGAGGTTGGGGAGAGGGGGCGCCCCCTCTCCCCAACCTCGCCTCGGTTTTTTTCTCCTGCGCCCGATTTTTCTTTCGCGCCCCACTAACTGAACGCCTGGAAGAGGCTACTTCAAACCCATCACCAATCATATTCATTGTTTTGATATTTCATTATTTATAATCATTTATAGTGCTGAGTGTTAGCCCCCACTAGATTAGAAGCTTTGTTTTGCAAAGCGAAATATTGGGCACTATTATATTCCACTTCTATTTTGTTTGTGTTTTTCTGCCGTATTTAAAGGATCAGTTTGCCGTTTTGTTTGTTTCCCTTTAAGTATTATTAGCGACCTTCAGATTTGACTACGAGTACGAAATCGAGTGCGAGTACGACTTTGGAATTTCGAGATAATTGTATCCACCGAACTGTAACTCCTTCCTGTTGCTGACTAACACGTAAATAAACGTTATGGATAAGATTGGTGTGATAATTAAGTATATGAGGCACACGAATTTGGTTTGAAAACTCGTACTCGTACTCAATCTCGTACTCGTAGTCCAATCTGAAGGTCGCTATTAATGTCTGGAAGCCCGGATCCGGACATTCTCAACGGTTTGTTGTAGTGATCGTGCATTCTATCATGATGTTTTTTGTTTGTTAACTGATTATTTATTGACTCTTGACATTTGCCTCGACTACCGACCTGTCACTCTCGACAGTCTCGACAGTCGACTCGCGACAGTCTGGACTCTCGACTCCTGAGATGTAAATTGTCCATCGTAAAGAGATTCAAAAACTGATATTTCGGGCACTAGCCCAGGACGCTGGGGCCCCTGGTCAGTTGTTATATCCGACGTTAACTTGTGTCCTTTTCGACTACATGTAATATAAAATCCCTTCCTTTTTTCGACTCACGAAGGAAATTGATACATTTTCTCATTCTAATTGACGTGACAAGTTCAGATTAGAACCCATACAAACAGGATTTTGTTACTATTGAGTGAGTGATAACGTCACGTGCCATTTTAATGCTACGGTATCCGTGTGATGAGCCCCGGGGCATGGGACACTCGGACGTCAGCGTTGGTTTTAATGCGTAAAAATGAGATTTGCAATTTAAATAGTAGCCTTTCGAAACAGGCAGTACTTGTTTTGACTTGCCTAAGGGATTATAGACATTCTCAGCGCTCATCTGAAACAGAGACATTCTCCGTTATCCGTTATTCGTTTGTTAGAAAGGCCTTCTCTTCAAACGGACTTCCACTGATTTTGCCTGCTGCGTGCAGCCCGGAGACGTCACACGTTGATGAACTAAGCAGCGCTACAGCAGTAAATCGAATCGGAAGTTTGTTCTTCAACCATAAACTAACCATATGAACAGTTTCGGTAGCAACGAGGAGAACACGCACAGAGGACGTCGATAATATTTTGCCGTGAATCAAGCGAATTCAGGCAAGTGATTTGTGCATTATTTATTTATGTATTTATATAGAAAATACGATCATTTATGCGGACGTTTTCTTTTACCAACTGGATTCAAATCTCTTGCATATAAATAATTGCTATATTAAACGTTTATTGATAATGAAATATTGAAGTACTGGCCGTTCAAACGAAAGCTCTTGAGCAATCAGAGCAATACTTTCCTGTAGTTCTGGCTGTTTAATTATTATCATAATATGCTATGCTGTACAAGGTTGAGTCTGTGGCCGAGGAATCTGGCGAATAAAATCTTCAAGCGTGTCTATTCAAATATCAAAAGCTCTTAATCAGTACTTGTAAGTACACATTTTGCAAATTGTCATGATCTCGGATACTGTTGAAGTTTAATGATTTAAGGACTCAGGGCTAATGAAAAGTCATTTTGCTTGTTGTTTCGAAATCCACAGACCCAGATACACTTCCGCTTTCACTCTAGTGCATCAAAGCTACCAACTCCGCTGTAATGAAAGCGTCAACCATCCCCAGACGCATCTTTGTAATTTTATGCTCCATCTTCGTTCACTCGACGGCGACACCAGTGTTATTCGCCATTCCCGAAATGTACGAAGTTAGAGATGGTGGAGCCATAGAACGACACATGGACTCGGTCAGTAAGAGAAAGTGGAAAACAGAAGTGAATTTGGAGAGGCTTGAAGTAGCCCTGAATGACGCGGCTTACGGCTTGCCTTTCGAGAGCTGTATCGAAGAAAAAATGACTCGCGACAATAAGTATCCAGACCAGGCTGGACAAAACTCTAGGTTTGAGGAAGTACACCAGGTAATTTAGATTACTTTTATTATTTTCCTGAGCATGTAGGAAATAAAGGGAAAAGGATGCACGTCTTCGCCTTTTGTTAAATGATTGTTTATATGAATCGTATGGTGTGACCATTCAAATGAAAGCCCTTCAGCAGTATTTCTAGTGTTTTCAGTAAATTGAAGATTTTTTTAATCAGTTTTGATTGTGGTGTTGTTCAGAGCGAAAGTGTTAAGACCCGGTTTACTCGAGGTACATCACATTGCTTTTGTTATTTTCCTGAGAAGTGGAATGATATTTTGGAAGAAACTGAAGGAAATGGAGGACAGTTTGGCGCAGGTTTATTATACTGTTTATTATACTGTACATGGTGGTTCTAAATTTTGAGTCTGTGGATGAAATTCTAAAGTGTGACCATTCAAATGAAAGCTACTGAGGGACTGTTCGTTAATTATGGCTAAGAGGGGACCGGTGTTTATTTCTAAAAAAAGGCACAGTGAAAAACGTACCCCCCAATATTTTAAGATTCTTTGTTCACAATATTTCCATATAATTTCCATGTCAATGCTTCATTGATATGGAAATATGACGAACAAAGAGCTCTAATCCCAGAAGGTTTGAATTGGGTACAACAAGACGTTAGCCGAATTTGTCTATTTCCGCCTACCCAAACTGACGACATTCTTAATATCCCTACAAAAGGCGTTAATTGTTCCAATGTTACAAAAGTTTGGGGTCTTACTTCGTGTACCGCACAGATGACGTAAAACAATAGGAAACATTATTTTCGGTTATTGTTTTTGGGTAAAAGAATTTTGATGAAGCATTGTTTTCTTTTGTTTTACGTCATTTATGTCCTCTACACGAAGTAAGAGCAAAGTTTGAGGCGACATTTTACTAACTTGAACCTGTAGTTTTAGTCTACGACTTTTTAAGACGACTAACGCTGTGTTTACATCAGCACAGAAAACATGTTTCAACGAAACACGTTTCCCGTAAACATGTTTGTGATTTCATTGTTTGCATTAGTTGTTAATAATAATAATAACAATTATAAATCACTTTATTTAAGGGTCAAATGTATTTAGCACGCGAGTACTAATTGGGGACACTTTCCAGATCTAATTGGAATTTGGAAGTGTTGGTTTTTGAGGAGAGGGGAAAACTGGAGTACCCGGAGAAAAACCTCTCGGAGCAAGGAGAGAACCAACAACAAACTTAACCCACATATGACTCCGGGGCCGGGAATCGAACCCAGGCCACATTGGTGGGAGGCGAGTGCCCTCACCACCACCACACCGCGGGGAGCAAGGAAATCGGATACGTCTGCGCGTAGGCTACACCACCCCTGCTCCCCAAGTTTCATGCCTGGTTCTATAATTCATGCTGTTTTACTGAACACCCTTTAGCTTGCATAAAAGCTTTATACAGTTAAACATGGAGGAAATAAATGGCGCGACCTTGCTGTTGCATGATTTTGTGCGGTTTAATTTCACTTGCCAGAAGCCCAAGAAGACGACATTCGTGCTAAACGTGTTAATTCGTTTCGTTAGTTTGAAACTACCTTCTAAGGAAGTGTCAATCATACTTGAAGTAAACATGTTTCGATCATGATTCGTGCAATGTGCCGCCTGACGTGAACAAATTTCATAGTGAAACATGTTTTATTCCTGATCAGACTTAACATTTCGCCCAAAGTGTACATGTTAACACTGCACAGGACTTGACTTGTAGTTCAAATATACCCTTTCATAATCACCTGCAATTACCATTCCAGGTAGTTTGACTAGGAGGCTTAAAAAGCTTGGTTTAACTAAACATGTTGCGTTTAGTTTCTGAAGACCGCTACCCAACGAGATTTATATTTCTTTTGATGATTTGCAATATGCCCTGCAAAGTATCAGCTACCAATTTTCGATGTGTTCGGATGCCTTAGCTGAAGATTCAACAGGCCAAAATAAAAGTATTAGAAACAAAATTCTTTTCTCCGAAAAAGTTAGTTCAACGTTCCTTTCGCTTAACGTCGTTAAAAATGCCAAGTCTAGTGTATAATCTCTTCGTCATTTTTTTCTTTATTTCGAAATTCAAAAAAACTAAAATCTCGTCTTGAATTTCTTTTTATCTTATAACCGCGATGGTTATTTTTTTATTTTAATGCTTAATTTCGTTCTGCACAGCGAGCTGGATTTCACCATGTTCACCGACGTACTATGCCTGTCAGACCTCACTGCGTGTTTGATGTCGTGGTTCCATTTTATAACTCTTCCCGCCATGCGCGGATTCCTGGAGAGTTCTGCATTCCTGAGCACGTGACAGGTGGAGCAGCTGTCGGAGATTATGACGGCGACGGACTGGAGGATATTTACTTCACCGTGTTTCATGACAGAAGTGTCTTGTATAGAAATAATGGTGAGCATCGAGGTTAATGTGGGCTATTTATGATGTTTGCAATATTGGTATCACTATTTACCTTTGTGATGATTTATATCTTTGTGTGCCACTCTTGTTATTCACATATTGATTTATTTCCTTAATAATTTATCATCGTCATCACCATCATCTTTCTCCTTTTCCTCTTCCTCCTCCTCCTCCTCCTCCTCCTCCTCCTCCTCCTCCTCCTCCTCCTCCCCCTCCTCATCATCATCACCATCATCTTCCTCCTCTTCCTCCTCCTCCTCATCATCAGCATCATCATCATCATCATCATCATCGTCATCGTCGTCTTCATCCTCATCGTCAGCATCATTATCACCGTCATGTATAACATAGTTAAGAATCACTACTATCCGCCGATGGGTAGCTTATCCATCGAAGATGCAAAGGTGGTAATGATTGACAGATCAGAAAAGTTAACCTGCCTTAAACTACCAAGCGAGGTGGTCAGTTTAAAAATACCTATAAATTCGGTTGAAAAAAATCGATTATTTTTAGATTAATTTCCATGAGAACCGCTAGCTAGTTAAGACCCAACCCAAGTACACGGCCGGACACATCAGTTATCTTTTAAGGCAGTTAAATTTGAATTCATTAAATGGAAATAAACCAGTTAACTCTTAGTGCGGCCGCAGTCAATGTTTCGTTACAAATTGTCTCATGTAACATCACCTTTAAAGGGAGGGTTTCACGGTTCGGCGCATGTGCACAGATTAAAATGCTTTATTCGCTTACTTGCCAATGAATTTTATCGGTTAAAAAAACACTCACATTTACTTCAATAATCACATACTATAATAAGTCCAAACAAAGCGAAGGATGACCAAAATTCACAGAAAACTTCAACGGATTACACCGACAAAGTCAACACTGAATAAAATCTTTGACCCGAAGGATTTATTCTACGCTCTGGTGGCTTTCATGGCGCACATTGGTATGTATAATCATCCATTCAATCAGCGACATTTTCACAGGCAAATTTCCCGCCAGAGTTATGTACTCGCTTCCGATTGGTCTAAACAATGAATTTAAATGGCTTACGGCGTAGCTTGCACATGCGCCGAACCGTGAAACCCTCCCTTTAAGAAAGGAGAATGTAGTTGCTTTGTGCATTTTGTAAACGAATATTTACTACCTCAGTCATCAATAACCGGAATTTTCCTGATAATCTGTCTTTGCTCAGGGGACGGAACATTCACCGACGTCACCGAAGACACGGGTATTGGACCCAGTTCCTTCGCCAATGGTGCTGTCTGGGCTGACATTGACGAGGATGGAGACCTGGATCTTTATGTGACAACAGTTGGTGATACCAGACATTACCTGTATATTAATTACGGAGGACACTTCAGGGAAGAAGCTATGCAGAGAAACTGCTCAATGCAGACGAGTGACAAAAGAAAACTTTCTGGAATGACACCAAATGTTGGCGATTTTGATCACGACGGATATGTTGACATTTACGTCACAGAATGGATTCCGCAAACTTTAGGAAAGGTAATGTTTGTCAGAGTTTTTGAAAATTTTCACCTTTTTCATTTTATTGTTACCATAGCCTGGTTGTTTCTGGGAAATCAATCAAGGTTTTAGCGCCCAATTTTGATTCAGCTTTTGTAGCCCTATGTTAATTTTTGTGGGTACTTTTGGTTTATTGTATTCCATGGACGTAGCTAGGATTTGACTGAGCGGGTACTCCATCATGGGATTTGCACGTGGCAAATTAAGGTTCAAGTCTTTGAGGCGATTGGAACTTTAACGATGCATTTAGCTGCTTTTTGGCCATAAATTTATTACGTTTCAGCTGCATTTTGGGGAGTAGGGATGCATTAGAGTTGAGAGCACTCGCCTCCCTCCCTTGCTTAGAGGGCTTTTCTCCGGGTTTTCCTGAAAAAACAAACGAAACAAAATTGTAAAAACACACAGAACAGTAAAACACTTTTAGCAACAGCGTTTTGTCAGCTTTCAGTAGCTTTAGCTCTAAATATGAAACTGAAGCCGATTTGAGTGCGAAGCAAACTGCAGCTGAAGGAAGTTTCTTAAAGTTTCAAAGAAACTTTTGTATTCTTCAAATAATGATTTTTTTGTCGATTCACATGGTGGAAGTACATGCCTATAATACCTGTTCCCATTGGCTCCTTGTATCGTATACTTCTATTCCGGGGGCTGGGGGTGGAGAGAGATGGAGGTCTGAGCGTCCCTTGAGACGCAACCACCTTTCTCCGGATTCATTAAGTGCAGTGTGATAACTGTTTTATCAGGAATTTGAATAGAACGTTTTCACTTGACGTCATAGCCGCCATATTGGTGTTCCCGTACAAAAGAATTTTAATTAACTTCTTTTGTTAGGAACACCAACATGGCTGCCATGGCCTTTGTCATTTGAGTCCCACGGGACTGAAGGTCACGTGAGTGAAAACGCTCTATACAATGTAATTTAAATGCTTCACTGGAATCCGAATAATAATAATAATAATAATAATAATAATTTATTAATTTATCGTGCGCTTTTTAACATGTAATGATCAAAAGCGCATTACAACGATAAATAAACTAATCTAGTATTAAACAACTTTGCCGCATGCGACAATTGGTGTAAATCAAACCTATACAGCTGGCTTGCGGGTGAGTGTCGCGCACGTCATGAAAAATGTCGTGTTACCCTACGACACATCGTAGCCACGACCAATGTCACACGAGCAGAGTCGTATACGATTTTGGCATGACGGGAGCAGCGCACTTTACAGAGTAATAATACTAATAACTTTATTTGAGTCTAAAAATCTTTTAGCCGGACACAGGTACTCTACTAATCGAGGAGACTATAACAGTCGCATTCAGCAGTCGTAAGCATGTACTGTACTGTCTAAATCAGCCTTTATTTGTCCTCTAATGTAAACTTAGCTTGATTGTGATGATAACTCGCATTTCAGCCGTCAACTTCGAGACTTCTTAGGAACAGAGGCTACCAAGCTAGTGGGTAAGTTTCTTATCAACCAATAATTGTATCTTTAAACTTTCCAGTCTCGTGTAATTCAGAAAGAAAGAGGGAAAGCTCGGTCGTAAAATATGAATTCTTGAATGTTCAGCATGTCACAAGCATGAGACAACGAAAAGACGCCGACGGGAATCGAACTTACGAGGCTTCCGGAAACTGGCCGGCGCTCTAAGTACTTAGTTTCGTACTTATTATAGGATTTCTTTTTTAATAATGTTTGTAATTTTTAAGTCTTAGCTTTTTTGTACTAGGTTTAATGCGCACGGCTCTTTAGAAGACCACTCTTTAGTGATAAGGATCCCGTGGATAAATAAATAAAGTTAAGTTAAGTTAAGTTGAGCTAGGCCATTTACTAGGTTCACATGTGACACGCGTCCTGCATACTGCATGGATCAGCAAATGTCGAAAGCGTCCAATGTGGTGATCGAGATAAAGAAAGAAAAATGGTCATGGATATTGACGGATCCAGACTCTCCATCGTAAGGGGGGGGGGGGGGGGAGGAGTGAGTAAGGCTGGGGGGGGGGGGTAGGGCGGAGTGGAAATAAGACTGTTCGAGACTTATTTTTTTGCAAGAAAAGAGGAGGGGGGGGGGGGGGGGGATACACACTAATGGGTTCGATTTCCTTTGAAGATTGAACAGTGGATATGCACCACAACACAACCTTTCTTTCTCTTCAGATATTTTGAAGATGTAACCTTAAATGCAGGAGTGGATATGGATGGTTCCTTTACCGGCCTTGTACTTAACCTTGGGACTTATGCATTTGGCTCTTCATTTACTGTAAGTTGGAATGTTCGGTACCCATGGGGGGGGGGGGGGGGGGGGGGAATATTCAAGTATATTGGTGAGAGGGAGGTGCAAAGGCCTTTTTGAGGTTTGAAATTAGTGACGAATTTGGGGCCTTAATTTTAGGTTCCGGTAGATTTTTTTTGGATAAAACGGTTTTGACAGGGACTTAAAATTAAGGGAGTACTGAAAAGGTTGGGCCATTTGAAGTCGATTGTTATTCAGTAACTGATTAAAAAACCCATATGTTTACAATCCAATATTAAGATTAAGAATTTAATAATAGGAAACTGTTCTTGACTATTCTTGGAACCTCGTTTTGGCACTTTTTTCTTAATCATCGAGTTAGTATCATATCTTGGTTAATATAAAAATGTATTTTGGTTGCAGGATTTTGACAATGATGGCTGGCCAGAGTTGCTAGTAACAGCAGATTATGGCAGCAGTAGAATGTTCTGGAACGCAAAAACTAGCACCTTCTCTGAATGTACGGAATCTTGTGGTCTTGACGCCAAGCAGGTAAAACTTGTCTGTATTTAAAAATCAATAGACCATTCTCCAAAAAGGCAACCGAAAGTTGCAATCAATCTCTAGCGTAAATTATCCCCATAGGACGGAAATAAATGATTTGAATAGCAGTGAAGAAGAATTATTGAGGCCTTTAGTGTACCACGCAGACTTTGATCAAGGCCTTATGTACCACGTAGACTTTTACAGGATAATTTGGCGATAATAATATTAACGCAACATGACGATGATTTTGATTATGACGATGAAAATGGTGATGAGGATAAGGATGAGGTCGACGACGACGGTTATGACGATGTTGGTGGTGGTGAAAATGGTGATGATGATGATGATAATAATGATGACGATGATGATGATGGCGATGACATTGCTGGTGGTGATGGTGATAATGATGGGGATGATATGTGATGATGATGATGATGATGATGATGATGAATGTTGAATATGGTGATGATAGATGGTGATGACAAAAGTGTTGATTTTGAGGATGATAACGATGATGACGATTTCATTCATTCAACTCGTTGCAGGACGCCATGGGCCATGCGATAGGAGACTGGGATAACGATGGCTACCTTGATTGGTTTTCTAGCGCCATTTGGCACAACAGAACTGAATGTTCCGAGTCCGGCTGCACATTCGATAACAAAGGAAACGTATTATTCCGTAACCTGGGCGGGCGGCGGTTTGAAGATGCCACACATCAGGTAACATTGTTGCATTACCGTGTTGTTACATTATCAAGCCACTGACGACTATCTGTAAGCTTAAAATTTAAAGTGCCTATAACCCTTAAATACATATTTTCAGAATCAACTCTACGCAAATTGAATAGTTAAATGGTGAAATATTTCTTGTTTTGAACGTCGCGTTAGTGAGTTATAGAGATTTGAATTTACAAAATGCTAATTAGATGACGTCAACCCGGGAATCATTTATTATACAACTACTTGTTTTCGCCTCCAGGTAATATTTTTTACGAATCAGTTGACTATCGACAGTTTATTTTTAGTATTTATCAAATTAATTATCCTCAAGCTGTAAACTGCGCATTGTTAAATTGGCGTAGAAATAATGGCAAAGTCCCGGGTTGATGTCATCTAATTAGCCATGGGTATTTTGGCTCGACTGCGTCTCGCCAAAATACGAACCACGGTTCGACAAAACTCGAATAGGTTAATTGGATAAAAAGATTCTAAATAGCAAAATAAGAGTAGTAGTTTGGAGATAAAGTGCAGGATTGAATGGATGGAAGTGGATTACAGTTCATTAAATTTGACGATTTTGTGACGGACGGTCAAGAAATCAAAAGTGCTATTCTTACAGAATTTTGACTTTTTAGGCCATTACTTCGTTACTTTGTTTCTTTGGTTAATATTTCTTTGCTTTCATCGCTTTTGGCGATTTTTCCTTCCTATTTCAAGATAATAACGCAAACTTAAAGCAAGCCCCTGGCCATAATCATGAAAACACGATATATCAGCCAGGACAGTGTTCCTTCAAGATAATAGAGTAAGCTTAAAGCAAGCTCCTGACCATAATCATGAATACACGATATATCAGCCAGGACAGTGTTCCTTTAAGATAATAGAGTAAGCTTAAAGCAAGCTCCTGACCATAATCATGAATACACGATATATCAGCCAGGACAGTGTTCCTTTAAGATAATAGAGTAAGCTTAAACCAAGCTCCTGACCATAATCATGAATACACGATATATCAGCCAGGACAGTGTTCCTTTAAGATAATAGAGTAAGCTTAAAGCAAGCTTCTGACCATAATCATGAAAACACGATATATCAGCCGGGACAGTGTTCCTTTAAGATAATAAAGTAAGCTTAAACCAAGCTCCTGACCATAATCATGAATACACGATATATCACCCGGGACAGTGTCCCTTTAAGTGTCCCTTTAATCAACTATACAGCAACTGTCTGCAGCAACGTTGAAGACCCGCTAGCCTGTGAATAGTACCCTTTTCAGTATGAATTGGGCGAAAAGTAGAGAACAAGGACAAAGAAAAGATCTAAGCGGTGGAAAAGACGACCGCATTGAATATGAGTCCTAATCAAATTCTTTGTTAAGTTTTTAACAGCTTTTGTTGAGATTAGATGACATTTTCCTGGTTTCTGGTGACTTTAATTATTGTCTTGGGGCTTTAGCCTTGCCCACTCCCTCATATTATTACTAGTTGTTTTTATTCTTAACCTTGTTTGTTTGTTTGTTTGTTTGTTAGGCTGGTGTAGTAAATGGTGGGTGGGGGTGGGGAGCAGCGTTTGTGGATTTTGATAACAACGGATTCTTGGATTTTATCATGACCAGTGGTAAAGTTTAATTTGCACATGTGTTATACGTCCCGATTCTTTAAAACCCTAGCCGTTTTCAAAGCAAAATATGTGACTTTCGCTATCCGCTTTACTACGCTTTTCAGTAACACGCGAACTATAAATTTTAAAATTCAACAGTTTTGTTTTTCACCGCCGCAATATCATAGCAGACGTCTCAGGAAACAACAATGTTTTACGCAAAATGGTCACATGGTCATGTTTGTGGGTTGTGATTGGTGGATTTCTGATCCATTTTGTCACTTTCTGTTTTCCGGGATCCAATGTTTGTCGCCATAATTATAATTGACGGCAGCGTAAAACGTAAACCTTATAAGGCCCGTTTACACATGCGATTTTTTATGCGATTTTTGTCGCGCTCTCCAATACAAATTTTGTCGCATGTGTAAACGGGCGGCGATTTTAGTGCGATTCGGGTGCGATATTTGATGCGATTTCCCAAACATCGCCGCCAAGTTGCATCAGGTTTTGAACATGTTCGAAACCTCTGCGACATCGCCGGCGACACTGAAAACGCACTGAAATCGACGCCCGTTTACACATGCGATTTGAAGATGCAACTTGCGTGCGACAAAAATTGCACAAAAAAATCGCCTGTGTAAACGGGCCTTTAGTTGGGCTTTCAGTCAAGTTTGAACGTCAGAGTTCGCGTGTTATTGAAAGGCGCAGTAGGACCTAATTTCCCCTTTTGTAAGCCCAAATGCCTACACTACGAGCAGTCTCTCTTTCCCAGCTTAGTCCGTCGAGCGAGAAACGAAAAAACATTAACGAACGGATAATGGCCGCGCGAAACTGGGGGCGAGTCAGGTGCGTCTTTTCCCGCGCGCCTGCCTCGCCCCCAGTTTTGCGCGGCCATTATCCGTTCACTAATGTTTTTTCGTTTCTCGCTCGACGGACTAAGCTGGGAAAGAGAGACTGCTCATATTCTACCAAATGCCAAACTTCATACACTATTTTGGGATTTCACATACCTATATAGTTCACGGAAGAGAATACCCCAGTCCACTCCCCTAATAAGAATATGTTTTAACATGAGAGACTGCCCCATTCCCCCATCCCCCCCCCCAGCATGATACTAAATACTAAAAGGCTCCGTAATAAGAATACGTTTGGCTGACCATGCTGACATACAAATATTAGAACGAATACGGTAGCATCACCCACAAAATGATTTCCTTGGCACCGACATTGGCGAATATTACACTACAATCTATTTTCCAATGTTAAACGGGATTTGACCAATATTACACACTAGCATTGTTAATCTGGCAAAACATGCCTATGATAGGGCACTATGAGATGTTTAGTTTTCCAGTGGCTTCTAAATAAAAGTATAGTCTGTAAAGGACCGCAAACGATCGATAATGCTGCTAACAACATACGTAGGATCTACAAGAGACCTAATCAGCCAAAAAATGAATGAACAACAAAAGCACGAAGCCTGATATGGTGAACGGGTCATTGTGTAATCTATTTACTCATTCGCAGTCGTTTTTAGTTTGCCACGCCGAGCTGACGAGTTCCAATAAGAACGAAAAAGCCGTCCTCGGCTGCAACCCTACTTTATCGGTTTCTGTCTTCTTGGTGTCTCGCAACGTTTACTTTTTTACGTAGTCAGATCAGCCTCGCAGTTTATCGTGGGCTTCTAAATCCCGAAAAACGAGATATTTTGTGACTATTCTGAATACAGCTATTTCAATTAACGTTGTCGGGTGAAAGCTCAAAGCTCAAAGCTCAAAGCTTAAAGCCTACAGGTCAAGACCGAACGAGTAAACCGAGTGCCTGTTCCAGGCATGCAGATAGTTGGGAGCGGCGAAACGAAAAGAAACGGCGCGAATGAGCGATGCGACGAGCGGGAAAAACGTTTCTTTTGCGCTGCTCCCAACTATCTTGGCTTGTAGCTTTGAGCTTTTATCCGACAACGTTAATTGAAATAGCTGTATTCTTATTCCGGAATACGTGCAATCGAACACACCCCTTGTAATAATTATAGTACACAAAGACGGAAAACCAGAAGACAGGAAGAAATAAAAAAAGCAAAGCAATGTTTAGACTTTCAGAGATTGATACAGTTGATGTATACGCTGAATTCATTACATAACTCGAACTCGTTAAATAACACTAAGTAACACTCTTTTAAAAATACTAAATTGTTAATTTAACTATTTAAATTAATTTGTTTTACTACGATACTAAAAACGTTTCCCTTTTATAAGGAATCGACTTTCCAACGACGACTACGGATGATTATTTTCGCGCAAATACGATGCATCTGTGGAAAAACCTTGGTGCTGGTCATAACGGAAGTACAAAAGAGGTACATGCGCACTACACTCTGGGCGTTTATTACAACTCATGATCAGTAGCTTTGAGGAGGTGTTATTGAATTGAAGCATTAAACACTTAATGACTGGTCCCGAGGGGAACAGTGAATTTTGTTTCCCGAGAATCTCGATATTTCCCGTCCCGAGGGATCAGTCATTAAGTGATTTGTTATATAGCAACAGAAGGCATTTGATAATTTGATAAACACTTCGAGCACTCGAGGTATAAACATCAATCGCATCATAATCATGCCACCTTTTGTCAGGGCCTGATCACGTGCGCTAGCTGGCAACAGTGCACTGTTACCCTCTGACGTGGAAAATGTCGCCCGCTTTCACAAATATTGCCCACTCATGAACGTTTGGCGGGAAACAGTTTGTTTGTTAGATGCCATGTGACTATGAATCAACCAATGAACGCGCGCGTTGTATTGAGAAAAACTCCAGCTATATAACAACAATGATTAAAAGGCAAGTCAGGCACACAGATCAGCAGCAATGTTCTCCCTGTAATATCAATTCATAATGGTAATTAAGGATAGTATCACCCAAGATGAGTTCTCTTGATATTTTAACATCTTCTCCTTACAACTGCTATAAGAAAAAGGAGAATTTGTATGTTGATATTGGGAATTAAAGAGTTAAAGTGCTTCTAATCCCCATTTTCTTTTTTGTTCGTTATATAAGATCTCCTTACTGCCCTAATCACTTGGACGTAAAGAAAAAGCAATTTTTCGTAGCATTTTTTTCTCTTAATTTTCTATGGCCTGACAAAGTCAGAAGATTAAGCCTCTTTCAGGTCCGCTGCCGAGATTTATTAATTCAAATTGCAATTAAATTTGATTTCATTATTTTTTCTTTATGTGTTAATCAGGTTTCTTCTTTGTATGGATTGAATGGGACAGGACAAGGGCGGGGTCTGCTGAAGTGGGACTATGATGGTAAGACATTCATTGCAGAAATTACTTAGACAGACAGACAGACAGATATATATACAGGCGCCTTTATTTTTAGAGGGTAACCCCATCAGTGTCTAAAGTGATTCCAGCTACCAACGGGAGCCCTCCTAAAAAGGGTTACTGTAAAGCATACTGTTACTTTACGCTGATAGGGTGACGTCAGGAAAGTTACCCATCATGCACTGATGTACGGGCGGGATTGGATGCCTGTCCATCAAAAGGTTCTCCTAGCATTTATATCTACTTATACGCCTAAGACAATGCGGAATGAAACGTCACTGCCAGAGGACACAACTCGATAGCAGAGATAAACCGGCGCTGCAAACATTGTAGCGTTGTGGGGCGGGGGGAAGGGGAAGGGGGAGGACTTGAGTGTGCACGGTTTGGCACTGGCAGTAGTTAAAAGCGATTGTTCATTCTCATACATTTTAGTGGTACTCATTACAAAATACCAACCTTAGGAATGACTTAACACAACTCTAAATTGATCTGTAGTTATGATTAACCCTTCTTAATTAAAAGTCGTATGACCTTGTAAAGTTTTTGTTGCTGGCAGAGGAAAAGAGGACACGCCAAAAGCAGCACTTCTTGGCAAACAACAGAGCGAGTACCACTAGTTTCAGATAAATTTTCGCGAGGAATTTAAGGGTGATTTTATAAGTCGTGAAGAAACTAACTTAAGGGAAGTTAGTATTGAAAGGGACTTTGAGAAAGTCTAGACCAGTGTGATCACTGCTGGCGATACTACTACTCTCCTTTTGGACTTCTCATCCTCATCGGCGCTGTTCAAGACAGGAAACAAACAATTATGGCGTACTACCCATGGTCGATCCTCGACTGACGTGGCCTGCTACTGTACACGTTGTCTTGTCAGTTGTGTTCACTATAAATATTTATTGGTTAAAATTTCCACATTTTTGTTATTTTTTATCTTTAAGACGACGGAGATGAGGATATTATAGTGTGTAACAACATTGGAGCGCCGTTTTTCTATCAAAACCAACAGAAGGAACCAAACAACTGGATTCGAATACGCGTTGTGCATAAGTAAGTTAGGACTGGGGGTTACCAATCACTAAGTGTGGCCGATACTGCTTTTTCAAATCGATACGATACGAGTATGAGTTAACGATATTATGCCGTCATATATTGACGTCATCACTCGACGGTATTTCTGTGATTGATATTCACCAAACATAACTACAGACTACTCTGTCTAAGCCGAACACCTTCGGGACCAGCGGTAGCTCTAGTGAGGTGTCCGCCTTATAGAGCGTTTAGTTACAGATGAACAAGTAAAATTCGGCTGAACCAGCCAATAATAGATGTCCGTCTTAGAGAGGTGTCCACCTTACAGGGGTGTCCGTCTGAGAGAGGTGTCCACCTTGCAGGGGTGTCCGTCTTAGAGAGGTGTCCACCTTACAGGGGTGTCCGTCTTAGAGAGGTGTCCACCTTACAGGGGTGTCCGTCTTAGAGAGGTGTCCACCTTACAGGGGTGTCCGTCTTAGAGAGGTGTCCACCTTGCAGGGGTGTCCGTCTTAGAGAGGTGTCCACCTTGCAGGGGTGTCCATCTTAGAGAGGTGTCCACCTTGCAGGGGTGTCCGTCTTAAGAGAGTTTACTGTATAGCCACGAGGCGCGTGTCATATGCCATTGGCAATCATTGTCAGCTATTGCGGGGCAGTCGAAAAATACTTTTTACCTCTTTATCCAGTTGACGTTAAATGCGTCTGTAAATTATTTTTCCTTTTTAACTTGTGAATACGTAAAGCGTTGAACGATTTGGGAAAAATTTCACTCGCTCGCTCGATCTGTCGGCTGTTAACATTGTGCCCGCGATATGTAATGGTCACCTGCCTTACCCATTGGGACAGTGTTAGAGGGAGGGGAGGGTGGAGACTTAGACGCAAGTGGTGCGGGGTCGGTGGAGCAAAACGCCTAGGAGAGGAGAGGGTCGGTGAACATTGAGCCCGCGATATGTAACGGTCACTTGCCTTTCCCATGGGTACGGCGTTGGGAGGGTGGGGAGTTGGACGCAATGACTTTAATTACTCAGACGAATTAAACGTCTCTAGCATAAAAATTGCTGTTCTAATATAATCTTGTTTTAAGGTGCCTCTCGAATTCTGATAAGTTATGTGACAGCTTTGGTGCCCGGGTGCAAGTTATCACGGGAAACAACCACACACAGGTAAATACAGTACACGGAATATACACCTTTAATATACACCTTTAATATACATCTTTAAGTCCCTTTCCATTCACGTCCCTTGTAAACAGCAAAAACCTTCTGGCAAAACATACGTCGTTTGCAATTGATACGATCTGCAAGTATCCTCGCTCGTATCCTTAAGGAAGATCTAGAACTGCATTGTGTGTGGAAGATGAAGATAAATATTGAGGGAAACAATAGTCCATTTTCATGATGGCGTCCTTTACTGACTAATACCAGAATCTTTCTATTGGTTGTTTTGTCATGTTAATTAGGACTATTGTTGTTTAAGCTCCACTGCGATTGCAAATTCAAATAAGAAAGGATAAACGAAATGAATTCTGTTAGTTGTAGTAAAATGACGCCATCGTGAAAGTCGTTACCCTGCGAGCAGAGCCTCTTTCGATCCTCCTAGAAAAATCGGGAGGAGGAAAGAGACTCTGCTAGCGGCCTCGACATTCTTTGATTTGCCGCTCATCCAAGGAAATGGATGAGTCAGTCCAGTTTCGAACTTGTCAGACCAGTTTTCCACTCTTACGCATGATCAATCATAAAAATCGCTGACTTTTTCCGAGCCCACGGTGTGTTGTTTGTAGTCGATCGACAAACATGACGGCCGGTTCTCTTTCGTACAAAGTCTTCGAAAAAGCCGCGAATTCTGCTCTCACAAAAGTTAAAATCGGTCAGATTTCAAGCCTCACGGAGCCACAATCAAGGTCTCTGTATAGTTTTCTGTGTGGCAACGATACGTTTGTCTCTCTTCCGACAGGACATAGCAAATCGCTGATTTACCAAATCTGCCCTGTGGTTGCAAGAGAACTTGCATCAATGGAAAACCAGTTCACAACTGAACCAATGCTCGTTGTTATCTCTCCTCTGAATTCACTGAATTGCCGACCAAATTAGTTCCTGCGAGAGGATAGGAATTAAAGCATGTGAAGTGGACATGGAGAACACAATTTCTCTTCAGAAGGGATGCGACTACGAACTGTTGTACGCGAGCTCTGAGGTATTTGACAATGAAGATGTGAGAAAATTGCTCCAGAATATTGCAGTCGCATCATTGGCATCGTGATCGAGTCGCACAGCATTGTGAAATGTAAGATATTTACCTCATGTAAATACCAAATAGACCTTATCTATGATAGAAACTTGTTTATATAAATCTTGCTCATCAAATAAAGGTCAGCTTGCTCCCATGTTTCCCTGATTTATTAAATATCACTTTAAGCAGTCTTATTTTTCTTATTCACCTATTGATTAGCATATGGGTGCAAACTGTTTCTAGTCTAGTAGTTAGAACGATACCCGCACGGTACCACCAAAAATAAGGGTTAATTGAAAATTAAACAAGACTTACCTGTAAGTTGAAGTTTGATGATAATTCTGCCAAATCATTAGTAGTACAGAAGGGTTAACATGAGATGCGCACGCACCGCCGCAGGTCAGTTTTTAAAGACATTTTGTGATCACCTCAGCACAGCCTGACTGGCGCAGGAAATCAATAATGCTGAAGTGACAGGAAGGCATAAAGCCATGATAGGGTGGGTTCATATAAGGGTGTAATGCGCATGTTAACCCTTCTGTACTACTAATGATTTGGCAGAATTATCATCAAACTTCAACTTACAGGTAAGTCTTGTTTAATTTTCAATTCTACCAAATCATTATGTACATCCGGGTTACCATGAGATTTTAACGCAGAGAGCACAAAATGACAAAGTGCCCAATCAGTCTATGTCATAGCATAGTTTAATTCCACACAGCTGCAATACACATTCTACATGTATAAGCCTATTTGAGAACTGATACACTCATCTGGTTTGTCACAGCAACTGGTTTGTTGTAGAATTTACGAAATGTGGACTCTTCAGTCCAACCAGCTGTAGCTAGGATTACATCAGTAGAAACAGACGTAAGTGCTTTACTCGTTGAAGCACATCTAGTACTATGAGCAGAGAATAACTCTGTATCAATGCCTGCCTGACCTAACATGGTTTTGATCCAGCGTCCAATAGTGGACGAGGTCACTGCCCTATGTGGTTTGATGAATGATACAAGCAATTTAGTGGAATCCCTTAATTTCTCAGTAACACTCATATAGTAATCTAAAGTTTCATACACACACAGTTCCTTAACTGGGTACTTGTACAAGCGGACATTTCCAAACACTTTGCCAGGCTTGTCCTGCTTGAGGTGTTCCGTTAAGGCAAAATTAAAACATTGCTCATTTCTCTGCATATACTCTGCTGATATATCCAAAAATGTCAGTGTCTGACACCTTTGCCCTGTGGTCAGTGCAATCAACATGACTAATTTCAAGGTGAGTTCTTTCAAATTGATCTTATCCAGAGGCCAAAATAAACTCAGGTAATCAAGAACAGTGTCCACAGGCCAAATGTTGTTGTACTTTGGCACAGGCTTGAGTTTGTTGAACACTCCTTTAAGGTATCTGCACACAAGGAAATGCTTCCCTACTGGTGTACGATCCTGATCATCACTGCCATTCATGTCAATGTTGGAGATTGCTGAACGGGCTGTATTCAGAGCAGAGTAGCTTAAACCTTTCTCGAAGAGGCTGTGCAGGAACAAGAGCACGGCCCTTACAGAGGGATGCAGGGGATCATGTGACCCTTCACTACAAAATTGCAACCACTTGTTGATATACACCTTGTATTGTTTGTGTGTACTATCTCGCCAGGAATGCATGATGATCTCAACAATGTCTGGCGAAAGTTCCGACTTCTGCAAGGATTGCCTGATAATTTGCATACCAGTAACTCCAGACGTCGGTGTAGTGGATGTGGACCGTCCAGAGTTGGATGAATGAGATTCTGAGCAGAAGCCTTCAGAACCCGTGGTGTGTCTATCAATAGACTCAGCACAGCTGTAAAGTATGGCTGTGTTGTCCATAGAGGTATTATCATGATTCCCGTTGCCTGACTGTGAATTATTTGTTGCACACATCTGGAAATAAGACAAAAGGGGGGAAATGCGTAAAAGAAAAAATTTGACCAATCAATGGAAAAAGCATCTACATACTTTGCCATTGGATGTGGTTTCCACGATACATAGGTCTCTACTTGCGCATTAAGTCTACTAGCAAAGAGATCTATGTCCGGTTGTCCAAACAACAAGGTAATTTTCTTGAATACGGGAGCTGAAAGCATCCATTCAAGATCCAAATTCAAATTGCGAGATAACTGATCAGCATCAACATTGCTAGATCCTGGAATATGGGCAGCTGAAAGCCAAATATTCTTGGCAATGGCCCAATCCCAAATTTCTCGTGCAAGGGAGTTACAATCTAATGACTTGCATCCCCCCATGGCATTAATGTAGGAAACAGCAGTAGTGTTGTCCGACATAATCCTAACATGAATGTTACTTCTGTCATCGCACAAAGATGACAATGAAAGTTTAACAGCTAATAACTCTAGATAATTAATGTGCTTGGCTGATTCAAGTTTGGACCATATACCACAAGTATGGTTGCCATGTTCAATTTGAGCACCCCAGCCTTTTAGAGAAGCATCAGTGTAAATTACTACGTCAGGACTGGAGTGGTGGATCTTCCTTGAAGCCGAATGAACATTAGCAGACCACCAGTGAACCTCTGTCAAGCACTCATTAGATAAGACCATGAATGCATCGAAATTCCCCTGATTCAATTTTAAGTTTCTCTCTTTATCAGCCTCGATGTGACGATAATGGAGGGGCCCAAAATCCACCCCAGGGAAGCTTGAGACTAGTGTGCCAAGAAAAGATGCAACCTCACGGATTGTAAACTGTCTATTTGGCTGAGAAAACTTATGGCACAACTGCAAGAGCTTATCAGCTTTCTTAGTTGTAAGAGTCACCATCATGTGAATGGAATCCAAAACGAATCCTAGAAACTCTAAAGTTTGAGTCGGTATGATAACTGACTTATCAGGATGGATTGTAAAACCTAAGCTGATAATAAATTGCACTGCATGTAATGTGGCTTCCTCGCATTCCACATAATTATCTTCAAGGTAGAAAGAGTCATCAATATAACCTAAACAAGTGTGACCAAGCTGACCTCTCAGAAATGCAAAGACAGGTTTCATAATTTTGGTAAAAATTCTAGGACTACTAGACAAGCCCATAGGCAAGCTAGTAAAGGCATATAACTGGTCTCTCCAAACAAATTTCAAATATTTCTGATGCTCCGATGCAATTGGTATAGAGTAATATGCATCTTTGAGGTCAATGGAGGTCATAAAGCATAATGGTCTCATAAGCTTAATAGCTGTCTCTAATGTGTCCATTTTGAAATGATGATAAGACACTGACTCATTCAGTTTCTTAAGGTTAAAAATTACTCTCTGAGACCCATCTTTTTTAGGTCGTGTGAAGATGGGGGATACTACCTGACCATCCTCAGGTGTGGAGAGCCTGATTATTCCTTTTTGGAGGAATTTCTCTATTTCATTGTCAATGACTGTTCGTTCAAATGCAGTAAAAAACTGTGTTCTCGTGGCATAAATGTGAGACTCAGGTACCAGGTTAAATTCAATGTGACAGTGGGAAACTGCATCCAAGATGAATGGATCAGTTGTTATTTTCTCCCACACATGGAGGAAATCTCGTAGCCCTCCTGCCTTAAAAGGGGGCTGATTTGAAAGAATATTAGCAATAGCACTCTGACTTACCTCTGCAGAAACTATTGGGTCTTGGATGATGGGGTCTTGGGATTCTGATGGGACCGTACTTGGCCCCGGCCTGGTGCTAAAAAAGGACGACTTGTAAACCTTGATCCCCTTCCCCTGCCATTACTCTGGCTAAAGCGGCCACGACCACGCATGCCTCTACCAGATGGGACCTTATAAGGCTCCATGCGTTGCTTTGGAGTAACTTTATTGCTGAGCTTGTTAGATTTGGTAAGCTCTTCTACCTCCTTGTTAAGGTCATCCCCAAACAGAAAAGTTGACACAGCAGTAGACGGATTGCACAGTGAGACATATTGTTTGTTCAGATCAGGGCGAATGAGATCCCTGCGTTTCAGGTTGAGATCCCTATTTGCTGATAACAATAGGACTGCTGCATGAGTCAGGGCATTTTTATGATCCCCACTAGAACTGTTGCACACCTGGAGGACTGCATATAAACCTGAAATCAGCAATGCCTGTGTCTTCTGGAACGCAGAATCAGTGTTTCTGGTTTCCTGATGTAATTGTTGCCAAATTTGTTTATTTATCTTGGGAGCCACCAAATTGGTGCAGTTTTCAGGTCTCAGGTACTTTCCCTGTACCTCACTTAGCTTTTCTTTCGAGAGCTTTTCTGCAAGTAGACTTTTCACTATATCCGCCAAATTTGTATTTATGGCTGGAGATGTCTTTTCACCAATACTGAACTCTTGCGCAAGTGATTCGAATGAATCATTGCTTGAACCTTGACCGGCGTCAGGGTCTTTTGGCTGAATAAACTCATTAATGTTGCTTTCCACCACAGCATCTGGGCTATTCTCTGTGCTGATTTGAGAACCCTCAGGCTCAGCTTCAACAGCTTCGAAGTCGATATAGACTTGATCAATAGAGTCTTTAACTTGAGCTAAGATATCCTTCTTAGCATCATCGAGAAGTTCAGTAAACATAGCCTTAAACTCTGCAGACGTGGGGGGTCCAGAATGGCCTGGCTTTCCAGACGGATCAGGCTTAGTCTTGTCACCCATCGTCTATAACACAAAACGAAGAGGTGAAGACAGGATTAGATAACTTGAAATCCAAAATGGCGGACACGTCCGCCACGTGTTTCGAAGCCGGTTTCAACAAACGGCTGAACTTCGCTTACAATCTCGTTGTAAACGGATATAAAAGTAATGGGCCGTAAAATCCCAAATAACTTTAAGAGTGAACAGGTATAAAGCGCGTTATACCTCGTTAGTTCGACTCAGGACACGTCCTGCAGTCACTAATTTTGCCAAGTCGAGCACTGTAACACGTAACAAGACTCGCGAAATGAATAAACAGAAATGCAGGCCATTTATGACCGAAACAGTAGTGGAACGCGTCCACTGCAAGCGAAAGACAAAATAATAAATAGAAACCAGGTAAACTTACCGTGAAATAACGGTACAGGAACCCAAATAACAGCACGATGACAAACACGTCCGAACCTACGGCGATCGATAAGTGCACTGACCTGCGGCGGTGCGTGCGCATCTCATGGTAACCCGGATGTACATAATGATTTGGTAGAACTCACCCACACAGAACCTTCCAGGAATAACTCAACCCCCACAGATCTTACCCCACGGCCTCCTTGCAGTCGGCCGTGTCAGAGGAAAATAGCTATGAACAATATCCCTCATTATTATAGGGATGATATCTGTTTACAAACATTCTTTTTGTTATTCAAATGTGCCAGCCACTGGAACAAAAGAACCCTTTGTTTCGGCAGCCAATAAGGCTCTGGTTGGCACATTAATAACAATTGGTGACGTCATTGATATCTTCCCTATAGAGATCAAATACAAACGGGACTTGCTTTTAGTGGAGAAAGAGTAAACAAAGGATTATTTGTGGACGCTTACTTTAGAATTTGTTCTCTAAAACAGCTAGAACCTAATTTAGGCCATAATCAGTTTTTAAACGGAGGAAATATATACAAGACAAAAAACAAAACAACTCTTGCGTGGGGAGTTTGTTATTTATTTAGCAAAGAAAAAATATCAAAAATAAAAACAGCCTCATTGACCTTGGTGCCCTCGAAACATCGAAAGCCTTGTTTGAGAAGGTAATGAATTCTATTGCAGAGAAAAACATCTGGTGTTGTTATGGCAAAGTGAGAATGGGGTTTTCAAAACAAGATGAAGGTGAGGAGAGAGAGAGAGAGCGATTGATTTCTATGCGACAAGCACTTAAATCATCTGTAATGCCAAAACCAGTAGCAGTCTTTGCGTGGAAACTGCTTGATTTGACTGAAATTTGGGCAACAAATTAACTAATTTTCATGCGATGTCAACCAAATAGACAATATTCGTATTCTCGGTATTGAACTGGAACTAGCTTGCAATGGAGGCTCATGCGGGGGAATATCATTAAAAATATTTGCATGTGAAAAGAATGCCCCGCATGAGCCTCGTCTGCAAGCTAGTTCCAGTTAAATACCAAGAATACGAAAATCGTCTATTCTAAAATGTAAAGTAAGAGTGAATTACAGGTCACAGGCAAAATATCAGCTAATTGGCCAAAAGAGGGAAAAAATTGAAAAGTCATTTGGGCTGCTTATGCTCTCAGGTGTAAATAACTATTATTGTTATGTCAACAGAACCGGACCAAGAATATCATGAGTATCTGTAAAGCATGGTTGGACTGTAACCATATTTTTTTTACATTGAACAAATTTTTATATTTACATGTACAGTGTTGTATGTAATAATTAAAAATTATTCCACGAAGTGAAGGTAACTAGTGGTGGATATTCACTGCTCAAGCCGCTTCGGCGAGGTAAATATCCACCACTGTCACTGACACTGAGGGGAATAATTGTTTTAGTATATTTCAAATTAGTGACATAAAATCCCAAAACAAAATACTGCGAAAACTGCAAATTAAAGTTTTTTACAAATAAATTCGAGCACAAAATGAGTTGGGAGGTGGGTAGCACATTATCCCGAGTTTGAGTAGCCAATCAGAGCACGTGATTTAGTATATACAACTTTAGTATTATTATTGCAGCACCCTAATGGGAAAATTACTTTTGTTAGAGTGCTTAAATTTACATTGTAAGGAGTTTGTTGCACATGAATATAAAGCAACCTGAAATATCTTATTTGAATGTCACAATAAATTTTAGACTTTTAATATGTATTTTTTGTAAGCTATTTCAACCCTTACCTAGCCTGGGATCAGGCCCCTGAGTGGGGAAATAGAGCAAAATAACTGGGGAACGTGGCGAAAGCCCTGTTTCGCCACTCAGGAGCCCGGTCCCAGGCTAACCCTTACCTTGCAAGCGTAGTCTCCTTCCATCTCCAAAAAAAGTTGAATCCTGATTCTAATAAGGAGATAGAAGGCGACTGCTCCCAGGGTAGTTAACCCTTGACAAAAGTAATTAGCATCTAATTTATCCTCCCAATATCTAGCAGATCACAAACAGTATGGGGAAAGATAACAAAATTAAAGGGAAATTTGCCCAACATACACAAGACATGTATGTCAATCAGTAAGAAGAATTTGTACTCTGAGCTTATATTCAATAATTCTGAGCTCAATAGTCCAAATGTAGTAATCTACAACACAAGTACCATCACAGTAAAGTTTCTCATAAACAGATTGACAGTAATTGGGGCTCACAAAGGCCCCAAATTCCCCCCCCCCCCACTCCGGTGCGAATTTTCAACTTGCCATCAGTCAGGGGATTTTGTTTGTTTAAGGTGACTCCTAATAGTTTAAACATTCCCATCATGATACATCTATGATATTCACCAGTAAAGTTAAGAGAAAACGTTTAGTACAGGTCTCAACTTTCAACAGTCGCTTCACAGTGACATTCCTTAGACAAGCCGAAGAGTATTTCCCTTGAAGCTCCCGCACTTGTTCCATGACAACATTGAACTTTTTATCCAGGTCTTCGACCCTGCGGCCGCAAGGTCTACATACACGGCATGAATTAGCATTGCAGTCGATAGTCTCCTCCAAAATGGATTCCAGTTTTTGACGAAGGCCTCTGTGCTGCTCTGATGTAAGTACATCGTTCGCCGATGAGGCAAATTCCGCATATAAGACAAATCGTGTCTTTCGTTTTTGCTCTTGTTTTCGATACCGACTTTTTAACGGGAGTTTTCGGAGAGCTGAAAACACCGGGCAATCCACGATGGAATTGCTCGGGGTTGAAATCATTCTGAAAAACACACTGCTCGCATATAAACATGGAGGAAACGGCGCGCTAACCCATTTTGAAAGTGAGGCTTGGAAAGGCTCGGTTACATTTGAATTTGGAGCATGCTCAATAGGAATTGTCGAGGCCGCTAGCAGAGTCTCTTTCCTCCTCCCGATTTTTCTAGGAGGATCGAAAGAGGCTCTGCTCGCAGGGTAGAAAGTCGTCAAAATCGGGTAAGAAACAAGTTTAGAATTGCAACTGGCTTGTCACTGACCAGTTGAACTCGTGACCGCGGTGTGCGGCCGGCAGTGACCACAAAGTTTGTCAAGTATATCCGATCTCGTTTAATCCGAATTGTTCTGTAAATTCCATTATAATAAATTTTGTTAAGAAAGGAGTATTATTTTCAGACACAGGAAATCGGCTCCAATACACACTTCTTGGGTCAGAGCTCCCTGGTTGCTCATTTTGGACTGGGGCCAAACAGTGGTAATGTCACTGTTAAAGTCACGTGGCCTTCTAGACCCATGGAAGTGACGTACGTCAACGTGCCTCCTAAAACAAGACTACGGGTCACACAGCCGAGCAGGTACTAACGCAATGATTAAATATTCAATTTAGCGTCCTCCTTCCCTGCAATAAGCGCCCCCTCTCCGGGGAGAGGCTGTACCTTTCCAAACAAGCTCAGTGACTGGTTAACGAAACAATAGGTTAAACAACAGAAACAATAGCCCTAGACCTAAACACAATAGAAGCTACAGTACTACGGGGCCAATAAAAATAGAGGTCTGGAAGAGCTACTGTACTACTCCCTCTCCGAAGTTTTGTTTTCGGAGAAAGTGACATTGAAGACATTCAGGTATAATAGCGAATTATATTCTGACGATACGAACGGTTGTTACCGTTGCGAATTGTACATTTATTGTTATTGTTCATTAAAATGCTTTTACACGCTCGCATGTTTTTGTCAAAAAAGAAATAAGCGTCCCCTAAGCGCGCCCTCTCTCCAATAAGCGCCCCCTCCCTAATAAGCGCCCCCTCTTCAAAAAGCGCCCCCTCCCTAATAAGCGCCCCCTCTCCAATAAGCGCCCCCTCCCTAATAAGCGCCCCCTCTCCAATAAGCGCCCCCTCCCTAATAAGCGCTATCTCCAATTAGCACCCTCCCACGAGATACCAAAAGTAAATAAGCGCCCCGGCCGCTAAATCGAATCATTACGGTAATTCATATCGCGCCCTACAAGGACAAAATTTAAGTTGAGTACAAACATAACATGACATGACATGACGTGACATAACATATTATTGTATATTTTTAATTGTATATTTTGTTATTTGTTATTTTTCTCTCGGAGAAATTAGCTACTAAAAGCTACTCTTAAATTCGAGACAAAATAAAGTTTATGTATGTATGTATGTATGTATAACATGACATGACATGACATGACATGACATGAAATAACATGACATCACATGACATGACATGACATGACGTGACGTGACATGACATGACATGACATGACATAACATAACAACCTTTATTAAAGTATCTAAGCGTTCTTGCGCCTCTGGACACTAATTGGGGACGCTACACACCCATAAAAAGGTTCCTAAACAATCTTCTTTTCAACATGTTTTCAGAAAGAATTCAGCGAGTTCAGTTGTTGAGCGGTTAGTATAGCAAATGGTATGCAGAGAATGCTCCTTTTCATTAGGGACTAATCCAGCCATATAATATATGGTGATGTTGGTTTATCAACGTTTTCTTTAAGCTTTACCATCGTTACTTAGGAGTCAAAGAGTTGATGGACTTTCAGAAAAGTGGAGTGATCTGCATGTAAACGAAAACAATGTATCATAATTTTGCACATTTCTTTTAGGTTGGCTGACTCAGGGAAGACGTTTCCATATTCTTCTCTCGATAAGTGTTTTTCTTTAAGAGTTACGGAGATTAATAAACAGGTAAATCATCTTGTAGTAGTTATCAACACTGTCAAGCTCACAGCCTTGCTTTAGAGTCATTTTCGTGAGGTCAAAAAGAAACAACATCCTTAGTATTAAGCTAGGCTTTTGTTACAGGCCATAAAGTCTATCATAATTCCGATCAAGCCACTGAATTAATTGTATTCCATCTCCTACGTTAAAGCAGTTTTTAATTAAATGTCGCGAAAATAGAAACCACAGTAATCTGACCAATCACAACAGACGCAGACAATCCAATGAACAAGTCAAAACGCAAAAAAAGTGCATGTTGTCAGCACCAATCGCGGGAAAACGCGTGCAAATAAGTCACGATTGGTTTTGGTGTTACCTCTGATTGGTTGATAAGGTGCCGCGAGATGTTTTAGCCAATCACAAAGCGTAGCAATGCAAAACCAAGGCGATCGCGAAATTACTTTCGACGCTTTATTGAAAACCGGTCTACATGTAGCTAACTGGATCTGATGTTAAACTCATCTGACTTGCTATGTGCTATGTGCATTGTCTTTAGTGAACACTTACTTAAAGTGAAACTACTAGTAATAAATTAGAAGTGGCCTACATCGTGAAACCAACAATAAACAAAGCTAGTAATAAATTATAACTTTGCTGTAGCGTATCCGATGTTAAGTTAGAATCCAGCCTTGTTCTCAGGCCTCAACAACGCTCTTACCGAGCAGAAAAAGCTCATAGAGGCTCGAGTCCGAGCGCGATAGCGCGTGACGTTCAAATCAGCTGCATTGGTGACGTCACATTCTATTACGCGTCAAGGGCGACTGAGACGAGGCTGGTTCGAATCTAGGTAAAGACAGCCAAAACAGAACGCTTTTCACCCCTGATAGAACAACTACTATTAATAACTCTTTTGTTCAGCCCTCTCATTCAACAGTCACCGTTAATCCCGATGGCAAAACAGTGAAGTTCCAAATAAATCCTGGTGTAAACCCAGTTGAGCTGAATCTTGAGACCTTCACGTACTCGGTGAGCCTGGAACCTAGTCCGAATAATCAGCCACTGACCGCCAATGCCACATGTCACGTCATCTTTACGCACACCCGAAATTACAGTTCAAGTGAATGTCGGGGTGGCAGGAGGATAGGACCCTTACCCAATGTGACTAATGAAAGGTGAATTCTAATTCGAAGACCTTTTTTGTTGGTATTTTTGTTGTGCTTTTTTGCAAATTGCTGGGAAAAGATAAGGGAAGCGTTACAAGGACAGTATCTATGCGAGAGTGCTAGAGTCTGGACCCGGTTGTTCAGAAACGTGGATAGTGCTATCCACCGGATAAATCACTATCCACCGGATAAATCACTGTCCACCGGATAAATCACTGTCCACCGGATAAATCACTGTCCACCGGATAAATCACTGTCCACCGGATAAATCACTGTCCACCGGATAAATCACTGTCCACCGGATAAATCACTGTCCACCGGATAAATCACTGTCCACCGGATAAAACACTATCCAGTGGATAGTTTATGCTTATCCATCGGACAGTGATTTACCCATTGAATAGCGTTTTCCACCTTTTGAACAACCGGGGCTTGTGCTGCAGATAGAGTGGGCTGGCGCGCTGTAATAAAGAAGGCCTGTATCAACTTCAAAAGCAGCCAGAGAACGTAGGAAGGCATCGGTAAAGCTTCTTTGCAATGTCTCTCCCAAGTGTGGCTGCGCTTCCATGATTGGAGTAGCCAGTCACACCCAGGTCCGCCAATTACAACACCGTATCAAGATTGCCCAAGAACTGACATTATCGACCCGATGGTCAACTAACACTGGAAATTAACCCTTTGTATTTTAAGTTTTAAGAGTGAAGGTGAAATTTTAAGGTGCACATTTTAAGGTGCACAACAATATAGGCTGGAAAACACAACTTGCGAATGCAGTGATTGACCCATATTTTTTATGCCTGGGGTGTTTAAAAGACGTTTAATAGTTGTTGAACAGTATAATTATATGTGCCATTTACAATAGGTATGAAAAGGCCGAGTCGAGTACAGTTAACCATCAATTATTTAACTCCTTATTTTCAAAGACGTATAGATGGAACATCTTACAACAAAGATCACGTGTGGTGGGGTGCCGCTAAGGAGGATGTAGCACGTGACGTACCTGCCATGTACGCTGACGGCATCGCTATGCCCGCGGGTACATGTATTCCTGAACAGAGACAGGCTGGCCATTGCAGATACCCTGACGCGGTCAATGGATTTGGGTCCAACAGGCCGCCGCCAAGAACTATTAGCAACGAACTCTTTCGTCAGGTACGAAACTTGTTAATTTATATAATTAGAAATAGTTGAAGAAGAGTTGAAACGGTTTGCGCTCGCAGCTTATTTTCTTCTAGTTTGTAGCGCCAGTGTAATGCAGCTAGCAATGTTTTGTGTTTTATTGCAGATTGAATCCAAGATAAGCTCTCGCCGACTCAGTGATTTGCATTCGCACTTTGGTCAGGTAATAAATCATATCTAGTTTAGTCTAATTGATCCATCGATTTGTCTTTAGTTCATACATTCGTTCCTGTGTCAGTCCGTTAACCACGCACGCAGGCAGGCAACTGGTCTATCAGTCAGTACATCAGTCAGGCAGCCGGACAGTACTGAAGGCAGTGAGAACAGCCACTTAGCCAAACAGTCAGACATTCAGACATTCAGGCAGTTAGACGTTCATTTATTCAGTCCGTCAGTCAGTTTGTCAGTCAGTCAGTCAGTCAGTCAGTCAGTCAATCGATCGGTCAGTCAGTCAGCCAGTCAGTCAGTCAGCCAGTCAGTCAGGCAGTCAGACACAGTCAGTCAGTCAGCCTGTCAGTCAGTCAGTCAGTCAGTCGGTCAGTCAGACACAGTCAGTCAGTCAGTCAGTCAGCCAGCCTGTCAGTCAGCCAGTCAGCCAGTCAGCCAGTCAGCCAGTCAGCCAGTCAGTCAGTCAGTCAGTCAGTCAGTCAGTCAGTCGGTCAGCCAGCCAGTCAGACAGACAAACAGTCATCCAGTCAGTCATTCAGACAAACAATCAGTCATGCAGTAACGGCCTACCCGAAATTAACGTCCCCCCCGAAAGTAATGGTCCAATAAAAAAATACCATAGTCCAGTCAGTCATTCAGTCAGTCAGTCAGTCAGTCAGTCAGTCATTCAGTCAGTCAGTCAGTCAGTCAGTCAGACAGTCAGTCAGACAGTTAGTGGGGTCTTCCGCCAGTCAGACCGATTGGAAGTGAATCATTGAGACAGATAATCATTAATAGTACCAATCTATTCATTTGGTCTCACAGCATATATGAACAATAGCTTACATGTAGGTCTTTCTTAGATCTTCTAATCCCCAGATTTCAGGTCCTTCATGAATTCACAACCTACAATCTTCGACAATATTTTTGGGACGCTCCTACCTTTTCTTAACCGTCAAGAGAAATTATTGCTAAATACCCCCTCCCCCCCCCCCCCATCACAAAGTTGATTTCGGCGCTTAAAACTAGTTTAAACAACATTGTCCGAGGGGGGAGGGGGGAGGGGATCATTTCTACTAACCCGGTGGCTGAAATGTTTAATAATTCTTGAAGAAATAGTCAAGAGTGCGCTTTTATTGAAGTGTCCCAAAGACTTTTGTCGACGATTGTAGTCCTTTTACTCAGAATCAAGTTTTGACCATTATTAACAAAGCCACCATTATGTTTACTTGTTTTACAGTTCTTGACCCATGATACCGATTTCTCCAGTCCGCTGCCTCGTTATGAGTTCCAAGGTGTTGTAAGTGACGTGTGGCTACCAATTGAAGTACCGAAGGTTGGTTTTGCAAACGCTTTTTACTTTAGATCGAAGCGTCCTAATAATGACCAGAAATCACTATTTACGGTAAATGCAGGCTCAGAAGTTGCGTAGTTTTTAGAAAGCGTCACAAAACAAACTCACTGACAAACTGTTTACTGTTTACTGTTTGGCGTTCAACAAACTCACTGATGAAGAGGCAGCAGCCTCGAAACGTCTGAGAAACTCAATTTTAGCGCTATAAATTTTAAAAAATTAAGTCTACATTCACGATACCGCGCTACACAGATTTATGCGCATTTTATGTGCATCTTTTGATTACTTTTGGTCACAAAACAAAGCCAATTGAGTTGAATTTTATTTGAAAATTCGTTTGGAAGTTGTTTATCGTTAAACGTTTTGTTCAGTTGCCGGGGAAGTAGTCTTCTTTACTCATCATGTGAGGAAACAGGAAATTCGCGTAGTGTTGAGAGCACTTGCCTCCCACCATTGTAGCTCATTGTGGCCCGGAATCGAATCTCGGAGGCAACGCCATATGTGGGTTGAGAAGTATTTGAGTTTGTAGTTTCTTCTCGTCCTTGGCTAATGGCTTTTTTCCCATGCCAGTATTCCAGGTTTCCTCCCTCCACAAAAACCAACATTTCCAAATTTCAATTAAATCCGGAAATACACTTGAAATAAGAGCCACTCTGTGTGGATTTTCACTGAAATTTGCATTATTTTTATCTTAATTATTATTTTATTTATTTATCAAGTTCCACAGTAGAAAACAGTATTTTCTGTTTTCTTGCAGGGTGATGTCCATTTTGATCCACTGAATAAAGGCAATATCTACCTTCCTTTTGTGCGCTCGACTTACAACAGGTGTGGTTAATATAACGTAACGTTGCATCATTATGTATTTGTTTTACAGTAACAAACTGGTCGTTCTAACTCAAATTATTAAAGGAAGCTTAAGTAAGGTTGAATACTTTCTAAATTACTATATTAGTATTATATTCGCTTTCGAAGAACGCAATCCTAATTTCGTGTTGGTTGTCCTGTGCTTTATGTGCAGTAAAATTTGAGATTTTTTGGTGGCCGGTCTTCCAAATGGCCGCCCCCATTGTTTTTTTTTTTCCAGGGGCTCATTTCCGCCGGAAGTTCTTTCGAACGCGTCTCCATAATCTCCAATTACCATGATTACTGCTAGTTATAGTACTACATTAATGCTAAGCCAATGATGATTCGGGGTTGCTTAATTTTGGAGGGTACGACTCAAGTACAGTCGAACCTTCAGTAAACGGGCCCCATCGGGATCAGAAAAAGTGTTTAAGAGAGGTGTCCGCTTATAGAAGGTTACAAGTGTAGTGTTTGTATGTGGCTGGGACCACAACTAAGTGTCCACTAATGGGAGGTGTCCGCCTACGGGAAGTGTCCGTTACAGCGGAGGTTCGACTGTACATAGTTTCTTTTCCAAAGTTTTCCTTGATCGCTTTGTAGTCCGTTACTTTTTGTCGGGAGGGTCGTCACTATCCGGTATTGCTAGCAAGTTCTCAACATGGTTATTAGTTTTAAAATTCTACAGTACTCTTTGACATGGGCGATTGTTTCCGGCTACTATTTGTTAATTAAAGTTGAAAAAAATGCGATGGTGACCGTGTTATTATTTTAGCTATCAAAGGTGAGTTATCGAATGGGACTATGACGTTGTGTTCTATTTGTTTGATTTTTTAATCGGCGAAAATAAAGTCTTAAAACTCATCGAGGAAGCACTTGGTTTATTCGCCTAAGCGATATTACACTTCACAATAGTTTGTTATTATATTTCGTTATCAGATGTACCGGCCGAAGTACCAACATTCCGAGACAACAGGTCAATAGAATAACGTCCTATATCGACGGTTCGGTCGTGTACGGAGAATCAGTGAAAAGAAACAGGGCGCTACGGGAATTTAAAGATGGAAAGATGAAACTTGGACCAGGTGATCTCATTCCGGTAGGTTACAGCAATTTTGGATAAATAAATAAATAAATAAATAAATAAATAAATAGATAAATATAATGTTTCATTTGATTCCTGGTGACCCGCATGGGTATCCTCTACTGTATATGGTCTGTCCAGGGTAAACATCCGGGATAGCTAGTGTAGTTCTAAAAAAATTGTGACAGTTGTTCTTGACGTTAGGGAGGTTTAGCAGTCACGACGGCGACGGTAGCGAGAATGGTACAATTTAAAATGAGCGAAAACAATGCCTCTGCCTGTGCGTTTTGCATTGCCGTTTCCTGCAAAAAAACGTCAAACTTATGATCAAGTTATAGGTTCTGTCTGTTATATTTGAACTCGAAAGCCATCCCTATGAATTCAACTCCTTGATAATTCAGCCACTTTAGACAAATTTGAATAATTGCTAAGCAGTTACCTTGGCGTTGTCGTCGTGGTTGCTTAAGTGTCTTCACTCCTTACTCGGCAGCCTGAACAGAGACTCTCCTATTTCCTTTCTCCGACGGAGAGAAACAGGAGACCTAACTGGCCCTCTTTCGATTATATCGCAGAGATTAAGTTCTCTTAGCTTTCAAATAGCATTAAACTGAGACATATGAAGAGAAATACATCAAGACTCACGCACCTATTTGGTTCTTTTTGTTTTTATGCGTTTGTGAGCAGGATAACACTATGGCTGTAGCAAATGACAATCCCTTGGGCCGTGATGCAGACAGTCTGTTGGCTGCTGGTGATACCAGAGCAAACGTTCAGCCGGGTTTGATTGCGCTTCACACTCTTTTTGTGCGCGAACACAACCGGCTCTGTGACGAATACAAACGTGAATATCCGCAGGTGAGTTGCTGTTTAAGAACCGGCTCGTCGTTAAGCTAAAATATGTGTGCATAAATTTGCATGCACTAATGTAACACCCCCCCCCCCCCCCCCAAAAAAAAAAAAAAACAAAAAAAAGAAAAACGGAGGGCAAACTTTAACGAATGCCGCTCCGCGCATGAGTAAAAACAATGGCTTGTGTTGGTTAAATAAGACTGAGTTAATTCACCTATTAATCTTTTCTGTTTCCCAGGCTACCGATGAAGAGTTATTCCAGGCCGCGCGTCGCCTGGTAGCAGCTGAGCTTCAAGCTATCACGTTCCGTGAGTACCTGCCGTCGTTGTTGGGGGGCACGGAGTACATTCCTCGTTATCAGGGGTACAATCAGAGCGTGGATCCTGGTATGAGCAACATTATGGCAACAGCGGCTTTCAGGTGATTTGGATGCGCGCATTTTTCACGTTTATACCGACTTTCAGTTCGAAATAATTTTTTTAAAGCCATTCATCATGCTTTTTAGACTTTTTTTGTGCAATGTAAAATTGAATCAACTACTTCATTTTGCTTTGAAACTGCCTGGGGTATAGTTTTCGAACATAAAGGGGCTACAAGTGAGTACGAAATAGAGTCTAGATGATTGCCATTTTGGCTTAAAAAAGGAAAGAAAATTAATGTAAGGTAAGGTCTGCAATTGGGCAGGGCATTGCCCAAAGTGTTTAAAAAGTGGTTACCCCTAACAATTGTATTAATTTTTATGACAAAATTTGGGTGACATCGACATTTACACTGTAGGCTGGGATCATTTCAATGAAAATGTCTCGCCAATTAGGACAATTTTTTGGCGTAATCCACTCTTTGAATAATCGGGCTCAGGTGTATAAATCAAAATGGGTACCCTGTGATTTACTACCATCCAACCATTAGTAATTCTCCAATTCGTTTCATACCATCGAAGAGAAGAGGCGATTTACCAGATTGGCACAAACTTCATCTTTACGTTTTCGTTGCATATTAGATTCGGTCACAGTCAGGTCAACACTCACTTGTGGCGGTATGAAGAGGATGGTACGATGTCTCCTTATGGGCACCTCCCTATGAGAGATGCTTACTTTGCCCCTGAGAGAGTGAAGAGAGAAGGGGGAATAGACCCTCTGTTTAGAGGCGCAGTTAAACAAGCGGCACAAGAAATTGATTTAAAGGTTTGGAATGAGATTCTGTTAAGGTGGCTCACGACGGTTTCTTTTAGTTTTCAGCACTTACACTTCGATGGTTTAATACAACAATTATTATCAGTTGATGCTATAATAATGGTATCAAACAAATGCCCAGTCATTGATAAACAAGTTATGGTCATCGTCATGACGTAACAGGTAACCACAGTAACATTATAACCTATTAAAGACACCCTTTATTTAGTTTAAGCGCTTATAACTAAAAAACGAGCCGATAAGGTACAATTTTTGCAAAGTTTTAAAAAAGTCTTGGAAAGGGGCTCAAAAATTTGCGTCATGACGATGACGATGACGATGACCATAACTTGTTCGCCAATGACTGGGCATTTGTTTGATACCATTATTGTACCATTATTGTACCATTATTGTACCATTATTGTAGCATCAACTGATAAAGAATCGTAGTATTGATCCATCAAAGTATAAGTGATGAAAAATACCGGGAACTATTGCGAGCCACCTTAAGACGTCATGATGTTTAAATTCACGATATTGAAGACTCGTTTCGACATGGTGATCAACATATTAGATTTTTAGATTCAATATCATTCTAATAGGTTAATTAAAACCTACAGGATATCAGAGCATGTGTCATATATTAAGTGAAAGCCTACCCGAATTGAGAAAACATGACAACGACAATGTACAGAATTTCTTCTCGACGTTATTTGAGAGGATTCATTTCTTCCCGAGACGATATTTTTATGACAAGGGGTATTGTCTGAACTAATGCAAACTTAAGACCGTGACATTTTTCAATTTTGAAATTATGTTTTCTTGACTTAAACAGTCGACTAAAAAACTTCATAAATATAAATTGCAAAAGGAAAGACGTTCTTTCTGGGGCTGCGTGTGTCAGATTACACTCTGTTAAATTTAAATCCGTTTGAATCGGACAGACTAGTGGATCCAGAGTTGACGGTTTCTCTTTTATCAATAAAATAAAATTATACATCATTTCCCATTTTAAGCAAAGAACCAATTTATTTGAATGTCGTTTTTGGTGTTGGTTCTACAGATGGTAGATGACATGAGAAATGTATTGTTTCCTTCTGGCCGTGCTCGTCAACTTGGCTTGGATCTAGCGGCCATGAATATACAGCGTGGAAGGGAACATGGTTTACCAGACTACAATTATGTGAGAAAGGCGCTTGGGCTAACAGGTTGGTGATTTATATGCCCCATTTGACGAGTACTGTGATAGCCCTTAGGTAGATGGACAGACAGGGGGTCATGCAGTCTATCGATCAGTCAGTCAGTCCATCAGTCCGTCAGTCAGTCAGTCAGTCAGTCAGTCAGTCCGTCTGTCATTCATTCATTCATTCATTCATTCATTCATTCATTCATTCATTCATTCAGTCAGTCCATCAGTCCGTCAGTCGGTCAGTCAGCCAGTCAGTCAGTTAGTCCATCAGTCGGTCAGTCGGTCAGTCATTCAGTCGGTCAGTTATTCATTCGTTCAGTCAGTCAATCGATCAGTCAGCTCATCAATTAGTCAGTAAGTCCGACGTTTAGTCTGTTACTCAGACAGACAGACAAACAGAAAAATACAGAAAAATGCAGTCCTTTGTGTTGTGCTCTGTATTCATATTCTGTATGCATATTCATTCTTGTCCTCGAGACGCGATCTTTTTAGCCAGAGGACACGGGTCGTAATCAGTGGCGCTGGCCAAAAGGATCGCTGACCTTAGAACGAGAATGGTTCATATTGATTTACTGATGTTTGGTTAGGCCCTCGGTGTGATCATCAATGGATTGATTGTGGCTGCTGTCATGTGCGTCCGTCCGTTTTTATGTTTATTTGAATTATAAAGCCTACAATAATAAATATTTCTCAGTATATCACATGTACACTCGTACCTCCACGAGTATTTACTGTAAAATGTCTTTTCCTTTTTGAAGAAATTAGTAGTTTCTCCGAAATTACGAAAGACCTCGAGACCGCCCATAAGATGAAGGACCTTTACCAAGACAGAAACAATGTTGACTTATGGGTAGGGGGCTTGGCCGAGGACCACGAGAGTGGCAGTGAACTGGGGCCAACATTCAGAACGTAAGTTTAACTTCGTGTTATAACAGCACTAAAACAATGATTCAACGAGTTAATAGCCAGAGTGCAGGCTTATTTGCTGAAAAAAAAAGAGACGACACAAGAACCATGCGACTAGGGAGTCCGCGGGGGGCTGGAGCGAATGAAACTGAGCTATCCTCGCACCAGTCTCCCTTTTTAACAGCATCGTCGCTCGCAAGAAAGTCAGTTGTACTTATAATAATAATATAATTCTAAAAAGAGACGGCCTACGTCAGCTAACCGGGTATACTTTCCATTTTACCATCGGACCGACCGGTCCAACCGGTTGGTCCGAAATTTCCGGAATGTTTGGCTTGCTAAAAAGCACCCCAGGTTTTCAGTAGGGCTCTGCAGTTCTCGCGTGAGTTCAGATGTAGGTTATCCCAGTGAGTAACTATTATTATGCGTTGTACGTTTACGTACGAGAAATCGGAGTGTATCGGAACGCCAGTTTGAGCTGTTTTTTGTGAGACGATGGGCAAATGGCAAAATAATGGCTTCAAAGAAGTAATTGTCAGTGCGGTGTATACATCTGATTGCAATAACGTTGTCATAGAAAAATGAAAAGCGAAAAAACGAAAAATGAGAAAGGCCAATAGGAATTTATTGGGCATTTTAAGAAACGCCCAAAGAAACGGCCTCAAAACGCCTCAGAATACAAGTAAATCATGTTATCTTTAATTGCACGATTAATGTACAGCTATAAACGTGTGGGTTCCCTGTCATTGCTGCAAGCTGCGATGGTTAAGCTAATTAATTTCCATTTGGCTTAATTCATTTTTCATTTTTCTATGACAACGTTATTGCAATAAGGTGTAAATGAAAGAACTTAAGTAAGAAAATACTTTTGTTTCTTACAGAATTGTGATACGTAATTTCTTGAGAATCAGAGACGGCGACAGGTTCTGGTATGAACGTCATCTGTCAAAAGAGGTAACTAGAATACAGAGCTGGAAATAATTTTTCTTACTGAGAAGGACATGTGTCCTTTCAAACCTCCATTTCGATCCGCGGACAAAATTTGTCGGACATCCGCCATTTTGGATTTTTCCCTGAGACACAGTCAGTGTTTATAGCATACATGTCGTGCTATCAGAAGTTTTGTTGTTTGCAATGCATTATAGGTTGATTTCAAATCACATGGTCTTTTCTTAATTTTCTCGTATCGAGAGAGCCTTTTGCAGCAAAATAAATGGTACAAATAGCATAAATTCTTATTTTTATGTATTTGGAATCAAATGCGAAGACGTAACAGCTGACTTTAAGGACAAAAGCTAAGTCATTTGTTGGCTCGGTTACCGCCATGTCCGAACATAATGTAAAATTAGTCGAACATTTTAGGATTTTGGTCGGACAAAGCCCTATGACCGACTGTTATAATTTCCAGCATGTTTGTATGTAGCGGGCTTGTAATTGACGGAGTCATTACTTCCTGAATTGTCCTCCACTTGGTCATGTTTTCTTTACTAATTTTTCTTAGGATCAATTCAATATTGACAGATTATATACCCTAAAAGGGTAACCTTCGCGATCTTAAATTATGTGGGAAAAACATTGGCTTTTACTACTGTATTTACACGTAGCGCTTGGTTCCTGTTATATTATTAGGAAATCGACAAGGTGCAATCCCTGACGCTCGGCAGAATCATCCGCCTGAACACTGGATTCAAAACCGCGCCAGATAACGTATTCTACTCAACACAGTACTGCGCAGGCGTGAAAGATTTCCAGTGTGTACCTCACATCGAAAATATGACCGGAAGCTGCGAGAACATTCAAAAGAAGCTGAGTAATCTTGAGCGAGATTTGGCAAAACGCAAGCAGGGTTGCGATGCACGGTCCTCGGTGAAGGTTGCTGACACCTCAAATAATTCTTTAACTACAGTTGTAATAGTGGTTTGTGTAGTATTTCCCTTGGTTGTCATTGTTTTGCTTGTTCTTTCTCTCAAACTTTGGTTCCGATTGCGGCGGCGGGAACTAAAAGCTACTTACAACACTGAGAAAAATGCTGCATTCGAAATGGATTATAAAACCAAGAAACGGTCTTCAGGCTATGACAACTCCGCTGAAATTTATGAGTAATGGTGACACTAGCAGTGACACCACAAGCTAAAATAGTTTGGAAGTATTGACTGACAAGTGCCGTGGTCTACTGGGGAATCGGCATTTGCTATTCACTGATAGACCGCGGTTGCGTGCTCTTTATTTGCGGCTGTTAATATTTTGTTTTGTAATATAGCCTTCAGCTAACCAGGACTTGTACCCAGTCGCAATTTAGTTGTTTTTGGTACGAGAGAAGTCAGAATACGATAATGAAGCGAGGCGCGCTGGGTGTCATGGGCAGGAACGAAGGGGAGACAGCGCCTCATTTTCACTCACGTCTCCAAACTTCTCTCGTCCCAAAAACAACTTAATAGTGACTGGGTACGAGTCTTAGGCAAACCGTTGAGTTCGGTTAACACTCGTTTCGATATCTTAAACTGACTTTCCTCTTTCAGTTAAAATCACATGAAGTAAAACTTATTGCATACTTTAGACTAAAACAAGGAATTAGAATACGCCACGAACCCGAGTCATTACTACTGAATATCCACATCCACTACACCAACGAGGGCAGCAATCTCGTCCCAGGGTCTTCTCGGCTTTCAAAATGGCGGGGCGGCTAGAAACCCTTGGACAAGCATGCCAAAATACTCCAAGAATTCTGGTGTATTTTGTCACGCGACGCGCGATAAAACGGCGTTTTCGGAGGTTATTTTCAGCGATTGACAGCCGTGTTTGTTTTTCTGGTGATCTGAAACCGCTGTTCAAACAAAACGAAGACATTTAAATCATGTTTTACGAGACAAAATACTCCACGATTCTTGGTTGTGCCTAAATCATACCGTCCAGAAGGACGTCGGACACCTTATTGAGACTTATATAACGTAATGTCGACACTTATAATTTTATTTTCAAAAAATTTTTAAGTGTAAAACTGAAATTAAAATCTAAAATCCCCACTCAGGATTGAACCTGTGACCTCAGCTAGGCTTATACTTACATAGCCTACCGTACCACTGTACCACCTAGCTTCTCGGGTTGCTTAGTCCTAAATTTAACTATATAAACTGCTACCTCAACCCTAACTGAAAGCTAACCAGTTACTCCGTTATATAAGTCTCAATAAGGTGTCCGAGGTGGTTTAGGCGGATGGGATCTAATGCTAACCGGCTTGTCCAAGAGTTTCTACGCCCGCCCCGCCATTTTGAATTCGGAGAAGGACCTGGGGACGAGGTCGCGTTGGCTAGTTGCCGGAAGTTGAATTTTTAACATAAAGTTATGGAGTTACCCATAACAATAAATGGAAGCTAACCGTTTTCAAATCAGTGTTTAACTTTAAACACTGCAGATCAGTGCTAAACCCCAGATGGGGTTCTGTTCTCGTGTACACCAGTGTACATCTGTTGTCGTGTATAACGGTAAAGAATACGTACTACATTGTGTAAACCTGATAAGGTGTCCAACGTCATTTTGAGAGATGGAAGCTAGCGTTAACCGTTGAATTTGTTACAATAAGTCCCTATTGCATGCCACTTCTGAATCAGCCATATTAATAGAAAATGATCACAGAAACAAGGAAACAAAGAAAAATATCTTTACATTTTTTTAAATTATTCATACGATTGACAAATAGGATAATCAATTAAATAGTTATAATATAAATACAGTAGAAATTGCTGTGGTAATGCGCTCTCTGATTCTCTCCAGTTCACTTGAGTTAATGACGTTTACTTGCCAGCGAAATGTTTTAACATTGTTGGTCAACATTTGTTCGCAAACTTGTTGGACGCGCTGCTAAATAACATCCAACATGTCGCCAATATTTGATCAACAAAAAATGATGGTTCCACTTTCCCAAGATTGAGTGCTAAACAGTATAACACTGTTGCATTCTTGGTCAATATTTATTTTGTTGGTCAAACTGTTGTACGTACGCAGCTCTTACAAGGTCTTCTCTGATTTGCTGAGAAAACAATAGAACAAACAACACAACAATGGACCCCAGCCCTGAAAACAATAGAGCTGCGTGATACCCAGGTCCAATGAAATTAGAGGTTGTAAAGAGCTGCGTGGTATCTGCAACTGTGTATTGTGAGATGTTGGACCAACATTTTATATTAGGTGTGAAAAGGTCAAAGTGATAAATGGGATATAGGTTAGAGCAGGAAATAACATTGCGGAGACAATAAAAAACGCCAAAACTAAGAGACTCAGCACATTGTTGCTACACCCCAAAAGACATTATATAACTTTTTTTACACTCATTTTATTTTTTTCCAAACCACAAATACTTAGTTTTACATTCAAGAATATAAATTATATTATTAAAAGTTATACAAAGTAAATGGAAATGAAAGATATCTTTGTTAGTATTAGAGAGAAGAGCGTCGCATATTCTTCAATCACTTACACTTTGATGGATCAATACAGTCAACTCGATCTCTCTAAGACGGACACCGTCGGGACCAGCCCCAACTGTCTGTCTTAGAGAGGTGTCCGGCTTATAGATGGTCGAGGTAACGTGACACTAGTAATCCTGAGACAATAAAGATGAACCTATGCACAATGAATACGCGTCTGTGGTGGACTCGTTTGTTCATATTCAGCACTTACATTTCCGTTTTGAAGTATTTTTCACTATAAAAGCACTTCTCAAGTGTCCGTTGACGGTTTCAAAGTGTCCGTTGTCCGTCTTAGAGAGGTGCCCGTCTTATAGAGATTTTTGTTACAGTAAAATTACTGAAAAACTGCAGGATACATTTCAGTTTTATCAGTTAGTGTTATAATAATCAAACAAGTACCAAGTCATTGTTGAACAAGTTATGGTAATTGAAACAGGTGACGTAACAGGTTACCATAGTAACAGTATTTACCTTTCAAAAATTTTAAGGTGGCTCTGAACCCCTTCCCAAGAATTTTTTTTAAACTGTGCAAAAAGTTGTGTCTGAACATGCGTATTACAATTTGATAGTATAATATGGCGGTCACGAACCTCGTTTTTTAATTATAAGCACTAAAAGCTAAAATTAAGAGTGTCTTTAACAGGTTATATTGTTATTATTGTAACCTGTTACGTCATGACAGTGACCATATTTTGTTCAACAATGACTGGGCATTTGTTTGATACCATTATTATAGCACAACTGATAAAGATCGACTGGTAGTATTGATCCATCAAATTGTAAAGCTTCCCACTAGCGACGCAAGCGGAATCGTAAGCGGAATCGGAATCGTAAAAACCTTACGATCTAGTGGAAATCAAAACGACGGAAGCGGATAGTAAGCGACGGAAGCAGAAGCGGAATCGGAAGAAAAAGGAAACCTTCTGATCCTTCCGATTTCCATTCCGTAGAGCTTCCGATTCCGATTGCGACTCCGTTTTTTAATTTACACTAGAACGTAAGGCTCCTTACGCTTCCGATTACGTCGCTAGTGGGAACCAGCCCTTAGTACTGGAAGTTACTGGAAACTGTAAATTGTGAGCCACCTTAACTAAATTAATGTTCACTATAATAAATAAAGTATTAATATTATTGTTCGATAAAAATTAAGGGGTTTGTTTTCTAATTGTCAGCAGAATGCTATTCCAAAAACACCACCCTATAATATGTGGGCAGAATCTCCCTGTAAATTTGCTTGCAAACTTAATTTTGTTTTAAAACTGTTCTACGTCAAAAGCACTTCAAAACTTTTTAAAAGTCGAATGAGCACCATTCTTCATTGATTTCTTAGCCGAACATGACATTGGTTTTAGTACAATCCAGGGAGCCAGGTTTTCATAATACGGAGTTAATCGCCAGGCAGAGCCTGCAGTTACTTATTTGTAATACAGTGGAACCTCGATTCAACGAAGTGCTAAGGGACTGGGGAAATTGGTTCGTTATATCGAGGGTTCGTTATATCGAAAACCTCGTTATAACGAATTTGCGGAAAAACAACCAAAATGTTCGTTATATCGAGGTATAGTTAATAATTGTTTTGTAACGGTGTTACGTGTTTCCGCATCTCAACAAATAACATTTGCACTTTAATGCCTGTATGAAGCTACAGTACACCATAAATATGACTACGGCACTGAAAAACTGTACAGGTTCACCTTTGCCCTATAGCATACACTGTTGGTCTGTTCTCGCGCGTAACGCGTTGACATTTATTCGTTATATCGGGGTAGATTTTACGTTTGGGCTGGCGGATTGTGTTACGTTCGTTATAACGAGGATTTCGTTATATCGAGGTTTGTTATATCGAGGTTCTGTTCCATACATTTTACTTGTAATTTTTCCTGGCGGAAGAATATCGTTCGTTATATCGAGGACTTCGTTATATAGAGGTTCGTTAAATCGAGGTTCCACTGTAGTTAACTTTCTGTAATTAACCCTTTCACTCCCAGAGTCAATTATGGAGACATGTAGTGTACTTGTAACTTTTGAGTCTGTTGATGAAATCCTATGGTGTGACCATTCAAATGAAACCTCTTTGGCAGTACTTTTGCATGGTACAATTTTTTTTAACGATATAAAAAAAAATGGGGATTTTTCTTAAATTTTGATCCTTGGCACTTTTGGGAGTCAAAGGGTTAATCTATGTTTGATGATGATGACTGCAACTGACTTTCTTCAACGAAAATAGGTGTCAAGTATTTCTCATCGAAACGCGACCAAACTCTAACTAACCAAGACTTCTCATATTGTATCTTCTCAATTCTCTCTTGGGGCGTGCTGCCCGAGGGGTCGTTAACATCGATTAGACTCAACCTGCGCGCTCGCTTCTCCTCCTCTTGTACATCGATACCAGTTTTAATTTTTAAGCATGAGAGAACAGGCATAGATACACCACCAAACACGATCACAGACACAATAACTATAATGAGAGTTGTTGTAAGCATCATTTGCCGCGGAATTGAAACAGTGTTTCTCACAGCTAAAGCAAACGCAATCGCTCCACGAAGTCCAGAAAAGAACATCATGTGCTGAACGTTCAGCGGGATTTTTCGCGTTCTTCCGCAGTTTAGAAACAGCGAGAGCGGGTAAATATTAAGAGCGCGTCCAACCTGAATAGCCATAAAAGACCAGCCGATGAAACCGGCATTCCACTGGTGATTTGTGAAGGCAAACACGGACAAACCGATGTACGAAAATATAAACGTCTCTGCCAAGAAGTTTAATAGCTCAAAAGTCTGCATTGTGCGCGTGCGCGATTCTTCTGTGAGATTTCTGTATGTGTAATGCTGTTGCGTTATTCCGCAGAAGAGAACAGCGACAATACCGGACCAATTCGAGAGTTCAGCTGCTAAGAAGGTGCAGTAAGACATGAGGAAAAACAGTGCCGTTTCCAACGTTGGAAAGCTTCCTATTTTCGTGAGTTTCGTAACGAGTGCGTTCACACACGACATACCACAGCCTATAGTAAAAGATCCGACGAAAATAGCTATAAAATCCGCCATGGCCTTCAAAAACGAGAAGAGATCAAAATCGCGCAAGTCGCTCTGGTTGTACGCAAGGTACGTTTCGATAGCTCTGTAAAGAACAATGGCGACGGCATCGTTAAGAACACTCTCTCCAAAAACGAGCGCGTACATATCAAGGTCGGCATGAATATCGTGAAAAATCGCCAGCACTGTCACGGGATCAGTGGCAGAGATCAAGGCGCCAAAGAGCAGGCATTCTGCGTAATCGAAACTTTCCGTGACCCCAGTCCAGACGTTAAAACCAAAAACGAGCGACCCCGTAACGATGCAGGAAATCGTGGTACCAAAGAACGCGTATGTCATAATGGCGCCCAAATTCCGGAAGAAATAGCGCTTCTGAAAACTATACCCAGCGTAGAAGATTATCGGAGGAAGGAGAACGTAAAAGAATATTTCTGGATTAAAGGATGATTTCGATTCAATTTCATTGCCATCGTCGGATGGGGCGGTGTTGGGAGGAAAGCGGATACCCGTAAGAGTGTAGGAATATTCCGTTCCGTTGATACTGACATAAACGTTCTTTGGCGCTATGGTGATGTTTCCGCAGTTCTTTAATTTCACAGCCAGCGGTTTTCTCTGTCCACGGCTCTCAGAGTACTTGATAATGGCTCCTACTATGACACCGAGAATCATCGCTACGCCAGTTTCGTGAAAGAACTCAAATCGACGAATCTTGAACAGCCAGATCATAAGAACGTTGATGATTAATAAAGTTATGAGTATCAACATACTTAGGCTGTCTGTCTTATGTGTGTTTTCCATTTCATCTTCTTTCTTGCCTTCTAAAGTTGTCGGAGTTTCAAGCGCGTTGGCCAGCATCGCGCACAAAATAACGAAGATTGACACGGAAAGAATAAAGTTCATTTTGGCAGTCATCTTGCAGATCGACGGAAACATCGTGTTTTGAATCCGAATCGCCAGGCGCGTTAGTCGGTAAACTCACCGGTAAGTTGAACTTGTTCGCTGGATCGTTTAAGTGACTGAATCAGAAAATCACTAAACAGGCGTTTATGTCATTTTCAAGTGAATGAGTGGTACTAACTCCCGTGGAAGCATTCGAGCATCATGATTAAACCTCGTCTGCGTTGAATAACGTTCTAGAAGTTTGGAAAAGATTTCTTAGCAGAGACATAATCGCGATGATCTAATAGCTTTTCGTTTTAGATGCCAGCGGAGATTAGTAGAAATATTCTCGAGGTCGGAGAAACATGGTAAATGTTTAATGAGGGACCTGTTTTCTTTTTAGAAGTCCATTTGCTCAAGTACCGGATCAGAGGCAGGTGGGATAGATGAACCGCGAAATGCGAAAAAGTAAACTATAGTATTCGAGTCTCACGAAAACAAATTTCCTCCTTTTATTCAGACCTTTATTTTAGATAACGTTGAGAAGCTATATTTCATTGGCTTGCCGTCTTGGAAAAATAATAGTCTATTGAATATCAATAGACTATTAATTATCACTGCGGTCTCTACTATATATGGTTTGGTTCATCTTACCGTCTAACGTTTTTCAAACCGTTAGCAGTTGTCTTTTTTTTTCCGGTTTTTCGGTATAATATAACAGACTGATTCGGGTTTTTATAAGTTAGTTTCTTCCTCCTAGCAAAAAATTATGGGACTGGTCAGGCATGGTGAGTAATGTGAAAGGGCATTTCTCAGGAGGTGGGGGGGGGGGGGGGGGGGGGGGGGGGGGAGGGTTGGTCCACTTTCTGTCCCTTAAAATATCTGAGCGTGTTTTGTCTATTTCAGTTACTTGTTACCCTGTCTTTTGCTTCCATTTTTCCAATTTGATTAACCGAGTATTTTGCATAATTATCATCTCTTCCCGATTGTAATTGCTTATTTGACTTATAGTATTTAACAGGATCACCCAAAAAATCGTTTCGGCAGAAAGCTGTTCGAAAGGCCTTTAAGTAACAATGCGTGTAAGAAGGAGGCAATGCTCTATTGTTCCGCGGCATTTCGCTTTCCCCACATAAGATCGTTTAGGTTTTTTTACTGAGAATGCATCAACCTATGGACAACATGTTTTTTAAATAAAATGTACTGGAACTTTATTTTAAAGTGATGTTCCTTTTGTGTTACAAGATTTGATCCAATCGTGAAACTCCAAAACAATGCCCAAGAAAGGCTTCTAATTTTATGTTTCCCACATAGAATTTTGGTTGCATTAAAACTCAGAATAGTTTTCACTAAAAGGAAATCAATTAGTAAACTAGAGAGAAAAAAATGCACTACCTGGTTAAGTTATGGTAGATTTTCACGTTTTAGCCAATGAGGTGGACGGTTTCAACAATATCACAATTAACACCTTTCTGCATTCCCTGCCGTTAGGTTGCCTACTTCTTACTGGGTCCATTACTTTAGCTAATAAATTCGAGGGATAAGATTCCGTTCCCTAACTATTCTGCCGCTGAAATATTCAGCTGAAAGAATCGAAAACCTCAAACTGTATTAGCTTTCACAGTTTCCTTTCATGCACAAAATGAATCAGATATGGAAAAACAGTACACGACATAACAAGCGTTTTCCTCAACATTCCTTTTTGGTTGTCACAGATTTGACTACACTGCATGAGTGAATTCTATATGAACATCTAGATGGCTCACTTCAAATTAATCGCAACTTTAGTAACCACCAGCAGTTTCTGTCATGCGATCATTATTTCTTTCATGGCATACAATCAGTCATCAAACCCTGGAGTTTTCTTTACTAAAATGTTGTTTTGGGTACGAAATAAGGTCAGTCAGCCAGTAAATTCGGAATATAATATTCCTTTCCCCAAAATGTTCTTCATTTTTCACTCTCCGCAATTTTTTTTCTTAGCCAAAATAATGGCTGGTTAACATTAGTTGAAGTAAGGGGTGATACCCCTTGAAGTAAGGGGTGATATCACATGATACCGGAATGACTTTCAATCTGGAACGAGTTCATTCCATCTCCATATGTTTCTCTGTATCTGTTTACATGATACCGAGACGAAATTTTGTTCCCATACAGGTCATTCCGGAATTAATGGGGTTAGTTTCTAGAGAAACTGTGGTGCTGCGTCGGTGGGGGGATGAAACACGAGAATTTATAGTTTTATCGACTGAGTCGATGAGGTAAATTGACCACCGTAAAAAGATTCAAATAGCTGACGTTTCGAGCGCTAGCCCTTCGTCGGAGCGAATCAAGGAATTGTGGGCAGTGTGTGGTTTTATATAGTAGGCGGTGGAGCTACGCTATTGGTGGAAATTTGGTGACGTGAAAAACAAATGTAAATTAGTTGAATGAAAAGCGTTCGTTGATTCCGTGGGGTTTGAGAGTGCCGATTTGAAAGATGATTTTTTGTTCTAGGTTTTTACGGCTTTCTGTGTTACTCTGGTGTAGGGAAAGGCCGCAGATTGTCATGTGTTGTTTAGAATGGTTAGTAAGATTAAAATGGCGCGCGACTGGTTTGGATGCGTCTTTGTCATTTTTTTCAACGTCTCGGAGATGTTCACGAAAACGGTCGCCCAGTCTCCTCCCTGTTTCGCCAATGTATATCTTTTTGCAAAAAGTACATGTTATGCAGTAGATAACATTTACGGAGGTGCATGTAAAACGATCAGTGATTTTAATAGATCGTTTGGGTCCTGTTATTTTGTCCGCGTTGTGAATGAAAGGACAAGTGTTACATCGTGTGCGTGTGCATTTGAAAGTTCCCGGTTTATCGTCAGATTTCAGTGCGCTCGTAACTAGAAAGTTGCCTATGTTTTTGTCACGTTTGAATGAAATTAGTGGGGGTTGTGAAAAAATTCTGCCAGTTTCGGGGTCGTTTTGGAGTAATTTGAAATTTTTTAAAATGATGCTTTTGACTGTGTTGTAGTGTGGGTGGAAAGTGAGGGTGAATGGAATTCTCTCGTTCTCTTCCTTCTGTGGCGTTTGTAGTGCTGATTGTCTGTCGATCTGTTGTGCACGTTGTTGGCCCGTATTAACAACAGAGTCAGGGTACCCACGTTTCTTGAAAAACTGGCACATTTCTTCTGATTTGTTGGAAAAATCAGAGTCATCACTACATAGCCGTCGAAGTCTGAGAAATTGAGAATACGGAATGGCGTTTTTAACGTGCGATGGATGTGAGGATGAATGTAACAGATAACTGTGGGAATCTGTAGGTTTGTAGTGCACACTTGTAGGGTAGTGATTTGACAATGGGGGCCATGATTTTGTCATAAACCAAACAATCCGGGCCGACCAATTGTTTCCGCTTGTAGCTGTCCTACCGAACTAATTTCTAGCTATTTAGACAAAATCATGGCCCCCATTGTCAAATCACTACCCTCGTACATTAAGGACACCAATCACGCACTCGAAATTTTCCGGAATTTCAGTTTTCCCAGCGAAAACAAATTAATTTTCACTATGGACATTACCTCTTTATATACCGTCATCCCCAATGACGAAGGACTTCAAGCACTAAAATATTTTTTCGACCAGCGCTCCATTCAAAACCCAAGCTCAGAAACACTGCTCCGCTTAGCCGAATTAGTTTTGACACTTAACTGTTTTTCATTTTCCCAAAACTACTTCAAACAAGTTAATGGAGTCGCCATGGGCACCAAAATGGGACCAAGCTACGCTAACCTTTTTGTAGGCCACATCGAAGACAAATGTTTTAATCAGTACCACGGAACCAAACCCGAACTCTACGGCCGCTACATCGATGATTGCATTGGCGCTACCTCTTCCAGTAAAGAGGAACTTAATCAATTCATAACTTCTGTCAATACTTTTCATCCAGCTCTAAAATATACCTGGGAAATTTCCGAAACCTCAGTCGCTTTTCTTGACATTAATATTTCAATCAACGGTAACAGTTTATCCACAAGTGTGCACTACAAACCTACAGATTCCCACAGTTATCTGTTACATTCATCCTCACATCCATCGCACGTTAAAAACGCCATTCCGTATCCTCAATTTCTCAGACTTCGACGGCTATGTAGTGATGACTCTGATTTTTCCAACAAATCAGAAGAAATGTGCCAGTTTTTCAAGAAACGTGGGTACCCTGACTCTGTTGTTAATACGGGCCAACAACGTGCACAACAGATCGACAGACAATCAGCACTACAAACGCCACAGAAGGAAGAGAACGAGAGAATTCCATTCACCCTCACTTTCCACCCACACAACAACACAGTCAAAAGCATCATTTTAAAAAATTTCAAATTACTCCAAAACGACCCCGAAACTGGCAGAATTTTTTCACAACCCCCACTAATTTCATTCAAACGTGACAAAAACATAGGCAACTTTCTAGTTACGAGCGCACTGAAATCTGACGATAAACCGGGAACTTTCAAATGCACACGCGCACACGATGTAACACTTGTCCTTTCATTCACAACGCGGACAAAATAACAGGACCCAAACGATCTATTAAAATCACTGATCGTTTTACATGCACCTCCGTAAATGTTATCTACTGCATAACATGTACTTTTTGCAAAAAGATATACATTGGCGAAACAGGGAGGAGACTGGGCGACCGTTTTCGTGAACATCTCCGAGACGTTGAAAAAAATGACAAAGACGCATCCAAACCAGTCGCGCGCCATTTTAATCTAACTAACCATTCTAAACAACACAGTCATGACAATCTGCGGCCTTTCCCTACACCAGGGTAACACAGAAAGCCGTAAAAACCTAGAACAAAAAATCATCTTTCAAATCGGCACTCTCAAACCCCACGGAATCAACGAACGCTTTTCATTCAACTAATTTACATTTGTTTTTCACGTCACCAAATTTCCACCAATAGCGTAGCTCCACCGCCTACTATATAAAACCACACACTGCCCACAATTCCTTGATTCGCTCCGACGAAGGGCTAGCGCTCGAAACGTCAGCTATTTGAATCTTTTTACGGTGGTCAATTTACCTTATCGACTCAGTCGATAAAACTAAATTCTCGCATTCCGGAATTAGTTCACTCCGGTTTTGAATCCGAATGAAATTCTCGTTCAGGTATGAAATTTCATTCTGGTATCATGTAAACTGAAAACGAACTTCGTTCCAAGATGAAAACCGCAAACCGCGTAGCGTGGGGCGAGTGGCGCATGCGTATCGTTGCGCGAAACTTGTGCAATCTTTGTTTTCTGATCTGGCGCGAAAACCACGCAAGCGAGAACGCCTTAGGCTGAGCCGGTCGATTTTGTCATGTGAATACAGTACGTACTTCATTTTGGAACGAAACTCATTCCGGTATCATGTGTATAGCCCCTAAGAGATTCAATTAGACTAAAACATCCTACATTCTTGAAAAAACAAAACAAGTTTTGACCTGAAGAATCATGAAGTGTGCTTTGTAGCCAAAAATAATGTAGTCTTTTTGTTGTTGTGAAAATGTAGGAGATTTTGGCCTGGCTGGCTCTCTTTTACTTTAATTTACATGAACCTGTCATAACTTTAGCAAGAGAGTGCCGAAAACACAATTTGTGAGTGAAATATTTCAAAATTTGACATAGGCTGTTTATACCTCTAGCCCTTGAATTACACACGCTAGGAAGTGATCCCAAAGAGAAAGAAAGATGAAGATTAGAGTTTGAAACAAATCAAAGGCTCCTATGAACCAACTCGTGATTATGCATACATTTTGTTTCACTGACCCCCACCCCCTGCAACCAACTGACCACCCTTCTCTCTTTCCAATGCCAATTCCATGGGTAAGGCAGGTGACCATTACATATTGCGGGCTCAATGTTTACAGCCGAGCGAGCTTGAGAACGAGCAAGCTCGATCGCAAAATATAATGCTACATGTACAACTAGAGTACTAGAGATTATAATTTCATTTTAATTTAGTCTTCAATACTGAAGCAATTGTCTGCTCATTACAACAAACAAATTATTATCATCAGGGCTATCAAGTTATGAGGTAGCTGGGGAGATGACAAAAACAAAATTGTGGGGAAAAAGCAAAACAAGACAGTTCTTTAAATCTTTAAGCCCCAAAGGTGATCGGTATCAAACTTCTCCTTGTAGTATCAATGCACGGGGAACATTAAGAAGAATTTGTGTTTTGAAGTGTAGTAGCCACAGAAACTCCCCTTCCATTGGCCCTTATTGACAGCCTCGATAATAATCATATCAGTTTATATACGTAATAATTAGCAATTAATTCCTAATCATACCCAAGCACCTGCTTTTATATGGTAAAAAAATAATCAATTTTGTAATAAACTTGGGTAAACATGAATCAATTTCTTTTAAAAACATCTAAAAGTATGAAAAACCCATAACCTTAACAATGAATGACAATTTCATGAAAAATTTAATCATAATCATAGCATTAATTTCATATTGGAAATTCAGCACTGAAATTGAGGTTACAGATAATGTACATGCAGATCTCTATTTTTTATCATCAAATATTTGTGTTTTGTATCACTGACAGATATTTCAAGGCATTGTTGTTTTCAGAATTAAATGAAATCTTGAGCTGTTTGGGGAAAAGCTGATGATTTTTTTACAAACTAAATCACACTCCTTATTTAAGTATACATGTAAGGCTCACAATAACCGATGTTTTCTCTTTCAAATTTAAGGCCATGCTTAACAGTATCACTGTGAACATTAGAGCAGTTTTCAATTGAGTGTCAAAAGTAATTACACAATTGCTTTGGTTTTGCATTGCTGCGCTTTGTGATTGGCTAAAAAATCTTGTGCCACTTTCTCGACCAATCAAAAGTAAAACCAAAACCAACCGTGACTTGCTCGCATACGTTTTCCTGTGCTTGGAGCCGCTGACATGTAATTGCTTTGAGCTCTGATTGGTTCATTGGATTGTTTAAGACTGCTGTGATTGGTCTGAGTAATTACTTTGGTTTTATGACACTCAATTGAAAACTGCTCTATACAATGTATTAATTGTTTCAATTTGGTTTTGGTTTAAACATTTATTTCCTTCTTTGAAAAGTTCACCACTAAAAAACTTCCATAATCTGGAACAAAAGATGGCAAAAGAAAAGCATGTGCTGGCCTCTCTAAGGGTATCTACAGGCTTCGATTTTGTGGCTTTTTTCCTACTAATATAAAATTTTGTTCACTAAACAGTCTTTTTTGTTCAGTACTTGCCATTGTTCTTATTAAAGTGTATATGATAGATTTTTTTTATTTGCTTGATCAAATCTACATGTACATGGTGTTCTGATAAGGAAATCGAAATTTTTTTTTTGATAACTATTTTTCTTCTTTGTATTTAAGCCATCTAAAAATGTGAAATTTCACTTTCAGTGCAGTACAATACCACACAAGAAGAAAGGCTGGGGATCGTGGGCCGTGAAGTCGATTTAGGAATTTTTTCTCGGGTCCTCGGCTGCTTTGGTGTGTGTTGTTACAACCATAGACAACACATCTTAATAGAACCATGTTTATTCCTCAAGGTACACCAAAAAAACTGAGAAACCAAAGAAACCATGAAACTGGCATTCCTGTATTGACAGCACAGCCATCTACTGTATGTTATCTATTTCCAGAAAAATCAATATTGAAAAACTTTTTTCAATTTTCTTTTTAAAACACCACGTAGATTTGACCACGGAAATAAAAAAAATCTGTCATACTGTACAGTATATACTTTAATGAAACAATTTGCACATTAATTTTGTGTATGCCAGGCCCCATCCATCATCCACTATCCACAAATTCAGCAAGAAGCAAGATGTTGCAAGATTAAATAATTGATCCAAGATAACTTTGACCCAATTTTCTATGTACTTCTGGCGCACTTATCGCATTTATTACAGATTTATATCTAAGACAGACACCTAAAGATGGCCTTTACTACACATCAGTCACTCACTTCACTTTAACTGAACTGTCTCTAAGACAGACACCCCTCTAAGATGGACACCTAAAGCTGGCCTTTACTGTGCATCAGTCACTCACTTTACTGTATCTAAAATTGTCTCCAAGACAGACACCCCTCTAAGATGGACACCTACACTGTAATGTTGGCCTTTACTGCACATCAGCCACTTACTTCACTCACTCACTTCACTGTATCTGGACTGTCTTTAAGACAGACACCCCTCTAAGACAGACACCTAAAGCTGGCCTTTATTGTGCATCGGTCACTCACTTTACTGTATCTGAATTGTCTCAAAGGCAGATATCCCTCTAAGACGGACACCTAATGTTGGACTGCACACAGTCACTTCACTCACTCACTTCACTGTTTCTGAACTGTCTTTAAGACAGACACCCCTCTAAGACGGACACCTTATGTTGGCCTTTACAACACATCAGTCACCCATGTCACTACATGAATATCTGAACTGTCTTTAAGACAGACATCCTTCTAAGATAGACACCTAATGTTGGCCTTTACTGCAAATCAGTCACTCACTTCACTGTATCTGAACTGTCTCCAAGACAGACAACCCTCTAAGATGGACACCTACACTGTAATATTGGCCTTTACTACACATCAGTCACTCATTTTATTGTATCTGAACTGTCTCTAAGACAGACACCCCTCTAAGACGGACACCTTATGTTGGCCTATACCACACATCAGTCACTCACTTCACTGTATCTGAATTGTCTCCAAGACAGACACCCCTCTAACATGGACACCTAATGTTAGCCTTCACTATACATACATATGTACTATACATGTACATATCAGTCACTCACTTCACTGTATCTGAAAGGTCTCTAAGACGACACCTAAGATTGGCCTTTACCCCACATCAGTCACTCACTTTACTGTATCTGAACTGTTTCTAGTGAGAGTTGACTATACATGTACATTGTATTTCTCTTTCTGCTACTGTGGTAACATTTGTACAGTGTGTACATCACTAGTTAATACCCTCTCTGTTACAAAATAGTAGTAATCACAGTTGCATCTTATCCTGTGGTAACAAATATAATGACAATTGATGACAAAAACAGCAATTTTTCAATCAAAACTAATCAATATAACAGCAACATGTAGTTATAATAATATTGATATTGATTTGTATAACAAAATAATACATGTAGATGTCCGATCAAAGGTACATAAAAAGCACACTATCAATTGTTTGAAATTGCCAAAATGAGGTTCCAGTTACCCATCTGACCATATTATCTTTTCTTCCCAACCTTCGAACTTTTAGGGTGATACAGCAAACAATTTGACACATGATCTGACTATGGGAAATGTTTTGAAATTCTCAAGCTAAATACATGTAAAAGCACACAATTATAATGTTCAATTTGTCTTCACCTTCTTAGCAGGATTGTCCTCTACACCCATGCCTTCAGCTTCAAACTTTCTCTTAACCTCTAAAGCTTCTTTCTCTAACTCCTTGACAGCACGATTATCATCTTCACTAGGATCGCTCCACAGTGAGCAGCTTTTGCATTTGGTGCATGATTTACCTGGATCCTTTGGGTGCTGACAAAAGTGATTGTAACTTATCTTTGGCTCACGACAGACATAACACATTGTTGTTCCACAGCGGCACGTCATTTTGTTGCAGCCATCTGACTTTGTAAACTCACATCCACATTTGGGGCATTTTCGTATCTTCGCCATTGTCATTTTTTCTTCATAAGAGAGTCTGACATCTTTTTGTGCTGTCTTCTCAACCTCCTTGCACTTCAAGCCAAAGTGTTCAGACCAATCTTCTCTACAATAACGACAAGTTTCTTTGGCACAAGAAGGATTCTGACATTTGAACACTTTGTCTTCGGGTGGCAGAATTGCTCCAAAATCACATGAAGGGCATTGCACAAAATCATCCATCTGTGCCAGTAATAAGGCTTCATCTTTAACACGATCTTCATATTTCTCGAGGATGCTGGTGGGCAATGCTTTCTTTAGTTGACTCAAAGGAAAACTGCCATCGCAACCATCAGTCATACAAGTCAGAGTTGCTTTTCCTTGGCCAAATGTTGCTTCCTTAGCATAGTTCATAAGACAACTCACACAAAATAGGTGACCCTCCAGGCACTGAACCATGTCTTCAAAAGCTGCATCACCATAACAACAGCCACACTCAATCTTCTGACCTTCTTCTTCGTACTGTTCATCATTTAAACTCACAGCAAGCATTCTATCTCTCTCCTCACTTTTGGAGAGCTCATAATTTCTCAGAAAATCTATCTCCCTTTTTAACTCTTTATCAGTTTCAGGTGGTGAACGCATGCCGACTGGAGACCGTCCACATTTTAGGAGTGTTATTTTAGGTGGAATGAAAAAGCCTTGATTGGTAGTTGAAATTGTCTGTAATGCTGATGACTGGGGTGCATTTGTTCCTTGAGACAGAGTTGTAGTTGATGTTGCAGTTCCATTAGAAACGCTAGACACTCGAAGCTGTTCTTGCAAATACACTTTGCTTGGTGCATAATGACCCTTGAACTTTGCCATAGCCAACCTAATGTGTTTCATGGGAATCATCTTAAATTCATTTTGCAAAAGCTGACAGCACTGATGTTGAAATTTGCTTGATACTCCAGTAGAAAAGTCTTTAAAGTAGTCTTTTTCCTTTTGGTCATTAACAGGACTTGTGACTGTTGCCAATAGACTGCGAGACTTTCGCGGGTAATCTCTCTTCTCTAACAGGACATCACAAGCATTGTTTATAGCCTCATATGGCGGGATGTGCGACCACTTATCAATTAGACTCTGAAGGTAAGCGTCTTCTACATCAGGGAATAAAGAGATAAGATTTTGTAACGCTTCTTCCATCGGATCCGAGGGGGGTGGATCAACATGAACAACATTAACAGTGGACTGAATTTCTCGCGGTTCTTGTGCAGCGGAATGTGCTGTCGAGGTGGTTGTTGCTGTAGCAGCATTTGAGAATGTACTTCCAGACATTGAATTTCTCTTTGGTTCTGTCGTTCTGCTTGAGCTTTGAGAGCGAGGAGATGTTAGAGTGGAATTATTCAAAGCAGAAGACCCGCTGTATGAAATAATTTCTGGTTCCTCGATCAGATTAATAACATGGCTGGGGGTTTTTGGTGAGCGGGAATTACTCGCCACGAAAATTACATCGTCATCGTCGTTTTGAACGCGAGAATTACCTCGATAATCACCATCTTCTGGAGGAATAGACAAAACAGTAGGTCTGTGCTGTGCGACAGGTACTTCAGGGAAAGTCTGACCAGCCAAGAGGAGGTCAATGCAGCCAGGAATGATGGACGCTGGATCGCTCCCTACCGTTTCCTGCACATTCCTGATGCAGTTGGACAGAACGCGGTCGTTTAGCTGTGGGAAAATTGGCCTTAAAGAATCCAAAATCCTTGCCTCGTTGTCGACAAGTGCCATTTAGCTTAGTTATTGCCACATACAAAAGACGAGTGAATAGGTACCTTGTTTCAAATTCGGCGCGAAACTATCACTTTTCAAAAATGGATTCCGTCGGCATTTCCGTCGGCAATTCCGTCATGTAAGCAAGCATGTAAATACTCACTCGTTTCTCCGCTGGCCAAACGATCAAAGTCGAAGAAAAACAAAGACATAGAAAATTATCGGGACCAATCAAAACCCCTGAATCAACTTCCGATACTAACCGAAGTTTGTTTGGCCATCATGACGGGTCGTCGGAATTTTGCCAGTCCGGCACAACTGGGGAGCCTCTGGGGACGACCCTGGGGACGAGGTTGGAAAACACAAGCATTACATTCGCTGCTAAAAATAGTAAAATCAAAATGGCGCACTGGTTTCACAGAAATCCTATCAAGGCTTCGGCTCCGGTCACTTTTGAGTCAATTCGTAATGTGGCGACCAATTCTTCTTCCTCCAAAATGTTGTCGTAAGTCCTGTCTCTGTCTTGTAGTCTTTATTCACTCAGATTTTGACACAAGTTTGCATTTTAACGCAAATGAATACTAAGTTAAGTAAGCTTATAATTTAATAAGACTTATAAAATTATAAATGCAACCTTTCATGTAAGTTTATACCTACATTAATACTTCCAATCATGAATTCCTGAGCAGTTTTCAAGTCTTTAAATATACAGTAATAGAAAATAAACTTCTCTATTCGCCCGGGTATTTGAAAACAAGTCACTGATCGATGTACATGCAGTAAGGATTTAAATACTGTATTATGAACATGTTAAAGTGCATTTTATAATCACTGTTGTTATCATTCTTGTAAACTTATATTTACTAACCAACATTTTAAGGTGGATATTAAAATCATGGTATAGTTCATAGTTTATTAGCTTCCTTTGAGAAGCCTGATAAACTATTAAGAAATATCCTTGAAAATCTAGAAAACCTTGAAAACCATAAAAACCTTTATACATGTACCTTAACAAAACCTTAAACCCCTTAAAATTTTATTGATTTTTTTTGGCATCTAATTTTGCACAAATCATATTAACAGGGCCATAGCTACATGTAGCATTGGAGGCCTTTCCTTGGTAAAAACACAATATTATTTTGAGTACTACACTGTAGTGCAAACATTGTAGGCTACGCATAAATAAAAAAAAGAAAAAAAAACACACACACACACAAAAGAAGTGTTTTTTCTTTCTTTTTATTCTGATATTGCCTCGGTAAGAATTTTCATCTGGCTATGGCCCTGTATTAAATTAGGTCCTGGTGGTTCAGATGCTCTAATGCCATTTGTCTATACCATTTGTACATGTATATGTAATAGTAATTGAAATATGTGAAGTACAATTCAGGGAGTAATTGGGCGAGTAGTTTCAAATGGGCCGAGTGTGTAACGTGAGGACGATTTAAAATTACGAGCACGATTACCCCTGAATTGTACGACACAAAGTTCCATTACTAATAATATTAATCGCATCAATAACAAAATTCGAGATTAAAAAGTGTATATGGACTCTTTTGTACTCTATCAGTTTAAAAGTAGGAGGAAGACAGCAGAAAAGAACCCATAAGTGAACTGATTGACGTGCGCACAACGTAGGTGTCCAATTACAGCTGTCCAATTATAAAAAGTTGTAATTGGATAGCTGTAATTGGACACCCCACGTGACCGTGCACCAATTACGTAAAAAATAGGCACACGGATGACCAATCACAATTGAGAATTTTGTTATTGATACAATAACAGTAGTAATACAACTGAGCTAACCCAGCAGTGCTGTCGTCTCGTCATTTTCTTACATAAGTTCATTCATACAGTGTATGATACATGTAGATCTCCAGTCTGCATGGCTTAACAGTGTTGATAGATGTACATGTTGCTGGTAAAATCCATTCTCAGGTTGGATCAGTATTCAATATAAATATTACTGTAGGTTAAATGTGAACCCAGTGTTCAATCCAAGTAGGTACAGACTGTAATCTAACCCTAACCCTAGCATATGTAGCAGCACAAACATGAATGTAGCCAGTGGTGATAAATTATGGTTACATGTAGCTTTGTGCTGGGGTTAGGGTTTGTTTACATACACTGTAGATTCAATACTGGGAGCACATTTACAGCCATGCTCCGTCATGCGTGACCAGTAATCCACAAGACTTAATTGAACATTTGAATATTTCTCTTTGTAACGTCCAAGATTTGAATGAAACCTTGAAGATCTCTCTGGCAAACACTATGAAAGTCATGAGTTAACTGAAAAATTTCGCTACACGCATAAAAACCCTAATATTGTTCGGATACCGTATGTAACATTTCAAATAAAATGATATTTTGTTGCTCTTTGTTTCTGAAAATGCGGTAGAATTCTCTCGGGAATTCCGAATCTCAAAATGAATTTACAAAACCGATGCGTAAACTTGAAAACTCCATTCAAATTTTCAAAAATACTGGTCACGCGTGACGGAGCATGACTGCAACCATTTTTTTTTTCATTTTCTTTTTATTAAACAAATAAATTATATACAAAATTATAGGCACCTGCAGGTAGCATCAAGCTAATCGAGGCGGGTGCTTTTAGAAATAAATAGATAAATAAGAAATCACAATACAAATAAAATACGGAGATAAATAAATTGGTACATAGATAAATAAAGAAACTGAGTCTTACAAGATTTTGAGTGAGACATTTAACAAGTCGGATAATTATTTTCACACGTCAAAATAAAATAAAACAAAGGAGAATGTCAAGAAATCATGTCTATTATTGTGGGCACGTTAATATACGAATCAGCATTATCAAGTGTTTTGAGGAGTAATTTTCGTAGATTATTTTTGAAAGCATTTTTAGGGAGTGTTTTCAAGGTGTTCGGCAGCGCATTCCAGACCTTTGCGCCTACCCTCGAAAAGGACTTTCGTTGAATTTCCAATTTTGCACCTTTAATGTAAAAGTTATTAGAAGCTGAAGCTCTGGTGTTATAAGAATGCACTTGGGAAACATTAGGAAACAGATTCATGATATTCTTTGGCGCAAGCTTATTCGAGACTTCATACATTACATGTAAATTAGAAATTGTTTCAAAGTAGATAAAGCTCAGGGGCAGAGTATTAGCATCAATAAATAATGGAATGGCATGTTCGTCCTTTTTCTGATTATATACATGTATTAGACGCAGAGCTCGCTTCTGCGGAATTAGAAGCTTATTTAAATGTGATTTAGCTGCTTGGCCCCAGATTGAGACAGCATAATTAAGATAAGGAGAGATAAGAGCTTGTACATGTACATAAATAAATAATGGTAATTGAACTGAGTGGAGTGCAATTTGGTCTGAAATCATACGAGTGATTTCAAAATCAAACGAGCGCGCAGCGCGAGTTCGATTTGAAATCACAAGTATGATTTCAGACCAAAATTGCACGACATGAAGTTCAATTACCACTTTATTACATCCATTTTGAAATCGCACAATTTAATTGCCCAAATACAGGATTTTAGTCAGTACCAATATTGATGCGACTTATAGATGCGATTTAGAGCAAAATAGTGCGATTCGGGAATAAATCGCACTGTTGAGAAAATGATGCGATTTAGAGCAAAAAAAGTGTGATTCGGGAATAAATCGCACTGCTGAGAAAAAGATGCGATTTGGAGTAAAAAATAGTGCGATTCGGGAATAAATCGCACTGCTGAGAGCCAATCAGATTGCAAGGATCACCAGTGATTTCAAAAAGGATGTAATAAAATAATAAATAAAATAAATAAATAAAATACATTGATGTAGATTAGTTGTAAATTAATACTGATCTAACCTGAGACAGATTTTATCTGCAACATACAAACTAACTGGTAATCATTTCTAACACCTAGGCAGATGCAGAAAAATAGCAATTCAGTAAGAAGTACCAAGGACACAACACAATGACTGCAGTTAACCTGAGTTCCCACTGTAACAATGATATGTTTGTTTTCTACAGAGAATTGAAGCTGGCAAGGTCAAAGCTGCTAAATTATCTGACCGATCCTGCAAATGATGCTAAGTCAATTCAACAAGCAACTGAGATTTACTTGTCATTTCTCCATGGTCTTGTTAATGATCCTGTTGCAGGGTCAGGTGATAGCAAGCTCCGCAAGTTAATCATGTTTAAGTGGACTAACTCTATTTGTGGTAATACTCCAACGTAAGTTCCAAAAGAAATGTTTTTAATCAACTACTTATTAAAATGAGATTATTTTTAGGAATAGAAGTTTGTTTACAACAGGTCTTGACTCCTGGCCTGACCAATCATGAAATCAATAACTGATGAAAATCTATATTAATCGATAAGAATAGATGCCAATAATTGGTGAATTAATCATGATATTGGAAATCAATGGCCAACTGATGGAAAAAAATGTTGTGACTTTTCTAAAGTCACAAAGTGACTTTTCTAGGGTGGGGTGATAGCAAGCTTCGCAAGTTAATCTTGTTTTAGTGTTTTAGTGGATCTATAATTATGTGGTATTCCAACATAAGTTCCGAAAGGATTGTGAATCCTAAAATCCATTTTCAAGGATTTATTGGATTGACTATTTTAGTTAAAAACAGAATCTGTTTTTGGATCCAAGAATCTGGATTTAGATTTTTGCTATGAAATTTACATGTACATGTACCCTAAGTTTGTAACTTGTGTTTTTATTATTTTTACTTTTTGTAGTTGTGAGGCTGACAGTGTATTTGAGCTTTCCTCCATGTGCATTAATGTTGCCATCTGGTACACAAAGTATGCAGCTAAACTGGCAGCTAAGGGAGAGTAAGTTATGCAGATGCAATTAATTTTATGTTCTTAAAAAATCTGCACATTTATGCCGACTTGCGTGTATTACATTTTATGGAAATTTATGTTAATATAATTATATGTATTTCATGCAAGTTTAAAGTCATGAAAAGAACTTATATTCAAAGGTGGCAGCAATGCATGCAGTTTATGGTATTCAGTTTATGGTATTCATCGATGAAAATGTCTTCAAATAAATTGGCCATCAAGGCTACTCTTTCGTATTTGAATTTAAAATTAACCTGTGCTGCACATATGCCAATGTAACTTACATGTACAATATGTTGTGAGCCCTGCAATCAAACAAGCACAAGATGATACAACATTCCAGAGACACGATGCATGATGTCAAGTGGAAAGTTTGACCAAAGTCATACTTGATGCAACATCCCAGGGGGTCCTCTGGAATTAAAGTGATGGGGATGTGCGAATGGGGGCAAAAATCAATTCCCAAAAAAAATACCTAGGGGTGTCAGCAAAACCCAATGAAATCCCTCAAACCAAAATTAAACCCAAAAATATCCCTGCTGAATTTTCGAACCTTAAAAATATCCAGAAGGGATTAAATGATACAACAAGTTTAGTTGTACTACATTTGTAGCACTACCCGGGCACTATGTGGGCACTTTGCACAGCAACAATTCTTTACCACAAGAAGGGATTAAAATAATGATATGACAAGCAGGAGTGTAGCCAGGACTTTTTCAGAGGTACGCACGATCAATTTTCAAACACTCCCCCTACCTCCCCCACCTTCAAGTCCCAAAACGTTCTTATTTTTTAGACTTTTTCAGGTAAGCACATGCATACATTGTATGTGCGTACAGGTAGCTACGCCCTGACAAGCTTGGTTGTACTACATTCATAGCACTACCCGGGCACTATGTGGACACTACGCACAGCAACAATAAATTCTTTACCACAAATCTTCGTATTGTTTTTAATACTCAAAAAAATCCCTCCTTCACTTAACCCATTCACACCTGAGGATTTTTACGTTTTTGAGTGATTTTCTGTATACACACGCCCCATAGGATTTCGTGACTTCATATTTGGAGTTACCATTGAAAGTGCTGCTGTTCTAAAACACTGAAGGCTCGAGTTTACTGGAAACGTCATTGTGACGATCTCATTTTGCTTGGTTGATTTGCAATAAAGGGTCCAATATGAATTATCTACGATTTTTGGTAAGTTCACAGCCATTTTTCATCTTTAGTAGCTGCCTGGTGAGCATCATTAAGCTTGGAGGTAGTTCTGAGTCCACTTCTCAATGAAGCGAGTTAGGTGTTGTACTTCGTTTACGAATTTGGGTCGTTGCTCGTTGAACTGGAAAAATGGCCGTCTGGAAACGAAGTGGCTTTGGGACTTGACTCTGGATGAATTTCTCGACCTACCGCAGCATATTTTGGAAGTTGCGACCACAGGGGAATACAACAAGCGCGAAATTTCGGCGGTGGGTCGGAGTGGCTGTGGACTTAGTATAAATATGAAATGTGTGGGGAAAGAATGGAACGCTGTCAAAATTTTTGGCTTTTTCCCAGCATGCAGTGCGTTGGTGATGTTGAAAATCGAGGCAAGGTGAGTATGCACTAGTATAAGAAGCTGTAGCTAGGCCCGAGCAAGGAATAAGAGCAAAAAAATTCACTGCTAAGCTAGGACTAGGACTGAATTTTGCTGTAAATGTTGACTTTTGGGTTTGCCACGATGATTTGAATAAAAAAAACTAAAGGCAAAAACGTGATTTTTGTTGTTTTTCTATGACGTTAAAAACGGTAATTTTTGTTATTGTCCAAATTCAAACGCTGATATTCTGCAAAAATCGCTGACTTTTTTGTGTTTATTGGGTATCTCAATTTGAAAGACTTTCTAGTCAATGCTCACAACTGCTAGTTAAGGCAATGTTCGCACGATTGAGAAAGTTACAATTTTTTAAAGCAGTGGAGTCTTGTATGGGCGGTTACGGGCGGTTCAGGTGTCAATGGGTTAAGCCACCCCCAAAAATACTTGCCAAAAAGTTGTTACCCAAAAAAAAAAAATTTCAAGCCCCCCAAAAATCCTTCAAACTTCCCGGTCACTTTAAATTCAGAGTACCCTCCCCCCCCTCCCCCCCCCTCCCCCCCCCTCCCCCCCCCCCCCTTTGGCCATTCAAGAAAACTGATTTCATGATCAGTATTGCTCTTTTCTCAGGGTCACTATGGATGAAGCAAAAGAAGTCCACACCAACCTAAGAACTGCTGCGGGAATCTTCAAGTTTGTTAAGGTATGAGTGGCAATTGAAGGGCTCCCTACAACAACGTCCTGAGTGCGTTTTTGGTAACTTTCACTAAAATTGTATGTTTTAGGCCTTTTAAAGCACAGTTTTGTCAAATTAATGATTTATTATTGTTAAGGTACTTAAAACAGCTCCAAAATGGGGAAGAAAATCCACATCTTTGAGAAAATGTTTTGGGCCCCTATGACACCCTATGGCTCCCAGGACACCCTATTTATCTTTTCAAAATAAAAAATTATTCTGTTTGAAGATAGAAGATTTGTTGACCTGGATTAAATCCTTTCAGTCATATGTACATGATCCAGTCATAATTTTGGCAAGTGAGTCCCTTTGGAGGCCAAAAATCCAGGATTTCCGTGAAAATTTTCCAAAAACGCACTGAGGACGTTATTGCAGGGAGCCCTTCAAATGGACTAACCCTAAGGAGTTTGACAAAGTTCACCTGAGAAAAAAGCAGAGTTCTGGCCCTCTAGTGCTTTGACTGTACATTCCGGCCCTAGTTACATCCAAAACTGCATAGAACGTAAGTTGGAAGAACTCAAAACGACGCCATTATTATAAACAAAACAGACTGGCCGTGAGAATATGCGACCGCAATACTCCTGACCCGCGCCAACGACCTGAACGGCGGGCTTATCGATCGTGTTCGCCACTTGCGACAACATGGCTGAACAGCGAACAACTCAGTAGTTGAGCGCTGGTTTAAGCCATGTTTCAGGCCCGCTCGGCGATGGAAGGACATCATGAAGTCCGGAAATCCTTAAGTCTCTAGCACCTCTCAAAGAAACGAGTCGTGTTTCTTGTCATACCTCGTGTCTAAAGCGCCATTTAGCGCTCGTGAAAAATGGACCTTGGTGGACAAGGCGAGCCGGCGGGAAAGTCTGCAATCATTTCGGATCAGAAAAGGGGCAGTGTTGTGAGTTGTGGCCCATTTGCCATCCCGTGCCGTGGTCGAAACGCCCGATATCCGAAGTGCTTCCAGACTTATAATATTTTGCTATAATTTTCGGGCGGGAACTCCATTTCGGATTTGCCATAGAATTTCCCGACATGCTTTGCGACAGTGGCACAGAGGCCCGCTGTGCGTGTTCGGGCACTTGAAATACAGCTTTGGGCCGCTCAAAGTGAGTTCTTGCTGGCCGGCCGAAATTGGGAAAGGCAGGCAAAGGCTGTGAGCCGGCAGCGGAGAACCGGGAGCGCTAATTCCTAGGAGGTCCGCAAAACTAAGCATGGCTGACCAGTATTGGCGATAAAATGGAGCGATTTTGAGGGAATGAACTTTGGTTCGGGATTGTTTTTTTTTTCTTGAACAGGATTTAGCATACAGGCCGAAACTTGGCCATGTGAAGTGAAAAATCAGCATAAAATCGAGAAATTTGTGTAAACTTAGGGATTCATTTTCTCGAGCAGAGACACGGAATTATCTTTTTTTGCATACCTTATTTCTCAAAAACGAAATTCTGAACAATGTTTTGCCATTAGTTTGTAGTTCAAATGCCAAAGAGGAGGCAAATCTAAGCGAGAATAAATAAAAAAACTGGCCTTACGTTCGACATGAGACGGTTATGCACCCAGCCCTTCAAATGTCTAACTTGATCAGTATTCATAACAGTAATCCCAAGCGGCACATAGTACACAAAGACAACACGCTGCAGTGCTTTTTTTAGTTTTATTGATGAAAGGAACAACTTGTTTTTTTAATTGCTTTATTGGGTACTCTCTTTAAAGGCAGTGAAACTAACAACATGCGTTTTTTTCGAGTGAAACGAACAATTTGAGTGGTTTAAAGGCAGTGAAACAAACAACATGCGTTTTTTTCGAGTGAAACGAACAATTTGAGTGGTTTAAAGGCAGTGAAACTAACAACATGCGTTTTTTTCGAGTGAAACAAACAATTTGAGTGGTTTAAAGGCAGTGAAACTAACAACATGCGTTTTTTTCGAGTGAAACAAACAATTTGAGTGGTTTAAAGGCAGTGAAACTAACAACATGCGTTTTTTTCGAGTGAAACAAACAATTTGAGTGGTTTAAAGGCAGTGAAACTAACAACATGCATTTTTTTCGAGTGAAACGAACAATTTGAGTGGTTTAACGGCAGTGAAACTAACAACTTGCGTTTTTTTCGAGTGAAACAAACAACTTGAGTGGTTTAAAAGGAGTGAAACGAACCAACAGTGCTTTACCACACTTGTCTAAACACAAGTCCGTGGCGAAGAAACGGCAATTTTTGAATAATTTCAGTATTTTGTCAGTCACGCGCTTTCAAATAAAAAGACTGGATATTTTCAAAATTTGTTCCAGCGATTTATCTTAGACCTCTCATCCGATGGACTTCAAACTTTACCAATCTTATTTTCTAGACGAGAGCTAACATTCCACCAAAAATGAGGGTAATCGAAGGAACTCAATTTTTTCCATACATTTCTTCTAAATTTATAGGGAATGTATGGAAAAATGGAAAAAAAAAATGTTTCTCCGATTTCGCTGATTTTTAATGGACAATTACCTCTTATCTGGCAAATGAGTCTGACAAAGTTTGAAGTCCATCGGATGAAGGGTCTCAGAGAAATTGCTGGAACAAATTTGAAAGTGTCCAGCTTTTATATGAAGGGCTCCCTGCAACAACGTCCTGAGTGCGTTTTTGGTAACTTTCACTAAAATTGTATGTTTTAGGCCTTTTAAAGCACAGTTTTGTCAAATTAATGATTTATTATTGTTAAGGTACTTAAAACAGCTCCAAAATGGGGAAGAAAATCCACATCTTTGAGAAAATGTTTTGGGCCCCTATGACACCCTATGGCTCCCAGGACACCCTATTTATCTTTTCAAAATAAAAAATTATTCTGTTTGAAGATAGAAGATTTGTTGACCTGGATTAAATCCTTTCAGTCATATGTACATGATCCAGTCATAATTTTGGCAAGTGAGTCCCTTTGGAGGCCAAAAATCCAGGATTTCCGTGAAAATTTTCCAAAAACGCACTGAGGACGTTATTGCAGGGAGCCCTTCAAATGGACTAACCCTAAGGAGTTTGACAAAGTTCACCTGAGAAAAAAGCAGAGTTCTGGCCCTCTAGTGCTTTGACTGTACATTCCGGCCCTAGTTACATCCAAAACTGCATAGAACGTAAGTTGGAAGAACTCAAAACGACGCCATTATTATAAACAAAACAGACTGGCCGTGAGAATATGCGACCGCAATACTCCTGACCCGCGCCAACGACCTGAACGGCGGGCTTATCGATCGTGTTCGCCACTTGCGACAACATGGCTGAACAGCGAACAACTCAGTAGTTGAGCGCTGGTTTAAGCCATGTTTCAGGCCCGCTCGGCGATGGAAGGACATCATGAAGTCCGGAAATCCTTAAGTCTCTAGCACCTCTCAAAGAAACGAGTCGTGTTTCTTGTCATACCTCGTGTCTAAAGCGCCATTTAGCGCTCGTGAAAAATGGACCTTGGTGGACAAGGCGAGCCGGCGGGAAAGTCTGCAATCATTTCGGATCAGAAAAGGGGCAGTGTTGTGAGTTGTGGCCCATTTGCCATCCCGTGCCGTGGTCGAAACGCCCGATATCCGAAGTGCTTCCAGACTTATAATATTTTGCTATAATTTTCGGGCGGGAACTCCATTTCGGATTTGCCATAGAATTTCCCGACATGCTTTGCGACAGTGGCACAGAGGCCCGCTGTGCGTGTTCGGGCACTTGAAATACAGCTTTGGGCCGCTCAAAGTGAGTTCTTGCTGGCCGGCCGAAATTGGGAAAGGCAGGCAAAGGCTGTGAGCCGGCAGCGGAGAACCGGGAGCGCTAATTCCTAGGAGGTCCGCAAAACTAAGCATGGCTGACCAGTATTGGCGATAAAATGGAGCGATTTTGAGGGAATGAACTTTGGTTCGGGATTGTTTTTTTTTTCTTGAACAGGATTTAGCATACAGGCCGAAACTTGGCCATGTGAAGTGAAAAATCAGCATAAAATCGAGAAATTTGTGTAAACTTAGGGATTCATTTTCTCGAGCAGAGACACGGAATTATCTTTTTTTGCATACCTTATTTCTCAAAAACGAAATTCTGAACAATGTTTTGCCATTAGTTTGTAGTTCAAATGCCAAAGAGGAGGCAAATCTAAGCGAGAATAAATAAAAAAACTGGCCTTACGTTCGACATGAGACGGTTATGCACCCAGCCCTTCAAATGTCTAACTTGATCAGTATTCATAACAGTAATCCCAAGCGGCACATAGTACACAAAGACAACACGCTGCAGTGCTTTTTTTAGTTTTATTGATGAAAGGAACAACTTGTTTTTTTAATTGCTTTATTGGGTACTCTCTTTAAAGGCAGTGAAACTAACAACATGCGTTTTTTTTCGAGTGAAACGAACAATTTGAGTGGTTTAAAGGCAGTGAAACAAACAACATGCGTTTTTTTCGAGTGAAACGAACAATTTGAGTGGTTTAAAGGCAGTGAAACTAACAACATGCGTTTTTTTCGAGTGAAACAAACAATTTGAGTGGTTTAAAGGCAGTGAAACTAACAACATGCGTTTTTTTCGAGTGAAACAAACAATTTGAGTGGTTTAAAGGCAGTGAAACTAACAACATGCGTTTTTTTCGAGTGAAACAAACAATTTGAGTGGTTTAAAGGCAGTGAAACTAACAACATGCATTTTTTTCGAGTGAAACGAACAATTTGAGTGGTTTAACGGCAGTGAAACTAACAACTTGCGTTTTTTTCGAGTGAAACAAACAACTTGAGTGGTTTAAAAGGAGTGAAACGAACCAACAGTGCTTTACCACACTTGTCTAAACACAAGTCCGTGGCGAAGAAACGGCAATTTTTGAATAATTTCAGTATTTTGTCAGTCACGCGCTTTCAAATAAAAAGACTGGATATTTTCAAAATTTGTTCCAGCGATTTATCTTAGACCTCTCATCCGATGGACTTCAAACTTTACCAATCTTATTTTCTAGACGAGAGCTAACATTCCACCAAAAATGAGGGTAATCGAAGGAACTCAATTTTTTCCATACATTTCTTCTAAATTTATAGGGAATGTATGGAAAAATGGAAAAAAAAAAATGTTTCTCCGATTTCGCTGATTTTTAATGGACAATTACCTCTTATCTGGCAAATGAGTCTGACAAAGTTTGAAGTCCATCGGATGAAGGGTCTCAGAGAAATTGCTGGAACAAATTTGAAAGTGTCCAGCTTTTATATGAAGGGCTCCCTGCAACAACGTCCTGAGTGCGTTTTTGGTAACTTTCACTAAAATTGTATGTTTTAGGCCTTTTAAAGCACAGTTTTGTCAAATTAATGATTTATTATTGTTAAGGTACTTAAAACAGCTCCAAAATGGGGAAGAAAATCCACATCTTTGAGAAAATGTTTTGGGCCCCTATGACACCCTATGGCTCCCAGGACACCCTATTTATCTTTTCAAAATAAAAAATTATTCTGTTTGAAGATAGAAGATTTGTTGACCTGGATTAAATCCTTTCAGTCATATGTACATGATCCAGTCATAATTTTGGCAAGTGAGTCCCTTTGGAGGCCAAAAATCCAGGATTTCCGTGAAAATTTTCCAAAAACGCACTGAGGACGTTATTGCAGGGAGCCCTTCAAATGGACTAACCCTAAGGAGTTTGACAAAGTTCACCTGAGAAAAAAGCAGAGTTCTGGCCCTCTAGTGCTTTGACTGTACATTCCGGCCCTAGTTACATCCAAAACTGCATAGAACGTAAGTTGGAAGAACTCAAAACGACGCCATTATTATAAACAAAACAGACTGGCCGTGAGAATATGCGACCGCAATACTCCTGACCCGCGCCAACGACCTGAACGGCGGGCTTATCGATCGTGTTCGCCACTTGCGACAACATGGCTGAACAGCGAACAACTCAGTAGTTGAGCGCTGGTTTAAGCCATGTTTCAGGCCCGCTCGGCGATGGAAGGACATCATGAAGTCCGGAAATCCTTAAGTCTCTAGCACCTCTCAAAGAAACGAGTCGTGTTTCTTGTCATACCTCGTGTCTAAAGCGCCATTTAGCGCTCGTGAAAAATGGACCTTGGTGGACAAGGCGAGCCGGCGGGAAAGTCTGCAATCATTTCGGATCAGAAAAGGGGCAGTGTTGTGAGTTGTGGCCCATTTGCCATCCCGTGCCGTGGTCGAAACGCCCGATATCCGAAGTGCTTCCAGACTTATAATATTTTGCTATAATTTTCGGGCGGGAACTCCATTTCGGATTTGCCATAGAATTTCCCGACATGCTTTGCGACAGTGGCACAGAGGCCCGCTGTGCGTGTTCGGGCACTTGAAATACAGCTTTGGGCCGCTCAAAGTGAGTTCTTGCTGGCCGGCCGAAATTGGGAAAGGCAGGCAAAGGCTGTGAGCCGGCAGCGGAGAACCGGGAGCGCTAATTCCTAGGAGGTCCGCAAAACTAAGCATGGCTGACCAGTATTGGCGATAAAATGGAGCGATTTTGAGGGAATGAACTTTGGTTCGGGATTGTTTTTTTTTTCTTGAACAGGATTTAGCATACAGGCCGAAACTTGGCCATGTGAAGTGAAAAATCAGCATAAAATCGAGAAATTTGTGTAAACTTAGGGATTCATTTTCTCGAGCAGAGACACGGAATTATCTTTTTTTGCATACCTTATTTCTCAAAAACGAAATTCTGAACAATGTTTTGCCATTAGTTTGTAGTTCAAATGCCAAAGAGGAGGCAAATCTAAGCGAGAATAAATAAAAAAACTGGCCTTACGTTCGACATGAGACAGTTATGCACCCAGCCCTTTAAATGTCTAACTTGATCAGTATTCATAACAGTAATCCCAAGCGGCACATAGTACACAAAGACAACACGCTGCAGTGCTTTTTTTAGTTTTATTGATGAAAGGAACAACTTGTTTTTTTAATTGCTTTATTGGGTACTCTCTTTAAAGGCAGTGAAACTAACAACATGCGTTTTTTTCGAGTGAAACGAACAATTTGAGTGGTTTAAAGGCAGTGAAACAAACAACATGCGTTTTTTTCGAGTGAAATGAACAATTTGAGTGGTTTAAAGGCAGTGAAACTAACAACATGCGTTTTTTTCGAGTGAAACAAACAATTTGAGTGGTTTAAAGGCAGTGAAACTAACAACATGCGTTTTTTTTCGAGTGAAACAAACAATTTGAGTGGTTTAAAGGCAGTGAAACTAACAACATGCGTTTTTTTCGAGTGAAACAAACAATTTGAGTGGTTTAAAGGCAGTGAAACTAACAACATGCATTTTTTTCGAGTGAAACGAACAATTTGAGTGGTTTAACGGCAGTGAAACTAACAACTTGCGTTTTTTTCGAGTGAAACAAACAACTTGAGTGGTTTAAAAGGAGTGAAACGAACCAACAGTGCTTTACCACACTTGTCTAAACACAAGTCCGTGGCGAAGAAACGGCAATTTTTGAATAATTTCAGTATTTTGTCAGTCACGCGCTTTCAAATAAAAAGACTGGATATTTTCAAAATTTGTTCCAGCGATTTATCTTAGACCTCTCATCCGATGGACTTCAAACTTTACCAATCTTATTTTCTAGACGAGAGCTAACATTCCACCAAAAATGAGGGTAATCGAAGGAACTCAATTTTTTCCATACATTTCTTCTAAATTTATAGGGAATGTATGGAAAAATGGAAAAAAAAAATGTTTCTCCGATTTCGCTGATTTTTAATGGACAATTACCTCTTATCTGGCAAATGAGTCTGACAAAGTTTGAAGTCCATCGGATGAAGGGTCTCAGAGAAATTGCTGGAACAAATTTGAAAGTGTCCAGCTTTTATATGAAGGGCTCCCTGCAACAACGTCCTGAGTGCGTTTTTGGTAACTTTCACTAAAATTGTATGTTTTAGGCCTTTTAAAGCACAGTTTTGTCAAATTAATGATTTATTATTGTTAAGGTACTTAAAACAGCTCCAAAATGGGGAAGAAAATCCACATCTTTGAGAAAATGTTTTGGGCCCCTATGACACCCTATGGCTCCCAGGACACCCTATTTATCTTTTCAAAATAAAAAATTATTCTGTTTGAAGATAGAAGATTTGTTGACCTGGATTAAATCCTTTCAGTCATATGTACATGATCCAGTCATAATTTTGGCAAGTGAGTCCCTTTGGAGGCCAAAAATCCAGGATTTCCGTGAAAATTTTCCAAAAACGCACTGAGGACGTTATTGCAGGGAGCCCTTCAAATGGACTAACCCTAAGGAGTTTGACAAAGTTCACCTGAGAAAAAAGCAGAGTTCTGGCCCTCTAGTGCTTTGACTGTACATTCCGGCCCTAGTTACATCCAAAACTGCATAGAACGTAAGTTGGAAGAACTCAAAACGACGCCATTATTATAAACAAAACAGACTGGCCGTGAGAATATGCGACCGCAATACTCCTGACCCGCGCCAACGACCTGAACGGCGGGCTTATCGATCGTGTTCGCCACTTGCGACAACATGGCTGAACAGCGAACAACTCAGTAGTTGAGCGCTGGTTTAAGCCATGTTTCAGGCCCGCTCGGCGATGGAAGGACATCATGAAGTCCGGAAATCCTTAAGTCTCTAGCACCTCTCAAAGAAACGAGTCGTGTTTCTTGTCATACCTCGTGTCTAAAGCGCCATTTAGCGCTCGTGAAAAATGGACCTTGGTGGACAAGGCGAGCCGGCGGGAAAGTCTGCAATCATTTCGGATCAGAAAAGGGGCAGTGTTGTGAGTTGTGGCCCATTTGCCATCCCGTGCCGTGGTCGAAACGCCCGATATCCGAAGTGCTTCCAGACTTATAATATTTTGCTATAATTTTCGGGCGGGAACTCCATTTCGGATTTGCCATAGAATTTCCCGACATGCTTTGCGACAGTGGCACAGAGGCCCGCTGTGCGTGTTCGGGCACTTGAAATACAGCTTTGGGCCGCTCAAAGTGAGTTCTTGCTGGCCGGCCGAAATTGGGAAAGGCAGGCAAAGGCTGTGAGCCGGCAGCGGAGAACCGGGAGCGCTAATTCCTAGGAGGTCCGCAAAACTAAGCATGGCTGACCAGTATTGGCGATAAAATGGAGCGATTTTGAGGGAATGAACTTTGGTTCGGGATTGTTTTTTTTTTCTTGAACAGGATTTAGCATACAGGCCGAAACTTGGCCATGTGAAGTGAAAAATCAGCATAAAATCGAGAAATTTGTGTAAACTTAGGGATTCATTTTCTCGAGCAGAGACACGGAATTATCTTTTTTTGCATACCTTATTTCTCAAAAACGAAATTCTGAACAATGTTTTGCCATTAGTTTGTAGTTCAAATGCCAAAGAGGAGGCAAATCTAAGCGAGAATAAATAAAAAAACTGGCCTTACGTTCGACATGAGACGGTTATGCACCCAGCCCTTCAAATGTCTAACTTGATCAGTATTCATAACAGTAATCCCAAGCGGCACATAGTACACAAAGACAACACGCTGCAGTGCTTTTTTTAGTTTTATTGATGAAAGGAACAACTTGTTTTTTTAATTGCTTTATTGGGTACTCTCTTTAAAGGCAGTGAAACTAACAACATGCGTTTTTTTCGAGTGAAACGAACAATTTGAGTGGTTTAAAGGCAGTGAAACAAACAACATGCGTTTTTTTCGAGTGAAACGAACAATTTGAGTGGTTTAAAGGCAGTGAAACTAACAACATGCGTTTTTTTCGAGTGAAACAAACAATTTGAGTGGTTTAAAGGCAGTGAAACTAACAACATGCGTTTTTTTCGAGTGAAACAAACAATTTGAGTGGTTTAAAGGCAGTGAAACTAACAACATGCGTTTTTTTCGAGTGAAACAAACAATTTGAGTGGTTTAAAGGCAGTGAAACTAACAACATGCATTTTTTTCGAGTGAAACGAACAATTTGAGTGGTTTAACGGCAGTGAAACTAACAACTTGCGTTTTTTTCGAGTGAAACAAACAACTTGAGTGGTTTAAAAGGAGTGAAACGAACCAACAGTGCTTTACCACACTTGTCTAAACACAAGTCCGTGGCGAAGAAACGGCAATTTTTGAATAATTTCAGTATTTTGTCAGTCACGCGCTTTCAAATAAAAAGACTGGATATTTTCAAAATTTGTTCCAGCGATTTATCTTAGACCTCTCATCCGATGGACTTCAAACTTTACCAATCTTATTTTCTAGACGAGAGCTAACATTCCACCAAAAATGAGGGTAATCGAAGGAACTCAATTTTTTCCATACATTTCTTCTAAATTTATAGGGAATGTATGGAAAAATGGAAAAAAAAAATGTTTCTCCGATTTCGCTGATTTTTAATGGACAATTACCTCTTATCTGGCAAATGAGTCTGACAAAGTTTGAAGTCCATCGGATGAAGGGTCTCAGAGAAATTGCTGGAACAAATTTGAAAGTGTCCAGCTTTTATATGAAGGGCTCCCTGCAACAACGTCCTGAGTGCGTTTTTGGTAACTTTCACTAAAATTGTATGTTTTAGGCCTTTTAAAGCACAGTTTTGTCAAATTAATGATTTATTATTGTTAAGGTACTTAAAACAGCTCCAAAATGGGGAAGAAAATCCACATCTTTGAGAAAATGTTTTGGGCCCCTATGACACCCTATGGCTCCCAGGACACCCTATTTATCTTTTCAAAATAAAAAATTATTCTGTTTGAAGATAGAAGATTTGTTGACCTGGATTAAATCCTTTCAGTCATATGTACATGATCCAGTCATAATTTTGGCAAGTGAGTCCCTTTGGAGGCCAAAAATCCAGGATTTCCGTGAAAATTTTCCAAAAACGCACTGAGGACGTTATTGCAGGGAGCCCTTCAAATGGACTAACCCTAAGGAGTTTGACAAAGTTCACCTGAGAAAAAAGCAGAGTTCTGGCCCTCTAGTGCTTTGACTGTACATTCCGGCCCTAGTTACATCCAAAACTGCATAGAACGTAAGTTGGAAGAACTCAAAACGACGCCATTATTATAAACAAAACAGACTGGCCGTGAGAATATGCGACCGCAATACTCCTGACCCGCGCCAACGACCTGAACGGCGGGCTTATCGATCGTGTTCGCCACTTGCGACAACATGGCTGAACAGCGAACAACTCAGTAGTTGAGCGCTGGTTTAAGCCATGTTTCAGGCCCGCTCGGCGATGGAAGGACATCATGAAGTCCGGAAATCCTTAAGTCTCTAGCACCTCTCAAAGAAACGAGTCGTGTTTCTTGTCATACCTCGTGTCTAAAGCGCCATTTAGCGCTCGTGAAAAATGGACCTTGGTGGACAAGGCGAGCCGGCGGGAAAGTCTGCAATCATTTCGGATCAGAAAAGGGGCAGTGTTGTGAGTTGTGGCCCATTTGCCATCCCGTGCCGTGGTCGAAACGCCCGATATCCGAAGTGCTTCCAGACTTATAATATTTTGCTATAATTTTCGGGCGGGAACTCCATTTCGGATTTGCCATAGAATTTCCCGACATGCTTTGCGACAGTGGCACAGAGGCCCGCTGTGCGTGTTCGGGCACTTGAAATACAGCTTTGGGCCGCTCAAAGTGAGTTCTTGCTGGCCGGCCGAAATTGGGAAAGGCAGGCAAAGGCTGTGAGCCGGCAGCGGAGAACCGGGAGCGCTAATTCCTAGGAGGTCCGCAAAACTAAGCATGGCTGACCAGTATTGGCGATAAAATGGAGCGATTTTGAGGGAATGAACTTTGGTTCGGGATTGTTTTTTTTTTCTTGAACAGGATTTAGCATACAGGCCGAAACTTGGCCATGTGAAGTGAAAAATCAGCATAAAATCGAGAAATTTGTGTAAACTTAGGGATTCATTTTCTCGAGCAGAGACACGGAATTATCTTTTTTTGCATACCTTATTTCTCAAAAACGAAATTCTGAACAATGTTTTGCCATTAGTTTGTAGTTCAAATGCCAAAGAGGAGGCAAATCTAAGCGAGAATAAATAAAAAAACTGGCCTTACGTTCGACATGAGATGGTTATGCACCCAGCCCTTCAAATGTCTAACTTGATCAGTATTCATAACAGTAATCCCAAGCGGCACATAGTACACAAAGACAACACGCTGCAGTGCTTTTTTTAGTTTTATTGATGAAAGGAACAACTTGTTTTTTTAATTGCTTTATTGGGTACTCTCTTTAAAGGCAGTGAAACTAACAACATGCGTTTTTTTCGAGTGAAACGAACAATTTGAGTGGTTTAAAGGCAGTGAAACAAACAACATGCGTTTTTTTCGAGTGAAACGAACAATTTGAGTGGTTTAAAGGCAGTGAAACTAACAACATGCGTTTTTTTTCGAGTGAAACAAACAATTTGAGTGGTTTAAAGGCAGTGAAACTAACAACATGCGTTTTTTTCGAGTGAAACAAACAATTTGAGTGGTTTAAAGGCAGTGAAACTAACAACATGCGTTTTTTTCGAGTGAAACAAACAATTTGAGTGGTTTAAAGGCAGTGAAACTAACAACATGCATTTTTTTCGAGTGAAACGAACAATTTGAGTGGTTTAACGGCAGTGAAACTAACAACTTGCGTTTTTTTCGAGTGAAACAAACAACTTGAGTGGTTTAAAAGGAGTGAAACGAACCAACAGTGCTTTACCACACTTGTCTAAACACAAGTCCGTGGCGAAGAAACGGCAATTTTTGAATAATTTCAGTATTTTGTCAGTCACGCGCTTTCAAATAAAAAGACTGGATATTTTCAAAATTTGTTCCAGCGATTTATCTTAGACCTCTCATCCGATGGACTTCAAACTTTACCAATCTTATTTTCTAGACGAGAGCTAACATTCCACCAAAAATGAGGGTAATCGAAGGAACTCAATTTTTTCCATACATTTCTTCTAAATTTATAGGGAATGTATGGAAAAATGGAAAAAAAAAATGTTTCTCCGATTTCGCTGATTTTTAATGGACAATTACCTCTTATCTGGCAAATGAGTCTGACAAAGTTTGAAGTCCATCGGATGAAGGGTCTCAGAGAAATTGCTGGAACAAATTTGAAAGTGTCCAGCTTTTATATGAAGGGCTCCCTGCAACAACGTCCTGAGTGCGTTTTTGGTAACTTTCACTAAAATTGTATGTTTTAGGCCTTTTAAAGCACAGTTTTGTCAAATTAATGATTTATTATTGTTAAGGTACTTAAAACAGCTCCAAAATGGGGAAGAAAATCCACATCTTTGAGAAAATGTTTTGGGCCCCTATGACACCCTATGGCTCCCAGGACACCCTATTTATCTTTTCAAAATAAAAAATTATTCTGTTTGAAGATAGAAGATTTGTTGACCTGGATTAAATCCTTTCAGTCATATGTACATGATCCAGTCATAATTTTGGCAAGTGAGTCCCTTTGGAGGCCAAAAATCCAGGATTTCCGTGAAAATTTTCCAAAAACGCACTGAGGACGTTATTGCAGGGAGCCCTTCAAATGGACTAACCCTAAGGAGTTTGACAAAGTTCACCTGAGAAAAAAGCAGAGTTCTGGCCCTCTAGTGCTTTGACTGTACATTCCGGCCCTAGTTACATCCAAAACTGCATAGAACGTAAGTTGGAAGAACTCAAAACGACGCCATTATTATAAACAAAACAGACTGGCCGTGAGAATATGCGACCGCAATACTCCTGACCCGCGCCAACGACCTGAACGGCGGGCTTATCGATCGTGTTCGCCACTTGCGACAACATGGCTGAACAGCGAACAACTCAGTAGTTGAGCGCTGGTTTAAGCCATGTTTCAGGCCCGCTCGGCGATGGAAGGACATCATGAAGTCCGGAAATCCTTAAGTCTCTAGCACCTCTCAAAGAAACGAGTCGTGTTTCTTGTCATACCTCGTGTCTAAAGCGCCATTTAGCGCTCGTGAAAAATGGACCTTGGTGGACAAGGCGAGCCGGCGGGAAAGTCTGCAATCATTTCGGATCAGAAAAGGGGCAGTGTTGTGAGTTGTGGCCCATTTGCCATCCCGTGCCGTGGTCGAAACGCCCGATATCCGAAGTGCTTCCAGACTTATAATATTTTGCTATAATTTTCGGGCGGGAACTCCATTTCGGATTTGCCATAGAATTTCCCGACATGCTTTGCGACAGTGGCACAGAGGCCCGCTGTGCGTGTTCGGGCACTTGAAATACAGCTTTGGGCCGCTCAAAGTGAGTTCTTGCTGGCCGGCCGAAATTGGGAAAGGCAGGCAAAGGCTGTGAGCCGGCAGCGGAGAACCGGGAGCGCTAATTCCTAGGAGGTCCGCAAAACTAAGCATGGCTGACCAGTATTGGCGATAAAATGGAGCGATTTTGAGGGAATGAACTTTGGTTCGGGATTGTTTTTTTTTTCTTGAACAGGATTTAGCATACAGGCCGAAACTTGGCCATGTGAAGTGAAAAATCAGCATAAAATCGAGAAATTTGTGTAAACTTAGGGATTCATTTTCTCGAGCAGAGACACGGAATTATCTTTTTTTGCATACCTTATTTCTCAAAAACGAAATTCTGAACAATGTTTTGCCATTAGTTTGTAGTTCAAATGCCAAAGAGGAGGCAAATCTAAGCGAGAATAAATAAAAAAACTGGCCTTACGTTCGACATGAGACGGTTATGCACCCAGCCCTTCAAATGTCTAACTTGATCAGTATTCATAACAGTAATCCCAAGCGGCACATAGTACACAAAGACAACACGCTGCAGTGCTTTTTTTAGTTTTATTGATGAAAGGAACAACTTGTTTTTTTAATTGCTTTATTGGGTACTCTCTTTAAAGGCAGTGAAACTAACAACATGCGTTTTTTTCGAGTGAAACGAACAATTTGAGTGGTTTAAAGGCAGTGAAACAAACAACATGCGTTTTTTTCGAGTGAAACGAACAATTTGAGTGGTTTAAAGGCAGTGAAACTAACAACATGCGTTTTTTTCGAGTGAAACAAACAATTTGAGTGGTTTAAAGGCAGTGAAACTAACAACATGCGTTTTTTTCGAGTGAAACAAACAATTTGAGTGGTTTAAAGGCAGTGAAACTAACAACATGCGTTTTTTTCGAGTGAAACAAACAATTTGAGTGGTTTAAAGGCAGTGAAACTAACAACATGCATTTTTTTCGAGTGAAACGAACAATTTGAGTGGTTTAACGGCAGTGAAACTAACAACTTGCGTTTTTTTCGAGTGAAACAAACAACTTGAGTGGTTTAAAAGGAGTGAAACGAACCAACAGTGCTTTACCACACTTGTCTAAACACAAGTCCGTGGCGAAGAAACGGCAATTTTTGAATAATTTCAGTATTTTGTCAGTCACGCGCTTTCAAATAAAAAGACTGGATATTTTCAAAATTTGTTCCAGCGATTTATCTTAGACCTCTCATCCGATGGACTTCAAACTTTACCAATCTTATTTTCTAGACGAGAGCTAACATTCCACCAAAAATGAGGGTAATCGAAGGAACTCAATTTTTTCCATACATTTCTTCTAAATTTATAGGGAATGTATGGAAAAATGGAAAAAAAAAATGTTTCTCCGATTTCGCTGATTTTTAATGGACAATTACCTCTTATCTGGCAAATGAGTCTGACAAAGTTTGAAGTCCATCGGATGAAGGGTCTCAGAGAAATTGCTGGAACAAATTTGAAAGTGTCCAGCTTTTATATGAAGGGCTCCCTGCAACAACGTCCTGAGTGCGTTTTTGGTAACTTTCACTAAAATTGTATGTTTTAGGCCTTTTAAAGCACAGTTTTGTCAAATTAATGATTTATTATTGTTAAGGTACTTAAAACAGCTCCAAAATGGGGAAGAAAATCCACATCTTTGAGAAAATGTTTTGGGCCCCTATGACACCCTATGGCTCCCAGGACACCCTATTTATCTTTTCAAAATAAAAAATTATTCTGTTTGAAGATAGAAGATTTGTTGACCTGGATTAAATCCTTTCAGTCATATGTACATGATCCAGTCATAATTTTGGCAAGTGAGTCCCTTTGGAGGCCAAAAATCCAGGATTTCCGTGAAAATTTTCCAAAAACGCACTGAGGACGTTATTGCAGGGAGCCCTTCAATTGTGGAATAAAATAGCTACGGTAGTGTTTATTAAAATATTATTGTTTACCTACATTTATCACATGACAGTCAGGGGGCCGATAGTATTTTCTTGCCCTGTTTGTGCTTCATAGGAAAGTCTGATGCCACGCCTTGGTGAGCTGTCAGCAGAGAAAGGTGCAGACACAGATCAAAGAGTACTGGAGGCATATCACATGCAGTGTGTGGCTGAAGCGCAAGAAGGTTAGTACTGACTGAGTGACTGTTGTGTGCATAAGTTTAAACTTACAGCCAGATAGCCTTCAGTGCAGATGGATTTTGCGGCAAACAAGCACTGAATATTATTTTTCTTCACAGAATGTTTGGGTATACCATCATAGAATATGAAATTAGAGGAAGACTGGGGAGAGTAGAAAATGCACCTGCCCCCTTCGACTCGTCCCAACTTCTTATGTTTTTGGAATCCAAGATGACGTCAGCCAAGACATACATCAAACAAATTTTAAATGCAGCACTAGCCTGCAATAAAATGTCTGCAGTGTGCACAGTGTAGTGGCCATGCTGCTTGAATGTTGTGTTTGCCACTGGATCATTGTCACCCTTTTCTAAGGTCATGAGTCCATAACAATGTTGCATAAAAAGGCATGCTCTGAGGTGTTAGAGTTCCATTTTTACAGCGATTGCATTCTTTAGGATCGCAGCCCAATAGCTCTCAGTCCCTCTATTAATGCGAAGTATAGAAAAAAAACAACAGTTGCTGCTCAATAGCTTTTGTTTGAGTGGTCACCATTGACGATTTCTTTGCCACTGTACATTGTTGTAAAATATCATTTCATGCTCAATAGCTTTTGTTTGAGTGGTCACCGTTGATGATTTCTTTGCCACTGTCCTAAGAGCTATGGAACCACATTGAATTTAGTACTTGTCCACTTGCCAATGTAACTAAAAATTATTTTGGGTGGGTTCAAATTGTACATCACTTGCCTGGTTTTGCATGTATGATTTTTCACAAAAAAATTGTTCTCTGGTTAAAAATTTGAAAAAACTATGAGCTTTCGGCTTCTAGTCTAGGCTTCAACACACCTCGCACCCTCTCCCCAGAGTCTCATCTCTAAATTTCATGCTGATACATTTTGTCCATGAGGCTCATTAGATAGACAATGTCTGTATTTTGAGAAACCCCCATACCACACTTCCCTTACAAACAAGTATCTCTCTCTTGTCTTTTTTTAGTGACTGTGGCCCGAGCAGTGGAACTCAAACATAAAGCTTCACTGATCTCTGCTCTCACCAATGAGACATCAAAACTCTTCACTGCTGCAGGTAGTTAAGAGTATTGGTTTCTTTCCAAATCAACCCAGAATTAATTATTTTTATTCATTGCAGAGCTATAAAACTGTAATGTATGTTGCATGTTATTTGTGCCTGTAATGGTGGCCTTTTGATGTACCTGACAGTGAGAAGAGTGAAAATTCATGGAGGTTTGAATGGAGCCATAACTTTTGATAACTATAAGCCAAACTCTTAAGGCCAAAAACATACATGTACCCATAGAGTGGGATTTACAGAATGCATAACCAGGTTCCATTTCTGCAATGCAGGGTTGTAGTCCCCTTTATAACTGGTCTCACAACTATGACAGGTTGTAGTAGTGTTTTATATTTTAATTTATAATCTTAGTTTTTATTCGCTTTTAATGTGATTAGAATAGGATTTTTATATGTTTAGGACATCTAAATGTCGTTTTAATTTTGTAACTACATGTAGCAGCTTTGGACCTTGGGAAAGGGCACTATGTCTTTATAAATGCCTATTATTATTATTATTATTATTATTATTATTTAATATTATTATTATAATTACAAGACATTGTACAGAGTTCATATTATTGATTGTCACCATCTTCATGTACATTAATTTTGTATATTTATGCAGGTGATGCCCTTAAGTCTGTGGAGCCATTAAAAGCAGGCAAATGGAAGAAATACTTGGATCTCAAGGCTGCCTTCTATCAGTCTTATGTAAGTGAAGTTATTCTTTTGGATCATGGATATTGTGCTAGGTGTGAGGAGATGGCTGGCATGGCATGTATCCTACCAGGCCACTATTTTGATTAAACATATCACAAATGTTGTTCAGAAATCTGAATGGCAGTAGTGTGGTAGTCAGTGGGCACAGGGAATCAATTTCAACCTGAGGTTTGGTGGTTCAAGGCCTATAGTCTCTGCTGTCACATTGTTTTCTCAGACAAGAAACTAAGCTCCACATTGTCTCTGTTCACCCAGGATTATACACCCTTTCACTTCACAGTAAGTGATGCAGTGCTAACTTTTGAGTCTGTCAACAAAATTCTATGGTGTGACCATTCAAATGAAACCTCTTTGCCATTACTTTTGCATGGTACCATTTGTTTTTCAATATTTTACAAAATATAATTTGGGATAGTATATGAATTTTTATCTTTGGGCGTCAATGGGTAATGGTAGTGTCAATTATGGAGACATGTAATGTAGTTCTAACTTTTGAGTCTGTAGACGAAATCCTATGGTGTGACCATTCAAATGAAACCTCTTTGGCAGTACTTTTGCATGTACCATTTGTTCTAACTTTTGACTTTTGAGTCTGTTGATGAAATCCTATGGTGTGACCATTCAAATGAAACCTCTTCAGCAGTACTTTTGCATGGTACCATTAGTTCTAACTTTTGAGTCTGTGGACGAAATCCTATGGTGTGATCATTCAAATGAAACCTCTTCAGTAGTATTTTTGCATGGTACCATTTGTTTTTCAATATTTAAAAAAAATGTCATTTGGGATTTTTCTTGAATTTTGATGTTTGGCACTCTTGGGAGTCAAGGGTTAACTACTGCCCCTTGTTGCTTCTTGCTACAGAAATTGGGTTAAGCTCTGGCCATGTGGACCTCATGTGGCTCATGTGCATCTTTGGTACATGTATGGACTGGCAGGTTGAAGTACACATGTAGTAACATAATATAAATTGAGACTGTCATGTTATGTAGATTTTAAAAATTGATAATTTATGTAGTTATTTTTGTAATGAAGCTTGTTGTCATGGCTGCTTTGTTATTGCTTGCAGGCATATTGTTTCTGTGGCGACACACTTCTTGAAGAGGATCAATGTGGAAAAGCAATCCGAGCGTTGCGAGAAAGCGATAACTGTAATTCTTAATGTTGTTGTTGTTTTGTTTACTGCCACAAATATATTCACAAATACAAGACGCTTATTGGACATTAAAGCAGTTATCACTTGAGTGTAGTAAAACCAAAACCAAAGTAGTTGCTTTGGCCAATCACAACAGATGCAGACAATCTGATGGACCAATCAGAACTTGAGGCAAATACATGTAACCAGCACCAAGCACGGGAAAACGCGTGCGAGCAAGTAATAGTTGATTGATTTTGGTTGTCCTTCTGATTGGTTTCAAGATAAAGTGGCGCGAGATTTTTTAGCCAATCACAAAGCCTAGCAATGCAGAACCAAAGCAATTGCTAAATTGCTTTCGACACTCAATTGAAAACTGCTCTAAGTAAAATTTCAAATACATTTAAAGGAGCTATTGTCACCATTTTTAGCGTTACTTTAAAAAGCCAAAATACATCTTTATATCAGTGAAAACCCAAAAATAAGAATCCAGTTTTGTTTAAAATTATTCTACATGTACATGTACTAGTGCTCTAAAAGTAAAAAATAAGTGTCTTGGGCTGCAGATGGCCAGGATGGAAATGGATCGCATCTTGAAAAAATTGGGCCAATTTTTTTAAGTTTATCGCAGAGTTTATCGCTTGTGTCTTAGAAAATTTGTTAAAACTCAGATTATGGTTTATTTTCTCTGGTAAAATTCACTTAATATCTTCCTGTTAGTGTTCTTTAAGCATTTTGTGTACGACAAAGGTACTTAGTTTTAATTTGGGACGGTTTTGACCCGAAAATCTCAAAATCACCATGACATAGCTCCTTTAAAAAAGAGGTTCAAAAGTATACATTGTTTATACAACGGGTACATGTTGAATGTCAACTGGAAGTTGTATGCTTTGTTGGAACATTTTTTATCCTTGCCCCTGATAGGAAAGCTGTTTGTTTTAGTTTTTTAATTTGTGGATGCAATGACACAATGAATGTAGTCTCCTGCACAGCTGTTATTTCTGTTGTCACACAATGCTCCTCCCCACTAACACATTGTGTGACAACCCTACAAATAATGGCTGCATAGGAGACTAACCAAAAAGGGGCCTAATGGAAAACATTTGATCTTTGGTTGCTGTCCGGCCGTGGCATATACTAATGACTTCAAGCCCCGAGTGACATGCAAAAAAGGTCAAATCTAAACAAACATACAAAAAACATGGCCAGAAAAGTTAGCCACCCTTTGACTGACAAAGAAATTGCAACAAAGGAGATACCAAATCAGTTGTTCGAAGTTGTGAAATATTCAGAAACAAACAGCAGCAAATGAAAGAACAGCTGAATAGCTTTTATATGAATAGTTAAACACAGTATAGGACTTTATCAAGAGATTTGTATGAACCAAATAAAAGAATAGCTGAATAGCTTTCATATGAATAGTATAACACAGTATAGGATTTTATCGAGAGATTTGTATGAATCAAACTTTGTCTCAGGATTCTGTAAGTTAACCCAGTGTATTTCACTCCCAGAGTCAATTATAGAGACATGTAGTGTAGTTCTAACTTTTGAGTCTGTGGACAAAATCCAATGGTGTGACCATTCAAATGAAACCTCTTCAGCAGTACTTTTGCATGGTAACATTTGTTTTTTAATATTTTCACAAAATGAAATTTGTAATTTTTCTTAAATTTTGATGTTTGGTACACTTAGAAGTTAAGGGTTAACCATTTATTTATTTTCTGTTCTATTTTCAGTGTACAAAAAGGCGGAAGCCATATCCCGTGAGTACTCAAGTACTAAGGGGCCTGGGACTACTGCCAGGCCTTGGCAACACCCGTTCTTTCTAAAACTGGGTCCCATCATCAGAAAGAAACTGGAAAAAGCCAACCACGAGAATGGCTTCATGTAAGTACACTGAATTTTACTTCCACGTGCCAGTTTCTTATGTTATATTTGCGACAGGTTTATTTGTTTTTTAACTAGCTTGTGGTGTACTCGTCAATGAGAATTGGTTTTCTAAACATTAGTCAGTGGAAATTGGTCTCTAAGAATGTAGTTTGTAAATTGTGGTCAAACAAAATTTCTAACTGAAGTAAAAATCGGTCAGTGAAAGTTACTGTGATCATTATTCAGTGACAAGAAATTTGAAAATTGGTTTGTGAGATTTGGTCCGAGTTAATATTAAAGGAAACTGTTCCGGCTAAAATATCGTGTTTTCCATATGGCCAGGAGTTTGCTTTAAGCTTACTTTATTATCTTGAAATTGGAAAAACCATAACTAAACAAACAAAATAACGGCCAGAAAGGTCAAAATTTCATAAGAATGGGAAGTTTGTTTTCTTGACCGCCTGTCAATAAATCAAATTTCATGAACTGTAATCCACTTCAATCCTTGCAATCCTGCACTTTATCTCCAAACTACTGCTTTTGTTTTGCTCTATAGAATCCTTTTATCCAACTAAGTTGTATATTTGGTGGCATTTGGCGATATAACGTGGAAATAAGCTAAGCGAAATTTCGCTTCTTTGGCAGGACAGTGTCCCCGGCCTTTAATAAAAGAGTAATTTCTTGAGAACTAAATTGTTCAGTGAGATTGGTCAGTAAGAATTGGTCAGTAAGAATTGGTTTGTGAATAAGTCTCCGTGTGAACCGGACCCTTAAATCTAAATCGCCCTGGGGCTCTATGGACACTCAGTCTAGATCTACCATTGATGGAGTTATCAATGTGACAATCTGTTTGTAGAAGTAATGTTTCTGTCTTGATGCTGAAGGCGCTAACAAATGCTTTGTGTTCAGTTACTTCCATAAGATCCCAGAAGAGGCTCCTGAGCTTGAACTGAAGGCCACCCATGGCTTAGCGAGCCCCCAGGAGTTTACACTACCGGCCCCTCATGCCATGTGGGCAGGGGATACTTATGCTGGATTTGATGCATCAAAAGCTCACCCACCGCAGCCTGTAAGTCAGTTCTCACGTTGTTTTTAAGTTTGACTGCTCGGCCTCAATTAGCAGGAAGATTTTAATCCTAAAATAAATAATAATGAAATATAAGCCCCCTTCACTCGTTTGATATATAACTTATTAATGACTTTAATAGAATTGTCCTCGAAACGTCTTTCAGGCACTCCTTGTTACTTTGTTATGATTCTTAATCTTGACCCTTAAATAACCGGTTATTTTTTTACACAGAAATCACAAGGTGCCGCAGGGGATGTGAAACCCGTCCCGGAGCCCGAAGATTCAAGTCCCGTAAAACCAGCTAACAATTCCTCTGGCTGTGTGGTGTCGTAATGTGTTTAGTTTAATTAATACGCGGTGTAGTACGACGATCAACGGTGTCTTCTTAAAGTTTTAGGCTTTTTTATGTACACCCTGAATCTTTTACAAACCGATTGATTATGTATAAATATGAATATATTAAAATCATATAATTATGTGAACTGCGGATAAACATGAGTGACATATATCAAATATCACATATATGATTTTCATATGTTCACATTCATATGTATTCACTATCAACGGGTATGTTACGAATTCACAATTGACTATCCATCCATCTGGCTTGGTAGCTCAGTTGATAGCCGGAGCATTGCACCGATATCCCAAGGTCATGGGTTCGAATCCCGTTCAAGCCTGAATTTTTTTCAGGTTGCTTTTTCGACTGCTTAAGTTAATAGCACACTGCGAGGATCACAGATTTTACTCGCTTGATTATGGTTGCGTTCCTTTTAATTCGGATTCTGCGATCGAAAATTCGATTTTTCGTTTCATTTAGGAACAAACCAATATTAGATTGCAATCCGCAGACGATCCACGTTCGGGGGGGTGGATTGTTTAGATTGGTACCTGAATCTGGTTTTAGATCAATAACAAACAAACAGAGGCCCTTCGCAGTGGGGCCTGGGGATCATGAACGGAATAAATCGATATTTTTTTCGGATTTTGGTTCCAGCTAGCATCAAAATCCAAACAATAACTGGGTAGTCTAAAAGGAACGCTACCTATATTGCGTGCTAATACGCACTGTAAATTATAGAATTACATACACGTTCTTTAGGCATTTTTATGAAAGAAATCCGTTCTATACACGTAGAACAAATATTACTTAAATGCCTGGTCAATGGAGTAAATATATTACAAATTGTGTTAGAAAAAGTGATGGGACTAGCAACTGCAATCTACTAAAGCTTTTAAGTATTGTTCCACATAAGAACGATAGCAAACTTCATTCTTCTGCGGCATTAGCTCTTTCCCACCTAGAATATCTTTGATTTCAAGAATAGAGGAGGAGCTGATGGTTAATAATTATATTTCATTATAAAAATAAAGAAAATCCATTTGCGTCAAATAAATTTTAGGAAATGTTCGTGCTTAACAAATCAGAATCGCAGAAGACAATAGCTAATAATTTTGCTTCTTTGATGAAGTTCCCCAAATACAATTTCTTTTAAAAATTGTATGTTGTGCGATTGGGTCTCAAATTACTTGAAACCTTAAAAAAATTAGACAAAATGCACCTTGAACCTTAACTTTTTAGCGGTTTTTGAGTCTAGGCCAATGAGATCACTAGTTGTAACAATGAAAAATCTTGACATTCCATCGTGTTTGACATTCCATTGCCGTTCAGCGCTATCCTTCTTATGCGGATCATTACTTAATGAAATAAGAATTAAAAAAACATATTGTTAATTATAAAATGCTCAAGGAAATGCGCGCGCTATGATTGGCTAAATCGAGTTCATTATAACTCGATAAAGCACGCGCGTGACGTGAGGTTCATAATAACCTTTTTTATTTTATAAAAGAAATAAAAAAACTTGTTCCTCGTGCATTGTTGAGTTATATATAAGCACTTGGCGATTTTTAAGCAGGGGCGTAGCCAGGACTTTTTCAGAGGTACGCACAATCAATTTCCAAACACCCCCCTTCTCAAGTCCCAAATCTTACTTTTTTTTCGACTTTTTCAGGTACGCACGTGCGTACAAGTAGCTACGCCCCTGGTAAGAACACTCGAGAAGTGTGAGAAGCACTCGCCTTTGGCTCGTGCTTCTCTTCCCCTCTCTCGTGTTCTAAAAAATTCCCGTGTGCTTATATAACTCAACAATGCACTCGGCGCGTTTTTTATTTCTTAATTAATTTGTATATCGTGTGTAAAACACACAGTAACAAAAGATGTTGTAAAACAAACCATTTGCACACGATGTCCACACCGGGCACTGGGGAAAACAAATAGTAATTTATCAAACACGAGGAAGAGTGGATATCAAAACACCGGGAAGTGGGTGAAAAAAAAAAACGAGACATCCGAGTTTTTATTTTAAATTGAAGGCGCCTGGGCAAGAATGTCCTCAGTAACGTTGTGCCAACTTTCATTAAATTGTATGTATTAGGCCTTTAAAATGGGGAAGAAAATACACATCTTTCAGAAAATGTTTTGGGCCTTAGGACACCCTATGTATCTTTTCCAAGATAAAATTTTATTCTGTTCGAAGATAGAAGATTAAGGCCCGGTTCAAACGTCGAACTTCACATGTGCCGAATCTAATGCAAATGAGCAAAATCTATTGTTCTTGCTCATTTACATTAGATTCGGCACATGTGAAGTTCGACGTTTGAACCGGGCCTTATTGACCTGGTTGAAATCCTTTCAGTCATATTTACATGATCTAGTCATAAGTTTTGTAAGTGCGTCCCTTTTGAGGCCAAAAATCCAAGATTTCAGTGAAAAGTTTCCAAAAAGTTACTTGGGACATTCTTGTCCGGGAGGCCTTCAATTAACTTCGAGGTGTTTGGATACGTGATGAAACACATTTTCGAGTGTTTGATACAGCGAAATAAATGGAAGTTGGTATTTGTAATGTTTCTGGAATCAACTGTAATCGCTTAACAAGACTTTAAATGCAAAAGCTAAGTTATTTTTGTGCTCGGCACAATTAGATCCGAGCACAGCACTACACTCCAGAAACCCATAAGTGGGTTGAAACGTGCAACTGTCTCTTGTACGCTTCAAAACAAGCTTCCGATTAATTATTCAATTTGCTAAGAAGATGTTACAGCCATATTTGGAAAATCAAGATAGAAATATTAACCAAACAATTCGCTAGAACAACTTGCTTTCAATCTCGAGGGACCGAGGGGTTTCCAAATATGGTACTAAGCAAAAAATGAATATTCGGAAGTTGTGAATGCGCGTTACACGTTTCAACCCACTTATGGGTTTCTGACTACACTGATATCATGTCATTTACAAACAGAGGCGGTTATTGTATGTAGGTTCTACTCTAGACATGTACGAAGTAAAGTTGATTTGTATTGTCTTCAGTCATGAACGTCGACGAAAGGGAAATCAGCGTCGATGAACCGGCAATGCACGAAATTTGTCATCGATACTTTAACTTCGGACGTTTAAATTTTCGGACCTGAACCGCGTACCTTTTTATTACTTTCTTTTAAGTACAATTTCGAGCCAACCCAGCGTAAGTTGGATAGCCAGTAAAAGAGAAAAAGAATTAATAACTAAAGAAGTAGACTTACTTGTTTTTTTATAACGGTATTTGTCGTAAATCCTGTTAATTTCACGTACTTTAAGTAGTATTTACAGATTGTCGTTTTTTGTCCGAAATTACAGACAAAACGTGTTCGAAATATGCCAAGAAAACGTACGAAAATTTTTTGTCCGAAGTTCAACGTCCGAAAGTTAAGAGTCCGAATGTTTCCGTTGTTAACCGGTATATGAAAAACTGAACAGGTTGACTACCAAATTGTTTGGAAATTTTACAAGTAAATAGCAGGTTTTTTCGTAAAAGAAAGGATTTTCAATCGTAGATATACCAAAGCATTTCTGACATAAAAGTTAGAAAAGCGACTGACGGGACTATAAACTGTTGATAATATGGCCCCAAATGGAGAGTATTTAGAATTTGTCACTTCAATCCGTACCTTCTATTGAACCTTAATTGTAGAGAATAAACAGACAGATTAACTATTGAGTTCGATGCATATGATGACTGTTGTTTTATTGACATTGCAGTTAAGAATCAAAGTCCCAAAGACCTTGGGTGCTTGGGTAATTTCGGTGGAGTACTTTCTGAGGAAGTCTTTCATACCGGTTGATATAAACGAACCGTTATATCTCTTACCTTTTCTTTATTTTTCAATTTAAAATAAGGCGAAAACAAAAACATTACTTGTTTTCCTTAATTGCCAAATTTTTCTCTTTAGTTGTTGTTTTAGAGCATTTGCTCTGCAGTATATTCAAGGTCCTAGTTTTACCACTGTTAGTTAGTGCATGTCCACATAAGCCTTCAAGCTAAATACCCCATCACAGAAATAGCTTCGTTACACTTACTTCCTTATACCGGATGAACAAAATGAAAATGGGAGAAATGAATATTTCTAAATCCGTTTCTGAAGTAAGTGGTTTAATTTGCTGTTTAGTACATTTTTTTTTTTTTTGATAATCAAAGTTTTTATTTTTTATTTTTTATTTATTTTCATCACTTACTAAACAGTACAATATTTACAAAAACGATGCTTACACTACTTACAATGCGATACTTATACAACTTGCAAGTATAATACTTTCACTATTTTTTTTTTTGAACATACACACATACAGTTAACATTCACAAAGACAATCTACAACAAAACGGAAACTACGACTTAAAGCTGACAAAAAAGAAACCTAACACAGTAGAAACATTAGTGGTAACTAAAATTAAATGGGTACGCAATCAGTCAAGTAAACAGAATTTTATATCATATTTAAAAGAGACGAGAAAACAGACCATTTTGTTCTGAAATCATTTTCGCGACCAGTCATACAAGAAATAAATTTTTCTAGACAAATTTTATCACGAGCTAGGAAAACAAATTCATTAAAGATGTAAAATTTACCGTTAAGAGCTTTTACGTAAAGAAAATACTTTCCAATAATGACTAAATGATTGAGGGCTGTTTAGTACATTTGTCAAGTTCTTTAGTATCTTCAGGATCCTAGTTTTACCATTGTTAATTTTATAGTTTTTGTTTTATAAATGTTGTGTCCACAGAAGCCTTCAAACTAAATACATCGACACAGAAATAGCTTCGTTTACACTTACTTCCTTATACCGGATGTGCAATATTATTTTGACAATATTTCTACATCCGTTTCTCAACAGGTAGCAAGGTTACGTTTATATTTAAATTCAAAATATTACGCAGTTATTTAGGCGGCCGCGTGGCCTAATGGATAAGGCGTCCGACTTCGGATCGGAAGATTGGGGGTTCGAATCCCTTCGTGGTCGAATATTTTTACACTTTTTTTTAAACTCGTTTCAGCTTAGCGTTAACTGTAGATCAACCTATCCGTAACTCTCGGTTGAAAAAAGTAAGTCAGATATGATCGATTTTTTTGCCGTCGCATTTTGAGTAATCACAAAATTTTCACAACAGCCAATCTGTGATCTACCGTGGCTCATAAGTGACATGCAGAAATTAAAGTGTCACATTTTTTCCCTTTAAGCGACTTTTTTTAGCGCCATTTGTAGCGACTTTTTTAGGGTTAGGGTTAGGGTTACTTCACCTAACCGCATGAAAAGGAACTTGAGCCCGCGTTATAGCGGTTAGGTGAAATAACCCTAACCCTAAAAAAGTCGCTACAAAAGTCGTTATAAAAGTCGCTAAAATAGTCGCTAAAAAAGTCGCTACAAAAGTCGCTAAAATAGTCGCTAAAAAAGTCACTAAAAGGGAAAAAATGTGACACTTTCTGCATGTCACTTACGAGCCACCGTAGTGATTAAGTTTCGTCAGTAATTCGTCCTGCGCTTTTCAATTAATATTAACGCTCCCAACTAACCTTTGCGTTTTTATTTTTTTGTTGCAGCGGTTTACCATCGAGTTTTCAAAATAATTTCGCTGTTGCTTTTTTTCATTGCTACGCTTTGTGATTGGTTAAAAACTCTCGCGCCACAATATCAACCAATCGAGTTCTGATTGGTTCATTGGATTGTCTGCGTCTGTTGTGATTGGCCAGAGAGTAACAAGACATAGGATACCATGTCTGACCGCCATTTTTGAGTTTTCAAATCCAAATCATAATTCATAATATCCTTCCACATGGATACTGGCTTTACCAAATGAAAATCCTCGACTCTCCTCTTTGCCCTTCTTGTGGTGAAAATGAAACAGGTTAGCTTCTTGTCCCAACGTCTCGGTTTTCTGGTCAAAGATTTTTTGGTGGTGGAGTGTTAATACGCAGAGTAAATACAGAGTCGACAAGGTTCAAACAAGGTGGACGAAGTTAGTATGTATGCTTATAATCTAAATGATCATAACTGTTTATTATTCGATTATATTCTACTGATCGCAAAATGGCATGTATACGATGACAGGAAACTAGATAATCTCCCACTTGTTTAATCTCCTTTCTGGAGCATCTTGGGGAAAAAGTACTATTATAAAAAATATCGATTTTCGTAATGGAAAACTCGAACAATTCAAGACGAGGTGGGAACCAATCTTGATTCTAAACAGTGGCAATTAACGTCTCTGTGTTAATGCTGTATATTAATTTTAATTGCAAAAGTTATGTTTCAGTGTTCTGTAATTAAGCTTTATAAATTATTTTGTAAAACAAATAAACTACTTATGGAAAAAAAATACGATGTCTGACGGCAGCGTAAAATAAAAAAGCTGGTCCGTAAACACTGCAAATTTCACAAGACTAAGAAATTGCAACTCTGCATGAAAGAGCATGAGGTCGCATCATTGCATCATTTATCATATGTAGTTGAGAATTATTTTATTTTTAATATTAAACGGAGATAAAGGAGTAAATAAGCTCTAAATTCTACATAGACGAGGAAAACAAAACTAGTGTGTTAAGGTTTCAATTATTAATTTTAGTATTTTTGTATTCTCCGAGCAGAAAAATTCGAACTGGAGTTTGAAAATTCAAACTGGAGTTTGAAAATTGAAAACGAAAGGAGTGCTCCATTTTTTTTCCAGTGGAATCTAACGCTTTAATAATAAACAGCCTTCATCAAAGCTACAATTTTTTTTTTACATGATTTCCAAAGTTATGCCTAGGAAAAGAGAGCATGGAATTCTGCGAAAGTAGTCCCTTACAATTCTAATAGGAGTGCAAAAGTTCGAAATCGGATGGACATGCTAAATTTCATTTTAATAAATGACTAAAACAAAAACAACGACAATACTGCTTAGTAGTTTTCATGTGAATGGTTACAATCGGTAGGGTCGCAGCTCTTAGAAGCCTCTATTTTCATTGGCCTTGTAAAACACAGCTGCTATTGTTTTTAGGGGTAGGGTCCATTGTTGTGTTGTTTGTCCTATTGTTAGGTCTAAGGGCGGTAAGCCAATGGTGTGAGACCTTCTAAGAGCTGCGACATCACCCGCGTTACAATGGTTACACTTGATTCTATCCATGAGGAGGCACAAAAGTTAGAGTTACATAACCCTGATTAAAGATGGCGGCCGATGGTCGCCGATGTGACACAATTATCACGAAATGTGTGGCTCTTAATTTTATTAACTTTATATCATCTGACGTATTAGGAAATACCTCTCAAAACATTTTACTGAGACTCTTATCCATCCATGCATCCTAATACATAACGAGTCGAATTGACTACTGTACTAGTCTACAATAGCTTGTATATGATCTACCAGACTGTTTCAGTGTTAAACTGCAGAAACTACAGCGGGTGCATAATGCTTGTGCTAGACTTATCATGCTTTTAAAAAGAACGAAGGTTTTGTCATAGAACCCCGTTACTGCATATTTAATCTACGTTGGCTACCTATTCTTGGCTTTCACTTTCGTCATATCAAAATTCAGAAGCATTAAAAAATAGATTTCGAATCCAAAATGTTTATGGAAATGTAGAGAGGAGTTAAAACTACACATCTTGGCCAAATTTTGAAGCGCAACAGCATTTCGTTCAAGAGTTATAGGCGAACGAGTATTAGATATTTTTAGTAAGAAATGTATGGAGCGGCCATCTTTGTGCCCCACTCAGGGGCACAAAGATGGCGGCCAAAAATTCCAAGTCTTAATTACACCAAAAATCACATTCAAAAATATTGTATTTGCTATAAGCTCCATTAACTCGGCTTATAAGCACTTATAATGCAAACAATAACTTACAGCTGATTCAATTTTGTTTATTTTCGCGGCTTATCTGAAATAGTGTGACGCATTGCGTGACACATTTAAAACCTTTGTAGTCGGAAGCAAAACATCGTTAAAACCTGAAACTTTTTGTGAAAGATTATAACACTTGTATCCACATACCATGTTAGAAACAGCTTTGTAGGACGTATACTTTAGATTTTTTAATTTTTATGACGTCATGTGAAAACCAAGAATTAGATATAGGATCGAGTTTAAAGTACTATATCACCTTTAGGATTTTTCATGGCTTAGCCCCATATTACTTGTCGTCACTTATCTCCTTTAGGCCTCCATCGCATCTTAGAAATTTTAGGGATACATTTTTACCAAGAGATTATAATTGTCCAATTATTTTCTCTTGTTTTTACTTAGTTACCCGAGTTTTATTTTAGAGCTGCTACGGTTTGTGATTGGCTAAAAAATCTCGCGCCACTTTCTCGACCAATCAGAAGTAAAACCAAAACCAATCATGACTTGCCTGCACGCGTTTTCCTGCGCTTGGCGCCGGCTACATGTATTTGCTTCGAGTTCATTGGATTGTTTACGACTGCTGTGATTGTCAGATTGTTAGATAAATTACTTTGTCAGAGTAATTACTTTGGTTTTGGTTTTACGACACTCAAATGAAAACCGCTCTATACAGTTGCCCTTGTTGAACCTTTGTTCACCTGTGCAGCGCCAAATTATATTATAAGCCCTATAGAGTGTTTTCACATGACGTCATAAAAATTAAAAAATCTAAAGTATACATCCTACAAAGCTGTTTCTAACATGGTATGTGGATACCAGTGTTATAATCTTTCACAAAAAGTTTCAGGTTTTAACGATGTTTCGTTTTCGAGTTATAAAGGTTGTAAATGTGTCACGCAATTCGTCACGCTATTTCAGGTAAGCCGTGAAAATAAACAAAATTGAACTAGTTGAAAGTTATTAATGAATAATAGATGCTTATAAGCCGATTTCAGGCCGCTTATAGTGAATACAATATTTTGTGATGAGATTTTCGGTGTTATTAAGACTTTAAAGTATTTAAATTTTTGGCCGCCGTGTTGGTGTCAGGCTAAGTGGGACACCAAGATGGCCGCTCCATACATTTCTTACTAAAAATGTCTATACTCATTCGCCTGTAACTCTTGAATGAAATGCTCTTGCGTTTCACAATTTGGCCCAGATGTGTGTTTTAAACTCTCTACAATTCCATAAACATTTTAGAATCAAAAACTGCTTCTGAATTTTGATATGACGTCAGTGAAAACACTCTATAAGCCCAGTGGTTTCTTGGATCTTTCTGTGTGTACCGGAACACATTGTTTTTCTATTGTTTGGGAGGTTTTGTATTTTAGTCTTGTTTTGGAGTTCTTTTATTTTCTGTCTTTAGTTTCTTTTGTTTTACGTCATTCGTGCTCCGGTACACACAGAAATTGGGAACCGGTTACTTTTGGGCTTCCTTGGTACTAAATTTTACATTTATGTAACTGTTTTAAACTTGAACTTGAACTTATAAATTACAATTATGGAACTCACTCCCTGTGGACCATCACTTGATTGAAATCCACGCTAAAAACATACTTGTTTCAAAAGGCTTTTTATCATAACTTTTAACTTTTATCATAACGTGATCAATTCAAAGAATTTTCATTCCAAAATGGGGCCAATAATTCTTGAAAAGAAAACAAATTAAAGGAAATCACTACGGTTTGGATATGTGATACTAATTACCATAAAATTTGATAAAGTATTGTTTTGAATTTCTCCAAGAAATATTAATGAGTTGAGAAGCTATGTATGGCAAGCCGTTTGTAGCTAAATGTAATCTTAGATATATATGTTCAATCCTTTAAATAAAGGTTTAATTTAAAGTCATAAAAGCCATTCAATGCAATCAATGCTACCAATGTTGGTTCAATTCAAACTATTTCTTATGATTCAATCCAGTCCTTAAATTTTATTTGCAATTCAATGCCGCATGTATATTGATTCAATCCAATCCTTTAATTTTATATTTAATGCAATACCACGAATATTGATTCAATCCAATCCTTAAATTTATATGCAATCCAATAACACGAATATTGATTCAATCCAATCCTTAATTTTACATGCAATCCAAAAATATATGTTCAATCTTCCTGGGACGAGCGCGGCCATATAGAACCAGGGTAACCTGTGCAGGTTATAGAACAAAAAATGGCGCAGAGTGGGAAGAAGAATTTGACATAGAAGTTGAGTTTCCCAAGTTTCTAGGATAAGTTTTGGATAGAACCGAGATAATACTTGAGAACTTTGATACAGAAGCTGCAGAAATGCAGGCCGAAGTTCTTAATCAAACAATTAGCCTGCTTTATAGGTCGATGAAAGAGTGCTGCAACCTTGACACGAGGGACAAGGAAAATCTCGATTCCGTCGCCCATTTTCGGGCTCTAGCTTTGCCAAATTTTCTCTGACTCTTCGATGTTGAATCCGTAACCCAATAGACTTCAGGTAACCGGCTATTTATATGTTGCAACCAGAAGCACTCCCATGGATATCTATGTAATCTTGAATGATCCGGTCGAGTCGTTCATCAGGTAAGTCGTCAAAGCCCTTCATATTCTCTAAACCATACTCTGCTACTCGTCTGTAAACTGTCCTCCTCGAAACTCCGAGCATCTCTGCAATCCTTGTCCAAGTGAATCCCAGTCCTCGCAGTTCTTCTAGCATCTCAACAGGAATTTTGATAGATGGTCTTCCGGGATTTTTTCCTTTTTCCCCATCTATCGTAACTGAATCCGCAGCCACAGTAGACGGAGTGATAGTCCGGCGAGGAAGCACACTAAGCACATCTACTAAGGCCTCAGCGATGGAATCGAGATTTTCCTTGTCCCTCGTGTCAAAGTTGCAGCACTCTTTCATCGACCTAAGCAGGCTAATTGTTTGATTAAGAACTTCGGCCTGCATTTCTGCAGCTTTTGTATCAAAGTTCTCAAGTATTATCTCGGTTCTATCCACAACTTCTCCTAGAAACTTGGGAAACTCGACTTCTGTCAAATTCTTCTTCCCACTCTGCCGCCATCTTTTGTTCTATAACCTGCACAGGTTACCCTGGTTCTATATGGCCGCGCTCGTCCCAGGAAGATTGAACATATATTTTCGGATTGCATATAAAATTAAGGATTGGATTGAATCAATATTCGTGTTATTGGATTGAACAGAAAAATGGATTGAATTAATATATGCGGTATTGGATTGCATATAAATTTAAGGATTGGATTGAATCAATATTCGTGGTATTGCATTAAATATAAAATTTAAAGATTAGATTGAATCAATATACATGCGGCATTGAATTGCAAATAAAATTTAAGGACTGGATTGAATCATAAGAAATAGTTTGAATTGAACCAACATTGGTAGCATTGATTGCATTGAATGGCTTTTATGACTTTAAATTAAACCTTTATTTAAAGGATTGAACATATATATCTAAAATTACATTTAGCTACAAACGGCTTGCCATAGCTATGTCAAACACTCGAAAGAGTGTTCATCAGGGCCCGGTTGTTCAAAGCCCGATTAGTGCTAATCCTGTGAGGATTAACTCTGTTGGTATTATTTAGAGTTAACCTACATGTAGGATTAGCACTAATTGGGCTTTGAACAACCGGGCCCAGCTATCCAAACACCTTGAAGTCGGTTAAAAAGACTCGATTGTGCCTCATTTATTCAACAAACTTCTCGGTGTTTGGATATCCCGATGAAACACTCTTCAGTCCTCGTGTTTATATATTACTACAAAACAGTACAAGGAATAATAAATCGGCCGCTATTTCTGAACAAGGTCAGAACACGAATAGACATTCGACTCCGGGAAAGAAAGATTTAACGGATCTTCATTTCGCTATAAACAATTTGATCTTTAGCGATTCTCCAAGAATACCACTTAGGACGTGACTGACGGTTTAAATTTCCACACCCACAGTCGTTGTACCACCAACCAGAGTCCTCATCATCTGCGCAGTTTTTATCGGGCATTGCGTCATTATCAGAGTCGTCAGTCGTGAAATATCGCAACGAAGATGGAGATCCACAATCGCTGATGTTGCCATGGTAACCAGATATTTCCAGGCGATACTTGTCATTTGGACCGTGTACTTTGAAATAAGAGTATATTGCGTAATCCGTCAGATTATCCCGAGCTTTCAGAACAATTTTAACTTCGCGATTGGTTTTTGCGAGTTCGTGGATGATTTTGTTTCCGAGCCAAAACTCGCCGTTAAGGTTTCCAAAGCCGTTTTCATACTCGAGCCAGTTCTTGTCGAACGACAGTGAGAAAGGACTGGTGCGCCTCTAGATCAGCGTCCACCCCCCTCCGTCCGTAGATTGATCACAAAAGACTTGGACCGAGCCAATGTTGGGTAAGCTGATGTGGTGAAGCCCGTCTACATTTAGGCCTGCCTCTTTTAGGGACAGGCAACTTTCAACTGCATGAAAGGAACGAAGAAGTATATACAAGTATGTACAAGAAATATATAACATTAACCAGAAACGGCTGAAAAGAGTGAACCAAGAAGTGATATTAAGGACGCTATGTTAAATATGATACACAGCAAGTAGTTTACTATGTATTTGCAAGAAATAGATGAACGTCAGAAAAGTGAAATTGAGAAAACGACAACCAGATTGATCACTACTCACCTTTATTATGGCATGACATAGTTTCAGCGGGAAGTAGGTCAGGCTGAAATAGGAGCAAAGAGTCGTTTTGATCAAACTTTTTTTGACATGGCATTGGACTAAGAACCTTAAAACAATAAAATATGTTGCATGTTTGACCTCGGCCTAAGTTTGAAAACGGAAACTTGAAATGAGACCCTGGGTACGAGGTTAACTCCCTAACGTTCCAAATATCTTCAGTGATGCGCCAACGATGACGCCATTTTTTAAGTGCAAAGTCCGCCATCTTGGATGCGCCCTTCCGGATTATATATTTTTAAAAGAGATAAAAAGCGTGAATTGTAAAATTATTCAATTGTAATGCATTAATAAATTTCAACTTAAGTCCATACAAATTTTTGTGTGCACCTGAAGCTCATAATAACTGAATCCGTCCTTGCCAATGATACTTTGTGGATCATTTTGCTGTGTATCATCGTTGATCTCACACACATGTGGTAGCGACTCAGAGTGGTCCTCGAAATTGAAGGACACGCAGTTGGACTCGCGCATACACCGATAACCACATTCGATTTCTGATGCGACCAGGTGCTCAGCGATCACGTGGTTTCTAAACACAACATCTATTGATTGAAAGGAACACAAAGGAACACAAAGGATTAGAGGAAATAGTATTCGAGAATGCGTATATGAGAAATAAGTTTATAAAACATTTTCTGGATTTTAAATGCTAAATTACAGATATTTCTTTTTGAAAACACGATTATTATTAATTTCTAAAGATGGCCATCATTCCAGGAATAACAGTTAATTAACGAAATAACATGACTTACCTTCAGCTTTTCTCAGAAAAACCCGAGAACGAGAACAAACATCATCGCTTCTTGTTATAAAACATCTTTCGACGAGAACAGTGACAATTATGAATGCAAAACGGGACAAATTCATCTCAAAAACGGAACACTGAAGGCTGAAGAAATCTAAAGCCTAAAGAGAAAATCACGATAAGGACTTGACTAGTACTTGGACAGCTACAAAACACAAAATTAGGTTTGCCTGTTAGCGTTATTTGGAACAAAAAGCAAGCCGTTTTGGTTTATTATCATGTGCTTAAACTGCATAGAAGGAAACAGAATGTGATAACAAGATGGTTTTCCGTGCATGCTCTATATGTGAGTTACTAGTTAGCCTTCTTTAAGTGTTCGTGGCAAGCGCAGTTACAAGATAAAGTAAATCCGCACAAAGCAAAATGGAAACTGAAAGGAAAAACTTCTCAGTTGAGGGAGATTCTATCAATTATCAGATAACCGTGCATCAAGGCTTTCGCACCATTTTGCCATTTATAGTAAGTACTTGCAAAAGACATAGTTATCCATAAGTAGGAGAAGAGATTTCTTACCTTCTTACCTTACCTGAAAGGTCCCCAACAAAGAACAATATCATGAGATAAAAAGCTGGTTAAGCGTGTAAACAAAAAGGTTCTAAATGATAAGGTTTTTTAATACCAGATTGACATCCATGAAATATTGATCATAGCACCTGCTTGACTCTATTTTCTTGTACTTACAAGACAATGTAGTGTTTAACTGTTCGGCGATGAGCGATTTACTTTCTGTTTTCGGTGATGAGCGATTTACTGATTTATATTCATTGAAAGCAACACCATCAATCTTCCATGGTAAAATAGCACAGAAATTACACAATTCAGCTTTCTTCTCATGATGACTTTTGTTAAATATGTTTAGAGGACATTGAAAGCACGAAATCGTTGAAAAAAAAAGGAAAAAAATACAATAACAGCAATAAATGCACCTAGTTTTTGAAAATATTGCCTTTGTATTATCCGCAAACAAAGACAAATTTTATTAGATGTTTTCGGGTTTACTGTTGTAACTGTTTCTCGACCGGATATGATAAAGACCCGAGTGATAAATTTAACGTTACGCCTAACTGTATAATTATATCAGAAAATGGTTCTTCTAATTTGGGTTGGTAATTGTTGCCAGGCTGAGTGCTGTGATCATGACATGTCATCAACAAAAACGATAAACCCGTGTTATGTGGTTTTCACTTTTGAGGCTGTATATGAAATCATACAGCGGCGACAATTTAAATAAAACCTTTTTAGCAGTACATGTACTTTCTTATGGCGCTGTTTGTTTTTATGAGTATTTTACAAAACGAAATTCGGTATTTTACATGAAGTTGATTGTGGCCGATATTTGCAGTGAAACTAGGGTTCGAAGAACAAGAAAATTCCACTCACAGATCCATTTAAAGATCACATTTACATTCACAGCATCTTTCTCCTTTGGTTCAAAAGCGTAATGGTCAAAAGACAAATATGCTTGAATATTCCGAATTAAATGTAAATAAAGAGAACAAACAAGTAACCAATAACATAAAATGTTATTGTTGGGAGAGGTGTTGTCCTTTATTTAACGCACGAAACTAACAAATATTAAAGTTAGAACGGACAAATACATTGTCGTCTATATAACAAGAGCGATTTCATATTAGTCAGAAGCAACACAAACAGTCACAAAGGGAATAATATAAATTCACATAATTCAATTTAATAATTCAAATTGTATTGGAACAATTTTAAGAAGGGCAGCTGCTCTACTGGAAATTTCTCAGCTGTCATAAATTACACAGACCATTCATATATCACTGTCGATCAGAATTATAGTTTTTCCCCATTGAATTAAATCTGCAGATGTAATTCTAATTTAAATTAGGTTAAAAACATTTATTCAAAAGACGATAGCAGGCGCGGATCCAGGAGTGTCCCAAGGTGCACCGGACCCCCCCCCCACCCCACCCAACGCACAAAGTGCTAATTAAAAATTAACCGCCCGCCCTTGTGTTCTGGAATTCAAGCAATTTTATGACTTGAAATCCTGACTAGAGCCTTAGAAATCCTCATCTAAAAATCCTGAAGCTTCTCCTTGTTTCTCTGTACGTTTACGTCCGTCAGGTGTACCGTATTAGTATACAGCTATTTCAATTAACGTTGTCGGGTGAAAGCTCAAAGCTAAAAGCTCAAAGCCTACAAGTCAAGACCGAACGAGTAAACCGAGCGCCTGTTCCAGGTATGCAGATAGTTGGGAGCGGCGGAACGAAAAGAAACGGCGCGAATGAGCGATGCGACGAGTGAGAAAAACGTTTCTTTTGTGCCGCTCCCAACTATCTTGGCTTGTAGCTTTGAGCTTTCATCCGACAACGTTAATTGAAATAGCTGTATACCTAATTCAATAAAGGTTGCTTTGGTCATTGGTAATTGGGCATTGGGAAGCTATTGTTTGGCGGTCACTCAAGCAAAGCATTGCATTGTGTTCCGTATGCCCAAATGCCAAAGCCCAATTACCAATGACCAATTGCCAAAGCAACCTTTATTGAATTAGGTATATATCAAAGTGTAGCTTTCTGCTCAAAGTCAACAGCATCTACAACCCTTACGTTGGATGAAATAGGTAGTGTTTAGACAAAAAAACTAAACTCTATTCATCATTTTATGATTTCCCTCGTAATTATATGCCTGCCCTGCGGATGGATTCAGTTGGTGCATAAAACAAACAGAACAGATCAATTCTGATAACTTTTTAAATGGTGTATTTTTAGATCTATTTACCTAGTCATTTCAATTTTATAAAGTTTGAAATATAGGATCGGTTGATTGACACTGAGAATTAAACCAAACGCTTATTAAATTCAAACCATTGTACAGTTATTGTATTAGAAACACATGAACCATTCCTTTTCAAGCTACTCAGTTAGTAAGAAGAAGGAAAACTTTAGTAGATCAGTTTCTAGCTTTAGCAGATACTTGGAAAATCAACGTTCTGGGAGATTTTCTTCCCTGCATTGCATGGAATACACAACCGTTTTTAATCAAACAAATCATGATACTGGGATTTCTGTTAGCAATTAATATAAAATTGCTGCAAATTGTGTTAAAAATGATGTAGTCTCCTCAAATTATTTTGAGCCGGCCACATGCTAGATAAAAATCTATAGTTTTCAATACAGCAATATAATAATTGGAGCATCTACGTAACTAGCCCACATCCGTCCAGTCCTGTCATTATATATGAAAAAACAGGGAGTTTTCTCGATAAGCCTAACAAAAACTTTCTGCTCAATATTAAAAATAGGCTAAATGAAATGTAAAATCCTTCAAACTTGTCGATATCGGGCAATAAAAAACAGCAAAAAGAAAATCACGTATATCTTTATAGGAAGCAGCATAATGTTCTTACATTATAGTCAAGTTCGTAGGCGGCTTGCAATATAGTCTCATTTCCATAATTTAAACCTATTAATATACTTGTTAAAACAATTAAAGCAAGGTGTTCTATTTGAAGGTGTTTTTCTTAGACGAGATTGTCTTTCTTGCAATGCCTTTTTACTTTCGTAAACGTACAGTACAGCATAACTTTTTAAAGCTAAAGACATGGCCACAGTCCTCGCGCCACCTTCCAACGTCAGCTGTTCTACAATTGCTCCACCCTCCACCGCCAGCGGTTTTATAACCCTTTGCGAGCGGCAGTACTTGCAGCGAAGAATCTTCAGGTATTCCTTTTGAAAGTTCTTGTTCAGCACACCGTAAATAATAGGATTGAAAGCACTGCTTATTGTGGCCAAAAAACTATATGCTACGTAAGCCTCGCGAGGGAAGGTCCAACTGCCGCGAATTGTGTCAACGATGTCTATCCACAAAATGGGTGCCCAACATAGACTGAAAAACACCACTATCACGAATAATGTGTGAGCAATCTTTATTTCTTCCACCTGTACTCTGCTTGTCCCATATCCAGTGATTTGAAAGTTATTACCTTAGGATCTTTAAAAAGATCCTAAGGTAGCAGTAAAAGATCACGCATGCTGGAAGCCCGACGTTAACTGTCACCAAAAAGGCCGTGAATGCACCACTATCGATCTGAAAATAGCAGAAGGACTTGGAAGGATGAAACACCATTTTATGTCCACTAAGCATGTAAGGTACTGGAGCACACATTGAGAAGAGCCAAGATACGAGAATCATGATTATAGTATTCTTCTTGGTGAAGTAGCGTCGGTACTTAGATGGTCTAACGATTCGAAAATACCTGTTCACCGCCATCAGGGACAACGTTTGTGTGGAAGCCACGCTCAGGGTTATAGCGATATATCCTTGGTATTGACAAGTCGCATCGTTGAAAGGCCATTGGGAAGTCGCTTGTGTTGAAAGACCTAAAGGACACACGGTCAAAGCTCCCAAGCAGATGTCCGAAATAGCGAGTGATGCCACGAACACATTGGAGATTGTTCGCATCCGACGATTTAAAGCCATAATTAAGAGAGTTATGAAGTTTCCAACAAATAGAATTAATAAAATGAGCGCGAGAAAGCCTGATTCCAGGATGACTTTAGCTTTGCTCCTTGATTTTAACTCTTTTAACATTTCTGCCAGTTGCATTTTTGGGGAGTCCATGTCCGCAATGTGCAGATCCGTACCCTAAGCAGTTTGTGGATCAAATCTCACGGCAGCTGTGTCGTAGGGCCTGAACATTATTGTATAAGTTACCTTAAAATTAAAATCACATCAAATATCAATATCAATCAATTCAATATCAAACTCGACAAGTTTTGTAGTGTCAGTTTTAATAAATTTATTTATCTTTGTTTAATTTTCCCATCTAACGATCTACTAATGAATCTTTCAGCCGAATGTTGAATTAAAAACAAAGTATAATTATGATTTCACCTGATTGACAGCTGTAAATGTCACTGAATATAATGCTGGAATGATGAAGTACCGTATACCAGAAGCAAGCGCAGTAACATTAGATAAAGTGAAACACCAGAAAACAAAATGGAAACTGAAAGGAAAAAATCCTTAGTTGAGGGAGATTCTATCAATTATACCGTGCATCGAGGCTTTCACACCATTTTTCTATTTATACATGTAGTAAGTACGTACTTGGAAAATACGGTAGTTAATCCATAAGTAATGGAAGACTTTTCTTACCTTTACTGAATTTAGCGCGAGAAAGGTCCCCAACAAAACAACAATATAAGATAATAACCTGGTTGAGCGTGTAAAAAAGCTCTAACTAAATGATAAGGTTTTTTCATTAGGGGATCGACATCCATGAACTCATGATCATCACACCTGCTTGACTCTATTTTCTTGTATCTACTGACAAGACAATGTAGTGTTTAACTTTTTGGTGGTGTCAGTGATTTATTTATATCAGAAACCCATAAATAGGTTGAAACGTATAATGCGCATTCACAGCTTCCGGATATTCATTTTTTGCTTAGTACCATATTTGGAAGCCCCTAGGTCCCTCGAGATTGAAAGCAAGTTGTTCTAGCGAATCTATTGGTTAACATTTTTATCTTGATTAGCAAATTGAATAATCGGAAGCTTGTTTTGAAGCGTACAAGAGACAGTTGCACGTTTCAACCCACTTATGGGTTTCTGTTTATATTGAAAACAACACCATCAATCTTACAAATGGAAATGGCGCACACGAAGATTATACAATTTCCTCTTGCATCTACGACTTCTGTTAAAAGTTCAGAGGGCATTGAAAGCACTATCACTGAAAAAAGGTAAAAAATACAGTAAAAAAGTAACAAATGTGTCCAGTTTTTTAAAATATTAAATTTGTATTCAAAGGGGACAGACCTCAAATAAATGTGGCTACTAAACATATCTGAATTTCGTAACTGTTCATCAGTAGGATGCCTAAAATGTGTGCAATACCACAATTGGTTTCGGCTCCATTAAATCCTATACCAATTGTAGAACATTTTAGGAGGAGCCACCCACAGTGTGAGCACAGTATTACAAACAAAGGCAAATCATTGACGAATCTTGTTAGATATTTATATTTTTAGTTTTTGCTGTTGTAGCTGCTTCTCGGATACATCTGGTAAAGCCCCGAGTGATAAATTTAACGTTAAGCCTAAATCAGTATAATTATATAAAATAGATGTTCTTGTAATTGCAGCTTCAATTAGATAAAAAGCACTTCTTTGAAAGACGTTAGCAGGGGCGGATTCACCCCCCCCCCCCCACCCCCTTACGAAGAACAAGGTGTTAATAAAAAACTAACCACCCGTTCCCGTGTTCCGGAATTCAATCTAAACATAATTTCTGACTCGAACTCCTGATTAGAGATTAGAAATATTCGCTCGCCTCGTAGCCCTGACGCTTCTTCGTGTTTCTCCATACGTTTACGTTCGCCAGGTGAACCGTATTAGTATATCAAACTGCAGGTGTTTGCTCAAAGTCAACCGGCACCCACAACTGTTGGATAAAATGGGTAGTTTAAAGTCAGAGGAACTAAGCTCGATTCATCATTTTATGATTTCCTGTTAATTATAAGCTTGTCTTGCGGATGGATTCAATTGGTGCATAAAACAAAATAGAAAAGATCAATTCTGATAACGTTTTAAATGATGTATTTTTAGAATTTTCAAGAATTTTATAAAGTTTGAAATATAGGATCGGTTGATTGACAGAATTAAACCAAACGCTTATAAAATTCAAACCATTCTACAGTTACTGTATTAGGAACACATGTACCATCTTTCATGCTACTCAGGCAGTAAGAACGGAAAACATTTATTTAGTAGATATTTCTGGCTTCGAATACACAACCGTTTTTAATCAAGCAAATCATGATACTGGAATTTCTGTTGGTAATTAATATGAAAATACTAGAAATTATGTCAAAAATGATGTAGTCTCCTCAAATTATTTTGAGCCGGCCACATGTCAGATAAATCTTCCTATAGTTTTCAATACAGCAATACAATTATTGGAGAATCTACGTAACTAGCCCACATCCGTTCTGTCATTATGTATGATTGATGGCACTGGACAGGGAGTTTCTTCGATAAGACTAATAAGGCTTCCGAAACTTCCTGCTCAATATTAAAAATATTCTTAATTTAATGTAAAATCCTGTAAACTAGTTGATATCGGCCGGGCAATGAAAAATAACAACAAAAACAACACGTGTATCTAAAGGATATCAGACTTATTTTTAATGTTCCCACATTTGAGTCAAGTTATACTGCTATCTAAACTTAATACCTTGTCTAAGAAATGAGACACTACTGCTTTTGTTTTGCTCTACAGAAGCTTTTTATCCAACTAAGTTGTATATTTGGTGGCATTTGGCGATATAACGTGGAAATAAGCTAAGCGAAATTAAAGGGTTAATATTCATGTGTTTGATTTTAAGGTGTCTTTTTTAGACGAGATTGCCTCTCTTAAAATAGCTCTTTGCATTCTAAACGTACAGTACAGTATAACCTCTTTAAAGGGATAGTATCACGAGGTCGAAACTTGAAAACGTCGGCCCACTTTTCAAGTTTGATTCCGCAAATTCAAAAAGGCCGTCGAGAAGTGGAGGTATTTGTTGAATCAAAAAATCCGTTTTGATAGCCAAAAGAAAGAAAAAAATCACTTTTAACAGTGATATGTCCAAAATTCCGGTGCAAGAATAGTGAACAGTGCCGCGCGTGGAACCTCGTGATACTATCCCTTTAATTAACTTCATTTCCGCAAGTTAAAGCTAAAGACATGGCCACAGTCCTCGCGCCACCTCCCAACGTCAGCTGTTGTACAATTGCTCCACCCTCCACCGCCAGCGGTTCTATAATCCTTTGCGGGCGGCAGTACCTGCAGCAAAGAATCTTCAGGTACTCCTTTTGAAAGTTCTTGTTCAACACACCGTATATCAAAGGATTCAAAGCGCTGCTTATTGTGGCCAAGAAGCTATATACTACGTAAGCCTCGCGAGGGAAGGTCCAACTCCCGCGAATTGTATCAACGATGTCTATCGACAAAATGGGTGCCCAACACAGACTGAAAAACACCACTATCACGAATAATGTGCGAGCAATCTTTATTTCTTCCACATTTATCCTGCTTGTCCCATATCCAGTGATTTGAAAGTTATTGTTGTGGCGGCGAGTAAATTTAAAGATTGTTAGGTAGCAGTAAAAGATTAGGCATGCTGGAAGCACAACATTAACTGTCGCGATAAACGCTATGAATGGACCGCCATCGATCTGAAAATAGCAGAAGAACTTGGAAGGATGAAAGACCATTTTATGACCACTGAGCAGGTAAGGTAATGGAGCACACAAGGAACAGAACCACGATGCAAGAATCATGATCATGGTTTTCTTCTTGGTGAAGTGGCGTCGGTACTTTGATGGTCTGACGATTCGAAAATACCTGTTCACCGCCATCAGGGACAACGTTTGCGTAGAAGCCATGGCCAGGGTTATAGCTATGTATCCTTGGTATTGACAAGTTGCATCGTTGAAAGGCCACTGGGATATAGCTAATGTCGGAAAGGCTAAAGGGCATGAAGTAAAAACTCCCAAGAAGATGTCCGAAATAGCGAGTGATGCCACGAACATATTCGAGATTGTTCGCATCCGACGATTTAAAGCCATAATCAAAAGAGTTATGAAGTTTCCAACAAATAGAATTAATAAAATGAGCGCGAGAACGCCTGATTCCAGGATGACTTTAGCTTTGCTCCTTGACTTCAACTCTTTTAACATTTCTGCCAGTTGCATTTCTGGGGAGTCCATGTCACTGTTTTTTCTGCCCAGCTACTACTTTAAAGCAGTATTGCTGATGAAACTCACGGCAGCTGTGTCGTAGGGCCGGACATCATGTTAACCTCAAAATCAAAATCACATAATTTAAATATCAGTCAATTCCATTTCAGATTTGACAAGTTTGGTAGCGTTGTATATTTATTTATTTCTCTTGATATAATTAATAATCGAACGATATACTAATAAATCTAAATTCATCCGATGTTAAATTAAAGGCTTAGTATAATTATGGTTTCACCTGGTTGACAGCTGTTGTAAATGTCAATATAATGCTATAATGACGAAGCCCCGATGTAAGATGTATTATTTGTCAATTTTTATGCCAAATCTTGAAATGAGACTCGATCTTTCCTTGTTTCTTCAGTCAGAATTTATTAATTAAGTTTTCATTCCCATTACATATTCTCTTAACCTCACTGATTGAGAAAATGTTATCGTAAACAGGGAAGTCTGAGTGTGTTTATAGTCGACACAAAAAATATTTAAAAGGACAAGTAAGTATTGGTGACTGATACTACTGTTGTCTCTCATGGAAGAAGTGTTCGGCAGTTAGTCATCCTATAGAAGCAGCTTTAAAATCGTTCAGAAATGATTCTGTATGAAATGTCCCCGTGAAAACCAATTCAAGGGGCTGTCTCTGTAATATAAGGAACGACCATTGGTTTTTGGTGAGAAAAATAAATTTCTGTGATATGCGTTATATAAAAACCTATACCTTAGCAGTCATAAAAATACGATTCGTTTGATCAAAAATAATAGTTTTTAAGTAGTCGGTAATAGCGTTACGCCGCTGAGACCCGAATAAACCACAAACATTGCCGTCGCTGTTAAAAAACAACAATTCACTCGAGCCAGCCGAATTATTTTTTCAAACTACAGATACATCATTGTAGTTTGCTCAGCTATATTTCAGATCTAGATTAATTTCTTATTTTAACAGTAATTAAAAAAAAAACTTGTCTCGTGTGATTTACCTGCCGTCTTGTCTATCCCATTCGGGGAAAAATTACCAAAAAGGAAACCTTCCCTAGCTATTTAAAGCAATGTTGCTGATCAAATATCGCTGCAGCTCACTGTCGTAGGACGGAATAGGAAAATCTTTATCAGCGCTCCGGCCACAAATTTGCCGCTGTTCCTATTGAAAGTTTAGTACTATCTTTAGCAAGATGTTAATTAAAGGCAAAGTATAATTGAGAGACTAAATATTACTTTTGAAATAACAAATATAAAAAGCAGGGATTCTGATTTGTCAAGAGAACTCTTGAATGTAATGAAGAAACAACAGCAAAACAACAGACGCAGACAATCCAATGGACCAATCAGAACTCGAAGCAAATACATGTAGCCTGCGCCAAGCGCGGGAAAACACGTGCGAGCAAGTCACGATTGGTTTTTGTTTTACTTCTGATTGGTTGAGAAAGTGGCGCGAGATTTGTTAGCCAATCACAAAGCGTAACCATGCAAAACCAAAGCAATTGCGAAATTACTTGCGATACTCAATTGAAAACCGCTAGTTATTAGTTATTAATTTTTAATTTTTAATAACACAACTTAAAATAAGATCTTCATTGTACATGTATAAGGTGCTTTAATTATATTTTATTTCTACTACAATGTATACTGTTATCGTTCAGATGTCTTTGTTATTATTTTTCCTTCAAGTTTAATTATTTTTTCTAAGAAATAATTTAAGATGAAAACTTCACAAAATAAATTCTGCTGCCAGATTTCGAATTCAAATTGCTAAAAACAATTTTAAAATAGTTAAAGGAAACTCGCGTAAGAAAAGCTAAGGCTGTTTGTAAAATGATTTGACGTTAGACGTTTAAAGTGAAATGCAATCTATAATCTGAATTTGCGTCCATATCTGTTGGAATGGTATCCAGTTTTCTGACCTCCTTCTGTTTTCTGACCTCCTTCTGCTTCCCCATTGATCCATACGCGGAGATTTTTATGTCATATAACAACATTGTGCTGTGGTTTCGCATTTTTGATACTAAATCAGGAAGACCATAGTGTTGATCGTTTTGGTGAACGTGCGGATGAAGATGCTTGCAAACTTGAGAAAAATGCAATGTTCATCGCGTCACGAGCGTGGGACAAAGAAAAAGTCTGAGTCCACTTCGAAAAATATCCCAATACTCTTTAAAGTGCAGGTTTAGGTGGTGCCTTATGTTAGCCTGATTTTTCCAATTTCTTTTGTTTTCAGCACGAACGGCACGTGCTATGCTTCAACTTCTTGACAATTTGCATACGGTGCACATTTGTATACGAACACACAATGCTAAGTCCTAGCATTCCTACATTTACTCTGAATTCCATTGTGCTCATGCACATAAAAGATTATTATGGTATTTTTCGAAATGGGCTATCTGAGTCCCTGACAGGAGGTTGTGCCTAAATCACACCGTCCAGAAGGACGTCGGACACCTTATTGAGACTTATACACGACTTATAAATTCGACACTTCGAATTTTATTTTCAATAAATTTTTAAGTGTAAAAAAGAAAATCTAAAATCCCCACTCAGGATTGAACCTGTGACTTCAGCTAGGCTTAGGCTTTCATAGCCTACCGTACCACTGTACCACCTAGTTTCTCGAAATGCTTAGGCCTAAATTTAACTATATAAACTGCTACCCCTAACCTCAACTGAAAGCTAACCAGTTACTCCGTTATATAAGTCTCAATAAGGTGTCCGACGTCCCTCTGGACGGTATGATTTGGGCTTACTGACAGGAATCGAACCTATCATGCTTGTACGTTATTAAAACAACGAGTGCAGAGAGCAACCTCTACAAACATCGCGAACAGTTATAATTAACCCTAATCCATCTGTTTTCATGACAAGGACATCTACTGATGTGATGGGAAGCTTAACGATTTTTCTTACTAAAAACTATTTGTTTTCAGTAGGAATTTTGTTTTAGTTTAACTTTTTGCGAATACACAATATGAATATGGATTGTGCCATACGTGTTGCCGGTAATAATTGTTACTTGAAATAAGATTTCTCAGTAATATTAATTAATTTTTCGTTGGCGGTGGTGGTTCCAACTCAATTAAATCTGTGTATGGAATCCTGAAATGTTTCCATTCACTAATAAAAAGACAACTAGGCAAAACCAATTCCTGTGGTGCTGTTGAACGTTAAAACAAATTTAAAATAATCAATCAAATCTGCACACTGTTACATGTTGAAAGAGACAAACGCGTTATAACGCAACATAGGAAACTCTCCAGCAGTTTCATTAACTTATCTTTAATGTTTAAATAAACATGCGTTCTTTTACTCTTTTTTTAATTAACACGGGCCGTAAGATGCTGACAGAATGGTCAATAATCCATTCAAACAAACGCGTTATAACGCAACATAGGAAACGCAACATAGGAAACCCTCCAGCAGTTTCATTAACTTATCTTTAATGTTTAAATAAACATGCGTTCTTTTTCTCTTTTTTTTAATTAACAGGGGCCGTAAGATGCTGACAGAATGGTCAATAATCCATAGCTTAATTAGTTAGAAGAAACTGATGGGGCAGGGCTACTGGTCTGAAATCTGGCTCTTCTCTTTGCGGAGCAAAACGCAACGATGGAATCTTCAGAAGAGCAATTGTCGGACATGTTGAAAGAATTAAAGTTAAGGAGCAAAGCTAAAGTCGCCCTGGAATCAGGTGTTTTCGTGCTTATTTTACTCTTTTTGTTTGTAGGAAATTTGATAACTCTCTTGATTTTGTCGTTGAATCGCCAGATGCGAACCATCCCTAATATGTTCGTGGCATCGCTCGCTATCGCAGACTTCTGTTTGGGAGTTTTCATTGGCTTTCCGTTATCTCTTCCTATATTAGTAACATCCCAATGGCCTTTTAACGATGCAACCTGCCAATTCGAAGGCTACATAGCTCTAACTTTAACTACTGCTTCGATTCACACATTAACCCTGATGGCGATGAACAGGTATTTCCGCATTGTTAGACCAGCCAAGTACCAGCACTTCTTCACCAAGAAGAAGACAACGATCATGATTTTTGTGTCGTGGTTCTATTCTATGTGTATTCCATTGCCTTACTTTATTAGCGGGTTCAAAATGGTATTTAATCCTTCCAAATTCATATGCTACCTGCCAATCGAAAAACGCGGGTTTACAATCTATGGCGGGATAGCTTACGTGGCGATTCCAACATGCGTCATCTTTTACTGCTACATGAGAATCCTCAAAACTGTTCGCAGCCATAACAACAATTTCCAACCTTCTGGAACTGCAACTAGCACGGTTAACGTTGAAGAAATTAAAGTGGCACGCATATTGTTCATAATAGTGGTGTTTTTTAATCTTTGTTGGACGCCAGTTTTGTTGATTGATATCATTGACACAGTTTTCGGGAGTTGGACCTTTCCACGCGAAGCTTACGTAACATACAGCTTTTTGGCAACTTTAAACAGCGCTTTGAATCCTTTGATATACGCGTACGGTGCGCTGAACAAGAACTTTCGGAAGGAGTACCTCAAGATTCTTCGCTGCATTTACTGCCGCTCACAAGCGATCGTAGCGCCGGTGTTTATTGTGCAGTCAGGAGCCATCAAGGTAACGATGACTTCGAGGAAAAATTAAATACATGAAAAGAAAAAATGAATTCAAATATTTTCAATTATAATTCCGGTTTAACCCTGTTCAGGGACCATACTTTTGTTAGTAAAAAAATATTTAAGAAATGGCAATGAAACTTGGACGTTTTATAATACGCGATGACGTCCTAAGACATAGGAATTGCGCCATAATCCGAATGGCCACCATCTTGCATCCACCATCTAGGACTTCTATCATGTTAGAAAAGCGCCAAAATTAAATATAAATTAAATGATCTTTAACTGTAAAATACACTATAAAAGGTAAACATTTCCCTTATAAATGTCAATTTAAGGTGGCTCGACTGGGTTTTTTGGCAACATAACACCCCAACTTTGAACGGCTGGTACTTCACTGTCTGAGCTCGGTCAGGCAAGCTGCTTCACACATAAACTAGAGATGAAATAAACTGCCCAAAAAAGTAGATTTGATTGACATCAGTGTTACCATAACAACGATCTGATGACGTCATATTAGTAACTATGCATATTAGTAACTTTCTCAACATCTAGACCTAAACTTTTAAAACGACTGTATGCCTCTTATAGTCTAGATGTATGTCTTCAAGACTGCAAAGTTTGAAAAAATTCTATGAGAGCGTTTTCGAATAAAATTGAGTTGAATATTTCCATCAAAAATTTAAAAATTCGCATTACTTTCTGTTATTTCGTCGATGCCAACGTTTTCCTGACAAATTGAAACAATATTTTCACCATAGATTATTCGTGTGCCATAAAACTACATTCCTTTTTTGGAAAGTTTATTTCAACTCTAGTAGGTGTGTGAAGCTGCTTGCCTGATCGAGCTCAGACAGTGAAGTATAAGCCGTTCAAAGTTGGGGTGTTATGTCGCCAAAAAACCCAGTCGAGCCACCTTAAGCAGAAAATTACAAATTGGGTAAAAATGCTTGTCAAAATATGGTTGCCATGGAAACGTCATATCATGAACAAAAGTCTGTCACAAAATTTTCCCAGATAAATGTTATAAAAAGCCATGTAGTTTGCTGGATATTGATTAAATGCTTTTAAAGTTACAGTATCATGCATACCTGTATTAGCCCTAGGTAAGCTAGGAGAGAACGCGAAATCTAGACTATTAAAGAAGACATAATACAGCGGAATTCAGTTCTCGAACTTCAAGGGAAACGAAAATTGGTTCGAGAAATCGAGAGTGTGCATCAAATTGGTTTTATCACGAGTAATTAGTCGCATTTTCATAGAAAGACATAATTTTTGTTGTAGGTCCAGTACTTCCAGTGACAGATGACGGATTTGTCGCATGCTGTGTAATAAAACTAGCCCCTCTCTCCAAAAAAAAAAAATTGTATCCCATAACTTCTAGATCTCGCCCCTAAATCAAATAAAAGGCGACTAGACTCGAGCCTGTCTTCAGACCATATGTTCGTCTTGGCAACCATGTTGTCTTGAAAATGTCTACACACGTTTTTGATAACGAAAAAATACAGTCAAGTTGAAGAAAAGTTTGTGGTATTTCGTTTGTGCCCGAGGTTTTAGCACCCCCCTTCATACATTAAGTGGTTTACACCCTTCTCAGGGACGGTGCAAGATTTGCCAGTCACTATTTCCCCGTGTCACTTCCCATAAAAACCTACACGCCTCTCTTCACTTGTACCTAATAACCTCTAGATCTCTCGCCCCACTGAAAATCAAGTAAATAGCGACTAGATACGAAACTGTCTTTCGATTTGCTCCTTGACTCAATTTCATAAACTCTTTCAACATGTCCGCCAGTTGCGTTTGTGGAATCCAAGGTTTTATTATATGTGGATCTCCCTTTTTCTGTATTTCTGTCTTGATAACTTAAACATTGCTTATATAATCAAAACTGATTACTTCTAAGACTAGCACTTATATACTGTATTAAACTGTGCCGCATGAATGTAAATAAATTCGGAACCGCGTTATCATCATCAATACTCCGAACAAATTTTAATTAACAGTTATATTACAATAACAACAACAATCATTATATATTAAACTAAGGCAAAGTGAAATTGATTTAACATCAGTTGTGACAAAACAAAGTGAAAGCTAAGGGTTCCGGACGTGCCTCCATAAAACATATTAAAGACGAAGGAACAATGCGAGATGTATTCTTTTATATTATTTTTTGATATACAAATTCTTCTTTGTCACAGAATTAAGGAAGCTTCATTCAATATTTTAAACATATAGTCTTCATTCAACAGTTAAGACCCCCATGCATAACTTAGATAAGTAAAAAACCCACCTGTTTTTTTGGGCAGCTAAAAGAATTTTAATTTTTATTCTTTGCTTTTTGTAATAGCAAATTCTACTGCCGGATTTCTTCTTAAATATTCCAATAGTGTGTAACACCAGTCGCAAAATAAAGAAAAACTACGGTCTTTGTAAAATAACACTTTACCCCGGTATATTCCGTGCAAGAATATTGAAGCTACCACTAAATTCTTATGTCACTTCCATCTGTAAGAATGGTAACATGCTCGTTTGTTATTGCACAATCGACGGTTGTATAATCTTTACCGGCCGCTGCTGCACAAATATTTCCCCTCAGTATGATTCGTTAAGACTCACAGGGCATTTAAGTCGGATTAACGAAGTATTATCTCTTCTCGTTGAAAGGTTCATATACAGATGGCTAATACCTTCTAGCGGGTTATAATTCACTTATTAATCAGTTCAGGAAACTCGTATTATATTATAACATATTTTTAAAATACATTACTAATTCATGACGAGAACTTACTACCGTGAAGGAGGTTTGGATACCCGGTCTTAATTTGCATAGATTTTGACGATTTTATTCCTTCGTTTTCTCCGCATTTATTTTAAGAAGCTATATCAAATAGATGCGCCTCTTCATTTTTCAACCCACTTCTCGGTGTTTGGATCTCCTGATGAAACATTCTTCCTCGTGTTTGATATATTACATGCCCGCACCCTTATTACTTGGTTCGATGATCGCTTAGTTTGCAACGATAATATTATTCTTGAGGAAATAATTAGAATGAGACTCAGGAAAAACGCTGGCTATCGAATTAATAAAAGAGTTTAGATATGAAAGCTAAGGCTTTTATTCTAATCACTTTCGCTCGTTCCACTGCTTAACTGGAGAAGATTTGAGCCTTATCGTCAGAACGCTCGCTCTTCTTGTTACCGTCAACGGTTTTACAATCGTCTTCGGACAGCAGTAACTGCAGTGAAAAAACTTCAAGTACTCTTTTTGAAAGGTCCTATTCATCAGACCGTAAATCAAAGGATTCAAAGCGCTGCTTATTGTGGCTAAAAAATTATATGCTACGTACGCCTCGCGAGGAAAGCTCCAACTCCCGTGAACTGTGTCGACAAAATCTATCAACAAAACTGGCGTCCAACATAAAATGAAAAATACTACTATAACGAATAATGTGCGTGCTATCTTAATTTCTTCTACGTTTGCCATGCTAGTTCCAAAGACAGTGTTTTGGAAATTACTGTTGTGGATGCCAACGGTTTTGAAAATTCTAAGATAGCAGTGAAAGATGATGCAGGTTGGAAGTCCAAGGTTAACTGTCACCAAAATGGCCGTTAATGCGCCGCTATCGATCTGAAGAATGCAAACCAACTTAGAAGGATGAAACACCATTTTGTACCCACTTAGAAAATAAGGTAATGGAGCGCACATAGAGTAAAACCATGACAAGACAATCATGATTGTGGTTTTCTTTTTGGTGAAGTAGCGTCTGTACTTATCTGGCTTGACAATTCGAAAGTATCTGTTCACGGCCATTAAGGCCAGTGTGTTAATCGAAGCAGCAGCAAGGGTTATAGCAATGTATCCTTCGTATTGGCAGACGGTGTCGTCAAAAGGCCACTGGGATGTCACTAATGTAGCAATGCCTAAAGGACACACAACCAAGGCCCCCATACAGAAATCCGAAATAGCGAGCGAAGTCACAAACATGTTCGGGATTGTCCGCATTCGTCTGTTTAACACGATGACTAAGAGAGTTAAAGAGTTTCCAACAAACAAAAATAACAAAATTAGCACGGACACGCCTAATTCTAGGATAAATTTCGCTTTGGTTCTTGACTTCATCTCTTTCAACATGTCTGCCAGTTGCTTTTCTGCGGGGTCCATTTGTAAACTATGTAAATTCGCAACCTTTTCAGTCGTATCAGGGCCAAACGTCAGAAATGGTCCCGTTTCATTTTTTTTTGTAGGTTTATTAATTTCTGTCAACTGCTAAATTATTAAACTCGTTTCCAAGGAAACCCGTACCATCAAATTAGATTAAAATGTTAAATAGATTCTCATCTGTGAAAGGAAAAAAATGAACACCATAAAAGGTGAACCTTTTATGTCACAGTCACGTTTTGATTAATTTCCCACAACCAAATTGCTTTTTCTTGGTTATTTGACGGTTGGAAGGTTCAATCGCATATAGATTTTGACAGTTCCATTGTCATGAAAACGCATATGAATCGGATGGTCAGGTGTGTACATATTTGTTTTAATCTGAAAATAGCAGTAGGCAAGCTTAACTGCAGCAGTGAGATCCTAAGTCAATAATTATACAGTTTTAATTTCAGGGCTTTTCTCAAACATTTAAAATATATTAGCATTCGTAACTTTAATATCGGAAAAAATAGCATTTCATATTTAGACGGCCTGCCAAGAAATGTAAAAAACCCGGCTAATAACTTCTAGATCTCGCCCCACTGAAAATCAAGTAAATAGCGACTAGACAAGAAACTGTCTTTCGATTTGCTGCTTGACTCAATTTATAATAACTCTTTCAACATGTCCGCCAGTTGCATTTGTGGAAGGCCAAGTCCTTATTATGCAGCTCTCCCTTTTTCTGTATTTCTGTCTTGGTAACTAAAAGATTGCTTATATGATCAAAACTGATTGCTTCTAAGGGCGCTTACCATTTGTCAGAACTGCCCGGCCGGACCGCTCAATTCGTAAATATCATTCCATTATTTGCCAGAACTGGTCGGCTAGACTGGTAAATTTGGAAATAGTATGCACCCTTTTGATGGACTTGTAGGAACAAGCCTTCAAAAAGATGCATTCTAGTAGTTAGGAGCGTTGGGGGTTCGGGACCACAAAAAATAAGCCCCCAAATGCCCGAGTTACGCCCTCACACGAGTCATTGTCATTCCTCGTATGAGGACGTAACTCGGGCATTTGGGGGCTTATTTTTTGTGGTCCCGAACGCCCCAACGCTCCTAACTACTCACTGTGAATGCTGGTCCGGTACGAGACCACTGGTCCGGTCCGGTCTGGCCCGGTACGAGACCACACCCAACCCGGGATTTAACCAATTGAAGAAATCCCACCCCTGTATATACCCACCCACATGGCAATGGCAAACGTGAAAGCTTTCAAGAAATTCTTGAAATCGCGTGAAACAGGTCTGATCCAAAAGAGCGAAGAATGGGTCAAAGCCAGACAAAATACACTCGGTGCATCGGAGATCTCTGCCTTGACAGGATCTTCGCCATTTGAGAACCAGTCAAGCCTAATTCGCAAAAAAGTAAAGCCTATTGATATGAGCAATAATGTGGCCTGCGTTTGGGGCACATTATTTGAACCTCTAGTCCGTGAATACTTTGAGAAGAAGCATTCTGTCAAAGTTTTCGGATATAAGGGCTCTCTAAATCTTGCAAAGGATCACCCTCTTTTTGGGAAGGTTACTTGCAGTCCAGACGGATACTTCTCACACAAAGACAAGACGATAGCCTTGTTAGAGTTCAAGTGCCCTTACACCAGAAAGATCACAGCCAATAAAATTCCTAAACAATACCGTGACCAAATACAAACCGGCCTTGCTCTCAGCGGTGAGAGAGTAAACAAAGGCTTGTTTGTCGATGCCTATTTCAGAATGTGTTCTTTGAAGCAGCTTAACCTTAGCCTTGAACACAATTCCTTGCCAAACAAAGGAGTAATGCACAAAACAAAAAACCCATCAGCACTCGCCTGTGGTATTTACATTCTATCTTGCAAGCAAAAATTATTTCCAGATCAAACAAAATTACTTAACCTCGGCGCAACAAAATCAATAGTAATGTTTGAAAAAATTATGAGAGGAATTTCATCGGGGAATATCTTGTGTAGTGGAAATTGGTTTTATATGGAATACGATGAGGATCAGAAACTAGGCGATAAAGATTATTTGAAGGACATAAGCAGAAGGACATTCAGAGAAGACTGGCCCCCAAACTATTATAAGGCAGTAGCCTTCTTCGCATGGAAGCTGCTGGATATAACAGAAATTTGGGAAACAAAACAATCAAACTTCTTGGATGGTATTCAGGAATCAGTCAACAGCTTCCATGATAGTTTGGCAAAACAAAAACAAACCACCCCTGTCAAAACCTGTCCAAACAATTTGGTTGATGACAGTGCAGTTATGGAAGCCTTCTTACTCTCAAAGTTGAGCCAATTGGAGAAATATCATCCCCTGTATATACCAAACCAACATGGCAATGGTGGCTCAAGGACTTGACTTCAATCCAAAGAATCAAGACTACTTCGGCGAATGGTTGCTGTCTTTTGGTGAATCCCATTGGGACTACTTACCAGACATGATCCAGGATTACATCCTTGAACTGGTTGAAAGGAGTATCCAGCGTGACTTGGCTGCCAGGACCCTTCATCAACGCAGGATGAAATCTGTATGCCTTTCAATAAAAAATCATTATCACTGGGAACACCTTTGCCATTTCCGTTTATTCACTTCACAAACATGTGAGGAATGCCAAGAACACTTCTCACCAGAAGTGGACATGGGCAGGCACAGAGCCATTTGTCCTGGCATGCCGCCTTATAGAGCTTTACAGCGGGCATTGATGTTTTCAGGCATCGACAGTGATGACGAGGAAGACTATGACGGCCCAAGTGCTCACGAAAGTTTCTATGGCATTGCTCACTCAACGTGACCCATCTTTTCAAGCATGATCTTCCAGTTTTGTTCGTGCTTCCACATTGATTTTTCTGGGACTTGCAGCCAGAAGTAATTGACAAGCCGATGTGGCCCTTTTATCGCATCCAAGATTTTGTGGGTCACAAAGGGCATGGAGATTCTTTTCGGCAGATATTCTTCGATGAATTTGAAAGAATCATTTGCATGTTGTATTTCATCATTGGACAAGCAGACGTGGTGTTCACAAATTTTCAGATGTTTGTTGAGATAGCTTTTGAAGTTGTAGTGTTTGGTGGCCAATCCTTTTTTTGGTAATTGTGTAATCACCACCATAGAGCCCGTTGTAATCGAATGTAACACCATCCAGAGGCTCTAAGAGCCCGCAGTCCTCACAGCAAAGTTCTGATGAAAACATCCTGAGGTTTAATTTGCCTTTGCAGTTTTGGCAAAATTTTGTCCTTTCATTCACAAGGGTAAAAGGTGAGTGTGGAGGGTATTGTGCCTCGGGAGAAAGATACTCCTTGATGATATGAAGGCGTTCTGACAGGTTTGAACGCCGTATTTCCTTTGTGTAGTTTTCGAGTGAGCGCAGGAGGAAAAATTTGTATTCTTTATCAAGCTCATCGAGTTTGGGTTTGTATTCGCCTTTAGTGTCCAAGGATCGAACATCAGCAAGTTGTTTAGCGAACTTCTCCATGGTTGTACACAGCCGGGTTATGTATTCAATTGGGCGCAAATGATTTATCCTTAGAAATGTAGAGGTTAAAGCCAGAGTTTAATCTCTCAAATCGGACTTGGATGCTGCGGTGAGAAGACTTATCTTTTTTTGAAACTCTTGTTTGACTTCCTTGCGAAGTTCGTTTTTGAGTTTCTCGAGGTCTGGCGCTTGTGTTTGAGTGCCAACGTTTTTTTTAGCGTTAACACTTTGAGTTCGTGATATTTTTCCACCTCACGAGTAATTATGGTGAATTCTGCATCACTGATCCTCTTGTCTTCCAGAGCCTTTGAGACCAGTTCATAGACAGAGTTGCGTTTAGCCAAGGCCAGTGTGTAGATATTCTCGTGTTTGGTCACTTTTCGCTCTAATCGCTTGTTAGCAGCTGTAAAGCCAACAGAGGACAGCCCACAGAGGGTCGCGATGCCGGCAAGTGCTGGACTTGCAATAATTCCGAACCCAGTCAATGCAGTGGCAAGGGCCCCTGATGATAGCCCAACAGAAAGCGACCCAAGGCCAACCGCCGAGTAATGAACCAATGATTGGGTTCGTTTATATTTCTTTGCGACTTGTCTGTAATGCTCGGCTTCGTCAGACAGCTCTTTAAGCAAGTCAGAGATCTTTTTGAGCCGGAAGTCTTCTGCATTAATTTGAGTGATCCCAAGGTCAGGGTATATCTTTCGTGTATGGCTGTATTCGGGGGCCGATGGAAGCACATTAGCAGAACTCATGGCATGGGGTATATATATGATTTTTTAATTTAACTCAACTTCAAATTCCAAAGGCGCGCCATTGAAGTTGAAGAGGTTATTGTTCTCATCCCTAACTGACAGTGTGATAGAGTTAACAAATTCGCCAGACGAGACGTCACGCAAGACGTTCTGTTGTGTTGTCTCGTAATGAACCTTCTCAAAAGCTTTTCCACGAATATCAAACCGAGCCAAAACTGTCGAAGGCTTTCCATTGAGGAGGTTTTGTTCTTTATCAACCAGATCACAGTGGATGAAGTAAGTGCTTGGTGCTCTTAAACGCTTGACGAAGGTTATTAGCATCAATACAGGGCGTATGCCAAGCAATTCTGCCAGATTATTACTTAACTTCACACTGCCGCTGTTACTTGTAATTACCATGGCCCCATATGGTCTGTTTGTTTCAATTGTTAGATTTAAACTTCTGTCAAAGTCCTTTAGGCTTTCAAAATCTTTTGTTAAACTCTCAATAGTGTAATGCCCTGGAAGTAAGGTCGCCTCACGTGATGAACCATTAGGGGGAGGGTTTGCTGGTGAAATCTTTGCTTCTTCTTTCAAATTATGCCAAGAGTTGAAAATTGAGCAAGAAACAAGACGGATATAACTAGGTTTCGGCAGTGGGTACTCGAAGTAGATCGTGTGAGGATTCGAATGTGTGACGATTGTTAACACAACCATGATGGTGTATATAAGGACATTTTATAATTATAAATATATACAATCATGTTTGGCAGACGGCCTGGTGGATTTAATCCTAATTCAAATCTTGGCATCTCCATCGGTGGCCACAATTACGGCCCCCCACCCCCCTTTTATTCCCCTCCAAATGCCTATACCCATGTCGCGCCAAAGCCACCACACACAGATCCTGAAATTGCTTGGTTGAGTTCGCCGGAGGCAGCAAAGCTCTACGCCACGGCCAAGGCCAAGGCGCTTTCAGACTTCAAAAAGCGTTTCCCTCGCGCCGATATGTCTCACTTTGAAGTGCAAGTAGAGTATGGTGACGACCACAAAACAGCCACAGGAGAAGTGCTTTACAAAGAGGGTCCTGGCTCATGGGGGCTTATCACAGAAATGCCCCACAAAGATTGGACTGGCGCTGAAAGAGACGCCCTTGGTCTTGTCTATGATGGTGGTTTCCCTTATCAGTTATCGCTGGGGCAACCAGAAAAGTCAATCCCAGCTGTTGCTTTCTCTGCCACAATAGACAAAGACATGATGATTGGCGCAATCTTGAATGACAAAGAGCAAAAGATTTACGTCACGCCAACTGATTATTTCACAACGAAATACAGAAATATCTTCAGGGACACACAGATTTCATTCACAACCGCAAAATACGGGCGAAAGTGGATGGGTGGTCCTCATATGAGCTTTTGGCCACAACAACTCTCTTTCGCACTGTGGTGTGCAACAACCGGCTGTGGAATCTCGCGTGACATTATCTTCGATAAGAACTCAAGTCTATCCCTAACCCCACAGCTCCGGTCGTTTTACCGGTTTCACGTTTATTTCACAACAAGGCGAATACTCTACCAGATGGGTGGGGAACAAAGCGTGAGTGCTTTGCCAGACGACCCCCCATTCTCCCAGAAAGACAACAAGTACAACATCGACGCGTACAAGAAGCTTTGCATCGAGTTCGGCATCGACCCCAGTTCTGACTTCCGTTACACATACGGTAAGAACCCAATCTTGGGAATGTCTACATTTGGGTAACTGGAGAGGGCCCCAGCTCTACCGATTACACTTATCCAGACTCTGATCTAGCTCTGTTCGATGATGAGCGCGTCACTGACAGAAAAGACCCCAATTATCGTGCCAATGGTATATCTTTCGTCTGCAACGATCAAGGGGCGGACACCCAGTTCGAGCACTTTGTGCCAAATTACGCACAGGGGCTAACACAGCCAGGGCTCGCGCGTATGAACCAATCAATCGAGGCCTTTGTGTACTGCATTCTTGGTTCACAAGCCAAAACCCGCAGCAGCATTATTGGGAAAGGAGGCCGGGCGTTCGAAACGCAGAGAGTATTTCTCACCCATCTAGAGGAGGCTATAATACTGAACGACATTGCAACAAGCGTACAGCGTTACCAGCTTGCCATCCAAGCAACGAAAGTTCGCCTGGACTTTGCGACAGCACCCGGAAGCTGGCTCATGCCCTCGCGCATGATTATCAACACAGAGAGCGTGATCGGGTATAACAATAATCTGCAGGAGGCAACGCAAGGGATGAAGCTGGGCGTGAACAGTGGTGTTAATCTGGGCACAAAAAAAGCCTCCCTTCGCCACATGGACGGTGGCCCAACAAAGATCAATCCACCAAACAGTCACCCATCAAACCCGATACATAAACAGGCCACACAGGCACAGGGCATTGCGCCCAAACCGAAGGCTGCACCCACACCCACACCACAGCCCACACCACAACCATCCACACCAACACCCGAGCCACAGCCAGACTCACATCACGTCTCCAAGGCAGTCGTTGGTGTGGGTGCGATTGCTTTGGCAGGGCTTTTCGTTTGGTTGAGATAAGTGTTCAAGACTTCGAACGCTTGGTGATCCTTTCAACAAGGAAGGCCACCACGGCAAGGATGAGCAGCCAGGCGTGTTCACCCAGAAAGGAGATGACAGACCCAGCCGTTTTGAAGATGAAGCTCACAATTGAGCCAATGAGGCCAGGCAAGGCGCTGGCTGCTTTTTTGGCAAGCTCTTTAAGCCCATTGCCAATAGCCTTGGTGGCCTTTGCCAGGCCGTTCAAGGTGGCGAGTACCACAGCGCTGATGGTGATGCCAGCTGCCAGAACAATCGCTTGCAGGGTCCATCCGTATTTCTTGAAGATTTCTCTGACCCTCTCTCTCAAAGACAGGGCTTGTTCACGCACCTCAACCTGTGGTCGGAGCCTTGCCAGCTCTTCTTCTCGTTCAGCAACTCGGGCTTCCGCGGCTTCTCTTTCAGAGGGAGACGTGTTCTCATCCTCTATCACGCGCTTGTCTTCAGCGTTCTGCCGTTCAAGCTCGACTTCTCTTTCGTTTAACTCATCAAGCGGTTTAGTTGAGTTTAGCCTTGCTTCAAGTTCATTTCTTTCCTTCTCTTTGGCAGAAAGGTGTGTTCTGGCTTTGTCCACCTTTGCCTGTTCTTTTGTCTGTTCGTTTTTGTATTTTTTGTAGGGCTCCTAATTCTTTTTCCTCGTTTTTAAGATCTCGTTGAAGATTCTTTTCCAGCAGTTTTAGGCGGTCTATCTCAGTTTCATTCTCAAGTCTTGAACCACCATCCTCCTCCAGAGCCTCCCTCCTCGCTTGAGTTTGCTCAATTTTGTTTCTGAGGTTTTGCACCTCATGTTCTTTTCGTTGTAGCTCTCAGCAACCCTTTCATTTTCCTTCAGTTGTTTTTCTGCCTCCTTCAATCTTTGTCTTTCTTCCCTTATTGATGCATCCGCTTCAGAGACCAGCTCTTCAGCGCTTGGGCCAAGGGATGTTTTGAACTTGTCTGTGAATGATTTAAGAAAGCTCCCATCTTTCTTGAAAATGAGAGTTTCCCCGCCTTTTGGTCCAAAGGAAACTATTTTCCCATCATTTCCTGTTTTTTTACCGTAACCAATTGGACCTAATTTCGGGATGTTTACTTTTGGAAACTTCTTTTTGATCCAGTCCATGGCTTCATCAATGTTTTCTGCTTTTTCATTTCCGGCTAGGATTTCTCCAAGCAGAGGGGCGGTTTCAGGGTCCCCTGGCAGCCCGCTTTCTTCGTCAGGCATTGTATTCATTTCATGCTGCTCACCACCACGGTATGGAGTGGATGTACTGGTTGGTTCAAAGGGTTGCGTGGTGTCGGGCCCGGTGTCTTGGGTCCATCGGCGTCGTTCTTCTTCTGACATTTGATCCCACCTGACTTCAAACTCGTCATAGTCATCATTGCCATCCTCTTTGCCTGGGGTGGGGTTTTCCTTAGTTGGATCAGTTGGAGGCTCATATCCGCCTTCTGCCATCGTGGGTATATAAATATAAATTTTTAAAAACACAAATATATACCAATGGCTGTGCAACCGAATCTACTTCCATCTCACAGTGAAAAGACACTGGGCGCCATGAAAGCAGAGCGAACCGTCAAGCGCATCACACACAACCCTTCTGAGGCCAGCCCCGGCGAGACACTTTATGTCTCGGTACCCAAGCTTGGCACTGACGATGTTAGTGTGTCCGGCTCGCTGTCCCTGGTGTTTAACATCAGCCTAGCCGGCGGTCATGCAAACAACTTTCTCGTATAAAATGTTTCTAGGGCCCTGGTGGACAGGTTCGTTGTAAAGTTTGCCGCCACCACTGTCCAGGACACGGTTGGGTATGACATCTACAAGATCTTCGAAGACCTCTTCCGATCAACCGATGAGCGGGAAAATATGCTTATGGAGGGCATCCAGAGTGTGGATTTGTGCAAGATCCGCTCTGGTGCTGGCGACAAGAAGTCCTCAGGCGTGGATGCTGAAAATAAGCTTGAGACAATATACAAGAATAAGTACCGCATCAACCTCGATCACCAAATCTTAACTGACCACGGTGTTATATACCCGCAAGCACTGTATAACGATCTGGTCTTCGAACTAACCCTCGCCCCCGCAAACCAAGTTGTCAGAGGCTCAGACACAAGCAAGCTCGTGTACAAGTTGGAAAACATCCAGCTGGAGTATGAGACAATCAGAAGTGCGGAGCTGGCCAACGCAGCAACAAACACTTACAACAGTGGCAAGGAGTTCGCTTATGACCTGGTAATGCGAGATCGGGTGCATCCCTTCTCAAAAAGTGGTGACACTCGGCTGAATCTTAGGGTTAACCCACAGCGCCGGTCTCTCAAGGGCATCCTCTTGCTGTTCATCAACCCCTACACTGCTGGTGTCAGGGACTCTGAGAACTATTTCAATCCAGACATCACCAAAGTGAATGTCACAGTCAACGGTGTTCCAAACAGGCTTTATAACGAGGGCATCAGTGGTACTGACATGTGGAGAGAGATAACCCGGCATTTTATCCCACACACGCGCGGCAGGCCCAACATGAACCTGACCAAATATCTCACAGGCAACAAGTTTGGTCTCTGGATCGACCTGCGGTCCATGGGTGACACATCCCTGCACGGCAACGGCCAACGGCTCGTCAACACACAAGATGGCGTGCAACTCGAGATCGAACGAAACGGCACAGGCTCGGGAAACGCACTCTGCCACATCTTCACACTCTCAGACGCACAGATGAACATCATGGACAGGCAGCTGGAATCGGTTCAGTACTAAGAAAACGCAACACGCATTATATACCATGGCCACAAGAAACAAGATCAACGTCTATGCTAAGCCGGCTCCCCTGCCATCCACCGGACCCCTGTCACACAATGAAATACAAAGACTTCTGGCAATGGTCCCCTCCCCACCAGTTTGCAAACCAACTAATATAGGTGTTGGTTATGGACCCAAGAAAGCTGCCATTCAATGCACTAATCGTGGGCCCCACTAACTCTGGCAAGACACAGTATCTTCTATCCAAACTGCGAGGCCCCTTTAGGGGTTGTTTTGATTACATCGTTTTATTCTGCCCCACATTTGTTAAGAACAAGACATACGATGGCTTCGTGGACCGCGACCCGCACATCTTCGTGATTGTCTGCCAACAGCATGAAATCGAAGACTGGTTGAGGCTGGCAAGCTTCTTTTTCACATGCACCAACACTTTATTCATTCTCGATGACTGCGCAGCCTCCAAAGATGTCAAAGGCCGCACGGGCCAGCTGGTTAATCTAGGGTTCAGTGCAAGGCATGACGGAATATCCGTGTGGGTCTTGACCCAGCAGATAACCAGCATTGCAAAGCCATATCGGGATAACATTGCGGCGATCGTGCTCTTTTACACACCCTCCAGCAAGACAACCAAAGCCATATTCGAAGACTATGCCGGCGAGCTCTCCCATGAGGAGTACAAAGAGTTTATCGCAAGGCTCAAAGCCCGCAAGTTCTCCCACCTGGTTTTCTCTTTGAGACACCCGTATGGAATTGAGTACAAGATTTAAACACACATATATACCATGAATGCGCCAACCAGTCTTCACAAGCTCACTGTGCTTTCACAGCTTTTGGATGAATTGCACAACCAAACACGTAATGCGCAAAACAAAATTATCAAAGCCGCTGGTGAGGAAGATCTGCGCCTCATGCTTCTCAACATATATCCATTGCGGTTGAATTCTATGCCAGACACCATGGTGGGGCTTATACGAGAGCTTGAAACCCTTTTACCCGACATCAAGAGAATTATTGAAAATTAAAAACACATATGTATACCCCTGATGGCTGAAGCAGCTGAAGACCAGGTCGCCTTGAACGAAGTAATGCAGATGCTGGAGGCCACCCCTGGTGCCGCACCTCCAACAGGGTTAGTTGGTGACAATGACATTCCTGCCAAACGTGAGAAGCTGGCAATCCTTGTTTCAACTGGCAAGGCCAAAGATCATGTCAAGAGGTTGTCAGACAAGGACGTTGACAAGTACTGCAAACGGTACGAGGCCTACATCGGCAACAAGACAACCGAATCCCTAGTTGATTCTGGCATTATGCTCATATCCAAAGGCGTTGGCATGGTGATCCCGGTTGATGATGTCAAGGAATTGCAGAAAGAACTCAAGAACGACTACATAATCAACCAGGAGCTGTCAAATCTTGCTGGGACTATTGCCGTGCGATGCGGGCGATTGCTGGCGCTTGCCAATGCTGCTCTCATCACAACAAAACACATCAAGTTTGAACGAGAGCCTGATCACAAGCCTGATTTGATAGAATTGGAGCCCCAGCCCCCACCCACACATCCAACCAGAGACAGTGAAGGCTATCCACTTGAGGGACTTGATGAAGTTGGGTTGGGACCTGTGGCGACCTCGCAGCAACCTTGAAGAAACCTGGCAGCAACCTGTCAGCAACCAGGCACATCTAAAAATAAAACTCACATATATACAGGATGGCCACACCACTCGAGACGATCCCTGAAGAAACTCCAACTCCAACTCCAACACCTGACCGTGTTACCTCTGAGGCTCCGAAAACAAAGCCTGCAACAGAAAAGAACCCCGGCCGCGTTGCTTCTGGCAAAAGGCTAGCAGAACGCAACCGCCTGGCCCGGGAAGCAAAGAAAAAGGCGCAAGCACAAAAGCCTGCACCCTCAACAAGCGAAAACAATTCTCCCACAAGTGACACAACAAGTGACAGCAACTCAATCGTTTATATTCTGGGGGTTGGTGGGTTGATTGTCTCTGCTGCTGGTGTTTATTACCAGCGTGAAGCTATAATGCAAAGGCTTGGGAGAAAATCAAACACACCAGCAAACACACCACCACCAGCAAACACCCCCGCTGCAACACCACCAGCAACACCCCCATCTCGAATTCCTGTAAGACAAGGAATGAAAAATATGGAATAAAAAAACATATATATACTGACACCATGAATCCTTTCCAAGTTTTGATGAATTCTGCTGCAATCAGTGGTGTGGTTCTTCTTTGGTTTGGACTTACTTCGGTCGCCTATGATACAGTTTGTGGTTTAGCTTTGAATAGGCACAACAGGCCCGATCCCAGGCCCGAGCCCGAGTCTGAGTCTGAGTCAGAGTCTGAGTCCGAGTCTGAGTCTGAGGCCGAGGAACCCCGAGCCCGAGTCGAGGTCCGAGTCATTCTAGTCAAGGAGCCACAAGCCCGAGTCGAGGAGCCACAAGCCCAAGACGAGGAGCCCCGAGCCCAAGACGAGGAGCCACAAGCCCGAGTCGAGGAGCCCCGAGCCCGAGTCGAGGAGCCACAAGCCCGAGTCGAGGAGCCCCGAGCCCGAACCCGAGGTCGAGGTCGAGGTCGAGGCAGAGGTCGAGTCTGAGTCAGAAAAATAAAAAAACATATGTACACTGGACACAAACCATGTCTGACAACAAGCTTGTGAAGTCTATCCTCGACGCCGCAACAATCACTGGCCTTGTCGCTGGTATTGGTTGGATTGGGAAAAAGACAATCAAAGAAAACTTAACTGCCGACCCCAGTGCAAGCTTGATGAATTACATCAAGTTCACAGCCGTCATGGCTGGCACCATCGCGCTGAAGAAATATCTCGAGGACCAGAAAATCCTCCCAGACAACTTATAAAACCATATGTATACACAATGGCTTCGATCGCAATAATGGCTCTTGGCGCTGTTCTCAATGCTGCAGCTTTCACGGGCGGCAATTATCTCGCGAAACATCTGTCTGGTGATAACGGAAAGGCAGCAATGGATGAGAAAATCCGTCACGACCACGCCCTTGAACAATACCAAGCGGCTTACGCCAAATACCAGAAGGACCGCACCAAGCTCCTCGACTGGATTGCAGCTAATGATCGGAAGGAACACCAAGCCAGCAAAAACTTCCAAACCACTGACCAAGCCCTGGTCTTGTATAACCAGATGCACCAAACACAACCAGATAAACAAATCAAAGACAACAAAGAGCCTGTCTTCTCGGACTTCTATAAGCCCAGTCCACAACAGCAGAATGGCGAACTTGCGTTCATTGGAGGCACCCTGCTTGCGGGTGGGTATGTGGCCTATCGCTTTCTTTAATTTTTAAAAAAATTTAAACACATATATATACCATGGCTTCACCCTTTTCTGAAGAAGATCGTTGCGCCTTTATGAATGCGTTGAGCCGTTTACCAGCATTCCCCTCAGATAAATTCAACGAGGAACTATCGAAAATATGTCGGGAACTTGCTGAAAAAAGTGATGATCCAGACAACGCAGTACTAACAATCTTCTCGGCTCAAGAATCTAAGGAAATGGACCGAGCAAAGCAGAAAATGAATGATCTAGCTAGAAACATTTATCTCAACCTTTTAAAACAAATTGATGAGTACGAAGAAGCTGCTGACAGAGTTGCTGAAGAGCTGCGCCTTTTCTTTGCACAGCATGGTCGTGAGTCGCATAAGGCATATTTCACCGATTCATAACTCAATATATACCCCTATGGAGGCGAAACTCTCAAAGATCTATTACAGCACGAAAGGGTATTGGAAAGGGCTTGCCGCTGTAAAAAAGCTAGCTGCAGCGGCCAAGGTCTCTGATGATGTCGCAAAGAAATGGCTGGCCAAACAAGCCCTTTGGCAAGTTTACCTCCCAGCGCCACGCCATATCCCTCGTCCCAAGTTTGATGTCTCATCACCCAATGCAGTGCATCAAGCAGATCTTCTCTTCCTGCCCCACGACAAACTGCCACACGGGAGAAAGGTTTACAAATACGCATTAACCCTTGTGGATGTGGCTAGCCGTTACAAAGCAGCAGAGCCTCTGACTTCGAAAGAGTCTGAAGAAGTCTCAAGGGCATTTCAGAAGATTTACAGACGTGGGCCTTTGAAATGGCCGCAACTCTTGCAAGTTGACCCTGGGAAAGAGTTTATGGGTGCTGTGACTAAGACAATGGAAAACAACAAAACAACCATTCGTCGCGGACGGGTTGATATCCACAGAGACCAAGCAATTGTGGAGAGATTCAATCGCACCCTGGCTGAAAGGCTGTTTGGTTATCAGTATGCCGTTGAAATGAATATGCCCTCTGGCCGTTCGACTGCATGGGTCAAAAGACTGCCAGATGTTGTCTCGGCCTTGAACAATGAAGTAACAAGACTCACTGGCAAGAAGCCAAAGGATGCAATCAAAGAGAAAGCAATATCCTCCAAGCCTGCGACACCATATGCTAGGCCAGTTGGGGAGAAAGAGAAAAAGCTCCCACCACGGGTGAGTGTGAGATATCTTTATTATCCCGGGGAGCTTGAGGGCGGTGGTAGGCGTGCGACTGACCCGATCTGGTCTTTGAAGGTCTACCAAATACAAAGGATTGTAACCAAGCCGAATGAGCCAGTGGTTTATTATCTCTACGACGGGCCTAAGCGAGGCTTCGTTCGTGAGGAGCTGATGGTTGTGCCACCGGGCACTCAGTTGCCACCGATATCTTTGTGACCATATGCCAGCGTGTGGATGCCATCATCCTTGATCCAGCGCTTGGAGTCAAAGGGAGAAAGCGTTGTCTTGGTGATGTGCTCACCGAAGATTTGGTGGCCTTTGCTTCGGAGCCTGTCCATCCCGTGCTTGAAGGTTCGCCGGTCGAAGAGGGCGTCCTTGTAATTCTGGTGGGTGATCTCTTTCTTTGTGACAACCTTGGTGGTGCCCTTTGCTTTCTTGATGTTTTTGTCGTCATCAAGAAGGATTGAGTACATCTTCGAGCGAAGACACACAGTCTCCGAGATCGGCTTACCTGCGCACTCGTCCTTCATCTTGCCGATGACCTTCTTGTTCTTCTGGCTGTGGAGTGGATGGTCCTTGGGATAATCACTTGTGTCGTAGAGTTCATCCAGAAGGTTCTCCATGTCTTTGTAGATATCATCCGTCTTGATCTCGAGGAGCAGAGAGTCTGTGTCTGTGTAGAGTAGGTCTACACACTGACCATATTTCAGCTTGAGATGATTGTAATAGAAGTCGTACATCAGTGTTTTGGAGAGATCAAGGATGCACATGCCTGTGTAAACTGGGCGGTTGAATTTGATTTTCTCTTTGTGCATCTGGATACCCGCTAGTTTGGGTCCAAAGATCGTTGCTCTGGAAAACAGCGGGCTTGCGATGAGCTTTCTCATCTTGTCCTGCTCGTGCGCCCGGACAAGCTTCATGTCGATTCGGTTTCTGAGGTTCTCCATTGTCTTACCGAAGACGGAGTTGTTCATGAGCTTGAAGAAGTTCTTCTCGAAGTCGGAAGTGGCCCTCTTCCTGAGCTCGGTGTTCAGGGAGATATATGGCTCCATCCAAGCCCTCTGCTCGAACTTGAGCATTTTGTGGATTTTCACCAACTTCATCCCAAGATCCAGGTACTGCTGGAGATTTCTGTAATGCAGCACGTACCGGGATTTGTTGTTAAGGGTAAGGAGCAGCTTCTGCGTCTTGTCTTTTGGCTGTCCCTCTGCCAAGGCCCTTTGGTATGGCGACATCCATTCCTTTGGAACGACCTGACTTTCTGGGGCAAGAGGATAAGCGTTGTGCTCATCATGCAGCTCCTCGGGGTACTCAAGATCAACCTCGAGAATGTAACCAATCTTTCTGTTTGGCCTCCATCTCCTGATCTGGTGTTGTGTTGGAAAGACAGGGCACCATGCGAAGTTACCAACTGGGAGAGGCTGACTCATGGCTCATCCATAGAGATTGTTCGCATCAAGATACATGATGAAACTTGAATCTTCGTCAGGGTTGTAGCCACGAAGATAGGGGCTGTTGGCCTTACAGTGCCGCCTGCTCTCCATGGATATGCCGCCTCGCAAGCCTCTTTCAACAAAGAGGTGCATGTTGACATCTGTTAGAAGCTCCAGGTTGATTTTCGTATACCTGAGAAGAGCGTCCCATGAGAGACCAGGGCTTGTATAATAATGTGCCGGGTCAAGCTTGTAGTGCCGCAGACATGTCTTTCTGAAGTTCTCGAAAACATCAGCCAGAAGAAGCACATCTGTCTCAAGGTAGAGGTCGTGGTAATCCCCAAGCGTCTTGCATCTAAATACCTCCCACACTTTTTGCGCGTGGGCGTATTCTTTGTCTGAGATGCCTTCCTTCTTTAGCTCGCTGTAGAAGGCATCCTTCGGCGGGAGAGAGGCCTCATCGAATCGAGCCCAAGAGTCCATGTATTCGTATGGGTAAGTCCCTTTTTGCAGGAGAAGGCCGCGTCTGGCTTGGTTCTTCTCATGGCTTGCCGTGATTGTGAATGACTCTGGCTTGTTTGCATCAACCAGGGCACTGAGGCTTGACTGCATGAACTGCAAGCTGTCAATGAACCTCAGCTTGCCGAGCGAGAAAGAGATGTATTTCTCCATGTTGTTTGGGAAGCATTTCAAATCAGAATGCACATCCGCAATTCCACTCATGATGTGGTGTGCGTCATAGCCCTTCAAGTTGTGAAAGACAACCGGGATTATTTCCTTTTTCGGGTTGGTTCGGAAATAGTTGATGTTACAAGAACTGTGAGCCGCGCCTCGATACTTGCCTGTGACGTGGCAATGATCTTTGACTGCGTCTCGAACAGAGTCTTGTATGAGGGGCTCATGGCAGTAGAGGCAATCGACCTGCTCTGGTAGGTCCTCTGGAATTGCCTTCCTTTGGTTTCATGGCCCGACGAATTGGTGCTCATCTGGTTCACTGTCATGGGTGTTGCAAAAGACTTTGAATGAGTCTTTGTAACATTCGTTGGTGAACCTATGAACCAAGCCCTCGTATTCTCCAGTGTCTGAAGAATAGATTGCAATAGCATCCCTGAAGTTGTCCTTGATGAGAGGCTTGTCACAGATGTGGCAATCTATAGAATGGTCGAACTCTGCCCAGTCAGCTCTTCTCATGGTGAGTGGTGCCTTGTGTTGCAGCTCGTCTCTAATCACTCCTTCCAGCTGTTGAAGGCTGTCGAGAAAGACTGGCACCGCATCCTCTCCTCTGTATAGATAAGGCCCCTTTGTCTCTCCATCAGAGCGAACAGCTAGCATGCAGAACCCGCAGGGTTTATGTACGGATGTTGCAGTGGTGCTGCTCTGTTGGGGATCTGGTATGCAGCCGTGGACTTTTTCGACAATGCTTTCGAAGTCAGCATAGATGACCCAAGGCTTCTTCATCTGGTTCTGGAAGTTCTTGAAGTAGAGGAAGTTTTCGCCTTCTTTTGGCATTTTAGCTCGTGCCGGCATGCCTTTGACTCCTCTACAATAGAATAGATGATCGGTGAGAACCCGTTCTGAAGAAAAGGCTTGGAGACACCTGTCACAGTGATGCATGCGGCGCCTTGCGTTGAAATCACTGTGTAGAAGTCTGCTCATGCTCTTGATGAAACAATAATGTGAGGTGTGAGTGTTTGTGAGCAGCATCAGATTAATCCTTCGCAGATTGGGATTTTCTAGCTCACTGACTCTAATTACAACCACCTTGTTGTTCTTCCAGCCATAAATGTTGATTGGAAGGTTGTTTTGACGCTCAACCTTGGAAATCTGACTCAATGGTGTTGGAAAATCAACTCCAGTTAAGTCTAGACCATCATCAATGGGATAACTGCCTGGCCTGTCTGAGTGAACATTTGCAGGGAACAATGCAGATCGCAGTGCCCAGCGGAGACACTGGTTATCTCTGTTCTTCACATTGATGATGGCCTGCTTTGGCCTGAGTTTTGATGGGGTTGGGATAAATGTGCCACCTCGTAGAGGATGGTATGTCCCGAACTCAAGGTAAACAGTTTTGATGTTCTCAATCACCCAACCAGAACCCAACTGCTGCCATCTGGCAATCTCTTCCTCAAAATCATTGACAATGCCTTCCAGGGTGCCCTCCTCTCGAAGCTGATAGAGATGTGTTACAAACAGTGGATTAGCGTTCCAAAAGAAGTGATTAATTTTTCGATTGTCCTCGCCTTCCATTGAAAAGTGAACATCGAATGACAAAGTGACCTTCACCCCGCCAAGCTCTGTGACTTCGCGTGCAATTTTCTGGAGAAAAGCCGCCCGATTAGTTATGAAGAATGAATTGAGGTCCTTGATGGGGTAATCACCAGGGACGTTCATCTTATAACCATGCAACCAATTACCGAAGTAATCGTGGTTCCTTGGATTGAAGTCAAGACGTTGGGCCGCCATGTTATATACAGGGGTTTTATTTTCTTCAATTGGTGGTCTCGTGCCGGGGCTCTGTGCCATTGCCATGTGGGTGGGTATATACAGGGGTGGGATTTCTTCAATTGGTTAAATCCCGGGTTGGGTGTGGTCTCGTACCGGGCCGGACCGGACCGGACCAGTGGTCTCGTACCGGACCAGCATTCACAGTGAGTAGTTAGGAGCGTTGGGGCGTTCGGGACCACAAAAAATAAGCTCCCAAATGCCCGAGTTACGCCCTCACACGAGGATTGATTGAGTTGTTGGGCTTGTTCAGTGTTCAAGGCCAGCAAACCTCTCGACGGCTTTTCTCGGTTGTTACACGGTAAATATTCACGATTTTTGGCGAAACAGTATAAGCTTTCAGTAAGTCTCGTACGACAAAGCCATAAAACAATCGTTACATAACTATCGACAATTTACTCACTTTTCGTTTTTTACGTTTGTTGGGCTTGTGTATGTACAAAAATTATTGCCTTTTTTCTGTGATCGCGAACCAAGAAAATCCTACCAATTTGCCAATTTTTGTACAAATTTACCGTGTGGAACGCGCGCAATTAACGTTTTAGCTACTGCAAAAACCTCTTTATTTTCGTGACGTCATCAAAATAAACTAACAGGCGCTAGCGCCACATTCCCGCCATTTTCGTGCCCATGCCTCGCGCGCCAGAAAACTATATGGAGCCACCTGAAATTAACAGTTTATCTTCAACATAACAATCTACCAAACAGTCGTCTACCGTTTTAAAGGGGCAGTATCACGAGGTCGAAACTTGAAAACGTCGGCCCACTTTTCAAGTTTGATTCCGCAAATTCAAAAAGGCCGTCGAGAAGTGGAGGTATTTGTTGAATCAAAAAATCCGTTTTGGTAGCCGGAAGAAAGAAAAATTCACTTTTAACAGTGATATGTCCACAATTCCGGTGCAAGAATAGTGAACAGTGCCGCGCGTGGAACCTCGTGATACTGCCCCCGGCCTTTAACGCCGATATTAACAGCAAAAACAACAACAATCTTTATATATTACATCAACAACAACAACAACAATCTTTATATCATTAAATTAATGCAAAGTGTAATTGACTTATAACATCAGCTGTGACAAAACAAAGCGAAAGCTGATAGTCAGTCGTGAGAAATTGCTCCATAGGCGTGGGTAGGCGTGAGATCGGAGTTTTGGACTCGTAGGCGTGAGACTTGGCAGGTATAGTATTATATTTCTAACACTCATTAATAGTTAAATGACGAAAACTCAAAGGAAATCACTACCGTGATATCGCCCGCCATTCGTAAAAATAAAAAATTCCGAGATTTGTAATGGTTCCGAATCTCTCAGAATGGTTTCGAATTTTCTAAATATTTCGAGATTTGAAATGGTTCCGAAAATTTCGTTATGGTTCCGAAGAATTTCACAATGGTTCCTTCGATATTTTCGGAATGCCTGACTTGAGAATGAAGTTGGTGGGGACTGGGGACAAGTAAAGTTGTTTTGTTCGGCTCGGTCGGCTCCACAAATCTTAGCCAACGCCCCTAGCGGCCGGGAGCGATGAGAGGCGGCTGTATTCGCAGGCTACACAAATCTTGGACTATTCCGACACGTGAAATGTAGATAATGCTTTCGTTTCGTTTGAACCACGGTAAAAAAAAATATACGGCTGCCAATCGCTTGAAATAACCTCTAAAAACGATTCTTGGAGGAGGGTCTGGATGGGGGGATTCAAATGTCAGTTTTCAGTTAAAATTTAAGCCATTTGTCAGTTGTCAGTTAAATTTTGTGTCTTTTGTCAGTTGTCAGTTACATGACTGTTAATAATTAACTGACCTGAAATTACTGTTTTGGCGCATTTTAGACTATAATGATTAAAAATGTATATCATAGTCTTCAAAATCATCGTCTTTGTTAAAATTATTTGTTTCATTTTTTGCCTGTTACAATATTATATAACTAGTACGCACGGGAATAATGTTGAATATGTTGTTGATCAATGTAATACAGTAAAAATCTGCATATAAGAACCTAAAGATTTAAGAACCTACAGGCTGAAATTTGGCATTTTAATACTCAATTTAATAAGAACCTGTTCAGCCTTGCGAGGAAAAAGAGGTTCTTAGATCACTCCAATTTCGATTATCAAAATTTTGGATAATATATATAGATAGCCTGAGCCTAACAGCGTCGCTCTTTGAACAGAAAGCCGATGATAAACTTAACTGAGGTGAAAGGTCGGAAGCACGGAATAAAATTTACGACCGGGCTATCGCGAAAAAATGCAAGAGAATAACGACTTTAATTTAAACGGTTTTCGCCGCTAAACACAGCAGTGTTTTCCCAGGTGACGTGCAATTGCAAAGATCCCGAATGTTGTGTGGCGTCATACGCGCATGTTTTACGACGGTATACGCGCCCGCGAGTTAGCCCTGCGCGACGGCGGGCACACAACGCGCCCGCGAAACATTCCGCTAGCCATGACCATGAAAAATGACGGGCATGGGTTCTTTGGTTCTCTGGTTCTATGAGTATGGGGCTGCGCAGCCGGACCTTCGGCCCGGCGAGTGCTCCGCTATTAACTGTTCTTGAAACCTCTAGCATGTCATTGTTTAGTCAGCAAGTATTCTGACTGTTATTATTTAGCTAGGCAAACATATGTTTGTTATTTAAACTAGTTCTAAACCATTATGTACTAGTAGTGTAATATTTCTGTGAAAAAGTGCACCTAAACTCTATTTTTTTCTTTTAATCAACTCAATGTACGTTGAAAAGTCGAATAGTGAAATATTTCTTGTTTTTAACGTCGCGTTAGTGAGTTATAGAGATTTGAATTTACAAAATGCTAATTAGATGACGTCAAATGCAGACTTTACCATTATTTCTACTTCAATTTACAATACGCAGTTCACAGCTTAAGGATAATCAATTTAAGAAATACTAATAAAAACTGTTTATAGTCAATTGATTTGTAAAAAAATATTACTTGGAGGTGGAAACAAGTAGTTGTATAATAATCGAGTCTGCATTTGACGTCATCTAATTAGCATTTAGTATATTCAAATCTCTATAACTCACTAACCCGACGTTAAAAACAAGAAATATTTCACTATTCGACTTTTCAACGTACATTGAGTTGATTAACAGAAAAAAAATTGGGTTTAGGTGCACCTAATCAGCCTGATTTGTCAAAAAGTACCCTGAAATATAAGAACCTGTCCAGCCTGATCTCGAAAATTCTAGGTTCTTAAATGCGGGTTTTTACTGTATGCAAACTGACTAAAGCTAATTGGGAGTATTAGACTTAGCTGAAAGAAGACTTGGATCAAACATATTCTTTGATATGCAGTCACCAGCCCTTCTATTTCCTTGTTTACTTTCAGGCCTTCTGAGGGGGGGGGGGGGGGGGGGGGGGGGGGGGGGCGTGGGGGGGGGCGTATTTAAAACTTAAAGATGGACTTGTTGTCCCAGGAACATATAGTACGATATACAAGTCAAAACCTATCATTGATATACTGAAAACAGAACTTGATAAGAAAGTATTGAAACTGTCCCATATAAAATTGGAAATGTTGAGATCAAGAATATAACGTGATTCTAACCCAACCCAAGTGGCTGTGGAGATGGGGGCTTATTAAATATTAATTAGAGAGGGCGGCTTATTAAAAACCTCGATGTTCAAGAGGGGCGGCTTATTACTGAGAGGGAGCTTAATAGAGATGGCGGGCGTAATAGAGTGTATTTTGCGACAATTGATATATAATTATACAGCGTTCTCATATTTCAAATGTAAATTTTTTGGTAATTCAGGTGTCATGAAGGTGTCTAATAATACATAATAAGTTGTTTTCGTTTATGTTAGTATTCTTTTTTTTAGTTAAACTTTTCCTTTTTCCTAGATAAACTTCAACGTCATCGGCTTTGTAGCAATTATTTGTTTGAATAAAACTTCAAAGCACGAGAAAAAAGTTGAATATGTTGATTGATTATACGCAAACGAAACTTTAGCTTTTTAATGTTCTACAACTACTGAGGCGAAAATGACTGATTCTAAATTCAGAACGTTTCATATATTGCATATAACATGTTTAAGGAGCAATCTGACATAACCCTGCTCCTAAAAACAGCCCGAAATCGATGAAAAAGAGCTGTTTGTATACTGAGTGGAACTTTCCTTGAAATTCATCCAAAAAAGAAATTATATTATTTTTATTGCGACCAACACTTTTAAAACAATCCACTCCCCTCGTGCGTCACTTAAGTTTTGTCTGTTGATATACAAAACAGAACAATATCGAACTTTTTGTTGTCTGAATTCTGGGTATGTACGTATTTAACCGGCCGATGGCTTTCATCCTCAAGGTAATGAAATTGCAAGCGACTAACGAGTTTATACTCGCTGTATCCTCTCCGAACACAACAAATAGCGCAGAGGCTCCTCTTACTGTACTATCGGATAAAAATTATTTGAATTCTTGGGCAAACATGGTTTGAGAAGTGTTATTTCAATTATTTGTTTTGAAACAGCGTTCTCATGATCATAAACATAACCGATGATGAAAAGGCTGCTAGCTTCACATTCGCACTTATGCCAAGGATTGCATGCAAGTATTTAGACTACGTTTACACTAGAGGAGATTTTTCCGGATTCGTGACGAATCCGGAACATTTTGGTACCGGATTCGTTTTGCCGTTTACACGCAGATGGATGAATCCGAAATAAAAACGTTCCGGTTTGGTCGCGGCTCCGGAGATTTTGAATTCGAAATCTAAAGTGAATACTTTGTATCCGATTACTGTAAATCCGCAATGTTTTGAAGTGTAAACAGTTGTTCCCATGAATCCGGATACCTTTTACTTTTTTACTTTTTCCCGCATGAATGTCCTCGGATTTATCGATGTGTGTAAACGGTTGGGAATCCGAATACCCTTTAGTATAAACGTCTGCTAATCCGAATACCCTAAATTTAATAAATCCGGAAACATTTATGAATCCGGAAAAATCTCCTCTAGTGTAAATGTAGTCTTAGTGTTAAGCATGAATGATCTAGTATTTTTCTGTTTCTATTTTCTGAACTTTAGATATAAAATTTGTCCAAACGTAAATGGAATGAGTAAAGTGTTTTAAATCTAAAACCAAAGAACTTCATCTTTTTTTAATTTGTCTTGTTTTCGGAGCAACATTATCTTTGGGTGGGCTGATGCACTTGCTTGTTCGCGTTCTTGTTGGATTTTTAAAAGTAGATCTCAGGAGAATCTGTTTGTTTTTGAAATCCATCTAGAGAATATATATATATATAAATATTTGTCCTTTGTTTTCACAACACATGATACGTAACGTGACTGACAGGTGGCAAATAGTTCTTAGGTACAATAACGTTTGTCAACAGAAGCAATTCGCACACATGCAAATTGTGATGTCAGGTGGTCGTTTCTATTTTTGTTTCTGTTCTTAGTGTCCCTACATTGCTGGTCGCAACTGTGCTTGATCCTTTTTCCCGCCTCAGCGGCTTTACGGCAGTTTGCGAGCGGCAGTACCTACAGCGAAGAATCTTCAGGTATTCCTTTTGAAAGTTCTTGTTCAACACACCGTATATGATAGGATTCAAAGCGCTGCTTATCGTGGCCAAGAAACTGTATGCTACGTAAGCCTCGCGAGGGAAACCCCAATTCCCATGAATTGTGTCCACAATATCAATAATAAATAAGGGCGTCCAACAAAGATTAAAAAACACCACTATTACGAATAAAGTGCGTGCCACCTTAATCTCCTCCACGTTTACTGCGTTTCGGCCAACGGAAGAGTTTTGAAAATCATTATTGTGGCTACGGACAGTTTTGAAAATTCTAAGATAGCAGTAGAATATTATGCAGGTGGGAAAACCAATATAGACTATCGCTAAAAGCGTTGTAAATTCACGACTGTCAACCTGAAGATAGCAGAAAAATTTTGAGGGGTGAAAAACCATCTTATTTCCGCTGATGACGTAGGGCAGTGGAGCGCAAATCGAGTACAACCAAGATAAAATAATAAGGATGGTCGTTTTCTTCTTGCTAAAGTAGCGTCGATATTTTTTTGAGCTGACGATTTTAAAATATCTATTCAACGCCATCAAGGCTAAAGTTTGCATTGAGGCAACAGCTAGTGTTATAGCCATGTAGCCTTGGTACTGACAGGCTGTATCGCTAAAAGGCCATTGTGATGTCGCCAATACAAGAAAGCCAGAGAGGCTAGACAGTGCTGCTAAGGAAAAGTCCGAAATAGCGAGAGATGCGACGAACATGTTTGCGGGAAGTACTCGCATCCGACGATTTAGCACCATAATCAGGAGCGTTATAGAGTTTCCAACAAAACACAATGACAAAATTATGGCAAACACTCCTGACTCGAGGGCAATTCTGACTTTGCTTCTTGATTTTAACTCCCTTAGCATTTCTGCCAATTGTTGCTCCGGTGAATCCATACTTTTATCTTGTAAATACTGTAAGTTTTTTATCATCAAGCAGCTAATCGCTATTATTTGCTGATCTTAATATCGGCTTTCCAAAAACGATTCAATTTGTTTGCGGTGTTAATTAAAATCCTTAATCATTTTTGACAAAATAATGAAGGTAATCTAAATCGTAAAAAGATATCAACCAATCAGCAACCGCTTAATAAACAAAGTTAAACAACCATAAACAGCTCACAGCTGGTGTCACTCTCAAAGAAAATATATAATTGTAACATTACGAAACAGCTGAACACTTCGCTTATAAATCAAATGGATAAGATTGCTTTAATTTTCTTCACCAAAGTCAAGTCATTGCAAACTAAATCTATGTTTTACGTTGGGCGCAGAAAGTTAACCTTTCAGTAATGTTGGAACTAAAAATTAAAAGCTTATCCAATTAGAATGATACTAGTTACATACAAAGGTTTTTCAGTTATTCTGTGTCATAAATAAATGGATATGCCCGTGTTTATTTTAAACACAGTTGTTTCACCTGCTTGTCACTCCCCTGCCACTTATTTGTACAACTTCCTATGACTGGGTTCTTGCATAGAAATATTCCAAATTGACGACGTATAACGTTTGGTTTATTTTTTATAGCTTTTTCTAGGTAATGTACATAAATTTAAACTTTGATATAAAACGAATGCCTTCCTATTTATCAGTTTCCTTATTTTAAACAAAATTCTCCAAAGCGCTTAGTCATTTGCGCGTCCATGTCTTACACTGTACATAATAAGCCATTTCCGAGTTACGTTATGCCTCGTTGTCAAAGCGAGGCTAGGTGCACAATCTTTCATATGAAAATGTTTTTTTTTTATTCAAATGCAAATAAAACTCATCTTCATATAAAAGGTTGTGCACCTAGCCTCGCTTTGACAACGAGGCATAACGTAACTCGGAAATGGCCTATTGGAACGCGGCCACAATAAGGTGTTCATTTACTGGCCCCGGTTGTTCAAAAGGTGGATAGCACTATCCACCGAATAAATCACTATCCAGTGGATAACACAATTGGTTTTGCTAATGCTTAGCGCTATCCACCTTTTGAACAACCGGGGCCAGGTGTCCAATAACAACTTATTGTAATTGAATCAGGTGCACTTAAATGGGTTCTTTTATCTCGTGAATACACGAATTGCAGAACTAAAATATAGTATAGTGGGATAATTATGCAAATTTTTACTAGGGCAATCACTCGGATGTAAACCTTTTTGTAATTCCACAATGTATTACGTCATCTAGATGCGTCGGAAATTCCCCAGTGCATTACGTCATCCAAATTTCTCGTTTCAGACAATGAATATTCATGTCACGCTAAGTTGTTTCTTACCGGGTGGCTTATTTTCTTTAAAGTACTTTCGAGGGGTGGCTTATTAGAGAGGAGCGGGGCTTATTGATTTAGCAAAATGCAGCACGATGTACACTATCAGGATATAATGTGATATGAACTTTATTCAAGCATCGTAATCTTAGGATTAAACTTTAATGTTATTTTTTCCTATATAATGGTTTATACCTAGTTTATATATGTTGTGGGTCAAAATTTGCCTTGGTTCAAAATTTTTTGAACTGGTTTGAAATTTTCAAACTGGTTAGAAATTTTTAAATAATTAGCTCATTCTCATTTAATTGTACCTCTGCCTGTAAACTACTGTGTGTAAAATAAACTTGTGACATTAAGTGTAAATAATAGAATTTAAGTGTAAAAAAGAAAATATAAAATACCCACTCAGGATTGAACCTTTGACCTCAGCTAGGCTTAGGCTAACATAGCCTACCGTACCACTGTCCACCTACTATATAACTATATAACTATATAAACTGCTGACCGCGACCTCAACTGAAAGCTAACCAGTTAATCCGTTATATAACACTCAATAAGGTGTCCAATCTGGTCTCAGTCGATGTTATCGAACGTTGACCTTCTGACAAATGGTAAGCGCCCCTAGTTTTCTATTTGTTCGCAAGGTTTCTGGGTATGCCTATTTCCTCTCCCCAGTCCTTTACTGGGAAACTTCAAACAGTCGTCATTGGGTTATCATTCCTAATTCGTCTTCAAATTTGCACTTAAACCCGACCAGACAGAATATTCGCCTCTCGTATAAATTCTGTCATTGATAAAGTAGGATTTATATTAAGGAGGTTAACTAATTGAAAGCTTTGACAATTGCGTTTACGAATAACTCATATAAAAATAAACACGATTATCGTGTGTGGGGGTAAGCCAATCGCAGTTTCAAAACCTCTAAATATTTACATATTAAATGTATCGTGTAACATAGGCTGAAAATACAAAATACATTGCATGTTTAGTACAGGATTGTCGTGTCGTAAAACTCTCCGCTGTTTTACGTCAGCTCACGTTTATTTTACCAAGACAGTAAAGATCTTATTTTTTAACACAAACTCACATACTTAACTTATTGCACAAAGCAGAAAGGAACAAAATCTAAATTTTGATTATAGATGTGAACTAGTAACTGTTCTCATAGCAAAACTATTGAGAGCAAAAATCGCGCACATTGATTTTGAAGCACCTGAATAGCTAAATGCGCTATCCGTGTGGATGGTCCAAAACAGCTCAAATTTTACATTTTACCACGATGCTTTTAGAGCGTTTATGAAACTCCTCCAAAACCATGGCGTTTCTCTAAAATCGAAATTTTAAAACCATGATTATTCAAAGATGGTTTAAAATCCTAAGAAGACAATGTAGTTACAAAATTGAATCAAGTTCTTTGTTGGTTTCTACTGTTAAACAAATTAATATTTTCCCTGCGTTGTTGTTAATAACAGCAGCCGCTACTGTGTTCCCTCCGGCTACGGCAAAGGGTTCCACCTGCGTTCGTGAATGGCAGTAGCTGCACCGAAAAATCTTCAGGTATTCCTTTTGAAAGTTCTTGTTCAACACACCGTATATCAAAGGATTCAAAGCGCTGCTTATTGTGGCCAAGAAGCTGTAAGCTACGTAAGCCTCGCGAGGGAAGCTCCACCTCCCGCAAATTGTGTCCACGATATCAATCAGCAAAATTGGCGCCCAACAAAGATTGAAAAACACCACTATAACGAATAAAGTGCGCGCTACTTTAATTTCTTCCACGTTTATTGCAGTGATGCCAACATGAGTGGTGTGAAAATTATTGTTATGCGAGCGTACACTATGGAATATTCTTAAATAGCAGTAAAAAATCACGCAGGTTGGAAGTCCAACGTAAACTGTCACCAATAATGCCGTAAATACGCCGCTATCGATCTGAAGATAGCAGAAGAACTTGGAAGGATGAAACACCATTTTATGACCACTAAGCATGTAAGGTAATGGAGCACACATTGAGTAGAGCCAAGATACGAGAATCATGATTATAGTATTCTTCTTGGTGAAGTAGCGTCGGTACTTTGCCGGTCTAACTATTCTAAAATACCTGTTCACGGACATCAAGGCTAATGTGTGAATCGAAGCAACAGCCAGGGTGACTGCCACGTAACCTTGAAATTGGCAGGTTCTCTCGCTAAAAGGCCATTCAGACGTCGTCAACGCAATAAGAGCAAGAAAACATGACAAAGCTCCCAACAAGAAGTCCGAAATAGCGAGTGATGCTACAAGCATGTTTGCTGGAACTGTCCGCATTCGGCGGTTCATCGTTATAACCAATAGAGTAATAGAGTTACCAACAAACAAGAATAATAAAATTAAGCCAAAAACTCCTGACTCAGTGACAACTTTCACATTGGTTCTTAGTTTGAGCTCTTTTAGCATGTCTGAAAGCTGTTTTTCTGCGATCGACATGTTTCTATCGTATAAAACTGGCCAGGGTGAAAGTGCCTCCTGTCAAAGACCGTGCTAGTCACATGTATTTACATTGGTCATTAGAGTTTGTTTGGCAAAAGTGTCAAATTGTTTGCTCGTATAATTTGAAATTCCTTGAGATTTCGACATTGGTTTGTTGTGCCAGTTGTCGCATTAAATGGGCAACCAATCGGCGCCGTCCGTTTATTGGAATGCCTACTATTTAATGTGCAAAATTTGCTTGTACAGTGACACGACATCGGTTGGTATTAATCTTGAAAGCAAATACAATCACAGGGTTGATGATATTTGAACAATAAAAGTGCTGCAGAACACCTGAACACTCTTTAAATTCAAAACAAAAACATAGCCAACGTTATGGGCAAAGAAATAATTACATTTTTTATTCAGGAAGCATTTTGGGTCGAAGATCTCGAATCTCAGTTTGGCTTGGATTCTGTCTCATGTACATCCAAAGCATTCTCCTTCTTGCAATTGTGGCCAGAATACTCGAAGTACGAAATTACTTCGCTGAATTTGATATTTTACAACATGGTAAATAGTATTTACCATAGTAAATAATCTCGTGGTAAATCAGTTTTTACTGTGGTAAATGCGGTTATACACGCACTATTTTTTTACCACTTCGAATCCTATTTAATCCACTGTGCGATACCTTTTCACTTTGGTGTCAAATATTTCAAATATCCTGAAATCAGTGTCAGGACTCGTCGGAACAGCCTTCCTCTGTCTCCTATTTCAATGTTGTTAATCACGCAATAAATGTTTCTAACAACAATGAAAGGTGGGGAGGAAGGAAACCACCATTTTTTTGTTAGGTGATCTGTGTATAGGAATAACCTCAAGATCGATCTACCTTTTCAAATATACTTGTACTCCATTATTCGAATTAGGTATTATTATTATAATTATTCACCATCCAACACACACTGTTCCAACGTTTTGTCACAAATTGTAGCTTTTCACTCCGGTAAATAAAGCGGGCGCTTCTTTGGATAATTTATTACGGTATATTTATTTCGGACAAATCGGTCACCGGCATAAAATGCATTCCAGCCCGTAGTAAACTCCGATCTAGCTAATATTTGACTTTTGAGTTCATTGAAGCGCACGCGAATGGATTATTTTTGTGGAATAATATTCGGAAAGCCTTTAGTAATGGCCTCAAAATTCCGATTCGTTATAACAACATTAATAAGAAATAACAAGAGTTATCTCCATTCGCATCATGATCACGAGGGAATTGAGAACTAATTGTTTTTAGAAATGTAAAAGTTTTTTTGGGTACGTCAAAAAAGCCAGTAGGATTTTCGGAAGGACAACGTTTACTGTCTCGTTTATAAATTCGGGGAATATGATCCCAGCGAAAATTCTTCTAGCAAGTTAAATATTCAGCAAAAAAATCTAAACGAACCAAGAACGATGTGAACTCCGAGTGAAAATTTTATCTATTTTTATTTTGTAACGAGGGAGCTTATTGTTCTGGTCACGAGCCTTCTTTTGGGCTACCAAAAATGCCTATAAACACATACAACGCCTCCACAATGTAACTGGTTTGTGATAAACGCCCCTGAGCGTTCATTCTAGGATAAACGGCGGGTAGCACTGACTATTAAGGCTTATTGGACTGATGTCAAACTTGTCACACAGGGCCTTTTGGCCAATTTTTTGTTCGGCATCTGTCGTTCTTAATTAAATAACGTCGACAGTTCACCTATTTTTCTTCCTCATCAAATCTCCTTGAATATTTTTAGCGAATTAACGAAATCTTCATTAAAACTAGCTTATTTACATTAATAGAACAGTTCCGGATGGCAAGGGGCTCTTTACACATGAGGTGCATTCAATTTCGAATCCAACAGGGAAAATCGAAGGAGGGAAAAGATGTAATTTAAATGAACAGGCAATGATTGGCGAAAAAAAGCGTATAGACATTCAGAATCTTTTCTATCGCTTTTTTAGTTTCATTAATTTCTATTTTTGGTCAAGGAAAAAATGTCAATCAAAGGCAATGTTCAGCTGTTTCCAAGTGTTCCAATTGTTTAAATAAAACCCATGAATTATTTGCTGTTGAGAATAGAACCGTCAGTAAGCAGTGGACAGTTAATATCATGGACCAGAACGGATTGGTTGATCATGAGAAACGCCGAATTAAAACGACAACACCTGTCTAGTATATTGATCGGATTCGGATTTTAATTACAATATACTTAAAGCTCTAAAACCGTGGGCTTTCATGGTATTAAAACACATTCTGGTGAGATTCATCCAGACTTAAAGGGTACAGTTTATGCCACAGATTTGTCATGGATTCTACAGAAAAACGACTAACAGAAATGTTGAAAGAGTTTAAATCAAGAAGCAAAGCCAAAGTTATTATTGAATCAAGTTTTTTCGGGCTGATTTTAATAATATTGTTTATTGGAAACTTGCTAACACTTTTAGTTATGTTGTTAAACAGAAGGATGCGAACAGTTACGAACATGTTTGTGGCATCACTCGCTATTTCCGATTTTTGTTTGGGAGCTCTATCTGCGTGCCCCATCTGTTTGACTGCATTAGTGATATCCCAGTGGCCTTTTACCGATGCAACCTGCCAATACCAAGGCTACATGGCTGTAACTCTGGCCGTTGCTTCAACACAAACTCTCACCTTGATGGCGGTGAATAGGTATTTTAGAATTGTCAGCCCAGCTAAGTACCGACGCTACTTCACCAAGAAGAAAACCACGGTCATGATAGTTGTGTCATGGTTGTATTCCATGTGTGCTCCGTTACCTTACCTGCTCAGCGGATACAAAATGGTGTTTCATCCTTCCAAGTTCTTCTGCTATCTTCAGATCGATAGCGGTGCATTCACGGCCTTTTTGGTCACAGTTTACGTGGGGCTTCCAACCTGCGTTATCTTTTACTGCTATCTTAGAATCTTTAAAACGGTACGCAGCCACAACAACAATTTCCAAATCAATGGAAATGTGACTAACACAGTAAATGTAGGAGAAATCAAGGTGGCGCGCACATTATTCGTGATAGTGGTGTTTTTCAATTTGTGTTGGACGCCCATTTTGTTAATAGATCTTGTTGACACGATTCACGGCAGTTGGACCTTCCCTCGCCAGGCGTACGTAGCATACAGTTTTTTGGCCACAATAAGCAGCGCTCTGAATCCTATTATATACGGTGTGCTGAACAAGAACTTCCAAAAGGAGTACCTCAAGGTTCTTAGCTGCAGCCATTGCAGTTCGCAAACAATTGTGGAGCCTCTGACAATAGAAGGATGTGGAAGCACCGCAGTAGCCTCGGCCCTTAATGACGTCAGTAGAAATGCAGGGAAACTGGTCATCTGTTTAGCAATGGAAAACAATGAAGAGATCCGAATGAAATGAAATAATTATGTTAACCACTTAGCGAACGTTTTGCATTGGGATTTAAAAAAAAAAAAGTTAGCTTCAGGTTTCGATAGGTATTTTACTTTGCTGCAATGCGTTGTGAAGCTAATAGCAAAAAGAAAATACTGCGCATTGTGGAATTATTATTGTGAAATAATATTGTGAAAATCGTAGAATTCTGTTAACATGAATTGTTTTATTGTAAATCTGTGTTTGATTTTCGTGGTTGGCCTCATTCGTTTATAACAGTATTAATGTCAATACAATAAGGTTCCGTTCCCCTAACTACCTTTCTCAAATGCATGTGTTTTTTATGGTCATGTCATAAAAACTTGATGATTATAAAATCCCTTTTATTTCCAAATATAGCATTGTTAAAAAGCAAATAGCCAACGCTGTGAGAGCGCACAACATACATGTTTTCAGTCTCATATGATCGCTGCTCTAATTCATTCTGTCAATCCCACCCCCAACATCCCTAAAGAAATGTTATGACGTTATAAACGGGCTGAGGTTTTTTTTCCTTTTTTGACTGAAAGGATGGGGCCGGATATTAAATGACATTAAAATAAAAACTGTCGGATTTAGTCTATGCTCGTTAGTTATAGGATTTGTCAAGACTGCCAAGTCAAATGAATTTAAGCAATATTTATCTTTTGTACCGTTTGATTTCGTTAATTCGAAGAAAATAATGGGAAAACGTGGACAAATAGCCCAGATTAATTGCTTTGTGTTTAAGTAAATACATCATACATTTGATGGTTTGACATATAATACGCGCGGAAATTTTACGAGTTGCGTAAGTAGTATAGGGCCATTAGATTTAAGCCCCGCTACGGCCTTCCCCTGCCTTCCCCTGCCTTCCCCTCATTAGCTATGCTTAATCATGACGTCACAATATGCCTTCCTGCATACACCTAGTCAATGACGTCACAATATGCCTTCCTGCATACTAATAAACGGAATGCCTTTTCATGACGTTAACTACCTATTCCTTTTGTGTTATTCTGAATCAATAGAAACAATAGACCGACCCAAACTTCCCCGCTTTATACCAAATCACTTCAAAACAAAACACAGCTGACACAGATATCATTTACAGACAGATCAAAACAAAATGCCTTGACCAGGACTCCAACCTGGGTTACTACGGCCACAACGCAGCGTCTTAACAACTAGTCCATCAAAGCTGTGGACATTATAACCGAATAAAACTAATTAGAGGTTTCCGAAACATTCAAGTTTAGAAGCAATAAAATTGCACAGTATAAAAAACCGCTTCTTATTCGTATTTACCGCAACATTCTTATTGCCGCTACATCGCTAGTCTCTATGTCGATTTTCAGTTTGCCAGCCATTACCAACTTTAAGTTTTGATAACGTGACTTTACCAGATCGCCTTCAAAGTTCAAACTTTTAATTATGCGAACACTGAACTCTAAATTTGCATGGAAAATTAGCACCTCGGAAAGATTAACAAAGCAACCAATTACATGCGTTACTAAAACAATAAACCCGCACTCTGTTTAAGTTCAAATAAATTAAATAATAACAAAATGCTTTAAGGTTTCATCAAATCATTATGTCAACAAAAGCTGTTTTATTTAGAACAACTCAAATCCATGTACTCCACAAATGATAAGACTGAATCAAGAACAAAATGTTAGAATGAAATAACTTTACGGACATAGCGCGAATTCACTATAAAGGCCATAGCACAGGCCTAAAGCTTTGTTGTTGTTTTTTTCGGAAACAAAGGTTTCCTCTGAAAACGATTTTACGCTTGGTTCATCTCTGTGTAAGTAAATCCACTTTGTTTTATCGTTTGATTAATGTCTTAATTTAACTGACCAATTATTTCCTCCGCAGTAATAAACTTCAGAACTCGGACGGGGATTGTAAAGATTTCGGGAACTGGTATATTTCTATAACGCCACATTTAACATTCAAGAAATTTATTATCTGTATCTGTACCCCTCCTGTACCCTTTCTGTACCCCTCCTGTACCCCTCCTGTACCCCTATCATTTCATCACAAAAGTAAACACTGTTATCTAGTTACTTTTTTATATATGATCAAGGATTTGCGAAAACAGCCTCGAATAATAAATTTCTTGAATGTTAAATGTGGCGTTATAGAAATATACCAGTTCCCGAAATCTTTACAATCCCCGTCCGAGTTCTGAAATTTATTACTGCGGAGGAAATAATTGGTCAGTTAAATTAAGACATTAATCAAACGATAAAACAAAGTGGATTTACTTACACAGAGATGAACCAAGCGTAAAATCGTTTTCAGAGGAAACCTTTGTTTCCGAAAAAAACAACAACAAAGCTTTAGGCCTGTGCTATGGCCTTTATAGTGAATTCGCGCTATGTCCGTAAAGTTATTTCATTCTAACATTTTGTTCTTGATTCAGTCTTATCATTTGTGGAGTACATGGATTTGAGTTGTTCTAAATAAAACAGCTTTTGTTGACATAATGATTTGATGAAACCTTAAAGCATTTTGTTATTATTTAATTTATTTGAACTTAAACAGAGTGCGGGTTTATTGTTTTAGTAACGCATGTAATTGGTTGCTTTGTTAATCTTTCCGAGGTGCTAATTTTCCATGCAAATTTAGAGTTCAGTGTTCGCATAATTAAAAGTTTGAACTTTGAAGGCGATCTGGTAAAGTCACGTTATCAAAACTTAAAGTTGGTAATGGCTGGCAAACTGAAAATCGACATAGAGACTAGCGATGTAGCGGCAATAAGAATGTTGCGGTAAATACGAATAAGAAGCGGTTTTTTATACTGTGCAATTTTATTGCTTCTAAACTTGAATGTTTCGGAAACCTCTAATTAGTTTTATTCGGTTATAATGTCCACAGCTTTGATGGACTAGTTGTTAAGACGCTGCGTTGTGGCCGTAGTAACCCAGGTTGGAGTCCTGGTCAAGGCATTTTGTTTTGATCTGTCTGTAAATGATATCTGTGTCAGCTGTGTTTTGTTTTGAAGTGATTTGGTATAAAGCGGGGAAGTTTGGGTCGGTCTATTGTTTCTATTGATTCAGAATAACACAAAAGGAATAGGTAGTTAACGTCATGAAAAGGCATTCCGTTTATTAGTATGCAGGAAAGCATATTGTGACGTCATGATTAAGCATAGCTAATGAGGGGAACGCAGGAGAAGGCAGGAGAAGGCCGTAGCGGGGCTTAAATCTAATGGCCCTATATTACTTGCGTAGTAACTGTATTTTTCCGAGGCCCGTAGGGGTAAGTAAAATATCTGCACATAGTATCTGTCAAACCATCAAATAAGGATTTATTATTCGACCGCTTTACTTTCTAATTTTAGGAACATTTTCCTTGGTAACTTCTCAATTTAGCCATCATTTTCGCCCAGTATTTTACTCACGTCCTGAGCGCGCGCACTTACAATTTAACTTCGCTCTGTTTCTAACCTGTCAAACCGGTATACAGTGCAGTAAGTTGTTCGCTTCGTTCTCGCTCCAAAGTAAAAACCCTCATCAAATGGCATTGCACTATACCCAATGAAATATGAAAAGGCAAGGATGATTATATCAAAATGTTTTCTAACTATTTGGCAAGTAATACGACTTATTTCAGTTTATTTCTTTTTTGAAGGAAAAGCGCATCATTAATCCATGTAACACCTTTTCCCCCTCAATTTTCAGCCGTCAGTCGGCTATAAATCGTCCTTCAAAGGATTCTATGAACAAAGAGTTATTTTAAATATATTCATCTTGTTTGTTAAGTAAGGGTCTTGGAATCGAATTCTGAAACATCCAGGCCTTAACCCTATTCAGCCTGGGCTTTTTTTGAGTTCCTGAGCCTGGGGGGGGGGGGCACATTGTGCCCCCTTCGTAACTTTAAGAACATTAAGGCTATGACAATGAAACCTAGAGGGTACATAGTTCGTCCAAAACTGCCTCCTTTGCGGTCCGCACAATTGAACGATGACGTTTTATGACGTAGTTACATACATACATACATAAGCTTTATTTTCACTCGAATTTTAGAGTAGCTTACAGAAGCTAATATTTTTGAGAACATAAAAGTTAAAACTGTATAATGTTTACAAATAAATTTATATCATTAAGAAAAAAAAAGGTAATTATTAGGTAATTAGTACGGCCGCCATCTTGGATTTCTGAAAATTTTTAAAACCTCTTAAAAACCGTCCAAATTGACGCACAATTAATGAAAACCAATAAATAAACGCTAAATGGCGTAAAAATACAAAAGTTGTACCAATAAATATTGTTTTTCTTCATTCAAAGGTATAAATATGCAAATTTAAAAAACATGGCTGTCAAAATCTTGTTGCCATGGAAACATCAAGTCACGTGATCCAAAAATTGTCATATGAAATTGTTGCCAGATAAATTTTAGGAAAAGTCACAAAGTTTGATGCCGTTTTAATACATATTAAAGAAGTTATGAATGTTGAAAGTTAGCGCGGGCACTTTGAGCCCCCCCCCCCCCTCCCCCTTCCAGGCCGAATAGGGTTAAGGTCTGAGGTGACTCTACAGCGAGTACCTAATTAGGAAAACAGCTGGTACAGCGCGAAGGGAAGTTTTAATTGTTGAGAATCTTCATTAAATTTTGCAAGCAGTATTTACTCATTTAGCGATCAGACCAACTGTTTTGAAATCGCCATGCAACGGTTGAATTCTTTGAACAAAGATGGGAAACGAGAAATTAAAGCTTATTCATCTTTAGTTATTTCTTCTTTTTTCACGACTTATAATTAAGGGCCTTTCAATTCCGAACCATGGAGGCTTTAAGCCACTTGACATTTGCACTCCACAATGATTGTCTAAAATAACCCCGAAAATTTATATAAGCAAAGTCGTAATGGTGCGATGTTGTTTTTATTAGCACAACAACGTTTAAAATGCCAATATAATTATATAGTCATGATATATATTAATATAAAAATAGCAACTAGCCTTTTTCTTTTTTCTTTTCTTTTCTAACTATTTTGAAACATTATACTCATAAATTGTATATAATTAAATCTCTCTCTGAGTATTCAGCTCGATATCTTACGACGCCAGCCGGATCGAGTGAGATATTGAGTTGAACATGAAGAGTGAATAACTTCAAGCAGCCATGTGTTATTCTCTTCGTTTTGTTAACAATGCAAATTAATGACTTTTAAAAGATTTTCCGAAGAGTTTTTCGAAGATTCTCAAAAATCATCCGAATACTTTCCGAAGTCATAAGAAGGTTTCCAATAATTTCTGAAAATGTTTCGGAAATTCGAATGAAAAGATTCGAAGGTTTTCGAAGATTTCGGAGGAAAATCCAAAGACGTTTGATAATTAATAGGAGGGCAAGCATGGCAGCTAAATAACGTCAAAATATCGATATATATCTTCACTCTTCTCATTAAGGCATTTCACGTACTTTGTTCAAGTACAACTTTTCTCGCTATCAGCGTAGTAGTAAGAATTCCTCGTAATTCGCTAAAGTTTGTAACGAATTTCTCCTTAGCATCGATTTTTAAATCGATTTTTAAAACTCTAAGGGAAGTGGTCATAACAAGTATACTCGACGAGGACCCACCCTGTGTACGGGTAGGAGGGTTATGCAAGATACCATCTATCTGATGAGTGTAATAGACAAAACGTTTTGGCCTAAAAATTGGAGATGAGACTTTAATATTCTGTGTGCATGAAGTTTGCATTGCTAGTAAAACAGCACAGGAAGATTTGAATCTTTCTATCAGTTTCTACTCCTGATAGAGGATAGGCTATACCTGATAGGCTATACCAACAAGACACCATCTTTTTAGGTGTGTGTGTGTGGGTGTGGGGGGGGGGGGGGGAGGGGGTATATACATAAAGAGACCACTAGTCGTTTTCTAAAATGGTGGGTCCTGTTCGAGTACCATAGTTTTGACCATTTCCCTAAAAGCAATCGACTTGTCCTTATCGCTGGAAATTAAGGTGATGTTATGACGGGACGATTCGCAACGACGATTTTTAGCGCAACGATGTTGCGCTAAAAGTTGATGCCTTGTAACATGGGTGCGCGGACGATTTTCTTCGCAATTTTTGCGTTGCGAGTTTTTGAATCAGCTTCAAAAGCTTGCAATATGTTGCCGCAACAAAATATTGCGTTAAAAATCGTCCGCGCGCTGTTACACGGCATCAACTTTTAACGCTACAATGTCGCGTTAAAAATCGTCTCGTATAACATCACCTTTAAGCTTATTTTACACACACTGTAAACATATTTATGAAAATAATTGTGCTCTCTAATTCGATGGAAGTCCCATTTATAGTGATGAGTCCTAATGACGTCACAAAAGCTAAAATTGTAAAATTATGTAAACGGTTTCGGTACAAATATAAGATAATTAAGAAATAGAAAACGCTTATTTTATACTAAAACTTCCACTCCTGCTACCATGATGGTAGCAGGAGTGGAAGTTTGGTGGAAGTTTGGGAAAACGTGAAAAACTAATAGCTCTTTATTGATAACTACTGCGTTGTAACGGCCAATTTAGGCTTAACGACTCTTGCTTACAACTAACAAATATAATTACCTTATGTATAACATGGAAATAAAATACGTGTCTGTTTTGCGCGCGTCGCATGCGACAAGGTGTAAGTCGCATGCGACAAGGTGTATGTAAGCTTTAAAGAGCCGCTTTGCGTCAAAAGGATTTGGCTGATTTGTGGTCAAAGCTCTGATAAAATTACTGGTAACTATCTTCACTTCAATCATACAAAAATGGTTGTTTGAAAGTAAACAAGAGATATAAAGTGAAATATTAAAGAAAGAACAAACCACAGCAATTTTGCATCGATTTTTTGAAGGCACGGGGAAAAAAACTTTAAAATGTTGGTTTTGCTACCATCTGGCTACAAACGACTCGTTTAAAATCCCAACCGTCTAAATCGACGGCATACACTGCAACAGTTGCTAAAATGTAATGGCCATCAGGTGCTCTTCATACAAGGCTATCACCAGCATTATGCCGATCCCAAGCAGCAGACCAATGTTCTGGCACACAAAGGTGACTGCGGGTTCTGTCTGTAATGCCTCACTATGGATCAGATCGGGCAGCTTTGAAAAATAACAGAAATAAACAGAGTATAACATAATGACTCTTTAAAACGTAACACTTAAATTCCTATTTCTGTGCTAATAAAATAAGATCAGTCTACAAAACCGTCATGAAACGTAATTTTATTCCATTGCCGGAAATAAACGTCAATCCACCAGAAATGGGCCTGACAGTTACAAAACAATTAAGGTGGATGGCTATAATAACTTAACACAGTTTAATACTGCACCTTGTACACAGAAATAACTGTTCAGAAGTACAGCAAAAAGAATTAAAAATATAATTTATATATATATATATATATATATATATATATATACAGTTAAATTGAGAACAGGTTGGTGATCCAAAGATTATGAGGCAATTAGCTGTCCATATCTCCCTTCCCACATTAATTTGTAATTTAATTTCCTAGGGGAGTGGACTGTGAATCGCTGAACGACTGGGTAAAGTGACGCGATCCTAATTGCAGAATTTGTGTAAATGTCTCCCAAGAGCTTTCCACTATGAAGCCACAAATGTGTTGTTTGTGTTTGTGTAAGTGTGGTTGTCTCAGTGGCCTAGTGGTTAAGGCATCTGTCCGGTCATCAGGAGACCCGGGTTCAACTCCCGGCTGAGGCGCTTTTTCACTCATAATCTTTGTTGTGAAAATTCTGTTCTCAATTTAACTGTCTATGTATATATTTCAGAAATCGCTGTGAATCGCCTTCCTAACGAGAATAGGTTGGTGATCCAAAGATTATGAATTTGTAATTTATATATATATACATTCTTGAACTTGATTGGAATGTATTTCAGAAAGCGCTCAACTCTTAGAGGAGCATTGACAATTATAATAAACTGGTTCAAGACTTCAAAGGTAGTTCATCGTTTTATTACTATACATCTTTGTTTCGTATGGCCAAAAGATGACAACACTCATCAGGTAATATCAACGATTGACCGTTAAATTACAATAACTGGCTATAAAAGCGGGAATACGGTTGCTATGAGATATAAAAACAGCGTTATTTTATCATATAAACCATGTGATTGCTATTTATAATTTGGGAGATTGTGTTACTTTATTATAAAGTTCTTGAGGAGGTATCTGTTTCTGTGGGGGCATGAACATGCTAACTCATTTCGCTTGTTTAGACTGCAGAGATCCTTTTTTATACAGATGATTATGAATTTTTCGAAAAGACATAAATTACATTTCTTAGTAATGTTGTTGTAAGGTTTGCATTGTTTGATGATTTTCCACTTTAGGTTGAAAGGCTTGTTGTTGTCTTTGAGTGTCCATATTTGCTTTGGCACATATAATAATGACATTGAAAAAGATCGTGACGATCGGTATCTTGGTACGATGGTGACCCCTTTACTAAGTATAGGTGTCGAGATGTAGAGGTAGATGTAAGAAGAGACCATTAAACCTGAAACTGGATGCAAAATGCTACTTACCATGTCAACCAATGCGATGTAAAGGAACATCCCAGCGGCAATGGCAAAGATCCACAGACGAAAATCTGTTTGTTGACCAACATAGATACCGATGACCAGGCCAATGTAACAAGACATGGCGGACAACAGGTTTGTTACCAAAGCCATCTTCACAGACATACCAGCAGTTAACAGAACAGCAAAATCGCCTGCGGTCAAAATAGAAGAGAAAAGTTTCAAAGGAGGCGTGCTTTGTAGCATAAAGTGACCTAAAAAGTGTTTGCTTGACGTGCTGTCATCAGGAAAAGCGAATTTTAAAAGCTATGTTCACATTAATTAGAAACGAAACGTGCTTAGAGTGATCATGTTTAAACGAAACATATTTCCCCTATATGTGTTTGTAATTGCATTGTTTACATTGTGTATTCGTTTCCAACACGTTTTATGCCTGGTGGGACGCATAAAATCAAGCTGAAAGCTTGGTTTAATTTTTGATTTGGAAACGAAGGGGCCTTGCAGCCTTCAACGCCATGTACTGTTTAATGTGTTTCGTTTGCCTTAGATTTTAATTACTACGCGAGGTACATGTAGTTTCAATCATGCTCAGAGCAGAAAAACGCTGTTTTAATCATCATTCTCGCATTGTTCTCCACCTGAAGTGAACACTTTTAAAAAAGAATCATGTGTTGTTCGTTGACTGGCTAAACGTGTTTCGCGACCTGTGTGAACGCGGAATTACTCGAAAATAATTACCGAGTTCATGCGGCAGCTCATGGCAAAACACAGCAATAGAGGTACTGATTCCTCCAGATATCCCAGAATTGCCACCTTCAGAGAAAGCCGCACCAATGGCTAATCCATCACTGATGTTATGAAGAGTGTCGCCTATTATAACCATCCATGCCACTGCAGATATTTTCTTCAGGGTATTGCCATGTTTTTCTTTATCGCCACTGAACAAAGAATAGAGACTCCAGTTTGACCTCTTCTGTTCTTCAGCTTTATCTTGAGGGACTACAGGATTGTCTTCTGCACCTTGCTCGTCTTTAGTATTCTGTTCCAGAATGAGATAAATTCAGTCTTTCAGTTTCTTTAGTATAGGAACCATTATAAAGAATAGGCGTCCGAAAAAGGCCAATTTTTAAGAACTGCCCAAGGATGGAATTAGACTAAAATGTTTATTTTTCCCTGGTTTCGAAACTGAGAAGTATGTTGTTGTCACGTTATACGCATAGCCATGAATCTGTTGAAACATCATTTAAAATGATTTTGTTTTTCAAAACTTACTTCATTGGACAAAAGATGTTTGAAATATTTACATGCCTAAATCAAACAAGTTAAATATAATAATGTGTCAGTTTCAGCCCAAAAATTATTTTCTTCCAAAAAAATTAGACTAGCTGTGCTTATTTCCAATATAACCACGCGCCATATTTCCTATTCAATTTTTCCTGTTTTTAAAAAAGTTAGTTCTCTGTTATTCACCTCGTGGCGTAGCCGCCTGATTGGTTCCTCTTGATTTCAAGATAACGGCAAAATCTTGAGCTACGTGTGTTGTCTTGAGAAGCAAAAGAAAGAACTACGGCGTGCAAGTTTTCAAGGCAATGCAAGGCGTTCATGGATGGATAGGACCGTTTGATGTTGTGTTCGCCGGTTGTGCAGTGGAATTTTTGTTCCGGCAAGTTTTTTGCTTTTATATAAGACTCTTGCCATTTGCTTAGCGATCGAGGGTTCAAGTGTCGGCTACTGAATGTAGTGAATGGAGTGTAGTCTTATTTTGTATGCATAATTTTATGTTTTTCCGTAAAAAGCGCTCAAAACACTCGCCGGGAATCAATACTGCAATGGGTTAAAGACGCCACGAGTTCAAGCTGTGTACAGCTTCGGTGTTTGATTTAAAGGTACTCCCTTATATAAGCTATATAGGTATGTGCGGCCCTAAAGGGTATGGTTTTTGAGCCGTTTTGGTCTGAAATAGGGTATAGATTTTGACCATTGTGGTCTGAAATAGGCTATGATTTGCGCACTCTGGTCTGGAATTGGGTATGGTTTTTAGAAAAAGCTACTTTTTGCATCCTTTGAGAAATGCCGTTTGATTAACATCTGAAATAGGGTATCGATTTAAGGGTTTGGTCTGAAATAGGGTATCGAATTTTGGGTCAGGTCTGAAATAGGGTAGGGAAAATCGCATATTTTGGCCTGAAATAGGGTAAGGGTTTTAAGAAGCGTGCCGCACACCCCCACCCAAATTTTCGGCGAGTACCCCCCCCCCCCCTCGGGATTTAAACGGTGATAGCTTTCTTAGAGTTCAACATGTCTGCGAATCTATGCGTTGATTTGAAATGAAATAACATCTTGTAAACTAAATCGTTCACGGTTTTATTGATCACCCTCGAAAATATAAAAATGAAAAAAAAAAAAAATTAGCCAAAAACTGTTTTAGTTAATTTTCTTCTCATTAAGGCTACCGATGAAATATAATTTACCCACCGATCTTTAAGAAAAACATTTTTTAACAGAAATTTCAGTCATCTTCAGTTCTGTTAACGTTACAATTATAACCGTTACATTCTAATATATATTAGATTACAATTACATTTTATATATTATATAATTAGAATATAACGGCTATTGCAACAGAACTGAAGATGACAGAAGCTTCCTTCAAAACAAATCTTAAAACAAATCGCATGTTTCTTAAAAGTCGCTGTTAATTTGCCGTTGTTACGACATTTTACCCACCATATTTGTCAGGACGATGCTGCCAGTTTCCATTTGTGCATCTTGGCCATAATTACTCTTCCCGATTGAAAGGGAACCTTCATGGTGTTCAAACTTGGAGCAGGTCCTGTTGGTTCTTATATTCGTATGCCGACTTAAAGGCCCAGGCAACTGTTGAAGATAAGTAAGATTTTACTCAATGTTTTTTAAGTTAGCAGATAATCCATCTTTCTATCAGCGACACTGCACAGAATTTTCTACATAACACAGCTGGGTATAAATTAGCTATGGCATCAGCGTATTAAACTTTTGGTAACTCCTTGGTTGTTACTTATATTCCTTATACTAATCAGAAATGATGAGAAATGACTGCTGGTGAATTTATTTTAAAAAAACAGTGCCGCGATTTGCCATGTTACTGGTTATACAAGGGTAATATTAAACAGACCTCGACGTCGACGTGATTGTGGCCTTCCTTATTGCTAACTTTGCCCTTCAAAGTCAAATGCATCAAAGATTCAAACAGAAAAAAGACGTAAACAGAGCACATCAGAACAAACGACTTCCACACGAATATCTTCTCTTCTTCATGTTCATCGTGATTATTGTCAACAATTTCCTCGTCATGTTCATGGAGACCAAGAGCCTGCGGAATGAATAAACCATGAGCAAGTAAGGCTACCTTTACTCTGCAACTGAATTTTGGGTTCGCTTGGATCCGTTTCCATATTTGCATAAATTTAGGTATTTCGAATTTACACAGAGCACTTAATCCCTGTTTGGGACTTCAAACGAGCAAGACGAACAGTTATAGTCTCCAGTTCTTCGCAGCCGTTATTTGGGTCGTCATGCAACGTTCCTCCCCACTTACTTGTTGTTTGAGGGACAATTATGAGAAGAATAACTACTTTGTTTCAATATTCGCACAGTTTTAATCCAAAAGTATAACTACTCCGGGAAATTAGCCTTATTTAAATCTGTTAAACCTGCAACTAAATGTAACTGTCCTTACGTGAGGTAAAAGATGAAGTAAACTGTCTCCAGTAAGTGAGCCGACGGCTAGGGCCACCAACAAGGCCAAGATTTTCTTGTAAATGTTCTTTCCCATGAAAGGAATGGTGGCCACCCCCGCCAGAGATGTGATACTAATGATGGTCACAGAAGCAAAGCCATAGCCCCAAACTAGAACCATTAAAACAACGAATAATTAGTAAAAGTAACTGGACTGAGTGGAGTACAATTCAGGGAGTAATCGGGCGAGTAATTTCAAATCGGCCGAGCACGTAGCGCGAGGACGATTTGAAATTACGAGCACGATTACCCCTGAATTGTACGACACGAAGTTCAATTACTAATTAATCGAATCAATAACAAAATTCGAGATTAAAAATTCTATGTGGAGTTTTTTGTACTCAAAACGTTAAGGATATTTTCTATCAGTTTGAAAGCAGGAGGAAACAGCGAGAAAAAGAACCCATTTAAATGCACCTGATTGACGCGCGCGCAACGTAGGTGTCCAATTACAGCTATCCAATTACAAAAAGTTGTAATTGGATAGCTGTAATTGGACACCCATGTGACCGCGTGCCAATTACGGAAGAAATAGGCGCGTGTATGATCAATCACAATCAAGAATTTTGTTATTGATACGATTATATATCATATCTTCGTAGATATTTAAGAAAAGGTAAAGTTCCTAATGGATTAAACGAGGCATGTGGCTCAATGATACTGGCTTATTTTTAATATAGTTCTGGTTTTTGTTTCATGAAGAATCATGAAGCATTTCTATTCCTTTCTGAGAATGGCTAGTCCATCGCAAGGCTAACACAAGACGTTGTTCAGAACACCTAATGGTTCGCTCATACCGATTTTATACATCTGTTAAAGAAAGTTAATGGAGAATGGACAAGAAGCTGACAGAAAATAGGATTTTACTCAGACGTAATATATCAAACACGAGAGAACATGTCACATCAGGATAGAGAATTGGACAAATGACATGTAGCGTACTTCTTACGAAATTCGATGCATTAGAAATCCTGGTGAAACTGATTCTCTCGCGATCGAGTATAATTGATTTAGATTTTAGCTTCTCAAATCTATAATCAAATCATTGCTGATCCACGTACTGTTTGAAAAGAGTAGGGGGCGTAGTCTCCTGTTAGTGGTAAAACCTTTTCTTGGGGAGGGGAGGGGGGGGGGATGCATTTACGGGCCCACCGATGATAATTGATGCAAGCTGTTGTGGTTTCCCTGCCAAGCCCGGCGAAGCAAATATAATGAATGAAACAAGAAGCTGAGTACGCTCTAATTGCAGAAACCTACTTTTTCCTATATGCTTTTCAACTACGGCATTCTCTTCTTGGTGTTTTTCTTCGCAAGATTCGCTCATGGCCTGCTGAATAAATGCTGGGCAAAGTTCCTTGAAGCTACATGCATCCGCACCAACCGAGTGATCAATGCCAAAAATTGACAACATGTTGTCCAGTGAGAAACACTGAAAAGAAATCGGCACACATACCCGTAAATTTGATGTAAGCCAGTGTTTAGCTCCCGGGGGTACTCTCATATATATATAAGCTATATCAGGGTATGTGCCGCTGTGAAGGGTATGGTTTACAAGCAGTTTAGTCGGGGAAAGGGTATAGAAATTGGAGAGTTATGGTCTAGAATAGGGTATCATTTGCCGGGAAACCGATTAGTGGTATGAAGAATTAAGTCTAGAATAGGTATTAAAACTCGGAAGACAAAGACCTTTCCCCAAACGGAAATAACATCATCGCGGCAACATTGTCGACAGATGGTTTTTAATTAAAAACACTAATAGTGATACAGTTCTAAAAGTAGCAAGTCTGGGATAGGATAGGGATTTTCAGTGTCTAGTCTAGTATAGGGTTGCAAAATCGGCTGAACGTGGTCTGGTATATATAGCGGTAAGAGTTTCAGAGTCCCAGCGACACTTCCCACCCAAAAATATACAGAGTACCCCTCCCCTCCCGGGGGTAGCTATAGCCAAGTTGTCACCTTAAAGACCTGCTTACACATGCCATTGATTTTTGTCTTGCTCTCCAACGCAACGTTTGTTGCAATTTAAAACTGGCTAGTGACGATTTCTGTGCGATTCGTGTGTGATATCTGCTGCGATTTGCTATGATTTCCCAATTGCATCAGGTTTCGAACATGTTCCAAATTTTTTTGATTTAGCACGACAAATCGCACCCAAACCGCACTGTAATCACCGCTAGCCGGGAAGTACACAAAATTAGTTGCCAAAACAAATCGTCTCTGTAAACGGACCTTAATTGTACGTCCATATTTATTACAAAATCCTATGTGAGTATGGATTTAGCTTTTGAAACTGTAGAAAGGTAATTAACTAATAACCATTAACCATTCAAATAAAGCTCTTGAGCAGTGTTTTTCAGTTTGGCACCATTTGTTGTTCAGTGATAGTTTGAAATTTGGATAATGAAGTATTGTCAGTATTTGATTTGACCTTTGCCGACTCGGCCTGCCGACTAGACTGCGGGTTTTAACTTCTGCTCGCACTGCAAGAGAGAGATTTAAAAGGTTTATGGTCGCCAAGTTACCTTATGATGATTATACCAAGTTGTCATGTTTTACTTTCCCAACGACGCGGGACCACAGTTTCGTTAGAAACTTACCCCTTTATTGATTGATGAGGACTTTGATAACTGATGTATTTTCTATGACACTTACACTGCCGCCTGCTGTACCATTAGTGCCGTGACCATGAGCATCTAACGCACGGCGATGCACATCATGAGATATTTGTGATCTCCGCTGCTGTAGTAGTACTGATCCAGCTGCCCTTCGACGCCGGCTGTGATCATGACCACCATGAGCATCACCTCCACTTGGTGATGCCTCGGAGATCTTTCCAATGCCAAGTCTCTCTGCAATCTCTTCTAAGTCTTCTTCAGATAGACGTTCCTTTTGCTTGAAGAGGTCTTTGATGAAGAATTCTTTTGGAGGCAAAGATGATTTCGTCTCATTGTGCCCGTGTTTTTCTTCGATACAAAATCCTTGTACCAGATGCATAACAATGCTTGCACAAGCCTTCTGGAAGTCTTCTTGATCAAGAATTTGATTTTCTTCTTCATGATGATCTCCGTCATGTTCCTCACCTTCTTCTTCATCTTCTCCTTCCCCATGTTCGTGGTGTTCTTCCTCGATTTCCTTGAGAACATTTTCAGCAGAAAAGCACTATAAAGAAGACGACAACTGATAAGTACTTAAGGTATTTTAAAATGGGTCAAGTTGACCGCTTTTTCATCAGTTCCTAGACCAACCACCAACGGGATGGGGAAGCTGGTGTCGCGTATCTTTGATTATCAGCGATAATAACAAAATTTTTCCCGACGATACATTTGACTGAGACTCGGTACACGTGAAAATTTGCGGAACAAGGAACTATAATTATATGTATATGATATGTTATTTGTACTTGCATGTCTACTGAAACATTCCTTAAAACACTTATCGATTAACACTCATGACTTAATTGTGTTGGCCGATACGGCTTACTAATATTTAGTTCAACGTCAGTGTATGACATTTGGTATCCTTACGAGCTTGAAACGGAGCATGCATTCCCCCCCCCCCCCCCCCTCCCCCCGCCCCCCTCATTGATTGGGCAAGTAATTATCTCTGTTTACTTCCATTTGAGTTATTGCTGGATTTTTGTAAAAAAGAAAAGTAGCTATGCATATACATACAACTAAACGTGGTTTATTGCAGAAGGAACTTGCGAATTGGCAAAATGGAAAACAAATAAATAAAAGGAAAAGAAAGAAAAGGGGTCGAAGAGATGTTTTACATACCTTTTGACGACTTAAATACTCTCCAATCGTTTTGTTTATCTCCTCGAGTATGCCTTCCAGAGCTTCATGCGTGATGCCTTGTTCACTATGCAGGCCGCTGAAATTTCTCGCGAACGAATTATAAAGTTCGCTGTTGTTCTTAGGATAAATTGTATAATGTTGTCCGCCATCGTTCCTTTGAGATGCGGGTAAAAGGCAGTAAACAATTGCTGGACTGATTTTCGTGAATTCGGTGTAATTTAGCGGTTTCGATGGCAATGATCCATGCACGTTGTATAGATCTGTCGGCGTAAAACACTGCAAGGTAATTAAACAGTTTACTTAGTAATTTGCCCCTCACTCTCCAACTAGCAACTTCCTTGTCGTTACCTCCAGTCTTGATCTGGCAATCATAGGCGAAATGATATATTACGTTTTACAAACCATCAAAACAACAACAACAATCACGCAAAACTAGAGTAAAAATGTTTCGCGACGTCGCTGCTATTATTTCCATACTGTTTTGCAAAACGCAAACACCGTGTATCGTGCCGACGAAATAATTGAATGTTTATAACCACAAAGACAAACTGAACAATTATATGAAGAAGGCGGATCATCCTAGCGCGATATGTTTATGGGTTGTGTTTGGCCCTTTTAATGGCTTTTAAAAAAGCGCTAGGACGCTCCTCCCAGCTAGGATCATCCTAGTTGAGAGGTAGGAAGATGCTAGCGCTAGGAAGATCGTAGCTACAAACAGCTGCCTACGCTATGATGTTCCTAGCGCTAGGGAAACTTCCTTTGTTGAAAAATAATATGGCGACAGCTGAGCGATCGACAAAAGGCCGGTAATTTCATAAGTCCTTGCCATACAAATCCGTAGATGAATGTTTCTGAGAGGCTACAACGTTCGGGCCACTTTTGCGGTTTGTTAGATACAGAGCTCAAGCAGAGAGTCAGCAGGAAGAAGCGACCTGTCTATGCCATCAACATCAGCTCTGACAACTCGTTCAAACAGATCAGAATGTGGCGGGAATTTTGTATAAAAGAGTTTCAGAACTTCTGTTGGATTAAACACTTTAAGGCACCTTACCTTTCTATAATCCGGACTGGGTTTGCTGTCGTTGCAGTTTACGAAATGCAGCTTGGCAAAAAGCCTGTGCATGCCATCAGACGTAAGCGAGTCGCCATTTACTGCCTCAAGAAGCTGTTTGAAATAGCTTTGTCCTTAACTTTGCTTTGGAATTAAGAGAGAAAATAAATACAAAAAGAAATTATAATAATAAAGTCTTTATATCTCGAGGGTAGCACTTAATAGCATAGCTAATAAACTCGTGACCCTCTTGATTTCTATTGCGTGGGAGTTCATGATGAAGGCAAAGCCCTCATCAACTATCACGCATAGAAATCAAGAGCGAATAATCTAACTGTTTTAGTATAAATCTACTTGACGTTCAAAATTTAACAACAAAAAAAGACAGGCTCGCGTTTTTATTGAATAATGATATAAATAACAGCCGCACACACTCGCACTCACTTTCTACAACAGGATAGATAGTGAGTAACGTAGCCAAAAAGAGAACAACATTCGCGATAGAACGCCAGTAGACTTATACTAATATGTTATTTAATTTAACAATTAGATTATGAGCTCGAGATTTCTATCGCGTGATACATGAGTTGATGAGGGAAAAGCCCGAATCAACTATCACGCGATAGAAATCAAGAGTGAATCGAATAATCTAATTGTTTTAGTATATATCTACTAGACGTTCAAAACTTAACAACAAATACTCTTCACGGACACTTCGAAAACGCGAAGAAGCGACCACCATTAGGCTACTTAATCTACTCACTTTCTACACCAGAATAGATAGTGAGTAGCGTAGCCAATAAGAGAGCAGCATTCGTGATAGAACGCCAGTAGATTTATACTAAATTATGCTATATATATATATATATCTTATGTTCAAGCACAAGAGAAAACATTAAAGGGAAACATTTCCGCTTGCATAGGGGTCAGCACAAAACAGTTAACCCTTTAAACCCTAAGAGCGATCAGCATCAAATTTCTCCTTGTAATATCAATGCCTTAACAATAAAAAAGGTCATGAGAATTAAGGACATGATCACACAAGATGAGTTCTCTTGATATCCAAACAATTTCTTCCCACTACTTCTATAGGAAATGTATAGGACTAGAAATGAGAATTTAAATTTTGATCCTCCCCAGAGCCTTCTCCGCTTTCAAAAATTGCGAGGCGGGCGTAGAAACCCCTGGACATCGATAAAAATCGATATCAATCGATAACAATCGATGCCAATTATTCGATTGCGACCAATCGATGAAGAAACATTTTGTGACTTTTTTAACATGATCGATTTTTATCGAATGTCATGGATAAAAGACGATTGTCATCGACTGTCATCGATTTTTTTTCAATTGGATCGATTTTAATTATACCAACTTAGCTACTCTTAAAAACGATCAATACCTTATTTATTCATTCTCGTGCTGTAACGACTTAATGTCTACAATGTCATGCAATAAAAACAATATTATCTGGGCGCTAGGCAACCGTAAAAGTGCTTTTATGCACAACATAACGTAACTAAACTGGCAGAGAAATAAATACTTGTATAAATCCCGGGGGTGGGGAGGGGGGGTATAAATATCAATATAGTAGCGGGGAGCGTAAGTGGCTTAGTCTAAGTAGGTGACTTGTATACGCATCCGCTATATTACGCTGCTATATATCGACGACAATCGATAGCTATCGATGACAATAGATGGCAGTCGATAGCAATCGATATAATTAAGGAAATATTATTTGTGACTATCGATTGGTCATCGATTGTTTGATGCCATTCGATATCAATTAACTCACAATTATCGATTGATATCGATTGATCGATTGATTTCCGATCATCGAGTTTCATCGATTGGTCAGGGCGGGCAAAATACTCCAAGAATCGTGTAGTATTTTGATATGTGGCTTCTTGTCACGTTTTAATATTGGTGTCGTTACCCCACAGTATGTGGCTACCACTTCCTCATAGCACTAAAGGAAGCCATAATGTTTGTCATTTACTCTATATGCCGGTTGAAACGTGAGGGGGAGCGCAAAACTTTAATTTCGAGTTGTGGAGAATTCGAGTTATCGAGGGTTAAATTTTGCAGTGAAATGAAGCGGAAAAACTGTATTAAGTTCAGTCAGAAACCCATAAGTGGGTTGAAACGTGCAACTGTCTCTTGTACGCTTCAAAACAAGCTTCCGATTTAATTCAATTTGCTAACAAGTTGTTACAGCCATATTTGGAAAATCAAGATAAAAATATTAACCAATCAATTCGCTAGAACAACTTGCTTCCAATCTCGAGGGACCGAGGGGTTTCCAAATATGGTACTAAGCAAAAAAAAGAATATTCGGAAGCTGTGAATGCGCGTCAC